>CM052354.1:18913041-19581705 GCA_028551475.1 Casuarina equisetifolia
TTAGTGATGTGACAATTGATTCCAATATGTTTTGTCCTTTCATGCACTATCATATTCACTAGGGGTTTAAGAAAGGCATTATTAGCACAAAACAATTTATCTAGTCCCTTTATCCATAATCTAATGACCTAAAGCAAGTCTCACATCCAAACAATCTTGCAAACAATCTTAGCCATGCTCTGTATTCTAACTCGGCTAATGTTAAGGAAATGGTCAACTACTTCTTTGTTTTCCAGGACAATAAAGAATATCCCAACTTTACATATAAATCTATAATCAATCTTTTAGTCATGGGAGATATGGCATGGTCTATATCACAATATGCTATCTCTCCAAGTTATAATCAAGTGAAAGAAGTATCTTAAGTCTTGAACATCCTTTTAGATATTCTATCATCTTCAACAATGCATTCATACGAGATTATTTAGGATCATGCATAAATTGGTTGAGGATCTAAATGGCATATCATAAGTCCAATTTGATCATCGTAAGATAGATGAGTTTCCCAACAAGTCTCTGATACTTAATTCTCATTAAATTTGTATTTTAGGAATTGTTGGCTTATATTCTAATATCTTGCTTTAGGTATGATCTCTAAAACATATTTGCATTAGCTAAGCAAATTCCCTTCTCTAAACATGTTATCTCATTACCAAGAAAATATATAGGTGGTCTTAAATTCTTTCTATGAAAGGTAAAATGCAAGTATCTCTTGAAATCCTTGACGGCAATTTCATTATTTACCATAATCAAAATATCATCTATATATAAGAGTAAGTAAATGCATGTTATACCTCGGATCCATTTAACTAAAGCATAGTCATGCAAAGACTATCAAAAGTATGAGACTATAATGGCTGTGGTGAGTTTAGCATACCACTATCAAAATGCCTACTTGAGACCATGGATGGATTTGTGTAGCCAACATACATATGAATCCCTTAGACAAATAATCCTTATGGAAGGTCCATATAGATTTTCTTTACCAAGTTATTATGTAAAAAAGTATTGTGAACATATGTATGATGAAAGTGCAACAATGGCAACGAAGGACTGACTAGTAACTTCCTTAGCAACTAGGGAGGTCTGCTAGTAATCAAAACCTTCCTTCTGGGTGAACCCCTTAGCCATAAAGCGAACTTTATATTGCTAAACTAATCCATTGTAATGGCACTTGATTTTAAAAACCCACTTGCATCCTATTGGCTTACAATGAAAGGATAATGGTACAAGTTCTAGGTGTGATTCTTAACAAAGGCATGAATCTTAACTCCCATAGCTTGCTACAAATAAGGATTGTTAGCAGCCCCGAAATAAAAGGAAGGTTTTTGTGTCTCCAAAATGCAACTAATATAGCACAATTGTCTAGCGTAAGCCTAACAAAACTAACATAGGATGAAATAGGAGAATGAGTTACTTGTAAGGGGCCTAGTGGTTCACCAAGTGTGACAAAGAGGTGGAACAAAAGGCACATGTGGACCAATCACCAAGGAGTTACCCAAGAGGGGATCAACTAAGGAATCACTAAAGGTGGAATCATTAGGCTTTGCAAATAGGGCTAATAAATTATTGGCAAGAGGCACCATATTAAGGTCAATAGCTAGTGGAGAAGTGATTGGTAATGGAGCCAAAGGAGGACTAGCCTTAATCATGACAAGAGGCACTACAAGGGGAAAACCATCATCAACCAAGAAAGGATGAAGTAGTGTTACCATTTAGTGCAGTGGGAGTTAGCTAAGTTGAAAAAAAAGGAAATGTTTATATGGAAAATCAAATCCCGAGTAGAAGGATCAAAGACACTATAACTCTTTTGAAGAGTAAGATATCCTATGAAAACACAATGTGATGTGTGGGATCTAATTCATCCCAAGACCCACAATGATGATGTAACAAAGACAACTAAAGACTCGAAAATGGCTAACACTAGGACTCTTATCAAAAAGTAGCTCAAAGTGGGTTTGTCCATCAAAAACACAAATCAACATGCAATTAATTAGATGGGTAGCAATAACTACACAATCACCCTAATACCACTCAAGCATGGGCATGTGATATTTGAAGGCACATGCAACCTATCTAAGATGTTGATGTTTGCATATAAGAAACCCATTGTGAGGTGTAGGTGCAAGAAATCTTATAAAGAATATCATGATAAGAGAAAATAAAAGGAACAATCATGATTAAAGAAATTATAAGTATTATATGTCCAAACACATTGAATAGTAATCTTGAACTATGAATCATCTGCGGAAATATGAAATGATTGATAATATCTAGGTTTTTAATTGCATGAAAAAAGCCTTAGTACCTTAAGAAAAAGAATTGACTATAGTAAGAAAAAAAAGGATCCATCATGATATGAAGTAAGATAGGACCCTGGACATTGAGGTAGATGAGAGAGAAAATTGATGTGGCACATTACTAGTTAGAAGAAAAGGGAGCACATGACCATTTGGTGAGTAGACATATTGTTATAGTCTTTGCATTACAAAGAGTACTTTTATTAAAAGGAATACAAGAATTAAAATCAAAATTCTTAGGAAAGAGAGACTAAAAGTAAAGGTATTAACACATACCACCTAAACCCATCAATCTATTAGTCAAAAGGTCCTAGAAGAAATAGGCATTAGCATCTAGAATGATGCAACAATAACTATCTATGTAAACTATGGAAATAAAGATGAGATTAAATTAAAAAAAAAACAAACAAGGACAAAAAAGGCATATTGCAAGTTAATGGAGGGACTAAGGGTGATAGTCCCTATTTTGTGATGTGAGTGGCATCCCCATTAGGAAGACAAATAGATATATATGAGTGACATCCCCATTAGGAAGGCACATATGGACCAATCACAAATTATATAATCATTGGCTCCTAAATCAATTATCTATGTATTAGCATAAATAATATTTAAACATAAAAAGGTACATGCAAATCTAGCAGATTTGTTTGGAAACCTAATTTGACTCAAGACATGCATGACCTATTGGAATTGGTCTTCACTAATGGGCTATGAAATGGCTTTAACTTAAGCTGTCACTCAAGGAGGAAAATGAGCCTTTTCTTTCTTCTTCTTTTTTTTTTCTTGGTCCATAGGTTTGCCATGGAGCTTCTAGCATGTCTCTTTGGTGTGATAATGCCATTTACAATAGTCATAAAATATTTTTGGACTACCCTTGAAATTCTACCCATTTATGAGGCCAAATGACATGGTGCAATGACAACCATGTGTTGGCTTAAAAATAGGCACTAACGTGGCTTTGTAGGAGCTGTTGGATCTAGACATTGGTTGGGGATAATATGAGCTATCAACTTTAAGGTATGATATGATCCCATTGATGTCAAGTATAAAAATAGTACTTTCAATGAATGGAAACCCTAGTAGAGTCTCGCAACCACTTAAGGGTGTGCTACTAGTATTCGTGCCAAAAGTGTAACCTTTTTAGGTCAAAGTGGCATGCACAACAAAGAGAACGTGTCATTGACTTAGATATATTCCAACAAGGAGAGCCATTGGCTTTCTTCTTGGATGGAAAGGTAGTAGATTTAGCAGAGAAACAACATGGGATCTATAGCTAGAATATATGATCAAAAAGGGAAGAAACTCTCATTTAGATGTAGTTGAAATTGGGTAATGTTGCTTTCCTATTTGGTTTTGTGATACTAAATCAAAGTGGCTTTAAGGCCTTCCAATGGCTCTTCAACCAATTTGATCTCATTTCACAATATGGCTAGTTTGTTGAAAATGATGGCAATTGCATGGTTACCTTATTTTAAGTTAATGAAAGCTCAATGTAGATGGAAGCTTAGCTTAGGACTGAAACAATGGTCTTGGCTACCATATAAGGAAGTAAGAGAGAAAAAAGGAGAAGGGAAAACAAAAAACTTTGGGAGAATATCTATATTGTATTGTACTATTGATAACTCTATTTTTATAAAGTTATTTTGACTACTTTAGGCAATATATAATGTAATGTTTGTGAAATTATATTTGCATTTGTCTATATTTGTTAAGAAAAAAAGGATTGTGCGAACGTCGATTAGACTATCTTCTGACATGTTTTCTAGCAAGTCTTCGATGGGTCTACGGTTCTTTTCTGGTAGGTCTGATTCTTTTCTAGTGATGGGTGAGAACCCATATGAAAATAGTCTAAATCTCATCTATTTTCTCCAATTTTAGTGGCTTAAGGGAAAATTTGACTACTCTATGCTGATTTTCCAACAAATCTAACCAATTTAAGTGAAATGTGTGGTGGTGGCGCATGGCAGCATGTGACAGTGTATGGTGGCTTGTGGAAGTGGCACATGACAATGTGTCACGTAGGGGTTTTCACTCTTAACAACTTCTGATGTCCTTTCATTGTGTAGAAATTTTGTAAAACTCTTTTAAGAGGAAGATAATTTGGTGACAACTTTATTATTTTTAAATTTAAGATGTTTTGTTTAATTTTTAGCATTGTTCTTACCTATTCTGACACTTTATTTTTGTTGAAAATCATGTGTTAATGTGTTTTGTTGAGAAAAATTTTATTTGTGAATGTATGATAATATCTTTATGTGCATACATTGAATACCAAAGGAAGTAAAAGGTATACAAATTATAATATCAACTAATAATATTATAAAGTAGTTGGTTTCCTACATTCCATTATCAAACATCACATATAAAGTTTAGATAAATATTTTCATGTGATTTAATGAGTAAAAATATAAGCGATTATATTAAAGAAAAAATGATACTTTACTCAATATGCTTGTAGGTACATAAAGGCCCAAAGGGTATATTATGAAAGGAAAATTCATAATACAAGGTTCTATGTGATCAAGCTTAATGCATAATTGAATGGAGTTATATGCAAAACTGAGTGCCTTGCTGGACCGAGCTTAAACAACTCTACTGGACTGAGTGCTTTGCTGGACCGAGCTTATTCTTTATTGGACTAAGCTTAAGTTGACCCTCTGGAATGAGCTGAAGTTATGTAAATGGACTAAGCTCGAGTTGATCCATTGGCCCATAAGTCTTACTCGAATTTAAGGTTGTGAAGCACTGTCATTTAAATGAAACACGAACATTTCATTTAAGTTAAGAAGGATACTGCTCTTAATCGAGCAATTGATCGACCGAAGCCTTAGCCTCTTCGCTGAGCCGCTCTCCTTTGCTTCTTTCTATCATCAATTGTTCAACAGGAAGAAATTTGAGGTGATAGGAATGTCAAAGCCATTTTGAAGAGCCTTAATTGCCGTCTATCAAGTCTTAACAGCTTAATTCCAATGGGAAACTCAGGTTTTAATGAAACCCTAGAAAGCTCATTTACTTGATATTTGATATAAAATGAGGAAAAAGAAAGTCCTTCGGTGTGGTTTTTTATAAGATTGTGTTGAGAAACCAAGTTTATACTCAAGCCTTGCAAAGATCTTATACTCGACGATATTCTTCATCAATCTTCAAAGCAATTGTGTATCTTTGGTGATATTCCTTCAAACTAATATTCTTGTGAATATTCAGTGTTAGATTAAGTCATTTATATGCTAATTAAGCTTTAATTATTATATGCACATAAACTTCTTTGTAAATCTGAAACCTTAACTTTGTGAAAATTGGGGGTTTCATGATTAAAGCTTGAATTGAGTTTATATATCTTCAATTAGCTCTTTGATAAGCATCATTCCTCACTCACATTATATATTTGAGGATTAGCTTGATGTATTAAGGTTGGCTCAACTTAAACATTGTAACCATGAATCAAATAACTCCTTGTTGAGGAGTTGTAAAGTGTAGGAGAGGATTTCTCCTAGCTTGAAGTAAAGTAGACTTTAACTTGATTTAAGTTGAAGGATAAAAGGGTGGAAGTAGGTGAAAAGTGCCAAACCACTGTGTAAACCTTTGAGCTTGCTTATCATGTCTTATCTCTTTGATTATATGCTTTGATATAATTGTGTTGAATGACAATCTTGCATAAAATCTAGAAGAACAAAAAAATAAAGCTAAAACCTAAGAAACCAATTCAACCTCCTCTTCTTGGTTAGCCATAAAACCTTACAATTTTAGTTTACTTTTGTTAAAGCTATAATGTAACTTAATTATAATGATATAAATTTTATGATTGTTATGTTTTGTAAGATATTTTATTCATGTGAGTTATATGTTATTGTGTTTTAATGCTCTTAAGTGATTAGCTACCACTTAAATGATTTGATTTGCATATTTGAGACTAAAAGGAGATGACATGCAATTGTTTCTTGTAATGTGTAACCATAAATTAAATATAGATAGACATATACCATATTATTTATATGGCTTTTGGTGTAAACTATGAATGTTTATAGATTCTAATGTACTTAGTTTTAATTCACATATAGAGATAAAATAAATTAATGAGCTAAGAAGTTTGCTATACCTAAACATATGATAGTAAATAAATTAAGAAATTTCGTTATCACATAAGTATTATCACTCTTGCAAGTATAAATAGTTGACCTTCATATCTCGTAATTATGATGAAATCGAATGCTCTAACAAGTTTCTTGTATCGAGTTTTCTTAAATTTAGTTGTTTACTCTATCTTTTATCATTTCGATTTGCTAGACAACTACTATGAGTTATTAATCTTTAATAATTAGTTAATCTAGTAATCATCAATCTCTATGGGATGATACTTTTCTTATCATTATATTATTTGTCTGAAATGTTCACTTATATGTAGAATTCTATCAAACAATTTTTCTGAGGACCTATTATATATAGGCTCCTATTTATAATAAGTAGCTTTGTGCAACACAAGGAAAAATATTAATACAAATAAATTCATATTCTATTCAATATTCTAATTTCCAAAATAATGGGAATGACACAACCAATAAGCACACTCATGGGAAAGATTCTTAATTTAAATTAGAAATAATCACAAGAAAATAACCACGTGATACTCATAAATATAATGTATCTCCAGATGAGGAAGTTGTCTAAGCAAACTATAGGTGTTAGAAGAGAAATAGAACAGCTTATGTTAGAATAAGAAAATTATATTTATATAGCATTAATGATGAATGAGTGTTCTCACTATGGAATGGGTGTGAGAGTCTAAATCATAAAAGAAAATCTATGTGAAGATAGAGTGGACGATGTGTTTGCCATTGTGCTGAGTACAAAGTGACCATTTTATTCCAAGACAACCAACAAGAGAGAAGAAAAAACTATCCTTGAGTAGTGGACATAGGATTTTTTATTTTATTTTATTTTATTTTGCCTAAACTAGTTTAAATATTTGGTTTTTCTTATGTGCATTTGATGTTGCTATTATCAATCTTCTTTCAACATAGTCAAAATGATACACTTGTTGGAGCATAACTTTCTACTTGTACTTTTGAAAACTCTAGAGTACCTTATGTTACAAGCACAAAAGCTTATAACTAGTTCAATGCTAACGTGTGGTGGTTGTGGGCAGTGATTTAGATTTGTTTATGACGATTTCTTTTCAAAAATCTTAAGGATTCAAAGAAAAAGGATAAAGGAAGACATAAAGGTTTTCCAAATAGTAACCATTTCTATTCAACAATCTCGTCTTTACACATTACAACTAGTGAAATATGAAAGGGATGACAGAGCTTCTTATATCATCCCTACTTAGTAGTACCTAGGCCTAAGTCAAATTGTAATAGACCCATATGGCAATTTGCTAAGTATAGTAACAAGGCCTAAATCTAGGCCTCTATCACCTTCTTTCTCACTTCATTAGTCCACTCATCTTCCATCAAACAACTTTTCCATCCTTATTTTTTGTCATTAGTGTCACCTTTCCACAACCATTTGCATGATCAACTTAAAAATTAATGAATATCTTTATTTTGGAATTAAATACTTAAGCAAAAAAACAAAATGACTAACAATGAAAATTGATATTGTTTTGTATTCAAGGAAATCATCTCTTGTGAGGAATGATGGAAGGTTCTCTTATGAAGGATAGATTGGAACTCATATAGGAACACCTAGACTAATAGTGGGACTTAGATGGGAATACCCAAACCAATAATAGAGCTTATATAAGAACACCCAAACCAGAAACTATATTCTAAATATAAAACCAACTATTCAAACTACAATCAAGACTACCTCCCCTTACAAGGATCACATCCTTTTGTAGAGAAGAAATCCTAATGGGCTTACTAACCAGACTTAACTAACTATTGGCTAGACCCAACCAAGATCAGTAACATACCATCCCTTTTAAAAAAAAGCTTGCCCAACAAAAGATAAATCATAAACCAACTTGAATTTAAATCTAAATTCGAACTTAAACTTAAATGTGGACTTGAACTTGAATTAGAATTAGAATTAGAATTTGAACTTAGGCTAAATTTGACACGCGAAGTTTTTGCTCTCCAACTGCCCGATTTTCAATTTTCTCTCCAACCACTTGATTTTCAATCAGCACTTCAACCACTTAATTTTCAATCTACTCTCGAACCACTAGATTTTTTATCTACTCTCCAACCACTTGATTTTTTACCTATTCTCCAACCACTTAATTTTCAATTTGCTCCCCTTTTGTTAAAGCCAATTATGCCTTATGCTTAATTAGAAAATAGGATTTCAAGTCTTTAGCTCCTAATGTGCCATCGCCTATGCCAACACTTAAATTCCCATGCACTTTTGGACTTATGATTTCCTCCCAGTTGGACTAAATTCCTTTATATGGCTAGAAGAATATACTAGCACATCCAACTTTGTTGACATGGTAGCAACCGTGGAGACCAAGGTAGCCACAACCTCTTTAACTAATTGCATGTCAAATTCTAATCTTATGACTTTCATATCCATCTATGGATTAAAGGCTTCGATACCACTTGATACTTTGACAAGAACATCTCTTGTGAGGATCAGTGAGAGATTCTCTAATGAATAATAGATTAAGGTTTAAATAAGAACACCTACACCAATAATGGGGCTTAGATGGGAACATCTAAAGCAATAGTAGGGCCCAAACCAATAGTGGAGATCAGATATGAACACTCAGACCAATAGAAGGATAAAGTAGACCTCAGATGGGAACACCCAAACCAAAAACTATATTCTAAATATAAAACCAACAATCTAGACTATAATCAAGACTACCTCCCCTTACAAGGATCATGTCCTTTTGTAAAGAAGAAACCCTAGTGGGCTTACTAAACTGACTTAACTAACTATAGGCTAGACCTATAAGCTTGGACCCATAGTAAAAAATTTGAATTGAGATCACCTTTTAATTGAATGGACAAAGATAAGATGACAAGTGCATTTTTGAACCATGGTCCTTTTTCTTGGATTTATTTGGCATTAGAAGTGAGACAACATATATTTCAAAAATATTTACATTCAAATTTTTTTCGTCATAGATACAAATTCATTCCTTTAATTTGATGTTTTCTTTCTCATATTTTTGTAATACGGTCTTTCCCTTAGTGTATTGTAATGCTGGTCTATTTAAAAGAAGAAAATAGATACTTTTAAGCGTGTTGTTAGGGTATGCAATGGTGCTTTGTATTCAAGTAGAAATGTACAAGGCACTGAAGCAAGATGACATATCATTTCAAAGAACAAGATGGCAATTTTACTTTTCATTAAAGCTCTTTTTATCCTTTCTTCTGCCTTAATTTTTCAATGGGTTTCAACATCTAATTATTGCCTCTTTCTTGGATTTTTCTTGTTCACTCAATACAATAGTTACCTCTTTTTCTTAAAGTTGCAAGTTTCTTTAGTAATTATTTAGGGAAACAATAGCATAACCATTTAATAAGAAAATCTTTTACAATTTGGGCCTCATCATTCAATAAATTGTTTAGAGAATGAAATTAAATTGAATGCTATACAAATAAGCAAAAATAGGACTAATGTTCTATCACGATGCATTAGTATGGTAATTAGGGCTATTATTGGATTTTAGGTAGTTTGTGGCACATTAATTATTAAAATGTCATGGAGAAAAACTTAGTTTGGGCACTTTAATAACCTCAAGGATAGAACTATTTTTCTTTTTTATGGTCAAAATGGGTGACTTCCAAATAAAAGTTAAGTGCAAGAGAAGTTTCCTTTTCAATTAAATCACACACCCTTGTTATTGAACCTAAGACCAAAAGAACCTAAGTAGCATCTACTTCTAACTAAGCTAAGCTTTTATCAACAGTTAGAGAGAATCTAAGACCATGGGAAATCAAAACTTCCCTTTAGCATCATTGCATATTGTAAGTTTTTCAGGGTATTGCATATTACATTCTCAAATTTGGAGAAAGTCTTTAGTATGAATATTTGAAAATTTTAGCATTTAGAAATACTTTAGTTAGGATGATAGTTGGGATACAAACTCTTAGGTATTATTTATGTAGTTTATTTTTAGTTTATGTTGACTTGTAGATGGCAATGTGAAACTTTCCATGTGAGGATCATGGCAACCAAAATTGTTTGTTGTAGCCACACATGTCAATTTGAACAATAATTTATTTGGATTTCCTTCAAATACCATAGTTTTTGGTGTTTACTACTTTGGCCAATGAATCAAAGAGATATTAATTCAAAAGAACGCAGCTTGCTGTCAAATATATTAGTGAATGGGTTTTATAATCTGTTTGTAGTCTTATATAATAAGTACCATCATTTATCTACGAATCAAATATAAGGCACTTTCATAGAATAAGCAAAATAACCACAAAATGACGTTGTGATCAATAGCATGAACTTGAGATAGTGAAAGGCAGGAAAATAAAACATAAAAAAAAATTCTATCTATTACAATACCTAATATTATCGAGAACAAAAAATGAATAAATTAAGCAAAGAGACTTTAATTGAAATTACACTATGTGGTTTTCTATTCAAAAGTGCAAAAGCTTACAGATTTGTATTGTATCTAGTTGCAATCCTTATGTCCTTGTTCAATTGAAGAACATGCCAAGGTGCTTTGATTGACAAAGGTAAGATGAAATCAAACAGGATTCTTTGATCTACACCTAATGCATAAGAAAACCTGCAGTCTCACCTTATAAATACAAACATCAAGGATCTCTTCCATGCCAACTCAAAAGCCTCTCAAGTTTTAACAATCTCCATCCTTTACATACTTTCCCTTTCATTATTTTCTTCTAGAGTCTTGAAGTCGTAGTGGAATTTTCACTTACAATGGTGGGACCACCCCTATTGCCCCACCGGTTGGACTATTCAATGCCTTTTTGAAAGATGCTTATAATCCCAACTCAAGCATTGCACATTAGGCTGTTTAGAATGTTGAAAATATTGAAGAAAATGGAAGGCGAGAAACCATAAGGAAGACCAACTTTGCAATGGCTAGTTAATCTCCAAGCAATAATTTGGAAAGTGTCTAAAAGCTTCATCTTATTAGTATTTCGTCGTTCCTTTTGACTACCGCAGCATTAAAAGATGTCTTGTATGGAACTAATAATCAAACGTGTCAACGTGCAAGGTATGCACCATGCTCCATCATTCAGCACTGAGTACAAAGATTAGTCTGCAACAAAAATCACAAAGCATATTGATCGGAAAACAAACTTTGTTAAAAGCAATTTTTTTAAAAATTCATAAAGATGTGTCTTCACCAAATTTAGCATCAAAAGATTCAATAAGATTGCTTAAAAGGAAATAAAGTACTATTGCTTACCCGAACCTCTCCGCTAAACGACTCCAACTATCATCATTACCGTCGACTCCAAACCCCATCACAATAATGCATTGTGGAAAGAAGCCTAACATACAAATCATTGCATATCCATTCAAAATCAAGACAGAGTGCAACAATCAAGATTTTGTGGTTATGTATGTCGTTTATGTGAACGAATATCTGAATTCGAAAAGTATCTATGATAAGTCCAGGAACTCAGTTATAAGCGACCGGTTATACATGCATGTAATCTTCCTCTTTAATTTCTTCGTTTGAAGTCAAAGGTTCATACATTTAGACAAGGGAAATAAGATTGTTAGTACAAAAGTGGGCAACTTTTTATATAATAAAATGTATTACTAATGCATCACATTCAAGGTTCAAGTGTGAGAACAAGTTGGCCTAGGTAAAATAAGCTTAAAGTCCTGCCTTAAACACAACACCATGGTGCAAAAGTGCTCACTTTTGGGTGATTCCAAAACCTATTAAAAGAAAGCAAAACTTACTCAACAAGTTTGCATAAAGACTTAAGAGACATTGAAAAGACTAACAATGATGACTTCAAATTAAGATCAAAATTCAAATGAATAGATAAAAGTAGCAAATGTTACATCACTATTGTAATTTTCTTTCATGGTCCATCTTCCTTGCATTTATCCTTAGTTGGTCAAGAGAGAACTTCCTTCTTTTTTTCCTTGCATTCTTGTCTTTTTGTTGTTTTCCCTCCTCCATCCTCTTTTTCATTCTTGTTTTGCTCAATTTTTATAGTCTACCTCCTACAAGCTATAGGTGGCACACAAGTACAAAGGTTTTAATACTATGTCAAAAAATATTTATTATTTTTTTAAAAATGAAACTTGAATAAAAAAAAAAAGACAACCTTTTATATATAAAAAAAAATGTATTACTAACGTGAAACATTTAAGATTCGGGTGTAAAAACACACTAACCTAGGTATAAAAAGTTTAAAATCCTCTTGTTAACATGAGTGAATGCGACATATGATCCATAAGCCATAAACAAAACACAAGCTAGAAACAGAGGTACTAGCTTCATTGCTTTCATCTTTGAGAAGTCTACAATTGCAAAGGATTTCCTTCTCCATAAGGAATTAAAAAAAGGAGATTTTATCCAATAAAATCATGGGTTGAAATATTTTCATATCAAGAGATAAAAGTTGGTAGACATGGTATGGCATAACAAGTCAATAATGTCAGCTATACGATGATGAAACTTGTTTTTTTTTTAAAAAAAAAACCATCAATCTTAGAAAAGTCTTCCTTTTTTTCTTTTGTAGGACGACAAGAACTAACGCCATCTTCGGCCTTCGAGTTTCAAGGATGTTGTTTCTTTCAGGAAAAGTCATTAACCTTGATAGAAAACATAAGTAACCTAAGTCGAATAGGGTGACGGAATCGGTGCAAAAGGACCGTTGCCATTGACATCGGCACGTCCAGACACGTAACATCCGGCGTGTAAAACCCACCACATTCCCGCACGTGGACTCGACTACTAATATCCCAATTATCGCGTCTCTGCTTCGACGTAATAAAAATTCCTTGTTACTATTAGGAGGCCTGGAAACGAGCATATAAGAATCTGTATTTATAGAAGAAACAAGAAAAAATAAACAATAAAAATTGCATGTCCTTATTGCAAAAAGTCTTTCATTAGTATTGGAATAAATATAAAAATCTGAATGTCCTGATAGCATATTAATATTTTACTATAACAGAAGAAAAAAAAATCTCTTTTACATTTATATATTTTTTGCTAAATATTACTAACGTAGATGGCTGCAGTTTGAATGCTTCCAGATAACTACTAGAACCCCCCACGCGTCACAACTCAGACCCTCAGAAAATGACATCTCACAAGAACGTGTCACCCCATGAGTGGGACGTTCCCCAACGGTCGGATTCCTTGACAATGACTTGAAACGTCATCTTTCCCAACGGTTGGATTGGTTTTACAGAATTAAACCAAACGTTCATCTAAAAGAAACCTGTCTCACGCGTCATCTTTCCAACGGAAGTATTGGTTTTACGCGTTAAATCAAACGCTGATCTAAAAAAAACCTGTCTCACGCGTCATCTTTCCCAATGGAAGAATTGGTTTTACGCATTAAACCAAACGCTCGTCTCAAAGAAACCTCTCACGCGCCATCTTTCCAACGGAGGGATTGGTTTTACAGCATTAAACCAAACGCTCCTCTCGAAAAGCTCATCTCACATACGCTTATCTCAGGCGTTCTCTCTGCCTGTGTCTTTTCTCATTTTTCTGTTCGTCGCAAGCCTTCTCTCTGCCTCTCTCTCTGTCTCTCTCTCATAATCCTTACGATTCAGAGAACGGGAGTTCTAAATTTTGCTCTCTCATCGGCGTGCTCTGTCCGGATTCTCTGCCTCTCTCTTTCTCTCAGGTTTCCTCTCTCATCGGCGTGCTCGAGAGCGGAATCACTATCTCTATTGTCTGCCTCTCTCAGGTTTGCTCTCTTTTCTGGTTTTTGTTCAATCGTTGTCTATTATTTTCCACATAGAATGGATGTTTCGGGTCTTCCCTGTCCTCCTCTTGATGAAGCGGGTCTTATGCCTATGGCATTTGATCTGTGTCATTTTTTTGATGGTGTGGATGACAGTGGGAATGAAATTAAGAATGGTAATCTTGGGAAGGGTAAGCAACTGGAGAGCTTGCTGCTTCACCCAAAGACCGATTCAAATGGGGGCCCTACTTCAGAGTCGGAGTTGAAACTTCTTCGTGCAGCGATAAAACTCCGTGAAGGTTATGAAAAAGCTGAGAATCTGAGGAAGAGAAAAGCAATACAAATTATTGACTTTCAACCTCCCTCTGAGCCAAAAAAAATGTACTAAGAAGCCTAGGCGTGGAGCATCCTCCACAAAATTTGCCAAGAGGCGTTGAGCATGGCAGAAGGTGGTAGGTTCACGGGTCAGTTTGTGGGTCAGTTGTGGTTCCGAAGAGGGAGTATGAGATCTGTCCGAGAAAAGGTATTTTTCATGTTTTTGTCATCTGAGTTTCCCGGTTGTTCTCTCCCAACAGGTATGTTTCATCTGGGTTTTGTTGATTACTCTCTGTTGGAATTTAAATGTGGTTTTGGTTTATTTTGTCTGACATTTGGAAACAGATTTCAGGATTTCTGCAATCTAATGAAAGTTCGGATTGGATTTTAGTGATTGAATAAAGTGGAATGAAGGGATAAGTTTGGAGGCAAGAAGAATACTCTTGATTGGTTTTGGAAAGTTTTGGAACCATGTAATTGATTTGGTTTTATTAACTATTGCTTTGATTTTTGTAGAGCTAGTTTGCTTTGATCTTTGTTGGGATTTGTATTCTGTTAATAAATAAGTCAATATTTCGTTGGTGCATTTTATTTTTTTTTAATCTTGTTTATGGTATCAATATCTTTTATTGGTCAATGTGAAATACAAAGTTTAAAGAGAAAAATCATTTTGAGGGACTCTTTTAATTCTTGATCAACCGTGTCAACAAGAGCCAAACTAAAAAAATTAACAAGCGCAGAATGTGAGAACAAAGATCAACAGGGCGCAATTAGCTAATGTACCATCATGCCGTACAAATAAATAGTACTTTTAATTTCTAATGGATAAATGATCTCTGTAATTCCTTATTTTTTACAATGGCTAAGCCAACAATCGATTTAATGCATAGATGAAGTAAAGTTAACAAATGAAACGTTAATTAGCGAAGTATAGAGTGGATGAACGTGTTCAAAGCAGAAGAATAAGGCTCGATGCAAAGCAACGGTCTATCATGGGTTTAAAAATATAATATGAGGAGCGCATAGGTGGTTTTGGAAAAGAACCCAAAATAAGTAATCTGAGATGCAATATTCTGATTTTTTGGTCGGGATGACTTTCTTTTTTCTTCCAAAGGACAAGGAACTAAAACCATTCTCTTCTGAGTACGAATTGATGGTCTGTAAGAAGATTTTGCATGCTAGGCCCATCGCCGCTGGGGCGACGTGAGTTTGGTTGGTGGTGGTGGTGGTGGTGGGGTTCCTCCAGGACTTCTTGTGCTGCTGAATGATTGATTGGGTTCACCTGGAAATGGGTTCTGCAGCCCATGTCCAACCGCCGGTAAAGGTGGAGATGGGACCCCGAATCGAGGGTATTGAATTTGAATCTGCTGATGTGCATTGGGGATAGACACCCTTTTGAGTTGTCGAAGCGACGAGAATTGGCTGTCAATACTCGCTGAGGTGGCGGCAATAGTTCGTAGTAAAAATTATCGTAAGGGTAGTGGTGGGTGACAACGGGAGGAATGGCGGTAATATTAAAACGACTGTAATTGTTAATAGTTTCATTTTTATTTGTTTCTTGGAGAGAGAGAGAGATGAAGAAGTAATCCGTAATTTTTTGTACGAGTGGCTTAATATCAATTCCATTATAAGCTAAAGTAAGAAAGACTCTGTAAATAAAATAAAATCTATAGGACTTGCATGTTCTTCTTTCCATCTAGATGGGCGCAACGGATCCTGCCAAAAATTCGCCTTTGGAGGTCCATGATGTTCTGCAGACATGCCCAAAGTCGATATTCTTACGAACAAGAAAGATTCTAAAAGAAATGAATTATAACATTTCACCGTTAGCAGAGTAACCTGAAAAGTCAGTATTCTTAAGTGTCAAATTCAATAACTCAAAATGGTAAACCTCAAATGAACAAGTTCATACGACCAACCGGAGCAACGAAATGACAGACAGGATAAAAAAGAAATACAATAGTTATGAAATTCAACGAAGGAAAAGGTAGGATATGTTACCGCCACCTCCGGTGAGACCACGACGATGGATAAGGGAAGCGGCTTGAGCGGTGGAAGCTGTTTTCGGAATGTGATAATAAGCAATGTTCGGTGCTCTTGGGCTCCCCGAATGTTCTCGAGTGTGTGTTTGTAGGTACGTGGAAGCTGAAATAAAAAGGCGAGTTTGAGTTTGTTCTTGGAAGTCAAAAGAACTGATGCTGTCCTGAACTTTCCAAGGAATGTCTTTTCCACTTAGTCTTCTCCCCTTTTTTTTTTTTTTTTTTCTTCTTTCTTCTTCTTCTTCTTCTTCTTCTTCTTCTTCTTCTTCTTCTTCTTCTTCTTCTTCTTCTTCTCATTTAACGTATGCACCATTTATGCATCCTTAGATGCCAAATTCAGAACTTTTTGCTTAGTTAATCTTTTTTTTTTCAATTGATTACAAAATAATGAGGAATTACTAATATATATGCCACCACTTTAACCATTACTCTTAATTTTGACTTCAGAATCAATAAAAGGAATCAGCTTCTACATTGACATAATAGTCACGGGGTGAAGTACAATATGGTTGGCTCGCAAACACACATTTTCATCCTCACATGGCCACAAATTAGACTAGTTCCGGAGTCTGTAGCCCAATCATATAAATAGAAAATTTTAGGAAAAATTGCGATGACTGCAAAGGCAGCTTCTGAGGTTCTCATCGGCATCTCCAAGCCAAACAGGGTGGCTGCACATACCGTCTGCATGAAATTGGTTGATCCCATTGAGAAAGGGTAAGGAGCCCAAGAAGAAGTGAAGATGCTCGCATCATTACTTGCTGAGAACCTTCCTATTCCTTTGTCTCTGTCTCCTCATCACTGACTGGACTCTTAACTTCACTATCACTACTAAAACCATCATTACTTGCAAATGAAGGTCTTGCTCTGGCCGAATCAGAATTTTGGCCGAGATCATACTTGATAAATTTGATCTTCTTCTCAGCACGTTTCCTTTTTTGTCCACCATTTTCTGCCAACTTCATTGTGTGGGCAGCCGCTACAAATGAAGCACAGGTGGATTCGTTCATTTTATCCTCTTCAGAATCTTTGTCTCCCCCCTTCTTATCAACGTAAAAGAGGATATCCTCATTCATTTTTTCCCCTTCTGACTTCGATGAAGGCTGCTTGGGGTCCGCTCTAGAGATATCAAGAACTAATTTGGTACAATGTTTCGAAATGCTATCATCAAATTCTCTTACTCCACGATCCTCAAGCTTTAGCAATCACTCTGGTGAATGAGATCATTCAATATCAAAATTAGATATAGGAATTGGTCATAACTATAAAGTTTATTTGTTCTGAATGCCAAGGATAACGTACTAGAGCTACTTACTAATAAGAGCTTTTGGTGAGGATCCAACTGATCTATTTCCATTTTCCTCCAGCCCAATCTGGCTGGTGACCAATTTAATAATCTGGGAAGGAAGACGTGAACTGGCAAAGGCATTTATGTAAGAGAGAGCTCTTGTCTGGTCCCCAACTTCCCTGTAGCAAAGCCAATTTTTGTTGAGATTTTGTACTTGATAAACTTCATTAGAGTTTCAACATCACTCATTCTTTAGTACCTGAAAAATTCTACAGCCTTGTGCGTAATGATCAATCTCCCAATGGCAAGATGCTTCATGTGCTCAGCAGGGATATGAATTGCTCTCTCAGGACTTAGAAACGAATAATCTACCAGTATAATAGCATCATTGAGAATGTTTCTTAACATAACTTCATCTTTAGAGCTCTGAATAGATAAATTCCCATGGTATGCTTTTCAGAATAATGAACACCTTCAAGATGTAGATGCTTCCACAATGAATCGGTCCAAGAGAGTCGTCGTAATTGACTTCGACGTGCCCAGATACGCAACATGAAATTACTGTGCTTGAGCCCAGCTTGTGAAGCCTTTGAGCCAATTTGTCAGACATATGGGCCCACTTTTTTCGGCCTACAAATTCTAGAGTAGTTGGCCTACATCCATAAAATCGTTGCCAAAAAATAGGCCTTAAGCTTATAGAGAAAATTGGGCCTTTGGTCTAATAAGATTTATTTTGTAAGTTTAATGTTTTGTTTTTACAAAATATAAACTTAAAGGAAATTGTTGGGAGTAAACTAATAGATTTAGATATTTGAATTGTTGGAGCTTTGCAGGCATTTAGGTCAACTTTACTATTGATTCTTCTGATGTAGAGAAGACTATAATTTTTTGTTTTAATGGTAATAAATCTTATAATTATTTTTTTTTCATTGTAATAAACTTTGCAATTTTATTTTCTTGTTTGGTAGGTTTTAAAATTTTTTAATGAATTATTTTTATTTTTTTTACATAAAGTGTTCATGTACAGAACTTCATTAAGTAAAAATACTATCATCAAAACTTTTGTTTTTTAAGCCCTACATCTCCATCTTTTGATTAATTCTCTCTTCTTCTTTTTTTCTTAGTTTTCACGGTCTACAAGCAACAAGCTATAAAGTGGCACAATAGAGTTAAGGTTTTAATTACTATGTCAAAAAAATTAATTCTTATTAAAAGTAGGCAATGGTTTAATTTAAAAGTAAAGTTATAACTTTAAAGGATTTTTTTTATATTTAAATACCATCCAAAGATATGTTTATTTCTCTTATAAGATATCTAATGGGTTCAAAATTAAATAGGAATTGAAAGGAATTAACTTGTACTCTTAAAACTTTTGTTCTCAACAATTCTTGCCTTAAAAATGGGTCTTCAAGAAAAAAAAGGGGGCAACATTTTATATAATAAAATGTAATAATAATGCATCACATTTAAGGTTAAGTGTAAGAACAAGTTGGCCTAGGTAAAACAAGCTCAAAGTCCTGCCATAAACATAGAACCAAGGTGTAGAAGTGCTTACCTTTTGGGTGATTCCAAAACCTATTAAAAGAAAGCAAAACTTACTAGGCAAGTTTGCTTAAAGACTTAGAGACATGGAAAAAACTAATAGTGGTGACTTCAAATTAAGATCATTTTTTAAATAGATAAAGGTAGCTCATATGACATCACTATTGTAATTTTCTTTTATGGTCCATCTTCCTTGCATTTATCCTTAGTTGGCCAAGAGAGAACTTCCTTCTTCTTTTTCTTTCCTCCCATTTTTGTCTTTTTGTCTTTTTTCCCCCTCCATCCTCTTCTTCATTCTTGTTTTGCTCAATTTTTATAGTCTACCTCCTACAAGCTATAGGTGGCACACCGTATGAAGGTTTTAATAATAATAATATAAAAAAGACAACCTTTTGTATAAAAAAATGTATTACTAACGTGAAACATTTAAGATTTGGGTGTAAAAACACATTGACCTAGGTATAAAAAGTTTAAAGTCCTCTTGCAATTTTTTCATAGGGACAACACTATGGTGTAGGATCCCTTGTCTTTTGCATGATTCCAAGATTAGTAAAACAAAGTGGACTTTACTAGGCAAGTTTACATGAAGACTTTAAGATATTGAAAAGACGAATAATAGTAACTTTGATTTGGGATCAAGTTTCAAAAGAATAGACAAAGTTAGAAAATGTTATATCATTTGCTATATTTTTCTACCATGGTCCTCCTCTTTTGGATTTATTCTTAATTAGATAAGTGAAGTTTCATCTATTTTTCTTTGGATTGCATGTTTCTTACGTAACTATTTACATATACTATTTTCTAGACAAAATGTTATATCATTTTAAGCTTTCAACAACATGAGACATAGTACGAAACTTATTTCTTTAATAAATTATATTAGCTTAAATATAAAAAGTCATGAGAATTTGCTTATGAGAGATATAATGTCATACTAGCAAGTGAGCATTAAAATTTTGGACTGAAACATGCTGGCCAATGTATAGAAAGGTCAAGTCTTCTATGGAGCTTGCAAGTCCTTTTGAAGGGTGTTCACAATTTTTCGTGGAAACAACGGCACTTTACGGGACTTCTCATCATTTGGGTAAATTCTAATACCCACAATAAAACAAATAGGAACTTGCTAGACAAAGTTGCGTGAAGACTGGAAAATATTGAAAAGACTAAAAATGTTGACTGATCAACTTTAAAATTAATAGGCAAAAGACAGCCCACGTTACATTTTCAATATTTTTCTCTTAAGGTCTTTCTCTTTTGTACTTTTCTTAGTCAGTCGAGCACTGCTTCCATATTTTTTCCACAAATGCGTGTTCCTTACGTGACTATTTATGCAGTACCATTTAGTTGGATTGAGATGGCGGAAGATACGAACAAGGGACGTCTAGCCTTCAAGTAAATGTTTTAAGCAAAGTTTTAGGCATCCGTAAAGGGAGCAATGAAAACCCAAAAATTGAAAGTGATGAAAGTTGCTTGCAGTTTTCCCGTGCTTCCAAAAGAAACTTGCGGTTTTCCCATGGAAATGACCTATTGACGCAAGAGCTTTACATCACTGTTGACTGAGATTTGTGGTAGTCAATACGGACCATCTGTGTGGGACAGACTAGATTAAAGTTGCTTGACCCTGGTTGACTTGTGACGAGCAAACACCTCGTCAAGACGGCAAGTCTCTGCTTCCTCACCACCACTGGCGGCCTCCTCTTATCCAAACCCTCATTCATACTATACCAAGAAATTGCAGTGCGAAACTGAAAATCTGGTATGGTTGCGAAAGGGAATAGTTTGGTTCATCGAAATGCCTTCAATTCAAAATTTTCATTGTAGCTTATTGTAAGGCTACAGATAACATAAATCACCATTGCATTGCCTTTCGTGTTGAGGGTAATTTTAATGTAGAAAATTGGTTGAATGCTAGCATGTTTAGAGAAATAAGGGGAAAAGGAGTAGCATAGGCTGGCCAACCTTTTAGTTTCCCGTTGAATTGTTTTTTTCCTTCTTTGTGCAAATTAAAAACCAAAACTAATACTTGTCAGCTTAAGTTTGAAACTTTAATTTGATCTATATTAATATTTATTTTGTTATAGATTGATCATAACAGTGAATTTCCTTTGTCATCAAATTTTCATATCTACATAAAGTTGTATTCTCGAAACTATAAAGTATTAGATATGACTTAAGGCCAAAACATCCAACAACTAAACTAATATCTAAAACAAAAAAAAAATTGAAATATTAAAATTGATACATCTTCAAGAAGTTTAAAGAAATTCTATCAAAGGCTTCCTTGTCATTTGATTGTATTTTTTTGTTATCTATTTGAAATTGAAAAGAACTTTTGAATGTATGAGCTCTAAACTTCAAAAATGTCATTGACCGAGTTACAGTTCTTTTTTTTGAATTAGTCAATAGTACAACTTTTAGAAAAGAAATTGTATTGAGCACGGCATAAAAGTGAGGTATCACTCTCATGTGACATTCTACCACAATAAATTGACACAGCATATTTTTTGGAAATACTCACAGCATCATAAGTTTGAGTCTAAAAGCAATAAGCATAATGTATATGAAGTGAGTTAAACTTTTAAACAATCGTGAAGGATGCAGTCCATCTTCTTTACTGCTATCTTAAGATTTATTTTTCATCAATGAGTGATTACATGAAAATTTTGGTACTTGCATGTTAGACCATGCATAATGTATAAGCGACATATGTTTTTATCCCTTAATTTTTTTGTATGGGTCTTAATATTTAATTAGTGCTTGCTCATCAAAGCCAAATAGTTTTAATATCTACACATTGACATCTAACTGAGTTAATGGTAACCACGTAGCTTTTTGATGATACGAACATGGGACGTCCCTGGTGTTACCATCTTTCTTATGGACATGACGCCTTGGTGCAAGAGCTCACTTCCTTGGTAATTTCAAGATCAGATAAAACAAAGTGGAAATTAATAGGCAATTGCCTTTAGCGGACAATGGGAAATTTGAATTGAGATACTCTTTCGAACCATTATGAATAGATAAGGATAGCTAATGGTACATCTATGTAGCAAATCTTGGATTTTTTTTCTTGGTCAATCATTAAAGAGGTTTCATTTTTTCACTCTAAGTTGCATGTTTTTTACGTCTAAACAAACAAATTTCAATAGTCCTTTAATGTAAATTGGGTAGACAATAAGATAAGCTACATCATCTTGCATGACTTCCCACTAAATTGCATAAGTCTACATGCAACTTACCAAGCAATTTCCATGCAAACGATGGACAATAATGACAATTTTAAGTCACACTATTTTAGAATAAAAATTAAAAAATCTAATTTAGGAAGGTGACACCCTTTTTCCTCACAAGATTAAATACTACACCTCATGCTTGTAGCATCATGTCCGTTTAGATGTCCAACTATTTTGTTAGCAAAATGGTTAGTGTCCACACCTTGCTATCCTTTGCCTATATCATTTTTAGTTTTTCCTTCATTCTTCCTACATCTATGTCCAATCTTAAAGCTCCAAAGGTCACTTCATGCACCAAGAACTCTACTTTCATATGCTCAAAATTGGAGAGGAAAGCACTTCTTACCTTTAAAGAAAGTCTTATAGACCCATCAGGACGGCTTAATACTTGGGTTGGTGATGATTACTGCAATTGGATTGGAGTTGGTTGTGAGAATAGCATAGGCCATGTTATCAAGCTTGACATTAAAAACTCATTCCCATAACTTGATGAATATTATTTTGGCTACTAGTATGATGAAGCATTCAAAGCCTATGAGAACTCATGCCTAAAAGGTAAAATAAGTTCTTCTTTACTCAATTTGAAACATTTGAATTATCTAGATCTAAGCTTCAATAACTTTGGTGGAAGCAATATTCCCAAGTTTTTAGGTTCATTGAAAAGTTTGAAGTATCTTAATCTCTCTTTCTCATACTTTTCCCAAGATATTCCTCCACATCTTGGGAATCTATCAAGGTTGGAGTATTTAGATCTCAACTCACTTTTGCACAACATTGACTCTCCATGATTGGGAGTGAAAAGCATACAATGGCTTGTTGGTTTTCCTTCTCTAAAGTATTTTAATCTAGGAGGTGTAACTCTTGAGAGAATACAAAATTGGTTTAATGTGATTATTAAGCTCCCTTCTTTATTAGAGTTACACCTACAAGGATGTGGACTTAATAGTTTTCTTCCATCAATTTACCTTGCAAACATCACATCACTTTCTGTCCTTGATCTTTCTAGCAATTATTTTAATTCCTCAATCCTTCATTGGTTGTCTAATGCAAGTGAGCTTTCAACAATTAACCTTGAGGATTGTTCCCTTAGAGGTTCTATTCCAAATGGTCTAGGACATCTACCCAACTTGCATAGCTTAAATTTTGGTTTCAATAATCTATTTAGAAAGATTCCAAGTTCTTTTGCCAACCTTTGCAAGTTGCAAGCCCTAAACCTAGCCTTCAACAATATTAATGGAAAGATAACTAAGTTGGTAGATGGAATGTCTCAATGCTTCAACAATATAAGTGTTAAATATGGACATTTAAATTTTAATAGGCTACGTAGGGGTAACTTACCCTATTTACTTAAAGGACTTAATGCATTGGAAACTATTGACCTACATGGTAACTTTCTTAAGGGTTCAATTCCAAATTCTATTGGAAACTTGTCATCATTGCAAGTCCTTCAACTTCCCTTTATGGAGAGTTCAATTCCTAACTTTATTGGAAACTTGTTGTCATTGCAAGTATTTTCTCTCTCCTTTAAAGAAAGTTCAATTCCCAATTCTATTTGAAACTTGTCATCATTACAAGTCCTTTCTCTCTCCTTGGATGGGGGTTCAATTCCTAGTTCTATTGGAAACTTGTTGTCATTGAAGGAACTTTATCTCTCATTTATGAGGGGCTTAATTCTTAATTCTATTGGAAACTTGTCATCATTGCAAGCCTTTTCTCTTTCCTTTCATGAGGGTTTAATTCCCAATTCTATTGGAAACTTGTCATCATTGCAAGTCTTTTCTCTTTCCTTTGATCAGGGTTTGATTCCCAATTCTATTGGAAGCTTGTTATCATTAAAGGAACTTACTCTCTCCTTTAATGAAAGTTCAATTCCCATTTCTATTGGAAACTTGTTGTCATTAAAGGAACTTTCTCTCTCTTGTAATAAGGGCTTAATTCCTAATTTTATTGGAGACTTGTCATCATTGCAGATACTTGATCTTAAGTTTAGTTAAGTGATAGGAACAATTCCATAAAGCATTGGAAAATTGTCAAAGCTTGTTTCCTTGAATCTTAATTTGAATTTGATTAAAGGTGTTATAAGTGAAACTCATTTCCAAAATCTCACTCAATTAAAAACTCTTAGGTTGCAATCAACATTTTCAACAGAACCATCATTGGTTTTAAATATCAAACATGATTGGGTTCCTCCCTGTAAGTTAGTGGATGTCTACCTAAGTAGCATACAAGTTGGCCCAAAATTTCCAATGTGGTAAAAACTCAAACTGAATTGAAGTTTCTTTCTCATTAATAATGGCATTTTTGACACCTTTCCACATGGCTTTTAGAAGTCCTGCTTAAATATGCAAGATTGGGATCTATCTCATAACAAGCTACAAGGGCTAGTACCAAACTTACAATTTCCACCATCCATACGTTCCTTTGATTTAAGTTTCAATAACTTGGAGGGCCCACTCCCGATTTTTCCTAGTAATCTTATAGGAATATGGCTCAATAATAATATGTTCTCAACACCTATTCCTAAAAATATAAACGAGTTATTGCCTAAATTATAATACTTGGATCTCTCTTCAAATTCAATTATGGGTAGAATTCCCCATTCGATTGGAATGCTAAAAAATTTGAATTTTCTTATATTGAGAAACAATTCTCTGTTTGGGGAACTCCCTTCTCAATGGAAGGATTTAAAATATTTAGAAGTGTTGGATTTAGCAAACAACAATATATTTGGCAATCTTTCTTGGTCAATGAGATTTCTAAATCAACTAAAGTTCTTGTCATTGCATAGAAATTATTTTCAAGGGGAGATTCCTTCCTTTTTCATAAACTATAAAAATTTGATACACCTTGATCTTGGAGGAAACAAATTCTTTGGAAAACTTCCAACATGGATAGGAGAAAGTTTGTCATCTTTATTGAGATTAAACCTAAGGGCCAATTTGTTTCATGGGGAGATACCTCAAGAATTATGTCTTCTTTCTAGACTTAAAATATTAGACATTGCATATTACAAATTTTCAAGAGCAATCCCTCCATGTATAGGGAACTTGAGTAATGAAAATGGCAACATTGATGAGCACTTTGAACAAATGGAACTAGTTTGGAGAGGAAGGGAAGATGTATATTTTGACTTAATTGATCTCTATTCCCTTGACCTTTCTAGAAATAATCTATTAGGAGAAATACTAGAAAATATAACAAGTCTCTTAAGATTGGTCAATTTAAATTTGTCAAGGAACCAATTAATTGGAAGAATTCCTAAAAAAATTGGGAACTTGCAGGAGTTAAAATCTTTTGATCTCTCAAACAATGAGCTTTTTGGTCATATCCCTAAAAGTTTGTCTTTTTTGTACTTCTTCGGTCACTTGAATTTGTCATTCAATAACTTGTCTGAAAGAATTCCACAAGGGTATCAACTCTAAACACTAGATGACTCTTTTATTTACCAAGGAAATCCTTTACTTTGTGGGCCTCCTCTTTTAATAAATTGTTCAAAGAATGCAATTAAACCCAAAGTAGTTACAATTAGCAAAAATGGAATTGAGTCGTCATTTTTCCTCATTGATATGATAGTTAGGTATATTTTTGGATTTTGGGGGGTTTGTGGCACACTAGCTGTTTCAACATCTTGGAGACAAACTTACTTTGGATGCGTTAAGAACCTCAAAGACAAAATTATTGTTTTTTCCATAGTAAAAGTTGTTTGCTTACTAAGAAAGTTCAAGGAAGACAAAGGTGTAGCCTATGGATAATATAAGCTTTCCTTTTAGCATAATCTTTTATTGTGAGTGTTTCTAGTTATTGTACATTTTGCTATTATTTACTTTTAGTTTATGATGAGTTGTAGGTTTTGGAAAGCCCATGAATGATATGAGCCTTCCTTATTAGCCTCAACTTGTATTGTAAGCTTTTCTAGTTGTTGTATGTTTTTTTATTGTTTACTTTTAGCTTATGATGAGTTGTTGATGTTGGCAAGCCTATGGATGATATGAACTTTCCTAATCATCTTGTATTGTAAATATTTATGGTTATTATATGTCTTTCTATTGTTACTTCCTGTTTACTATAAGTAGCAAATGTTGGCAATATCTTTAGACAACTATTAGTTGTATGTCAACAAGTGAAACTATCTGTGTGAGAATATAGCAAACAAGATATCCATTGTACTTCAAGAATAATTGCATTGGATTACTTAAAAAACATAGTTTTTAATCTTTATTATTTTTGCTAATGAGTATATTGATTGGATTCCTTTTTTTTTTTTTCAGCTATTATAATCTTTTGATGATCCTTATCTTACACTAACTTAATTGTGTTAAGAAGTTTGTTTATGTCTTCTACTTCTCCATGGCGTATTTTATTAGGATAGAATATTGTTTTGATGATGACTATCTCATGCTTATAATGAAAAGACCATATTGTGCCTTTCAATATCAAGTTATTATGATATCTTGATGACAATGTCCTCATACAGCGCCTTGCAATACTTGATTCGATTAATGCGTAAATAAGTAATCAAAATGCTACGCTAGATTGGTTTCACCATACAGTACGCGTTCTTGCTATTTTCACTACATAGTATATGTTCTTACCAGATAAAGTGGTATTGTTGGGTATTATATCACATGGAGACAATGTCATTTGGCTTTACCTCTTATGCATTCGAGTATAATATTAAGGCGATGCGTTAGCTTATTGTCCTTAAACACCATGATTCAACACATTTTCATAAAAGAGAATTCTGGTGTTACTTAGCTTAGTTAGAGCAAGCAGAACCAAAAAGATCCAAGTTGGATATTCACCCCCACCTCTGTTACCTACCTAAAACCAAAAAAAAAAAAAAAGAAAAAAAGAAAAAAAAAGGAACTTTCTATTGAATCTCTTACGCATAATAATCCATCAAAATCTATCTTTTTAATTATCTTCAAATAAGATAGGCAAGCTCGTAATTTATCCTTACTTTTGTTCTCATGTGCCAACTAAAACATATGCTTCTTTCAATTAGCAACTCCGATTCTGCCATCACTGAAAATCCTGGTGAGAAGTTCACAGGTGTCTTTCCTGCCTGATGTTATGTCACAACCATTATAGATTCAAATCTGATCAAAAGAAATAACGAAAGTTCCTGGTGAAAATTATCCGCAGTCCTGGCTACGAGAAATGGCGTAAAACCGAGGTGTTAGTGGTCTTCATATTCAGAATCAGACTGGTGTAGAGAAACTATTTTCTTTTCCTGGTTTGCCTACCATCTAACACTGCCCCCTGTTGTGGTTATATCACGGAATATAATGTTAGCCCACAACATCTAAATCTTCATTAGTATTGATATTATGATGGAACTCAATTAGTAATGAATGTTCTATTGCAGCCCCCAATGAACGGTTCCTACAATCAAGAATGCGCCAACAGTAACAAAAAGAAAAAGAATATACATTATTGTTAATGATTCCTATATATACATGTCATCGGGCAGCAAAACCAATGCAAGAGGCTGTAATTTGTTGCCTGAAATCACAATAAGTGAACAACAAAAACGTAAGTGATTCAAAGTTCTATAGGACGAGTGCTTGTTAGACATAGATCCATACAAAAATCTACAACATGCTACTTTGTTATCCCTCACATTATAAAAGAGCAATCTGCAGTATTGTAGGCATCAAGCTTATCGAGTTCAGCCCCATTTTATAGCCGCGAACGGATAAAGACTCGTTTCTTATCTGTTTCCGGAAGATCTGTTTCCTTGTTGCCTTCATTTGGAGTCCTCTTCAGAGGCTGTGGATTCTCTGATCCTTTGACAGACTTGGCTGATATCTTACTTCCTTGCTCTACTCTATTCACGTCTTCCAAAATCGACTCCTTCGCTTGCAGCTCTTCCATCACTGACTTAAGCTCTTCTGGTTTCTTCTTGTCATTTAAAGAGGGTGTAGGGCGTCGATGCAGGAATAGTTCCTGCAAAATCTGATGCACTTTCTTCCTACCTGCAGTTACTTAGTGTGAGAAAAGAGAATATAAAGATTTGAAAACAGAAGTAAAGGTACATGCCAATCTATGTCCTTGTAACATTAGAACTGAAAGATGCAGCAAACAAGGATTGCTAAGAAGATCTTAAAGAAAACACAGACTGAGACAGTAGTTTTGTTAGTGCAGTTGAAATTAGGATTAAAATTTTGTAAGTTGAATCCATTAAAACGAAGCATGAGCTGGAGACAGTTCAATTGAACATCAAAAAAGAAAATGAAAATAACTGTGCAGTTGAACTTAATTAAGATCATAATACCTTTAAGCTGACTACCCGTTCTTCAATTAATAGACGTTCATCTAACATTATAAACTCACAAAAGGTGATCCCAGAGAGCCATGCTAAAAAAAGTATTAGACCAAGAAGATATAACATCTACTCAACTCAGATAAAACTCATTCCATCTAATTGGGTTCGACCACCTTCCACTCGAAAAATATTCTTATAATTTCTGAAACCATATGTCATAATCTTCTCCCAACCTCATCCCATATCGTTTTCAAAGCATGTCTGGCAAAGATTGGTTAACACAAAGAATACAAAGAGTTACTAACAAGAAAGTTCAAAACAACATAGCTACAAGGAAAGAAAAATCGAATTGATCGGTCTGAAATGATGGAATAGTCATCACTAAGCCTGAAATGTTGCAGTTATTCCCTTTGTGAGTTCAACGAAGATTGGGCTTGCCTTATCAATGCAACGCGGGGTGCCCGATAGAAGCTTTAGCACCCATTCTTGTCAAAGACAGAGTGCTACAACCAAACACTCTTCCGACTATTGTGTCACACAGAACCAAGAAGGTAAAACCTATGGATTAGTCTTCAAATGACACCCTAATCTAATATGCTCACAAACAAATGAATCCAACTTTGGATAACAACGCGTCTATAATCGAACCATAAGAATGACTCAAAACTGATACTGCTATACAAATGGGAATTTGAAAGTACCAAACTTGTGTGTTAGACATACCAACAACCAGGGGAAGCAGCATGCATCCTAGAGACATGAGTAGCAACTAATAGGACTCTAAAACATCTCTAGAGAAGTTTATGAAGCAAAAAGTAAGGTTTTATAAGCTTACAACAAAGATGGGGCTCAAACTTTCAGAGTCACAAGCCTCAAAGACCCCCACATACCCCCGCATGACCAATTCGTCTCATTGATGAAAACGACGCCCAAGAGAAACGCAATACAATTACATCTATCGTCAAAATCTGAGCACACGGAACAAATGAAACACACAAAAGTTCACGAGTAGAGAAGGGGCCTATCGGTATCGGCTTTGAAAGACTCCTTAACAGGGGAATCAACGACAAACATGCCGAGGCTCGTCAGGATCCGGGTAATCATGCCGCGGGGGACAGGGTCAGCGACGTGCTCTTTCAGCTTACGAAGTCCGTGAATTCTAAGGGTTTCGGCCATTTCAATGGCAGCAGTAAGCCAGGTATCGGGGTCGTGCTGGATTCCACATGGAGCGCAGCGGCTGGATGTTGATACTTCGTGCACGTCGCCTTCCGTTCCCGATGTTCTGTCCATTTTTTCTTAAATTTTAAAGGGATGTTGCTTTAAGTGTTTGTTTCACTTGCCATATACTAGTATTTTTACAATTAATTTAAACAAATAAAAAACTAATATCAGTGAAAAATTTAATTCGTATAAACAATCAAAACCAAACTTCGTTGTCTCTTGAGCACCAACTTAGAGCACCTATGTTGCTTGAAATACAAAATGAAGAGACTGTGTTATAATCCGTCCCTAAATAAGATCCTATTAAGATAGAAATAAGAAGATAGAACATAAATTGTAGGACTCTAAAAGATACAAGCGGAATTGCAATAAGACTTAAAAAGATAAGACAATGAGATTATATAAAAAGAGGCTAAGGGCTAAAGGAGGAGGATTTCAAATATTCATGTCATTTGTTATTAGCTTAGGTTCTAGTTGTCGCTGTAATTTAGTGATAATCATAATTTTGTAATTGCATAATGATAATTAGTGTTTAGTGTTACTTTAATTATTGTGGGTTGTTTGGATATTATATTAATCTTAATAATATGGAAAATTCTACATGATTCTCTCAAGGATTTGAATATTCTATAATTTTATTGATTGGTTAGGAAGGAAAGAGTTTTGTCTTAGACCAAAGTGCAAACTATGGCCAAACAAGAGTCTAGGTTGCAGATCTAAAGCAAAATTTCCAAAAACCACTTGCACAGAATTAGGACCAATTTGCAAACTACTCGTGTCATTATTAGGATGCAACCCTTCACCAATCAACATGATTAAAGGAATACAAATACTTGAGAAATTAAGGCAATTTACTAGACTATAACTAGAGTATGGCTACGACTAGAGCTAATAACAAAATAACACTAAATATCTAAGGTGCCTTTTCCTCATTTACCCTCTAAAGACCAATTGCAATTTTGCCTTTGTCTTCCAGAGACCTTTAACAACTTCTCTTCTATCTTCTAAAGATCTTATCTTATTTTATCTTTTTATAAGTTTTATCCAATCTTTATCTTAAATCATGTGATGGCAAAGTTAACCCCTTAAGGACAAGAATTATTTGATAGGGTGAAGATTTTGTGTGTACGTGTGTGTGTTGACAGTCAAACTGTGTGACAAAGGAGTAGTGGTTAGACGCTTAACCTAAAGAGATCAGCAATCTCCTAAAAATCCTGAAATTTGGTAAAAAAATTCCTCTGTTATAAGACCACTACATAAATAGAAGCATAATAGCTAATCCAAAGGACCAAAAGAGGACAAAATAATAATAATAATAATAATAATAATAATAATAATAATAATAATAATAACAACACATTATGTGGTTTGTTAAAACAAACATAGAGGAGTCAAAAGCAACAAAAATGTGACCTTAGAGGAAGAGGATCTAAAGTAAAAGAAAGATATTGATGTCTGTGTTAAATTAATGAAATTAATTTTCAGTGAAGAAAAAATTATAACAGCTCCCAAGAACACTTGCATTTTACAATAGCAAGAATTAAGATTGAAAGAATTCCTTTCTTTAGTGGCAAAAGTGATCATAAAGCATAATCAAATGAACTCATATGCTAAAATAGCAAAACTATTTTATCAACATTCAGTGTTCAGTGGTCAACGAGGTGAATCCCTTTCAATTAGCACTCAAGTATTTGCAGAACCTAAAACTCATGAGAAAGCCAAGAAACAAAACTACAAAGAATGACACGTTTTGTGGCAGAACTCAGATAAAACATGCATGAATGAATGCACTCAGCCGCATTTTGGGAAAAAAAAAAGGGGCCAGAACCAGTCCTATGAAGTGGCCTCTTTAGTGCAAAATGATTGCAATCAAAGTAAACTAATTAGACACTTTAGTTTGTTATAACTAGAAGTCATAAACAGAAAAAGGAAGCTTTTCAAAAACAGAAAAAGAAAAAGAAAAAGAAAACACAAGAAAGCGACGGAAGAAGGAAGTCATCAACATGCTGGTATTACACATATCGAGTAAAATGACATAAGGGCTAGAGTACATTCTTTGTGTTGGGATACTCCCACTCCAGTGAATCCCACCATTGTTCGGGATATGCTTTTTTCATTTGTAGGGAGGGAGGAGGGGCTGTTTGTGATGGGAAAAACGACGTATAAAGTTTTCCACTTTGATTGAACCTATGAGGAAATACTAAAACACCAACGATGTATTCGAATCACAAGTAAAATAATCAAATCACAATCAACACAAAAGAATTTCTACGTGGAAAAACTCCTCCAATATGAAGGATAAAAAAAACTACGGGACCGATCACGGAGTCCACCCAAATCTCCACTATATCAATCGTTAGGATACAACCCAATCAAGTCTTTAACAATAGCAACAGGACAAAGATTTACTGATTCAACAACAATAGAATCACCAATAAATAGTGAAGAACAAGTTGTAAACAACAACTTAACCAAGAAAAGTTGGAGAAATATCACCCAGATTTTCGACCACAATCTGCTGACTTCAAGAACTCCAAACGACGATCCAACCGTTCACAATGAAGAACACCCAATCCCGAACCTGCTGACAAAAAATCAGCTCAATCGGACCACGGATCGTCCTTGATCAAACGTTTGATCAACTGCTGCGCAGGGCCTCTAATTCCTACGAAATTCTGCTCTTTTCTTTTCTCTCTCTCTTTTTTTCTTTTGACGGCCACTCACCTCTTCTCTTAAAGAAAAAACCCTATATTTTTTCTTTTAAACCTTAGGGCCACATTACCCTAATTGGACCCAATAATAAGTCCCCGAATATGGGCTGGACCAACCCAACAATTCTCCCCCTCCAGCCCAAATGAGGGAGATTCCATATGTTCATTTCTCAAGCACAATCCAAACCGGCCTCATGCCGACAAAACTCAAACTTTTTTCGCCATAGAGCCTTTGTCATCATATCAGAACCATTATCCTCAGTATGTACCTTTTCAAGTGCAACCTCTTTGGTTTCCATTATATCTCGTATCCAATGATACCTTACATCAATATGCTTTGACCTTTGATGAAAAGTAGAATTCTTAGCAAGACGTATAGCACTTTGATTATCACAAAATAACACATACTTTTCTTGCACGAAACCAAGTTCTTTTATGAATTCCTTCATCCAAAGTAACTCTTTACATGCTTCCGTTGCTGCAATAAATTTTGCTTCTGTTGTAGATAGAGCAATACATTTTTGTAATCTTGATTGCCATGCCACAGCTCCCCCTGAAAATTTAATCAAGTAGCCTGAAGTAGATCTTCTATTATCAATATCTCCTGCCATGTCAGAATCTGTATATCCCACAAGAATAGGCTTATCACTCCCAAATGAAAGTTTCAAACTAGAAGTGCATCGAAGATACCTTAGAATCCACTTCACTGCATTCTAATGTTCTCTTCCAGGATTAGAAGTAAATCTGCTAACTACTCCAACTGCATGAGCTATATCTGGCCTTGTACAAATCATTGCATACATTAAACAACCAACAACCGAAGCATAAGGAACTCTTTCCATATCTTTTCTGTCTTCCTAATCTGTAGGACATTGTTTCTTACTAAGCTTAAAGTGTGTAGCAAGAGGCGTGCTCACCACTTTAGCTTTATCCATACAAAACCTCTGAAGCACTTTCTTAATGTACTCCTCTTGAGACAACCACAACTTCTTGGCTTTTCTGTCACGACTAACTCTCATACCAAGAATTTGCTTCACTGAGCCTAAGTCTTTCCTTGAGAATGACTTACTTAACTCCTGCTTCAACTTTTCAATTCTTGCAGCATTCTTACCAACTATAAGCATGTCATCTACATAAAGTAGTAGAATGATAAAATCATCATCTGAGAACTTCTGCACAAATACACAATGATCAAAATTTGTCTTCTTATAGGCTTGCTTCCCCATAAAAGACTCAAATTTTCGATACCATTGTCTCGGTGCCTGTTTTAAGCCATATAAACTTTTCTTTAGCTTGCAAACATAGTTCTCTTTACCTTTTTCTTTAAAACCCTCTGGTTGCTCCATATAAATTTCTTCATTTAGGTCACCATGAAGAAAAGCAGTCTTTACATCCATTTGCTCAATTTCAAGATCAAGACTGACAGCCAATCCCAAAACCACTCGAATTGAGGACATTTTCACAACAGGTGAGAAAATCTCATCATAATCAATTCCTTTTTTCTGACTGAAACCTTTAACAACTAGTCTGGCTTTGTATCGGGGTTGTGAAGAATTTTCATCATGCTTCAATCTATAAATCCAACGATTCTTCAAAGCTTTCTTACCTTTAGGCAATGTCACCAACTCAAATGTTTGATTATCATGCAAAGATTTCAACTCATCTTGCATTGCATCAACCCATTTTTTCTTATCCACATCCTCTGCTGCTTCTTCAAAGCTCTCAGGCTCACCTGCATCAGTCAACAATACATACTCCTCAGTAGAGTATCTAGAGGATGGGTGGCGACCTCTAGTAGACCTCCTCAATGGTGGAACTGAAGATGGATTCTGCTGAACATCAACAACATTATCTGTCTGAGTATCACTATTATCTGCACCCTGTTGGTCATTCTGAACCTGATCCTGAACATCATGCTGAATATCACTTTCAACTTGTTCTAGCAACTGTCGCTGTAAATCATTTGAAGGAATTAGATCAATATCAATACCAATCTTAGAGCCTTGTGACATATTCTTCTCACTCTGGCCAATATCTGTCATATTTTGATTCTCAAAAAATACAACATCACGACTCCTCACAATTTTCTTCACAGTTGGATCATAACACCTGTAGCCAAATTCATCAGAACCATAACCAAGAAATATACATTCTCGTGTCTTGACATCTAACTTAGACCTCTCATCTTTTGGAATATGAACAAATGTTTTGCAACCAAATACTCTTAGATAGTTATAGGAAACATCATTGCCAAACCAAACTCTATCTGGCACATCACCATCTAAAGCAACAGTTGGAGATAAATTGATAACATAAGCTGTTGTAAGTAATGCCTCACCCCAAAATGTCTTTGGCAGGTTAGCACTTGAAATCATGCATCTAACTCTCTCAACCAATGTCCTGTTCATTCTTTCCGCTATACCATTCAATTGAGGTGTTTTTGGAGGTGTCTTCTAATGTCGAATACCATGTTGCCTATAATACTCATCAAATGGTCCAATGTACTCACTACCATTGTCTAATCGAATGCATTTCAACTTCTTTCCAGTTTGCCGCTCTACTAAAACTTGAAACTGCTTAAATACATCTAGCACTTGATCTTTTGACATCAAAACATAAACCTAAACCTTTCTTGAGTAGTCATCAATAAAGGTCACAAAGTAGGATGCTCCACCAAGCGTCCTCGGGTTGATTGGGCCACAAACATCTGAGTGTACTAACTCCAAGAAATCTGATTTTCTTGAAGGAGGGTGACTATAGAATGAAACTCTTTTCTGTTTTCCAGCTAAACAATGTGCACACTTCTCAAGTTTTGCACTCTTAATCCCAGATAACAAGTTCTTCTTTGCCAACACATTCATGCCCTTCTCACTCATGTGACTTAATCTTTTATGCCATAAAGCACTTGCATTTCCATCTTCCACTACATTACAAGTGTTCTTGGAAATCTTGGCCTGAAACAAATACAAAGAAGACTCTTTCTTGCCTCTAGCCATAACTAATGAACCCTTAGTAAGTTTCCATTGTCCATTATTGAAGATATTGCAAAAACCTTCATCATCAAGTTATCCGGTAGAAATCAAATTCAAGCGAATTTCTGGTACATGTCTAACATTCTTGAGAACCAACTTAGATCTATTACGAGTCTCCAAGCATACATCTCCCATACCTGCAACTTTAGCCAAACAATCATTACCCATTTTCAATGTGCCAAAGTTTCCAGGAGTATAAGAAGTAAAGAACTCCCTCTTGGAAGTAATATGAAGAGAAGCACCACTATCAATTACCCAACTTGTCTCATTGCTTGCAAAATTCACATTATCATCATAGCACACAATAACAAGTTCATTAGTAGCTGCTGCAACTCGATCATTATCATTGTTGTCCTTCTTCTCCTCACTTTCATTAACTTTCTTCTTCTCATTTCTACCTTTACCATTTTTCTTTTTATTTTTTAGCTGGAAGCAATTTTTCTTGATATGACCCATCTTGCCACAATGATGGCACTCTACATTTTTATGCCATGATCTAGACTTACTTCGACTTTTGTTATAACCTCTCGGACCTCTACTATGACTTCTCCCCCTATTTTCAACAACCAAAGCTTTAGAATGAGACAAAGAACCCTGACTCTTTCTTCTCATCTCTTCATTCAAAATACTAGTCTTGGCAAAATCCATAGTGACAATTCCATCAGGAGCAGAGTTACTCACTGACATACAAAATGTTTCCCAAGATTCTGGTAAAGTACCAAGTAACCAAAGTCCTTGTACTTCATCTTCAAACTTCATATTCATGCCTAAAAGTTGATCTAACATTCCCTGAAACTCATTCAAATGATCAGATATGGATTGCCCATCTTTGTATTTCAAGCTAATAAGTTGCTTCATCAAATACATCTTATTATTTCCAGTCTTTCGAGCATACAAAGATTCAAGTTTGTTCCATAGAGTCCGAGCATGTGTTTCTTTACTAATGTGATTCAAAACATTCTCATCTACAAATTGTCGAATGAACCCGCATACAATTTTATGCTCAAGAGTCCAATCGGCCTCACTCATGTTATCTGGTCTAGTTTCACTAAACACCGGTAAGTGCCAACGCTTCACATAAAGCAAATCTTCCATCTTACCCTTCCAAACATGATAATTTCGTCCATTCAAACTAATCATCCTGTTAGTGCTTAGTTCCATCGTTCAATCAAATCTAAAGATAAAACAACCACAACCTAAGCTCTTGATACCACTCTGATGGGAAAAATGACGTATAAAGTTTTCCACTTTGATTGAACCTATGAGGAAATACTAAAACACCAACGATGTATTCGAATCACAAGTAAAATAATCAAATCACAGTCAACACAAAAGAATTTCTACGTGGAAAAACTCCTCCAATGTGAAGGATAAAAAAAACCACGGGACCGATCATGGAGTCCACCCAAATCTCCACTATATCAATCGTTAGGATACAACCCAATCAAGTCCTTAACAATAGCAACAAGACAAAGATTTACTGATTCAACAACAATAGAATCACCAATAAATAGTGAAGAACAAGTTGTAAACAACAACTTAACCAAGAAAAGTTAGAGAAATATCACCCAGATTTTTGACCACAATCTGCTGACTTCAAGAGCTTCAAACGACGATCCAACCGGTCACAATGAAGAACAACCAATCCCGAACCTGCTGACAAAAAATCAGCTCAATCGGACCACGGATCGTCCTTGATCAAACGTTTGATCAACTGCTGCACAGGGCCTCTAATTCCTACGAAATTCTGCTCTTTTCTTTTCTCTCTCTTTTTTTCTTTTGACGGCCACTCACCTCTTCTCTTAAAGAAAAAATCCTATATTTTTTCTTTTAAACCTTAGGGCCACATTACCCTAATTGGACTCAATAATAAGTCCCCGAATATGGGCTGGACCAACCCAACAGTTTGACCATCAATGCAACGAAGAGACAGGGGGATCCTGTTTAGTTTCTTGCAATAACGCAATACTATGTCTTGGACAGAATCAGAACTAGTACTGCATTACTAGCACAAATGTTCTTCAGCTTTTGTAGGTCACATAATTGCAAGATCTTTAATTTTGGGAGATTGAATATGATAGTACTGGTTCCTTCTTCCTTACATTCTTTCACTTTGTCTTCATTGGATGATGCTGCCACTATTTCTACCAGATGCTGACAATCTTCTACATACATTTGTTCCAGGTTATGTAGGCACTTTAGCATCCTTGGTGTGAATAGCTTCTTTATGTTCGGACAATGGTATATTCTGAATACTTTGAGACAGGTTAAGGTTGCCAGTGGTGATAATTTGGATTGTGATAAAGATTCATCAAATGCAATGATGTCGCTTAAGTTGCAGAAATGAAAGGCACAGTGACTCGAGGCTTGGAAGAAGAAGAGCGCATGATGACAAAGAAGAAGAAGAAAGCATACGCTCGATTCCATTACACTTCTTAACCTTCAAGTTGGTTGCATTTACCAGCGAAGGAATATCACATAAGCTTCTGACATCATTGCACTCTTGAATATATAGGCACTCAATGTCTTCTGGGAGCACAAGGGAGTCTCCCCCACTACTTATGTTGCACCTTTTCAAGATTACATGTTTTTCAAACGTATCACTTTCATTTGGTAAAATAGCAATATCATCTGATTCGACATGAAGTAGGTAATTGCTTGGTCCTTCTTGCATGGATTTGCAGTATGCATTAAAGTTGTGGACTTCACAGAATTGTCCATGCAAAGTTTCCAACGTTCTTAACATTGCTACCTCATCTCCATTCACTTTAATGTCTCAGATGATGTGTAAACTACAAGATACTGCAAGCGACAGATTTTGGCTAAAGTCCCAACAGGTATCATCTTTAGATTTGGTGCACAGAGATCCAGGTATCTCAAGTTCACCAACATTTCCATACCTTTAGGTACTTAGTTAATTCCTGTAAGACCAAGATCCAAAGCAGTACACTTTATTAACAATATTGATATTTATGAAAATGTTCCTTCACCCTCCACCTCTGGAGTAGTTGGTTCATCAAAGGTGGATTCTGGCTTATGTGCAAGAGTTAGTGATTATGCTCTTTCAGAAGAAATTACTCCTTGTTATCTCCCTTTAGAAGACCTACTTGTTGCTTAAGGGTCTACGAGGAAATTGTCTAAAGAAGAGTCCGTGGGCTCAATGCATGTAATCAGAGACTTGGAGAAGTAGCGAGGGACCCGTAAATATTGTGTTTTTTCTCATGTCATGTCTCTTAAATGATCGGAGACTTGGAGAAGTAGCGAGGGGCCAGCAAATATTGTGTTTTATCTCATATGGGGTCTCTTAAGTGCTTGTAGGTCCCACATCTTGACAAGTTGGGTTACGTCTTTTCATGCAACTTGCATGCAAGCTGTATTTTGTCTTTTGTTACATTGGTTGGCTATATAAAAAGGCCTCTAAATGTAGAAAAGTAGTGTGTTCTCTTTCTCAATTCAAACACTTGCCAGTTTTCTTTGTATTTGCTTTAAATATTATTTTTTCATTTCACTTTGCTAACGAAGGGACATGATTCAACTTACTACACTCTCTTAGCAATAATGTTGTTAGGTTCTCCAAGTTGAAGATTGAATTTGGAAATTGTTCCATGGCATTATACAATAGATCAAGAACCTTAAGCCCACGCATATGCTCAAAGAAAGAGTCTGGTGTCCTTTCCAAACCATTATACTGAAGCATCATGGTTGAAAATCTTGGACATCTTGGTGATGCATTAGCAGGAATTTCTGATATTTTGTTATGCATCATAGAGACTTTCTCAAGATCTTCTATCCATTTTTCTTCATCTGGTAAATCCTTCAATCCTACACCAACTTCTAACATGAATTGAGGACCCACATTCACAATTTGGACTGCCATATCCCTAAGCAAATCATGCATCTTCAAGTACTTCTTTTCTTGTGGAAAATAGTCTACAATACCTTCCAATAAGCACAAATTTTCAAGTTTATTCAATATAGTGTTACCTCTGTCAATCTGTATCTACCTACTTCTCATTCCATCAATCAGTCATTCATCAATAAACTGTTCTATTGGCTCCTCTCTTTTGATTTTATAATCTTCAAGATATAGTGAGCAATATATGAAACATTATTGCAATTTTGAGTCATCCAAACTCAACTAGCTAAATCTTAGTACTTGAAAAACCTTAGTTTCCATCTCACCATGTTCCCCTTTTGATTCTTTCAAACTTTCCAGTGCATTCCTCCACTCACAGATCTCATACTTACAGCCATAACAATAATTGCAAGTGGCAAACCTGCACATTCTTTTGCAATAGATCTTGTGATATCTTTTAGTGTAGGATTGAGTTAATTTCATACCCAAATTTCTCTGAGAACAAGTTCCAAGCCTTCTTCTCTAAAAAGGGCTCTACTTTGATATTCACTTGGCAACCCATCCTTCGGCATATATCTAATGATCTTGTAGTTAGTACTAATTTACACCTATTTACTCTCAGAGGAATTCCCACCCTTTCTAAAAGAAAATGATTTCATATATCATCTAAAATAAGAATTGACTTTTTTGTTCTTAGCAGAGCCCTTTTCTTTTCATCATGCACATCTAAAAGGTCTACATGCACCATTTTGGCGATTTCGTTATGTAGTTTATGTATGTTAAAATCATGTAATACTATGACCTAAAAAACATTATCAAAAGTGTTTGGATCTTCTAAAAATTTGTTATGAATATTTGTCACCATGGTTGTTTTTCCAACTCCACCCATACCATATACGCCAATCATTAAGACTTCATCTTGCATAAAGCATGCCAAATCTTTTCCATATTCATTTGAAACATATTACCCACTAGATTTGTTGTTACCAAAGCATCTCCTTTGGTCTCATGTACTTTAAATGTGAGCCCCTCAGGAAATCTTCCTTGCTCCACAAGTTGTGTCACTTCTCCACTCAACTCTTCTACTTGTTTCCCTAGTTGCATTCGTCCAAGCAGTCTCCTCTCTCCCACCGCTTGCTTCACTCTCTGAACATCTCTCTTTATTCTGTCCAAATTCATCAACCAATTTTCAACTTGACGCTTTCGTTTCTTTAAAGACAATGACTCAGCATATTCTAGTTCTTTATTTACATCAGCTTCCCTGCTGTAGAAGTTATTTGTTGTGCAACCTTGGTAGACTTCTGCAACATCCTCTCAAATTATTTGTTGTGCAGCCTACTCAAGGTAGTCATGTTTTATTCTCATCACTATTGTTGTTGACACTTAGCAATTGCAGTCTAGTAGTCCTAAAGTAGTATGCCGTGATGTAAGGTTATAATTTTTGAAAGCGGAATTGAGAGGGCCAGGGGGTGCAGAGGACGAGGGCCGAGAGATCTCAACTGAAGCCAAGTTTATTTCCATTTATTTTTGTAGTTAGGTGTGTAATCAGTTAAAGGGGAATATATGGAGAAAGTAAGTGGAGCAATACTAGAAGGCTAGTATTTAACTAAGTGTGGTCATATTGTAAAGGACATGATTTTAATTATCTTAGATGTCTCTAAGAAGTTTGAAACTTCTATGTGGAAGTAAAATGTCAATTTTATTAGATATATAGATTCTAACATGACAAGGAATGTTGATAATAAAAGAGTTTTATTTCAAGCTATTTAGTAAAGTTCTTAAAGGAAGCTACCACATGGCAACAAAGATTATAGAAATGTATTGCTCAAAATTTATTTCTACAATGAAAGTATATAAAGAGTTGTTTTGGATTAAAGAAGCCATAAAAGAACTCAATTTCACTCAAGAGAGGTATGTATTATTTTGTGATAATTATATTGCTATTTGTCTTGTTAAGAATTTTACTCTTCATCAAAAATTAAAATATATTAATGTAAGGTATCACTAAATACAAGACATCATGAAACTATAGAGGTAAAACTTGAAAATATCAAATTTAATTATTTAGATGTTATGATGAAGGCACTTTGGTTGGAAAAGTTTAAATTACGTTGGTGTTTGATAAGTATTAAAGTTAGGAAGATCCGATGTGTTCCACGTCAGCTTAGCCATAACATCATCACATATTAAAGATAAGTTAGCCTTTTTAAATGACGTGAACACCACATAAAGAAGGAAGAGACATGTTAGCCCAACAAAGGAAAGAATTTTTAGAATTTTCCAGCCATTGTCAACCAATCTTTATAAAAGAAACTATTCTCACAGGTTTAGGAAAAATTTAAAATATTTCCCAAACCTTCTGCTCTACCAAAGTCCCTCCAAATCTCGTTGATTATTTTTCTATTGCTAATAAATTTAGGTTAGCCTATAAATAGAGACTCCATTGTTGTATTTGCCTTGCATTTTTCAATACGATTCAATACTTTGATTTTCTTTTTCTCTAGGTTGTATTTGTTATTTTGTTTTCCATAAGTTTCTACAATGGCTAGAAGATTTTGAAAATCCTTTCCTTTTTTTCATGTTCATCTAGCGCCGCAATTCTATCCAGATACATCGCTTTGTGATCAGTCTGAGCAAAGGGCGGCATTTTACAGGAAGAAGAGAGGTGAGGGTTGACTGCCTACTTTCTTTTTGTCGCGTCCACATCATTTAGAGAGGCTAATTTGCCTTCAACATGTAATGATATTGTGGCTATGCTGACATGGCATACATCATATCCTCATAATTTTAAAAAGAATTATATAATAGAGATTTAGACGGACTCTAAAATTGGCCTTGTAATTTTTCTTCTTTATATTGAAAAGGTTTTCCTCTTAAAGTTCTTTTATATTAATTGTGATGTTTGAGTCTTCTATTTTCAAGTATTGTTCAATATACTTCCATTTGCTTATGTTCTGTACTTCCTTAAAGATTCAATCAAAATATAGAAGTATAGACCTTTTTCAACAATTGTTCTAGATGAACTTCTAGGTGTCCAAAATGGGGTTTAGGGTCTAGAACGAATTAGCTGGCAGTTTTTCCGCAGGCAGGATGCCTTGCTGCGGGAGCTAACGTTTTTCGTGGTGGTGATTTTGGATGGCGATAAACCATACTTTTTTCTGCAGTTACCTTTGCTTTTTTACCCATAAGTTTTGTGTTCCTCGTGTGTGGTTATTTATGCCATACCAGTTTTTGGAAAACAAAAAAAAAACGATAAATTTGATTAGTACGAAGCACTAATGGCCTTTATTATTTTTTTTTAATGGCCTGTTTGCATGTTGTCTAGGAATAAAGTTTTTCAAAACCTATTTTTCGTTGGTTGTTAAAGTCACCAACTTTCTAGCCATCGCCACAACATAGACAAAATTTGGATACGCTATGATTTCAAAAATCCCTACAAGAGTTCTCAAAGCTTCATTATTTTCTAAATAGTAATGTTCAAGCAATGGGTGTGTACTTCTAACTCGATGAAGAATTAAAATTACATATTAAATCCTAATATTGAAATAAGTAAGCCTAAAAGTACCAAATATACAAGCCTGAACAACAAAACAACCTAGATCCTTAAGTTTAGCGCAACTAACTTGGACAGCTTTGAACGGGAACTCTGGGAGAGGATGCTGGGGAAACTAATGGGTTTCCCTTTTGAATAGGTTGATATAAGTCCAGTTAAACGGCTAAGAAGTCCAAGTTGGACCTATAAGCCTAGATTTGTAGGCTAGAAAGTTCACTATTATCGACCATGCAGCCTAATATCATTGTGCTTGAGCCCAGCTTGTGAAGCCTTTGAGCTAATTTGTCAGACACGTGGGCCCACTTTTTTTGGCCTACAAATTTTAGAGTAGTTGGCGTACATACATAAAATCGTTGCTACAAAATCGAGCCTTAAGCCTATAGAGTAAATTGAGCCTTTGGTCTAATAAGATTTATTTTGTAAGTTTAATGTTTAGTTTTTACAAAATATTAACTTAAGGGAAATTGTTAGGAATAAACCAATAGATATAGATATTGGAATCGTTGGAGCTTTAGGTCGATTAGGTCAATTTTATTATTGATTCTTCAGATGTAGTGAAGACATTAATTTTCTTTTCTAATGGTAATAAATCTTAAAATTCTTTTTTTCATTGTAATAAACTTTACAATTTCATTTTATCGTTCTGGTAGGTTCCATAATTTTCTAATTTAAATCTTTTTATTTCTTTTTTATATACAGTGTTCATGTATAGTACTTGATTAAGTAAAAATACTACCATCAAATGTTTTGCCTTCCCTTGCTTCTCCATCTTTTTCTTAATTCTTGTTTCCTCAATTTTTATAATCTACAAGCTACAAGCTATAAAGTAGCACACTAGAACTAAGGTTTCAATAATATGAAAAAATATACATTTATTCTTATTAAAAATAGGCAATAATCTAATTTAAAAATTAGTTTATAAATTTAGAGGACATTATTTTTTTATTTAAACACTATCCAAAAACCTATTAATTTCTCATACAAAACTTTCATCTTTAACACTTTCTTTGCACATTGAGCATATTTAATGGATTCAAGATTAAACAAGGATTTGAAGCAAATCAACTTGTCCTCTAAGATTTTTGTTCTCAACTATTACTTCCCTAATAATAGGTCTTAAAAAAGAAAAGAAAAAGAAAAAAAAAAAGAAAGGGCAACCTTGTATATAATGCATCCAAAAAAGAGGAGGGAGTAGCATGCATTGGCCGAAGAAACTTGCTGTTTTCCCATGGAAATGACGTATTGACGCAAGAGCTTACATCATTGTTGATTAAGATTTGTGATAGTCAGCACGGACCATCTGTGTAGAACAGACGGGATAAAGTTGCTAGACTAGTCTGGTTGACTTGTGACGAGCAAACACCTCGTCAACACGGCAAGGCTCTGCTTCTTCACCACTACTAGCGGCCTCCTCTTATCCAAATCCTCATTCATAATCATACCAAGAAATTGGAGTACGATAATGAAAATCTGGCATAGTTACGAAAGGGAAGAGATTGGTTCATCCAAATGCCTTCAGTTCATTATTTTCGTTGTAGCTTATTGTAAGGCTGCTGATAACATAGATCACCATTGCATTACCTTCCGTGTTGAGAGGAATTTTAATCTAGAAAATTGGTTGAATGCTAATATGTTTAGAGAAATAAGAGGAAAAGGAGTAGCGTTGTCTGGCCAACCTTTTAGTTTCTCGTTTAATTGTTTTTTTCCTTCTTTGTGCAAATTAAAAACCAAAACTGATACTTGTCAGCTTAAGTTTGAAATTTTAATTTGATATATATTAACATTTATTTTGTTATAGATTGATCATAACATTGAATTTCTTTTTTCATCAAATTTTCATATCTACATAAAGTTTTATTCTCAAATTATAGAGTAGGACGTATGACTTAAGGGCAAAGCATCTAACAACTAAACTAATCTCTAAAAAAAAACTCAAAAGTTGAAATATTAATATCGATACCTTTTCAAGAAGTTAAAAGAAATTCAATCAAAATCTTCATTGTCATTTGATTTTTTTTTTCCTGTTATCTACTCGATTAAAAAGTTCTATTTGAAATTTAAAAGAACTTTCGTGTATATGAGCTCTAATCTTCAAAAATGTCATTGTAACCGAGTTGGAGTTTTTTCAAAAAAAAATTATCAATAGTACAACTCGTAGAAAAGCAATTGGATTGAGCATCGCATAAAAAGATAGATATTACTCTCATATGGTACTCTGCCACAATAAATTGACAGCGGATGTTCTTTGGAAATACTCACAACATCACAACTTTTGAGTGTAGAGTACACTAAGCATTAGAAAATGGTAAGTATAATGTGCTAAGCATAGAAAAACGGTAAGCATAGTGTATATGAAGTGAGTTAATCTTTTTGACAATCATGAAGGATATGGTCCATCTTCTTTAATTCTATCTTTAGATATATTCTCCATCAATAAGTGATTATATGATAATTTTGATTGTTGCATGTTAGACCGTGCATAAATGTATCAGCCACGTCAGTTCTTATACCTTTTTTATTTATTATTTTTTATTTTTTTTATTTTTTTTATTTGTCTCAATATTGAATTAGTTCTTGCTCATCAAAGACAAATAGTTCTAATAATCACACATTCACATCTAATTGAGTTAATGGTAGCCGTATAGCTTGTGGATGATACAAACATGCGATGTGCATGGTGTTACCATCTTTCTTATGGACATGACGCCTTGGTGCAAGAACTCAAATCCCTGGTAATTTCAAGATCGGATGAAACAAAGTGGAAATTAATAGGCAATTGCCTTCAGAAGACGATGGGACCTTTGAATTGAGACATTCTTTCAAACGATTATGAACAGGTAAGGATAGGAAATGGTACATCTATATCTTGGACTTTTTCTTGGTCAGTCACTAAAGAGGTTTCATCTTTTCCGTCTAAGTTGCATGTTTCTTGCGTCTAAGCAAACAGTTTTCAATAATCCTTAAAACCTAAATTGAGCATTAGACAATACGTCATCTCATGTGACTTCAAAACTGCATAAGTCTACATGTAACTTACCAAGTAATTTGCAGGCAAAAGGTGGACAAGATTGACAATTTCAAGTGACAGTATTTTAGAAAAGCAAATAAAAAATCTAATTTAGGAAGGCGATGCCCCTTCTTCCTCACAAGAATAAAGACTACACCTCATGCTCGTAGCATCATGTTCATTTAGATGTCAAACTATTTTTTTGGCATAATGGTTAGCCTCCATACCGTACTATCATTTGCCTATATCCTTTTTAGTTTTTTCCTCATTCTTCCTAGAACTACATCCAATCTTGAAGCTCCAAATTTCGTTTCATGCACCAAGACCTCTACTTTCATATGCTCAAAATTGGATAAGGAAGCACTTCTTACCTTCAAAGAATGTCTTATAAACCCATTGGGACGGCTCAATGCTTAGGTTAATGATGATTATTGCAATTGGATTGGAGTTGGTTGTGAGAACAAAATAGGCTATGTCATCAAGCTTGACCTTAAGAACTCATTCCTACAATTTGATGAATATGATCTTAAGAATAAGTATGAATAAGCATTCAAAGCCTACAAGAACTCATGCCTAAAAGGTAAAAAAAGTTCTTCTTTACTCAATTTAAAGCATTTGAGTCATCTAGATCTAAGTTTCAATAACTTTAGTGGAAGCAATATTCCTAAGTTTTTAGGTTCATTGAAAAGTTTAAAGTATCTTGATCTTTCAACCTCATACTTTTTGCAAAATATTCCTCCACATCTTGGTAATCTATTGAGGTTGGAGTATCTAAACCTTAGCTTACTTTTGTATAACACTAACTCTCCATAATTAGGACTAAAAAGCATACAATGACTTGTCAGTTTTCCTTCTTCAAAGTATCTTAATTTAGGAGGTGCTATTCTTAAGGAAGCACAAAATTGGTTTGAAGTGATTATTATGCTTCCCTCTTTATTAAAGGTACACATGCTAAGATGTGGACTTAATAGTTTTCCTCCATTAATTTATCTTGCAAACATGACATCACTTTTGGTCCTTGATCTTTTTGGCAATTATTTTACTTTCTCAATCCCTCCTTGGTTGTCAAATGCAAGTGGGCTTTTAACAATTAACCTGAGGGAATGTTTCCTTACCAGTGTTATTCCAAATGATCTAGGATATCTACCTAACTTACATAGCTTAAATTTTGGTTTCAATAACTTAATGGGAAAGATTCCAAGTTCATTTGCCAACTTCTATAAGTTACAAAACCTAGACCTAGCTAGCAACAATAATAATAGGCAAATAATTGAGTTGGTAGATGGAATGTCTTAATGCTCTAACAATATCAGTGGCTTTGAATATGGACATTTGAATTTTAATACGCTACATTGGGGGAACTTACCTAACTTGCTTATGGGAGTTAGTGCCTTGGAAACTATTGACTACTCTAATAACTTTCTTAAGGGTTTAATTTCGAGTTCTATTGGAAACTTGTCATCATTGCAATCCACTTCCCTATTCTTTGATAAGGGTTTGATTCCCAATTTTATTGGAAGCTTATCATCATTGCAATTCCTTTCTCTTTCTTGTAATGAGAGTTCAATTCCTGATTCTATTGAAAACATGTCATCATTGAAGGAACTTTCTCTTTCCTTTACTAAGGGCTTAATTCCCATTTCTATTAGAAACTTGTCATCATTGCAATTCCTTTATCTCAACTTTGACAAGGGTTTAACTTTCAATTTTATTGAAAACTTGTCATCATTGCACTTCCTACATCTCAACTTTGACAATAGTGTAATTCCTAATTCTATTTAAAGCTTGTCATCATTGTAAGACCTTTATCTTTTCTTTATTAAGAGTTCATTTCTGAATTCTATTGGAAACTTGTTGGCATTGGAAACACTTTCCATTTCCTTTAATTAATGTTTAATTCTTAATTCTATTGGAAACTTGTTGTCATTAAAGTAACTTTATCTCTCCTTTATTGAAAGTTCAACTCACAATTCTATTGAAAATTTGTCATCATTGCAATTTCTTTCTCTCTCATTTGACAAGGGTTTAATTTCTAATTCTATTGGAAACTTGTCATTATTGCAATCCCTTTCTCTCTTTGTTGACAAGGGTTCAATTTCCAATTTTATTTGAAACTTGTCATCATTGGAGGAACTTTACCCTATCTTAAGTCAAGTGAAAGGAGCGATTCCACAAAGTATTGGAAAATTGTCAAAGCTTGTTTTCTTACAACTTATTTGGAACTTGAAAGAAAGTCTTATATATGAAGCTTATTTCCAAAATCTCACTCAGTTAAAAATTCTTGAACTAGGTTCAAAAGTTTTAACAAATGCATCACTTGTTTTAAAGACTAAACATGATTGGGTTCCTCCTTTTAAGCTAGAAGAGGTTAAGTTGGCCCAAAATTTCTAATATGGTTAGAAATGCAAACTAAATTCAAGGCTCTTAATCTTAACAATGCCATCATTTCTAACACCTTTCCATATGGCTTTTGGAAGTTTAGGTCAAATGTGAAATATTGGGATCTATCTTATAACAAATTACAAAGGTTGGTAGCACATTTACAATTTTCCGTTCCATAGATTACTTTAATTTGAATTTCAAAAATTTTAAGGGCCCACTCCTAATTTTTCCTAGTAATCTTATAAGAATATGGCTCAATAATAATATTTTCTCAACACCAATTCCTAAAAATGTAAATCAGTTATTGCCTAAATTACAATACTTGGACCTTTCTTTAAATTTAATTATGGGTAGAATTCCCTATTTGATTGGATTGTTAAAGAAATTGAAAGGTCTTATATTGGAAAAGAATTCTCTACATGGGGCACTCCCCTCTTAATGGAAGGATTTACATAATTTACAAGTGTTAGATTTAGCAAACAACAATATATTTGGAAATCTTCCATGGTCAATTTGATATTTGAATCAGCTGAAATTATTGTCATTGCATCAAAATCATTTTCAAGGGGAGATTCCTTCCTTCTTTATAAACTATATATAGATGACATACCTCAATCTTGGAGGAAAACAATTCTTTGGAAAACTTCCAATGTGGATAGGAGAAAGTTTGTCATCTTTGTTTAGATTAAACCTAAGGGCCAACTTGTTTCATAAGGAAATACCTCAACAATTATGTCTTTTTTCAAGACTTAAAATATTAGATATCGCACATAATGAATTTTCAAGAGCAATTCCTCCATGTGTAACTTGAGAAATTAAAATTATAACTCTAATGAGGACTTTGAACAAATGGAGCTAGTTTACAGAGGAAGGGAAGATATATCCTATGACTCAATTGATCCCTATTCTATTGACCTTTCTAAGAATAATTTATCAAGAAAAATACTAAAAAATATTACAAGCCTCTTGAGATTGGTCCATTTGAATTTGTCAATGAACCATTTAATTAGAAGAATTCTTGAAAAAATTAGGAACTTATAGGAGTTAGAATCTCTTGATCTCCCAAACAATGAGCTTTTTGGTCATATCCCTAAAAGCTTGTTTTACTTGAACTTCTTAAGTCATTTAAATTTCTCATTCAATGACTTATCTGAAAGAATTCCACAAAGGTATTAACTACAAATAGTTGATGACTCTTCTATTTACCAAGGAAATTCTTTACTTTGTAGGCCTCATCTTTCAATAAATTATTGAAAGAATGAAATTAAACCAATAGTAGTAGTAATCAACAAAAATGGAATTAAGCTACCATCTTTCTACATTGGTATGATAGTTGGGCTTATTTTTGGACTTTTGGGGGTTCATGGCACACTAATTGTTATAACACCATTGACACAAGCTTACTTTGGATGCTTTAAGAACCTTGAAGACAAAATCATTGTTTTCTTCATGGTCAAAGTTGTTTTCCTACTAAGAAAGTTCAAGGAAGAAAAAAAATATAACCCATGGATGATATGAGTTTTCTTTATTAGTATCATCTTTAATTATGAGTGTTTCTAGTTATTATATGTTTTTCTATTATTTACTTTCAGCTTATGATGAGTTGAGGGTGTCAGCAAGCCCATGAATGTTTAAAGCTTTCCTTACTAACATAAACTTGGATTTTAAGTTTTTCTAGTTGTTAAATGTTTTTTTATTACCATTTTTAGCTTAAGATGAGTTATTGATGTTGGAAAGCCTATAAATGATATGAGCTTTCCTAATCATCTTGTATTGTAAGTTTTATGGTTATTATAAATTTTTCTATTGTTTACTTTTAGTCTATGATAAGTTGAAAATGTTTGCAGTATCTTTATATAACCATTAATTATATGTCAACAAGTGAAATTGTCTATGTGAGAATATAGCAATGAAGATATCCATTGTCCCTTCAAACAATAATTTCTTTAGATTACTTAAAAATCATAGTTTTTAATTATTTGCAAGGCAAAAGTCTTGCACTAGAAGTGTGATCTCCTATAGTGAAACTTAAATAAATGAAGTGTCTCTCTAACCTTTGAACTAGTTTTTGGGTTTGGTTTTTAAGTCTTTAATATGATATCAAAATTTAAGTTGAATCTACTTCACCTTATGTGACCTTGAGCCTAATGTTGCTTAGCGCGCAAGAGTATATATGCAAGACAAAAGTCCCACATCAAAAGCATGATGGGGTGGCCTAAATAAAAATAAAAAAATATCTTTTCAACTTTTAAGCTAACTTTTAGGTTATACTTTTAGGCTTTTAATATTAATAGTTATTATTTTGGCCAATGAATATATTGGTTGGATCTTTCTTTTTCAGCTATTATGATATTTTTATGATCCTTATCTTGCACTTTCTAACTTGATTGCATTGAGAAGTTTGCTAATGTCTTATAATTCTCCATGGCATATTTTATTAGGATAAATGTTGTTTTGATAATAAGTATCTCATTCTTATAATGAAAATGCCATACTATGACTTTCAATATATGATTATTATAATATCTTGATGACAATGTCCTTGTACAACGCCTTGCAATACACTACTTTGCATAATGCTTAAATATGTAATTAGAATTCTATACTTGACTAGTTTCATTATACAATATGCATTCTTGTTGTTTTCATTATATAGTATATGTAATTGCTAGTTAAAGTGGTATGCTTGCATATTATATCACTCAGAGATAGTTTTGTTCGGCCATACATTATATTATGTACTAATTGTTTTTATGCCACTAAAAAATATGGTGCCATTTATGTCCTTGTTTACTATAATGATTATTCTTAGTTTATTTGCTCCAAATGGCTTCTTAGGATGACACCATATCCATGACTAATTCTAAATATGTTAAGAATTAGAAAACAAGCTAAGGTGCATTGGTCGATATCTTACCTTTTCTATGTAAGCAAGTGCCCACCATCCTTAATGCCGAAAAAGGAGTTGGTCTATGCAGCTTTTCTCTATGGTAATTGGAAAGTCAAAGCATATTAAAAACTAGAATGGCAAAAGCTTTTTTTTCGTCTAATTATCTCCTGACGAAATTCTTCAAGCTTGTCTTGGAAAGGTTTTGTGATTTCAAATGTTGTGATCTTGTAACTATAAACACATAAGCTCCTATAAACGTAGTTGTAGCTCTTACAAATGTAGGAGGAAGTGGGTCATGTGTGACAGGACCCGCCAAAGCAATCATTACTCACCTAGCCATAACTAGTCTTAACAAAGGAAAGTTATAAGAATGTTGCATAGCTAAGAGAAGTAACAATTGAAAAACCTCTCATCCTTACACTTTAGCATGCTAGAGGGAAAATTGAAAGTCTCGAGACAAGCATGGGAAAATCAGAGAAGCAAAAGAAGGAGTGCAAGGTATCTTTTATTAACACGTGTACCTGACATAATTTTAATGTTTGCATATAATTTTAGTTTAAGCTTATCTCTTGTATGTAAAGTTGAGGTCTATATATATGTATGTGTAAACCTAACAAGTTTGCAAATATATTTTTCATCTTTAGCCTTTAATAACTTGAATCCAATTTTTCTTCACAGTATCATAGACCTAGGTTCAATCACTTGCACCACTCTTACTCACCATTTTTCCTTTACCTTTTTTTTTATCCTTTGTGAAACTTTCTTTCTCTGTGATGGCCTTCAACACCTACCTACCCTTCCCTGACCACTATCATCATGACTAACTTTATCATTTTCAAGCTTAGTGTTGGAAATTACTTGCCATGGGTTATGTAACCATTCACTAGTTTAGATGTAAAAACTTTATGGTTTGTTGATTGGTGAGATAGTTAAACTTTCTACGACCATCTCAACTAACAAAGAAGAAGCTCTAAATCCTACTTACAATGAGTGGGTACAAAGTGATGTACTAGTTCATTCATGGATCCTTAACACTCTTTTTGAAGAAACTCTAGAGAATGTTTTCAAACTTGAAACCTTTGCCCAAGTATGAGAGGCCTTTGCAAATTGATTTACTTAAAAGACTGAGTCTTGGGAGTTTGATTTCCTTAACCAGCTTCATCATCTTAAGAAAAGGTCCAAGACCCTTACTACCTATATTCATGAGTTTCAAGGATATATAAATCAACTGAATGCCATCGGTAAGCCATTCAGTGACTTAGACAAAACCTTTTGCCTTTTTAAAGGCCTTAAAAGGGACTATGAATCCTTCCATACATCCATGGTGTGCACTACTATATCTTAATTCAATGAGGTTCTATTAACTCTCTTGTTATTGTCTTGCTCCAGTAAATGATAATGTAGCATTTTTCATTCAATGTAGTTCACATGGGAAAAGAAATAGCTCCTTTACATCACAAGGCCATGGGTTTAATCCCTTTACTTATAATGGGCAAGGTCAAGGGCCACAAGGCTTACACCAACCTTCTGCTTTAGCTCCTATAAGGCAAGCAAACACCTAAGCAACTTGAAGGCAACCAAATGGTGAAAAAGATTGTCCTCTGAGCGTGGTCACTTAGCTTTACAATGTTGGTATAGGTTTAATCATTCATACCAACTTGATGACCTCCTACAAGCCCTTACCAGTTTACAAGTTGATGAGCCTACTGATACTGACTAGGTAGCAAATAATGTTGCCATTACTAATGTGGTCACTACTGAAGGTAAACTTTGTCTCTTCCTTATTCTAGCCCAAATAGTATTATAGTGGGCAATGGTCAAAAGATTCAAATATCTCACATTGGCCAAACCACACTACACCATAGGTTCATCCTTTTATGATATCCTTATTGCACTAAAGATAAAATAAAACATGTTAACCATTGCACAACTTGTTTGTGCCTACCCTTGCACTATATAATTTAACCAAAATTGTTTTCTTATTAAGGACTTAAGATCATAGGCCATCCTTTTAAGGGGTGTTAGACAGGGAGACCTTTACTTCTTGTTAAGCCAACTTAACCAAGCTTACCATATCTTTCAGCATCAAGGTATAAACAATCAAAATGACATACTAATTGGGTTACCCAAACCACCTTTTCTTGCAGCTTTTGATTAAGAACAACCTTCTTTCTCTTCAAGGTGATATTAATCTTGTTTGTAGTACTTGTATGGCAAGTAAAAGCCATCATCTTCCTTTTGTTAAGACTATCAAATGTTTCCTAATTCCTTTAGGGAAAGTTCATAGTGATGTATGGGGGCTGGTTGCTATTAGTTCACTTCAAGTATTAATATTATGCCATTTTCATTAACAAGTACACACATTTTGTCTAGTTTTACCTCATGAGGTGGAAATCTAAACTATTCCAAGTCTTAAGTGAGTTCAAGGTTATGGTTGAGAAACAACTTGATCACCAACTAAAAATTCTACAAAAAAATAATGGTGGTGATTATTTAAGTTATAAACTAGACAATTTCACTAAAGAACATGGTGTAATACACCAAATCTCATGCCCACATACACTTGAGTAAAATGAGCTTGTAGAATGTAAGCATTGTCATATCATTGAACTAGGTAAAGGACTACTCTTATAAGTTAAAATGCCTCATCATCTTTGCATGGAAGCTTTTCAAATTGTGGTATTTTTGATAAGCCGCCTCCCATCTACCACTTTCAATTATCTTTCTACTTTTGAAATGCTTTACCATTGAGCTTAAGATTACAACTTCCTTAAGACCTTTAGGTGTCAATGTTTTCCTTGCCTCCATGACATCACTTTAAACAAGCTTAGGCCATACTCCTTTGAATGTGTGTTCAGTAGATACCACACCCATTAGAAAGGTTATAGGTGCCTTTATCGCTCCTCCAACTGTCTCTTTATCTCATGACATGCCATCTTTAATAAGTAAGTCTTTATTTTTCTTGAATCTTGCATTGCCACCATGACACCAGTAAACTTTTGTGTATTCACATTCCATTCAACCAACCATGTTGACCACTTTAGCATCACTTTTATACCTTATCCTATTGTAACTCAACCATCCATGCCTTCCTTAGTTCCCAACACACTTGAGGCCAACAAGACACCTATAAGTTCACCTTTTATAAACACTCAATCACTTTATCAATATGACACATCATCAAACCCTACATCATCAACTTTGCCACCCATTTCCTTTTTCCCTCCACTCAACACTCCACCTTACAACATCACGTTGTCACCTCCTAACCTTATATGGCCACCTTCTCATCCTAATACTTAATCACCTACCATAACTTCTATAACTCCAAAACCTTCACTTACACCTAGTGAAGTACCAAGCTTTATTGTAACCTTTGCACTTGTTTGCCCTACATGTATAAACCATGTTGAGCATGATTTATTCACTCTTTCATCCTCATGTCCAACATATTCACACCTTATTAACCCTTATTGTCAAGTGTCCAATGTATCCCCCATTGAGCCAATTAGGACTCATCCCATGATTACACAAAGCAAGTTAAGGATTGTGAAACCAAATCCTCACTATTCCACATTTAAGAACTTAAGCCTTGTAGCATAAAGGTTGGCACACTACCACGTAAGCTAAGATGTTAGCCCTTCATAAGAACTCAATGTGGGTTTTGGTTCCATAGCTTCTAAACATGAATGTGGCTGGTATCAAATGGGTATACAAGCCTAAATTGCTGCTGATAGTACTCTTGGCAAGCTTAATGCACAATTGATGACTCTATTTTTATAGAGTTATTTTACCTATTTTAGGCAATAAATAACTTTAATAATTGTGAGAAAACATTTGAACTCCTTTTCATTTACCTAAATTTATCTTGTTTATGTAACACAAGGAAGTAAGGAGAAAAAGGATGAACATGGAGAACCTAATGCTTATTGTGTGGCAAAATTGTAATATCAAGATCAAGAAAGTCAAGATGGGCTTAGGGTTTGGATGATTTTTATTAGATTTTCTATTGTTGTTGGGTTTTCTAAATAAATAAAAAACCTAGTCATGTAAGGAATTCAAATCTCAATTAATTTAAGAGTTCAAAACCCAATTGTTTTAGGTTTCTAAAACCCAGTTCTACTAGGATAGGAGATTGGTCTAAACCTAAACCCTATTTAAAAAAAGAGGCCAAAAAAAAGAGGAGGAGGAAATTAAGCACAACTCAAAAGAGAGGCCAAGAATTTAAGGCTTTCTTGAAGAGAAGACAAAAAGGGTGATAGACTTCTTGTTATTGGATTCAAGATGCCTTCTTTGTTTCCTATTATTGTTCTTCCTTATTTCTTTATGTTTTAGTTTACTTTTGTTAAAGCTACAATGTAACCTAATTATGATGGTATGAATCTTATGATTTTTATGTTTTGCAAGATATTTTGTTTATGTGAAGTTACATGTTACTGTGTTTAATGCTTTTAAGTGATTAGCTACTACTTGAATGATCTGATTTGTATATTTGAGACTGATAAGAGATGATATACAGTTGCTTCTTGTAATGTGTAACTATTAATTAAATATGGATAGACATATACCATATTATTTGTGTGGCTTTTGATGTAAACTGGGAATATTCATAGATTCTAATGCATTTGGTTTGTTTCAATTCTCATATAGAGATATAATGAATTAATGAACTAAATAGGTTCACTACACCTAGACATAAGATAGTAAATAAATTAAGAGATTCCACCATCACATAGATATTATCCCTCTTGCAAGTATACATAATCTACATTAATGCCTTATAGTTATGGTGAAATCGGACACTTTAACATGTTTCGCATATTTAGTTTTATTAAATTTAGTTGATTAGTCTATCATCTATCAATTGGTTTGTTAGATAAATTCTAGGAGTTATTCACCATTAGTAGTTAGTTGGCTTTGTAATCACCAATATCTGTGGGATGATATCTTTCTTATCATTATATTACTTGTTTGACATGTTCACTTACATTTAGAATTTCACCAAACAATAGTCAGTTGCAAAGGGATATTACTAAGCATTTAAGGTTGATTTTCTTGAAACTTCTAGCCCTATTATGAAAGCAATTATGATGAGACTACTTCTTACCATTGCTAGAATAAAAGGTTGGCCATTGAAATAGAATGATATTTAAAACACATTCCTACATGGCTATCTTTATGAGCCTATGATCATGGAGTAGCCACTAGCTTCCATGATTTGTTGTATCTAGACCATGTTTGCTATTTTAGGAAGGCCCTTTACAGACTAAAATAGGCCCCACATGCCTAATTTGATTAGCTTTTTAGGCATGTCATGGAATGCAGTTTTGTAAGCTCCCCACATAATCCTTCATTTTTCACCTACATAAATCAAAAGGTTTGTATTTGGCTTCTCATTTATGTAGATGACTTCATTTTGACCAAGAATGCAAAATAACACACCTTTGATTTTGTTTAGTACCTCAATAGTGAATTTTCCATCAAGGATATAGGGATACTTAATTATTTTATGGGGATTTAGGTCCTATGATAGCACAACATTCACTTTTTTTTAACTAGAATACCTTCAAGATGTATTATGGTGTAGTAATATGTTGGACTACAAACCACTCCTTACACCTATGGCCATCAAAAGTGCTTTCGTGTAGGGAGATTAGGTTAGTTTTAGTCAAACTACTTTGTTTCGTAGCATCCTCAGTGTGTTGTAGTATACAACACTTACTTGGCTTGACTTAGCCTTTGCTGTCAACAAATTATATGAACGGATGGCTTACCCTTCAATGTTTGATTTTCTACAATTGAAATATGTCCTCCTCTATGTAAAGGATACCCTTGAATTAGGTCTACGTATCCATTGTCACAACACCCTAAAACTCCATGAGTTTAGTGACTTAGACTAGGCTAGGTATGCAAACAATCATAAATCAACCATTGGCTACTACTTCTTCATAGGTGGTAATTGTGTCTCCTAGTCCTCAAAATGACAACCCTAAGTTTCCTAGTCATTAACTGAAGCTAAATCCATGCCTTAGCCTATGCCATAATAAAAGCAATGTGGATCTTTCATGTTCCTAGAAGTCTTAATATCTTCTAGTTTGTGCATAAAAACTATTCTATAACAACAAGAATGCCCTACATTTCATGACTAAACCTATTTATCATGGAAATATTAAGAACATAGACATGGATTACCACTTCATGGGTGAGAAATTCACTCAAGGTGCTTTATCATAGTCCATCTTCCTTCCCTTTAACAATTAGCCAACCTGTTTATTAAGCCACTTCTAAAAGCTCCATTTTGAGCTCTTTAATCCAATATTGGCATGACCATGCCTCACTTGACGGGGCATGTAAGAACATCAACTCTTGTAGACATAGATGTAGCTTCTATAGATGTAGGAGGAAGCAATTCACATGTGACAAAACCCACTAAAGCAATCATTACTCACCTAGCCACAACTAGTCTTAACAACTATTCCTAACAAAGGAAAGCTACGAGAGTGCTACACAGTTAAGAGAAATGAGAAACAATTGAAACAAAAATTCATCCCTGTGCTTCAACAAGCTGAAGGGAAAATTAAAGGTCTTGAGACAAACATGGAAAAATCATAGAAACAAAAGAAAAAGTGCAAGATATCTATTACTAGCATGCACAGTTGACAAAATCTTAATGTTTACGTATATGTGGTTTAAGCTCACCGTTTGTATGTAAAGCCAAGGGCTATATATGTATGTGTAAAACCTAACAAGTGTGTAAATATATTCTTTTTCTTTAGCCTTTAATAACTTAAATCCAATTTTTCTTCATGGTATCACAAACCTACATTTGATCATTGACATCACTCTTACTAACTGTGCTTCCTTTACCTCTTTCTTTATCTTGACTCTATGAAGCTGTTTCTTTCCATGATTGCCTTAACACCTGCCTAACCTATCCCAACCACTATCACTATAAGTAACTTTATCACTTTAATGCTCAGTATGATAACTATTTACCATGGGTTATACAAATTCACTCACTAGTTTAGATGTAAAAACTTTATGCTTTCTTGACTAGTGAGATGGTTAAACCTTTTACCACCATCTCAACTAATGGAGAAGAAGCTCCAAATCCTATTCATAATGAATGGGTACAAAGTGATGCACTAATCCGTTCATGGATCCTTAGCACACTTTTTGAAGAAGCTTTTGGGCATATATTCAAACTTGAAAATTTTGTCTAAGTATAGGAGGCCCTTGCAAATCGATTTACTCAAAAGATCGAGTCCCTTGTGTTGATTTGAAATTTTAGAAGTTTGGGTTTCATGATGTGAAACCTTAATCATGTGGGTCTTATAATCCTAGACTATCCTAGATTATAAGAAGGCTTTTATGTTAGATATTTTTTGATGTTGACAAATATTTGGAAAACTATTAAGTCTTTTATTTATTCTTGTGCAATAAAAAATGTGGAACATATGTAGGGAAAATAACCAAATTAAGGGTTCTTTATTATTTACATAGTTCCTACATACTAAAATGAATTTCAAGAAAAATCTTGCAACTAAATTTAGGTCTATGCATAATTATATATGATTGCTATCTCATATATGTATAAAAATGGAGCATATGAGAAATATTCAAGAGCAAGCAAAAACACATTGTTTTATTATGAAGTAAGGCACACCGTTTTGAACTTAAAAGGCACCAAGGTTATAAGCTAACTGAGAATGGAAGAGAAAGGGTATTTCTCTCCTTTGTTGCCTAAGAAAGAAAGAACCTTTCTGCATGCCTTTAGTGAGAACTTATGAAGAGGTTTTTTAAGGAAAACATTTGAGCCTTTTCGAATGGGTTTATCCAAATTTGATAAAAAGTCTTCTATTCCATTTTAAATCATGTATATGGCTCATATTTGGGAGAATCGATGTTATATAGGTAAAGTGTTATGTGTTATTAATAATAGTGCTATTTATGTAAAAGGTAAACGATTAAGGTATCATGCATTGCAAAAATGGAAGGCTAGATATGCTAATTTGAAAGTTTTTGACTTATCAAATTAAATCCTTGATTCAGGTTATGGATGCTATTATAGTGTGATCATTTTTGGAATCAGTAATATGTATTCTATAATGTTGCATATCTTATAAGGAAACAAATGAGAAAAAACCCTAACGACTACTCTTGCTCTTATGATGTATAAGTAAATGTGCTAGAGTTTTCTATTCATATAAATCAATCTTGAGAACGCAAATTACAGCAAGCCTAACTATTTTGAAGAAAATGTTACTAAGCATAAAAAAGAGATTGATAGATTGTCGTGTTACATGTTAAATGCTATTTGTCTAAACATAAGTATCTGCTTGAGCTTCATATGTGATTTGATTACATTATATCCTTGATTCTTAAGTATCATTATGCAGGAAGTTAACAGTTTCACTTTGATTGTGATGTTATGCTAATTGCTTCAAGTTCCTACATCTTTTATGTAGTTTTGGATTTTGATTATTTTTTTTGAGAATTAAAGTTAAATAGTTGTTATTTATTCATAGACCATGTGTGGTTTGGTGAGTAAGGGTTTTGTTGTGTAAAAGTTTGTATTGGTTGGATTGTGAAGTGTGTTAAGCTGTGTAAGGTTGATTGTATTCAGAAATGAACTATTAATCCTTGTGTTTTGTGAGCAAAAGATTTGAGTGTACTAAAATTAAGAGAAACTCTTATATTTTAGTAATAGGCCTTTCTTACTATTGGTAAAAGGGGGTGGAGGTAGGCTTGAGTATTTGGCCAAACCACTTGAACAATTTTTGTGTCTTTTATTCCTTGCCTTTATTCTATTCATTCAAAAGAAATTAAAAAGAATATATTAATCCTAATCGAAACATCCACCCCCCCTCTAATTGGGTTAATTCATATCCAACATTTTATTGTTTGAGGCTTGTTGAAGCCATCTATGGTGTAATACCTCCTGATTGTAGGGAAAGAGCTGGTTAGCAGAAACTCAGAAACTTTTTAATAATTTATTCAAATTATTGGTTAAAGGAAGCCTTTTTAGCTTGATTGATTGGAGCTAAAAAAAGAGGTGGATGCGGGCTCAAAGAGTAGAGCCAAACCACTTTAAACTTCTTGTGCATCGCTTGTTTTACCTTGATTGTTATCAAGTTGCTTATCTTCCATAGTAGTAAATCTCAAGTATGTTCTCATATGATGTGTTTGGAATTGTTTAACAGAAAAAGTTAGAGTTGTTAACTATTCTTAAATACTTAGCAACAAGGAAATTTTAGAGGTGTTAGGAGTGGGATGTAAGTGTGGATTAGCCTATAGCTATTTGCTGAAACCGCATGAAAAAGGAAACAATTTTTCATAAAAGTACTTCCCGAAGAGCTCATCTAAATTGCTGCAACAACAAATTACTTGTAACACTTGCTTTAGGCATATTCCTAAAGAACAGAGTCATAGTAGGTGCGGGGAACAAGAACTTATTCCGAGCTTAAATATTGTGCCATTCTACTTACATATAGCATTGAGATGGTTGCAATAACAAGGCTAGTAAATGCCAAGGAAGTCTGCACATATTGAAATCAATTCATGATTACCAATAATGATAAAATATACTAAAACCATAGTGAAAAATAAAATTTAAGCTTCCTAGTTAGTCCGCAAAGAATAGCACACTTAGTGACTACCACATTTTTAAACTACAGCCTATTCCAATCATAACCAATTCTTTTAACACATGTAATTAGAAGGGAAAAATAGCCTATGCTTTTAACTTTGCAATGAGAATCATTTCATAGTACTGTCCAATTTTTCACTTAACATTTCAAAATTTCCTGAGGTACTCATAGATTGGAAATAGTTTCCAATTCCTTCTAAAGGGCCAATAAAATCAGTTACTCCTTTTCTTTTCTTTTTTCCTTTAAACACAAAATCTTATGCCTAACCACAGATTTTATTAGTACGAAGTATTAAAGGTCTATTTGCATGTTTGATGAGTAAATGGTTTTATTTCTGTGTATAATTTTTTAAAAAGCCATTGTTCATATTTGTTAGAGTCATTAACCTTGTAACTATCCACCAAAATATAGATAGGTTTTGCCAATGTCGTAATGTCATAAATCCCATCTTATGCTAAATAGTTCAATTCAATTCAAGCAATGGAAGCGCATTTCCAACTTAACGGGAGTTAAATCGACCTATTAAATCCAAATGGAAAAAACAAGCAAGCCTAGAATAAACAATGAAACCTCATTGAAGGTATTTAATACGACAAAGCTTGAACAACAACTCAAACACACCAGCTGTGATACAAGAACCGAAGTTGTTCCGGTCGCTGACGGTGTTTGGCGAGTCCTAAATACAAACTGCAGGATGACAATTTGACTGTAGGCCGCTAAGTCTATGCTGGTTTAAGAACTTATTACAGCTTACATGTCAAGTTATTGACCGAAAAGAAAGTTATTGAACTTATTACAGTCTATGGCCACTTTTTTCCGTCGCAGGAACAACTTCTTTGATCGAGTGTGACGGCGAAGTGATAATTATAATGGTCCTGCTCCAGCGACACCATGGGAAAGCCCCGGAAGATATAGAAAGAAGTATGTTGCATATCTAATTTGATGTTTCCTTTCTCAAACTTTTGAAATACAGTCCTTCCTCTAGCGTATTATAAAGCTGATCTATTTTGAGAGAAGAAAGTACAGGTGCCAAAACAATTTGATGACACTTTTAAGCGTGTTGTTGGGTTATGCAATGGTGCTTTTCATCCCTGTAGACGGCGATTTTACTTTTCATTGAAGCTCTTTTTATCCTTTCTTCTGCCTTAACTTTTCAATGGGTTTCAGCATCTAACTATTGCCTCTTTCTTAAATTTTTCTTATTCTGTCAGTACAGTGGTTACCTCTTTTCTTAAAGTTGCAAGAGTCTTTAGTAATTATTTAAGGAAACAAAAACACAACCATTTAACAAGAAAATCCTCTACATTGTTGGGCCTCATCTTTCAACAAATTGTTTGGAGAATGAAATTAAACCGAATGATAACTGAGATACAAATTTTTGGTATCATTTCTGTAGTTTATTTTTAGTTTATGGTGAGTTGCAGATGGTAATATTTTTAGATAATCATTACTTGTATTTTGATAGGTGAAACTGTCCATGTAAGGATTGTAGCAACCAAAACTATTTGGTGTAGTGACACTTCAACTTGAGTAATAATTTCTTTGGATTTCCTTCAAATATCACAGTTTTTGGTGTTTACTATTTTGGCCAACGAATCAAAGAGATATATTAATTCAAAAGAACGCAGCTTGCTGTCAAATATATTAGCGAATGGGTTTTATGAATCTATTTGTGGTCTGTTTTGTTTAGTAAGAAAAAATATTAAGTACCATCATCTGTCAAGGAATCAAATATAATGCCCTTCCGTGGAATAAGCAAAATAACCACAAAATGACATTGTGATCAATAGCATGAACCAGAGAAATAAAGACAGTTCGCGGCGAAAATTATCCGCAGTCTTGGCTCTGAGAAACGACGTAAGACTCATGTGTTAGTAGTCTTCACATACAGAATCAGGCTGCTGAAGAGAAGGCATTTTCTTTTCCTGGCTTTGCCATTACCATCTAACAAGACCCACTGTTGTGGTTATATCATGAAATGTAATGGTAGCCTTCTTCGTTAGTATTGATATTATGCTGGAATTCATTTGGTAATGAATATGTTCCATTTCAGCCTCAAACGGAATCCTGCAATCAAGAATGGGAGAACAGTAACCAAAAGGAAAAAGAACATACATTATTATTAATCATTCCTGTATTCATGTCATTGAGCAGCAAAACCAATGCAAGAGGCTGTACGTTGCTGCCTGAACTCACAACAGAGTCCATAACAAAAACATAAGTAATTCGAAGTTCTACAGAACGGGTGCTTGTTAGACATAGATCCATAGCAAAAACGAAAACTTGTTACTTTGCTATCTGTCACATTCTTCAAGTGCAATCTGCAGTATTTTTGGCATCAAGCTTATTGAATTTGGTCCCATATTATAGGCGCGAACAGATAAAAACTCTTTTCTTATCCGTTGTCAGAAGATATGATTTCTTGCTGCCTTCGTGTGGAATCCTCTTCAGAGGCTGTGGATTCTCTGATCCATCGACAAACTTGGCTGATATCTTATTTCCTTTCTCTACTCTATTCACGTCTTCCTCTACCGACTCCTTCACATCTGCACAAGGCTTCTGCTTTTTCTGCTTTCTCATCCTTGGCTTGCAGTGCCCTCCTCTCTGCTGCAGGACTACCATCACCAACTGAACTTAAGACAATATTGTAAACCAATCTTCTCCCTGCGGCTACAGTAGAAACGAATAATGTCTATCATAATAAAAGGGGAATCACTTGCAAAAGATCTGATCGCCAATGGATTTGAAATGACAGAGACAATGTAGAACTTAAGAAAGCCAAACATGTTTATATATTTTAATATTAAGTTAAAAAAATATTTATTGTGATTAAAAAAGGCAATAATCTAATTTAAAAGTTAATTTATAAATTTAGATGACATATTTATATATTTAAACATTGTTCAAGAACCAATTTATTTCTCATATGAGACTTTCATCCTTAATATTCTTCTTATACATTGAGTATATCCAATAGGTTCAAGATTAAACAAGAATTGAAGGAGATTAGCTTGTTTTCTAAGACTTACATCTCAACAATTCCTTCCCTAAAAATGTGTGTTCAAGAAAAAAAAAAATAAGGGTAACCTTTTCTATATAATAAAATGTAATAATAATGTGTAACATTTAAGGTTCAAGTGTAAGGACAAGTTGGCTTAGGTAAAACAAGCTCAAAGTCCTTCCATAAACGTGGCACCATTGTGTAAAAGTGCTCACTTTTCAGGTTATTCCAAAACCCATTAAAAGAAAGCAAAACATACCAATCAAGTTTGCGTAAAACTCTAAGATGTTGAAAAGACTAAAAATGGTAACTTCAAATTGATATCAAATTTCAAATGAATAGATAAAGGTAGTAAATGTTATATTATTGTTGCATTTTTCTTTCGTGGGCAATCTTCCTTGCATTTATCCTTAGTCGGCCAAGAGAGAATTTGCATTTTTCCTTCTCCATATTCATCATCATTGTTGTTTTGCTCAATTTTTATAGTCTACATGCCACAAGCTATAGAGTGCACACATGCACCAGGTTTTTATTTATTCTTCCTCTAAAAATGGGACTTGACCACCCCCCCAAAAAAAAAGGAGATAATTTTTTTATATATATATATATAAATAAACGTATTATTAACATGAAACCTTCAAGGTTTGGGTGTAAAAACATATTGGTCTAGGTAGAGAAAGTTCAAAGTCCATAAAGACACATTGGTCATGGTATATAAAGTTCAAAGTCCTCTTGCAATTTTTCCTTAGGCACAATACCCTAGTGTAGGAGCCCTTATCTTTTGCCTGATTCCAAGACCCAATGAAATAAAGCGGAACTTGCTAGGTACGTTTGTATGAAGACTCCAAGACATTGAAAAGACAAATAATAGCGACTTAGATTTGGATCGAGTTTGAAAGAATGAACAAAGGTAATAAATGTTATATTATTTGTTATAATTTTCTCCCATGGCTCATTTTTTTTAGATTTATTGTTAGTTAAGAAAATGCTTCCAACTGTGTTTCCTTGAGATTCGTATTCCTTACATAAATATTCATATATATCATTTTATAGATAAAATGGTGTATCATTCTAAGATTTCCATAACAAAAGACATAATATAAAATATATTTCTTTAATATTCTCTCATCTTAATCGTAACAAATCACGAGAATTTTTTTAGAAGTGACAAAATATGATACCAGAACAAAGAGTTTAATATTATATTAAAAAAAGTGGTTTTTTTCTCTTGAAATAAATCTTTAAAAGAGAAAGATTACTTTGCATCTATTATTACTCTAAAATATGACCAAGTAAACATTGAAATTCGGGCGTGGAACATGCTAGCCAACATATAGAAAGGTCAAGTCCTCTATGGAGCTTGCAAGTCTATTTCAAGGGTCTTCACAATTTTTCATGGAAGCAACAGCATGTTATGGAACTTCTCATTGTTTGGGTAAATTCCAAAACCCTATAAAGCAAATAGGAACTTACTGGACATATTTATGTGAAGATTCTGAAACATTGAAAAGATTAAAATTGTTAACTAGAAATTGAGATCAACTTTTGAATTAATAGACAAAAGACAGCCTATGTTACATTTTCGATATTTTTCTCTTAAGGTAAATCTTTTTTGGATTTTTTTCTTAGTACTCAAGAGAGAGTGTTTCCATCTTTTTTTCCTCAAATGCGTGTTCCTTGCGCGACTATTCATGCAGCACCATTGTTGGATCATTGACCTTTATGATGGCAACCAGCAAAAGACCAAAGTCAGGCCGCCGTATATGATCGAGATGGCAAAAGATACGAACATGGGACGTCTAGCCTTCAAGTAAATATTTTAAGCAAAGTTTTAGGCATCCATTAAGGGAACAATGAAAACCCAAGAGCCAGGACCAATATTCATAATTAAGAAGATGAGTACGTTTTGGTAAAGCTTCTCACGAGTTTGCTGGCCTGTAAAGATTAAGTGATGAATAGATTTCACCAAAACTCTTCTCCTCCTCTTTGTAAACCAAATGCTGAATTATGTGTGTTATTGGGGGAATTCAAATAAGTCGAATTATCCACATATAGATTGAACGCACAAATATAAGAATGCATACACCAAACACAACAGATTTAAGAGGTTTAAAACTTCATAATATCATATCTCTTATAATCTCTTCTTATTAGATTTTCTCATACTTTCTCTCTCCTCAAACATGTATCTTATGGGTTCTTTCATCAACGAGAATCCACAAGAGGGACCCTCTCCAACAATTAGCCCCCATGCAAACTCTCTCAACTTATCTACTAGGTTTCTCTAGACTTTCCCTATTTATAGAAAAACTTTAAAGAAATCCTAGTTGAATACTACTAGAAAAACCTAGTTCTATAAAAGGATAATAATCCTAACTTAATAATATTAGGAAACCCACTACATCTAGAAGATATTTTTTAGTTTTACAATTACATAAAGACCTTTGATTATAATGATAATTATACCTTTTAACTTAATTGTTCTACCAATCTAACAGGTGTCAATATCTTTGTTTTGGAGTTTAATATATCTATTTGAGGTGCTTCTTCTTGATCCCTTCTAATAAGGACATAGAAGCAACTAGTCGCTTGATGAACCTAGTTGACTCATGACAAGCAGACACCTTAATAAGATAGCAAAAGTCTCTGCTTCCTTACCACCACTAACAGCCTTCTCTTATCCAAATCACCATTCATAATCATTGAATAGTTTAAAAAATATATGTTTTTGATTTTTTTCTTATCATTGATTGATCAAAATAGTCAATTTTTTTAATCAAATTTTCATATTTATATAAATTTTTACCCTTAAATTATAAAGTATTAGATATGAGTTAAGACCAAAAAATCTACAAACTCAACCAATCCCTAAAATAAAAAATAAATAGATATTGAAAACCTCACTTTCTTTCAAGATATTAAAGAAATTCTATCAAAATCACCATTGTTATGTTTTTTTTTTAAATTACTCTTGAAACTAAAAAAAAAAAAATTAGAAATTTCAATTCCCTAATCTTCAAATTGTCATTGCAATCGACTTGAAGTTTTTTTTTTTAATTAGTTAATAGTGAAACTTTCAAAAGAAGAGATCACATTGTTCTTTTGTAATATTCTACCAAAATAAATTAACTCTGAGTATTCATGAAAAATACAGATGACATCAAAAGTCTAAGTGTAGAATAGCTAAGGTTTGAAACATTGCCCTAGGTATAGAAAGTTCATAGACATTCTCTAGTAATTTTTCCCTAAAAGCAACAACAAGCTTTAACCTTTTAGGTGATTCTAAAACCCAATGCAGGAACATGAAATTTACCAAGCAAGTTTGTGTGAAGACTTTTGAGATGTTAGTCTTTAGTTTGTGTAAAGACTTTGAGAAGTGAAGGCTCAAAGATGTTGGTCTTTAGTTTGTGTGAAGACTTTGAGACGTGAAGGTTCCGAAAGTTGAAAAGACTAACAATGGTTCCTTTGAATTTAGAATAAGTTTTAGATAGATCGACAAAGGTAGCAAATATTATATCTTCCATTGTTTTTTTTTTTTCTCTTGCTCCATCATCCTTGCATTTATTCTTAGTTAGAGAGTGCTTCCATCTTTTTTTCTTTTCCGCTTGTGTTGTGGGTTGCTTACATGATTAGAAATACATACCATTTTATGGATTAGATGTTGCATTATTTTATGTTATTAATAATATGAGACATTGTGTGAAATACATTTTTTTAATAAATTATCTTATCCCAAATGTAGAGAACCACAAAAATAAGTTTAACAACAAACTATCATACTTAAATCAAATTTTATATTATATTAGAAAAGTCTAATATTTTCATTAGAACGAATCTTTAAAAGAGAAAGGTAACTTTCCATATACTAATGAAGTAAGCATTTAAGATCCTGGCGTATAACATGCTGGCCAACGTCTAGAAAGTCCAAGTCCTTTTGTGGCGCTGGCTTGTCCTTTTCAAAGTTGTTCACAATTTTTCCGTGGTGCGGGACCCCTCATCTTTTGGGAAATTCTAAAATCCTATAAAATAAAGAGGAACTTATTAGACAAATTTGTGTAAAGACTACGAGACATTGAAGAGACTACTAATGTTTACTTCAAATTGAGATCAACCTTCAAATTAACAGATAAAGATAGTCAATGTTACATCTTCAATATAAGGTCCATCTTGCTTGGATTTATTCTTGGATTTTTCCTCAAGTTAAGTCTTAGTTGCATGACCATTTATGCCATATCATTTACTTGGATCCTCACCTTTTATTATAACAACCAGTCACAGACCAAATTCAGGCCACCGTATTTGATCAGGCTGGTGGAAGCTATGAGCATGGGTCGTCTAGCCTTCAAGTAAGTGTTATAAGTGAAGTTTAATGCATCCATAAGGTAGATTAGGGAGTAGAATGGTTTGCCCGACTTGCAAAAATTGAAAGTATTGAAAGGTGCTCGCAGTTTTCCCCTGCTTCCTTATGAAACTTGCAGTTTTACCATGGAAATGGCGTATTGACGCAAGAGCTTACATCATTGTTGATTGAGATTTGTGGTAGCCAGCACGGACCATCTGTATAGGACAAACGAGATTAAAGTTGCTTGACTAACCTGGTTGACTTGTGCAGGGCAAACACCTCGTCAAGACGGCAAGTCTCTGCTTCTTCACCACCCCTTGCGGCCTCATCTTATCCAAATCTCCATTCATAGTCATACCAAGAAATTGCAATGCGATATTGAAAATCTGGTATAGTTGGGAAAGGGAGGAGATTGGTTCTTCGAAATGCCTTCAATTCATTATTTCCGTTGTAGCTTATTGTAAGGCTACTGATAACACAAATCACCTTTCGTGTTGAGGGGAATTTTAATTTAGAAAATTGGTTGAATGCTAAAAGGAAAAGGAATAGCGTTGGCTGGCCAACCTTTTAGTTTCCCGTTTCCTTTTTTGTGCAAATTAAAAACCAAAACTGACACTTATCAACTTAAGTTTGAAATTTTAAGTTGATATATATTAACATTTATTTCGTTATAGATTGATTACAACAATCAATTTCTTTTTTCATCAGATTTTCATATCTACATAGAGTTGTATTCTTAAATTATAAAGTATTAAATATGACTTAAGGCCAAAACATCCAACAACTAAACCAATCTCTAAAACAAAACAAAAAACAAAAAGCAAAAAGAAAACGAAATACTAAAATCGGTACTCTTTCAAGAAGTTTAAAGAAATTCTCTCGAAAGATTAATCTTCATTTGATTTTTTTTTTCTATTATCTATTTGATTACAAATTCTATGTGAATTTGAAAAGAACTTTCAAATACATGAGCTCTAATCTTCAAAACTGTCATTGTAACCAAGTTGGAATAGTCAATAGTACAACTTGGAGAAAAGAAATTGAAAGATATCACTCTCATGTGATATTTTGCCACAATAAATTGACACATGATATTATTTGGAAATAAGCACAACATCACATGTTTTACTGTAGAATATGCTAAGAATTAGACAAACGGTAAGCATAATGTAAATGAAGTAAGTTAAACTTTTAGACAATCGCGAAGGATATGGTCCATCTTCTTTACTTCTTTCAGTTATATTCTTCATCAATAAAAGATTATATGGTAATTTTGATACTTGCATGTTAGACCCTACATAAATGTATGAGCCATGGTTGTTTTCATCCCTTAATTTTTTCTATAGGTCTCAATATTTAATTAGTGCTTGCTCATCAAAGCCCAATAGTTTTAATATCTACATATTTACATCCAATTGAGTTAATGGTACCCATATAGCTTGTGGATGATACGAACATGCGTTGTGCATGGTGCTACCATCTTTCTTATGGACATGATGCCATGGTGCAAGAACTCACATCCCTGGTAATTTCAAGATCGGTTAAAACAAGGTGAAAATTAACAGGCAATTTCCTTTGGAAGACAATGGGAAATTTGAATTGAGATTTGACATGATTATAAATGGACAAGAATAGCAAATGGCACATCTATGTAGCAAATCTTGGATTGGTTCTTGATTAGTCACTAAATTTTTTTGATCTTTTCTCTCTAAGTTGCGTGTTTCTTACATCCAAACAAAAAATTTCCAACTGTCCTTTATCTTGAATTGAGCAACAGACAAAAAGTGAAGCTACACATCTCATATGACTTCCTTCTAAAGCAAAATTGCATGAGTCTACACGCAACTTACCTTGCAATTTGCAAGAAAGGATGGACAAGAGTAACAATTTTAAGTCTCATTATTTTAGGAAAAAAAAAACTAATTTAGGAAGGTGATGCCCTTCTTCCTCACAAGAATAAATACTACAACTCATGCTTGTAGCATCATGTCCATTTGAATGTTTACCTATTTCGTTAGTAAAATGGTTAGCCTCTGCACCTTATTGTCCTTTGCTTGTATCCTTTTTATTTTTTTCCTCATTCTTCCTAGAACTACATCCTGTCTTGAAGCTCCAAATTCCACATCTTGCACCAAGAACTCTACTTTCGGATGCTCGAATGTGGAAAGGGAAGCACTTCTTACCTTCAAAGAAAGACTCATAGACCTATTGGGACGGCTTAATACTTGGGTTGGTGATGATTGCTGCAATTGGATAGGAGTTGGTTGTGAGAACAGCATAGGCCATGTCATCAAGCTTGATCTCAAAAACTCATTCCCTCAAATTGATGAATCATATTTGTTCTATGACTATGAAGAAGCATTCAAAGTCTACAAGAACTCATGCCTAAAAGGTAAAATAAGTTCTTCTTTACTCAATTTGAAGCATTTGAGTTATCTAGATTTAAGCTTTAATAACTTCAGTGGAAGTTGCATTCCTAAGTTTTTAGGTTCATTGAAAAGTTTGAAGTACCTTAATCTCTCTTCCTCATATTTTTCCTAAGACATTCCTCCTCATCTTGGAAACCTGTCAAGGTTGGAGTATCTAGACCTCAACTCACTTTCATATGCTACTAACTCCCAACAATTAGTAGTGAAAAGCATACAATGGCTTATTAGTCTTCCTTCTCTAAAGTATCTTAACCTAGGAGGTGCAATTCTTGAAAAGGTGCAAAACTTTTTTGAAGTTATTTTTATGCTTCCCTTTTTGTTAGAGGTACACCTACCAAGATGTGGACTTAATAGCTTTCCTCCCTCAATTTACCTTACAAACATGACGTCGCTTTTTGTCCTTGATCTTTCTGGTAATTATTTTGATTCTTCAATTCCTCATTGGTTGTCTAATGTGAGTAAGCTTTCAACAATTAACCTTGAGGATTGTTCCCTCAGAGGTACTATTCCAGATGGTCTAGGACATCTACCCAACTTACGCAACATAAATTTTGGAAGCAATAATTTACTTGGAAAGATTCCTAGCTCTTTTGCCAACCTTTGTAGGTTACAAACCCTAAACCTAGCCTTCAACAATATTAGTGGGAAGATAACTGAGTTGGTAGATGGAATGTCTCAATGCTCCAACAATATAAGTGGCCTTGAATATGGACATTTAAATTTTAATAAGCTACCTAAGGGTAACTTACCCAATTTGCTTAAGGGACTCAATACCTTGGAAAATATCGACCTCCGTGGTAACTTTCTTGAAGGTTCAATTCCAAATTCTATTGGAAACTTGTCATCATTACAAGTCCTTTCTCTCTCCTTTGATGGGGGTTCAATTCCCAATTCTATTGGAAACTTGTCATCATTACAAGTCCTTTCTCTCTCCTTTGATGGGGATTCAATTCCCAATTCTATTGGAAACTTGTCATCATTACAAGTCCTTTACCTTTCCTTTGATGGGGGTTCAATTCCCAATTTAATTGGAAAATTGTCATCATTGAAGAAACTTTCTCTCTTCTTTAGTGGGGGTTCAATTCCTAATTCTATTGGAAACTTGTCATCACTGCAAGTCATTTCTCTCTCCTTTGATGGGGGTTCAATTCCCAATGCTATTGGAAACTTGTCATCATTAAAAGTCCTTTCTCTCTCCTTTGATGGGGATTCAATTCCTAATTCTATTGGAAATTTGTCATCATTACAAGTCCTTGACCTTTCATTTGATGGGGGTTCAATTCCTAATACTATTGGAAACTTGTCATCGTTAAAGGAACTTTCTCTACACTTTAATGAGGGTTCAATTCCCAATTTTATTGGAAACTTGTTGTCATTGGAAGAACTTTTTCTGTCATTTACTATTGGCTTAATTCCTAATTCTATTGGAAACTTGTCATCATTGCAAGTTCTTTATCTCTCATTTAATAAGGGTTCAATTTCCAATTCTATTGGAAGCTTATCATCATTGCAAGAACTTTATCTCTCCCTTGATGAGGGTCCAATTCCTAATTTTATTGGAAACTTGTCATCATTGCAGTTTCTTTATTTCTATGTTAATCAAACAATAGGAACAATTCCTCAAAGCATTGGGAAATTGTCAAAGCTTGTTTCCTTGCACCTTTACATGAATTTGATAAAAGGTGTTATAAGTGAAACTCATTTCCAAAATCTCACTCAATTAAAAATTCTCACATTGCATTCAACTTTTTCAGCAAAACCATCACTAGTTTTAGATACCACACATGATTGGATTCCTCCTTTTAAGCTAGTGGATTGCTACTTAAGTAGCATACAAGTTGGCCCAAAATTTCCAATGTGGTTAAAAACTCAAATTGAATTGAAATCTCTCTCTCTCATTAATGGTGGCATTTCTAATACCTTTCCACATGGCTTTTGGAAGTCCTGCACAAATATGGAAGAATTGGATCTATCTCATAACAAACTAGAAGGACTAGTACCAAACTTACAATTTCCCCCCTCTATAAATTACTTTGATTTAAGTTTCAACAACTTTAAAGGCCCACTCCCAATTTTTTCTAGTAATCTTACAGGAATATGGCTCAATAATAATATGTTTTCAACACCTATTCTTGAAAATATAAATAAGTTATTGCCTAAATTAAAATACTTGGACCTTTCTTCAAATCCACTTAAGGGTAGAATTCCCCATTCAATTGGAATGCTAAAAATATTAAGTATTCTTATATTGAGAAACAATTCTCTATTTGGGGAACTCCCTTCTCAATGGAAGAACTTACAATATTTAAAAGTGTTGGATTTAGCAAACAATAATATATCTGGCAATCTTCCATGGTCAATGAGATTTTTGAATCAACTAAAGTTATTGTCGTTGCATCAAAATCATTTTCAAGGGGAGATTCCTTCCTTCTTCATGAACTATAAAAATTTGATACACCTTGATCTTGGAGGAAATAAATTCTTTGGAAAACTTCCAACATGGATAGGAGAAAGTTTATCATCTTTGTTGAGATTAAACCTAAGGGCCAACTTCTTTCATGGGGAGATACCTCAACAATTATGTCTTCTTTCTAGACTTAAAATATTAGACATTGCACATAATGAATTTTCAAAAGCAATCCCTCAATGTATAGGGAACTTAAGTAATCACAATAACAACATTGATGAGTACATTGATCAAATGGAGCTAGTTTGGAAAGGAAGGGAAGATGTATATTTTGACTTAATTGATCTTTATTCCCTTGACCTTTCCGAGAATAATCTATCAGGAGAAATACCAGAAAATATAACTAGTCTCTTAAGATTAGTCAATTTGAATTTGTCACGAAACCAATTAATTGGAAGAATTCCTCAAAAAATTGGGAACTTGCAGGAGTTAGAATCTCTTGATCTCTCAAACAATAAGCTTTTTGGTCATATCCCTGAAAGCTTGTCCTACTTGAACTTTTTAAGTCATTTGAATTTGTCATTCAATAACTTGTCTGGAATAATTCCACAAGGGTATCAACTCCAAACACTTGATGACTCTTCTATTTACCAAGGAAATCCTTTACTTTGTGGGCCTCCTCTTTCAATAAATTGTTCAAAGAATGAAACTAATCCCAATGTAGTAACAATTGGAAAATTTGGAATGAAGCTATCATCTTTCTCTATTGGTATGATAGTTGGGTTTATTTTGGGATTTTAGGGGGTTTGTGGCACACTAGTTGTTACAACATCATGGAGACAAGCTTATTTTGGATGTTGTGAGAACCTCAAAGACAAAATTATTTTGTTCTTCATGGTAAAAGTTGTTTGCTTACTAAGAAAATTCAAGGAAGACAAAAGTGTAACCCATGGATGATATGAGCTTTCCTCATTAACATCATCTTTTATTGTTAATGTTTCTAGTTATTATACATTTTTATCATTTACTTTTAGTTTATGATTAGTTACGGGTGTTGGCAAGCCCATGAATGACATGAGCCTTCCTTATTAGCATCAACTTGTATTGTAAGTTTTTCTAATTGTTGTATGTCTTTTTATTGTTCACTTTTAGCTTATGATGAGTTATCAATGTTGGCAAGCCCATGGATGATATGAGCTTTCCTAATCATCATGTATTGTGAATTTCTATGGTTATTATATGTCTTTCTATTATTACTTTCAGTTTACTATAAGTGATACTATCTATGGGAGAATACAGTAACCAAGATATCCATTGTACTTTAAACAATAATTTCTTTGGATTACTTAAAAACATAGTTTTTAATCTTTATTATTTTGGCCAATGAGTATATTGATTGGATCATTTCTTTTAGCTATTATAATCTTTTGATGATCCTTATCTCGCACTAACTTGATTGTATTAAGAATTTTGTTTATGTCTTCTACTTCTCCATGGCATATTTTATTGGGATAGAATATTGTTTTGATAATGACTATCTCATGCTTATAATGAAAATGCCATTCCATGCCTTTCAATATCTAATTATTATGATATCTTGATGACAATGTCCTCATACAATGCCTTGCAATACACTATTATGATTAATGCTTAAATAAGTAATCAAAATGCTACGCTAGACTGGTTTCAACATACAATATGTGTTCTTGCTATTTTCACTATATAGTATATGTTCTTGCTAGTTAAAGTGGTATTGTTAGGTATTATATCAAATAAAGATAATGTCATTTGGCTATACCTTTTATGCATCAAAGCACGTATTATGGCTATGTGTTAGCTTATTGTCCTTGCACATCATGACTTCTACACATTTTTATAGAAGAGAATTCTAATGTTAATAAATTGGTAAATCATGGCCGTTATGTTTTAAATGTGCAAATTTTTAATCAATTAGGTCCCTACCAAGCTCATGCAAGAATACAATGATTAGCTTGGTCCAAGGAATTATAGGCTTCATAGGGTTATGCCCATATGTGGCCCTTTGTATTTTTTTCTTTTTAGAGAGTGTACATTAAAGTTGAAAACTTGGTTTATAGGTTACTTGGTTTAATTTTTCAAGGGTTCAATTTTATGATTACCTTTTATATTTCCATAAGATATGGTTATTATACTCAATCTTACTCTTTGTTAAATAAAATGCATCAAGTTATTGTATTTGTCCAATAAAATAAAAGAAAAAGGAAAGAGCATGTTATCTTAGATGCTGAAAAATGAGCCAATCTATGTACCTTTTCTCTATGGTAACTAGAAAATCCAAGCAAATTCAAAACCATCAAGGCAAAAGCTCTCTTTTCAACCAATTATCTCTTGTTGAAATTCTCAAGCTTGTCCTAAAATTTTTTTGTGTTTTCAAACGTTGTGATCTTGTAACTATTATTGTTGATGAGCATACTTTATTTGTTGTTGTAATGATTAGCTACCTTCTATTGATTTGAAATTCTAAACTTTGGGTTTTGTGATGTGAAGCCCCAATCGAATGGGTGTTCTTTTAATCCTAGATTATATGAGGATTTTCATTGTTTAAGGCTTATGCAAGTTATCTATGGTCTAATACCTCCTTGATTATAAGGAAAAAGTGGGTTGGCAAAAACTTAAGAACTTTGTGATTATTTATTGAAATTATTGGTTAGGGGGGCCCTTTTCAGCTTGATCAATTCAAGCTTAAATGAGGTAGATGTAGGCTTAACGAGTAGAGCCAAACCACTTTAAACTTCCTATCCACTACTTGTTTTACCTTAATTGTTACACTGTTGCTTATTGTTAAGATGTAAATTGATGTTTTTAATGATCAGTAAACAATAAGTTAATTAATTGAGCATAATTATTAAATACTCCAAGTAATGTAAAATGAAAAATGTTAGAATATTATCTTATAAGCTTCATGGTATATTTACTACATTGGACCTTGTACTTTGATGAAACTCTATTTTATGGTCTAGGTGTAGTCAAGCTTTGATATTGGATTTAAAAAGAAAAAAGAAAAATAAAGAAAGACAAGCCTAACTTGTATGACCATGTGGGGAATATAGGAAAGAGGAATTTAATTGAGCCCAAGCTATGAGTGACAAGAAAACCATGCAAGTTTAATGAGAAAGAGAAGGAAGGGTTAAGCCACATGTCAAAAAAACATAAAAAAGTATTCTCTTCAGACAAAAAGGCAAACCTTTCTTTTTCTCACCAAGTAGATTTGAAAATCCAATCATTTTTATTCCAACCATTTTGACTAAGGCTATAGAAGTGACAACATAAGGATATGTTGAGCAACGTTTGTCCAAGTAGAGGAACTATAAAGGAAAATGAAGCAAATAGTGAAGGGTTTTAATCACAATTAGTAATTCCATACTTTGCAATTTATCTTTGATAATCCTAGTTTTGTGCTTCATTGCTTATCAATTGGTAAATTGACATATTCTTTATTGTAAAGCTATGTTTAAGGTAGAGACATTGACACCCTAGATTCAAAATTGTGTTTATCATTTAGGGGTTTCTTAGCATTATTCTCCCTAAACTTAATTAATGTAGTCTTGTTAGGGATTTTATGCTTAAACTCTAATTAAGGCTTGTGGCAATGTAATCTTTATGCAACCTATGGGGTTATGGTGTAATTGAGCAATCTATGAGATTAATGGATTTTCTTGTTTTTAGAATAAACAAAGGAACCTTTAGCCATTTGATAAAGGAGGTGGGTTAGGCATGGCCTAATCACTTAAACTTTGTGTGTTATGCTTGACTAAAGTTTTTCTAACTTTAAAGATTTGTATTAAGGTAAATTTGTGCATACATTATCTTATCTTTGTATATTTATGTTATTGGTAAAGCATACAACTAAACATTAGAGAAAAGAAAAGAAATCAATAAAACCTAATTCACCACCCCCCTTCCCTTCCTCCTCCTAACCCTATTAGATTGACAAGGACCTAACACTTATGTTCCATTGTCCATCCATGTGTAGAGCTTGTGTCAACCTACACATGAGGAAAAAATTTTAATTTAGATATTGTCCTACATTAATGGCAAGAGAATAGGTTGTTGAGTTTAAAATGTTATGGGTGAGGAATTCTTAATGAGCTAGCTTTTAGGAACATATAGGCTCATAATACTATAATATGGTACCAAAGCCAAAGAATGGGCATTTTCTTTGTTATTCCTTATGCAAACCCTAGTTATAGGATTGTTCATCTACATGCACCGCTTACATTAGCCTACAAGTGAAGAGGTGTATTAAAGGTGGGTGTTATATATATGGCAAAAAGATAGGGTATTAAGCTTATAAGTATTACATGTGAGGACTTCCTAATAAGCTAGCTTTGTAAGAATGTATAAGCCCACAATACTTTAATGAGCACAAGGACAAACAATCCCACATTATGGTCCACACAAAGGATAGCAAAGCAAAGGCCTATTTCCTAGCTCCTATATTATATTAAAGTGTTGTGTGCCTATGCATTTCAAACAAGCTAGTTTAATAAGAAATTCTCACCTATAATTCTTTTAAGCTTAAGGGTTTATCCTTTTACCATTAATATAGGGCAATACCCATCTTTGATACTCTCTTTCACATGTAAGCTAACACAAGCACTACATGAAGACAAACAATCCCACAACAAGATGAAGGATAACAAAGTGAAAGCCCATCTTATAGCTTTGATTCTGTATTATATGACCTTAATACTCATAAGCTCAAGGGCTTATCCTCTCACCACCAATGTGGAACAATACCTACTTTTAACATTGTTACAACTTATATGTCAAGTTATTAATTGTAAAATAAAGAAAAAAATAAAAAGATAAATGGCGGTGGTAGTTGTAATTCAAAAAATATATTGCATTAACTTATTACTCCATAAAAGAAGTTACATAAGATAGATGGTTTGGTTATTCCACAGTACTTGATAGTTATTCCAATAAAGATACTTATTGTGCCATTAAACCATCTTCTCAAAATAAGGTATTGCCACTTCAAATATTAGCTTGGAACCATGGTGACTTAGGACTTTTGGTCCCATGTTTGAGAAATTAAAAATCTCTACCCCCATTTACCTATCCCAAATCTTTTTGGACTCCTGCTAGCTTAATCCTACCATTAGCTTTGCATCAACTTTAGTAGACTTCTTGTGATCTTGTCTCTATAATTAATTTGATCTCTTAACCTAATTACAAATAATTTCTTACAAAATCATCAAAGGTGGGAAATGATTTTATTTATTTATAAAACCATAGTCATCAAGTTCTTGACCAAATGTCTAGTTGGTTATAGTTATGTAGACTATGACTCATATTTAACTTAAAATCTTAAGACATTAAGTGATGGAATCCATCTCTTTATAAGTTGGATGTTTAGCAATGTAAGACTCATTGGTCTCTTTTTAAAAGCCCTCCCACCATCATGGTTTGATATTATGTAGGTAATATGTGGGCTTAAACTAATGGAGCCTATATGCTCAAATCAATGGAAGTCCATAGAGGTGCTAAGGAGAATTTTGACTCTAAAACCATTTTAAATTTTATTAAGTATGGCTCATATCTAACTTAAAATCCTAACGGCATTAAGTAATAGAATCCATCTTTTTATAAGTAAGATGTTTAATATCTTTCTTAACAACATGGGACGCATTGACAACTTTTTAACAAGTTAAGATCTAAACTCAAGGATTTCCAAAGTGTTTTTATGTTATTTATTTGGTTTAGATTGTAGTTAACTATAATGCTAATAAAGCCTATTATCTCTTTAAAATTTAAAAGAAATGAAAATACCTTTTTTTAAGATAATTTTTAACTAGAATTCAAACAATATTAATAACTTTACACAACTTAATTAATAAATGTGATAACATGTGTTTTGAATTTGGAGCCCTGCATTTCTAAAGGATCAAGACCCATACATTTAACTAAAAGGATATTTAAATTAAAGCACCATACTCACTCCATTTCGTACCAACTATCAACATATTATGTGACATAGATGGGTTTGGACTTCTTAGCTAGTTTTTCTATTGTAAGAACAACTCATTTGATTAAATGTGATAGCAAAGTGATAATTATCTTAATCCAACAACATCATAGGAAAGCTGTGGGTTTGAAACAAATGAGGAAGCTATCCAAGCAAACTACAAGTGCCATATGAGATATAAAATAACTTATGTTAGAATAAAAAAGTTATATTTGCATAGCATTAATGAAAAATAAATGTTCTCATTATGCAATAATGTAAAGAAGTAAAAGAGAAGAAAAAAGAAAGGAAAACAGAGAACTTTGGAAGAATATTTGTATTGATTGTACTATTCAGAGGACCTATCATGTTTAGGGCCCTATTTATAATATAGTAGCTTTGTACAACATAAGGAAAAATATGAATAGAAATACATTCATGTTCTGCATAATATGCTAATTGTCAAAATAATGAGATTGACACAATTAATGATCACAGTTATAGGAAAGATTCTTAACCTAACTTAAATATAACCATGCAACACTTATAAATATAATGTATCTCCAACACTTCCCCCCAAGTTAACAGTTTATAGATGTCAAAGATGCCAAGGTTGCTCAATAAATGTTTATTGCCTCTAACATAGGGTTAGTAAAAATGTCTACAAGCTACTCTATGATTCTTATTCCCTTTTTGTTAATCACTTCTTCCTAAATCTTGTCGCTAGTGATGTGACTATTGATTATAGTATGTTTTGTCCTTTCATGCACTATCATATTCACTATGGGTTTAAGAATGGCATCATTAGCACAAAACGATGCATCTAGTCCCTTTATCCATAAGCTAAGGTCCTAAAGCATGTCTCACATTCAAACTATCTTGCAAACAATCTTAGCCATGGCTCAATATTCTAACTCAACTGATGTTAAGGAAATGGTTAATTACTTCTTTGTTTTCCAAGATATGAAAAATATCCCAACTTTACACATAAATTTACAATCAATCTTCTAGTCATGGGACACATGGCATAGTCTACATCACAATATGCTATTTCTCCAAGCTATAATGAAGTGGAAGAAGTATCCAAAGTCCTAAACATCCTTTTAGATATTTCATCGTCTTCAACGCTGCATTCATATGAGACTATTTAGGATCATGCATAAATTGGTTGAGGATCTAAATCGTGTAACATATGTCCAATTTGATCGTCGTAAGATAGATGAGTTTCTCAACAAGTCTCTGATACTTAACTATCATTAAATTTGTATTTTTGGATAACTGTTGGCTTATATTCTAATAATCTAGCTTTAGGTATAATCTCTAAAACATAATTGCATTAGCTAAGCAAATTCCCCTTTTTGAACGTGTTATCTCAATGCTAAGAAAATATTTAGGTGATCTTAAATTCTTTATATGAAAGGTAAAATGCAAGTATCTCTTGAAATCCTTGATGTCAATTTCATTGGTTACCATAATCAAAATATCATCTACATATAAAAGTAAGTAAATGCATGTTGTACCTTGGATCCATTTAACTAAAGCATAATCATGCCAAGACTATCAAAAGTATGCAGCTATGATGGTTGTGGTGAGTTTAGCATACCACTATCGAGATGTCTGCTTGAGACCATGGAAGGATTTGTGTAGCCAACATATATGTGAATTTCTTACCTAAATAATCCTTGTGAAAGGTCCATATAGATTTGCTTTACTAAGTTATTGTGTAAAAAGGTATTATTGACATCTATCTAATGAAAGTGTAACAATGGCAATTAAGGATTGACTAGTAACTTCCTTAGCAATTATAGAGGTCTCTTAGTAATCAAAACCTTCCTTTTAGGTGAACCCCTTAGCCACAAAGTAGACTTTATATTGCTAAACTAATAAATTATAATGGCACTTGATTTTGAAAACTCATTTGTATCCTATTGGCTTGTGATGAGAGGATAATGGTACAAGGTCCTAGGCATGATTCTTAATGAGGGCATGAATCTCAACTCCTATAGCTTGCTACAAATAAGGATTTTTAGTAGCCTTGAAATAAAAGGAAGGTTTTTGTTTCTCTAAAATTTAACGAATATAACATAAATTGTCCAATGTGAGCTTGACAAAACTAATATAGGATGAAATAGGAGAATGAGTTACTTGTAAAAGGCCCAGTGGTTCACCAAGTGTGACAAGGAGGTGGAACAAAAGCTCATATAGAGCAATCACCAAGGAGTTACCCAAGAAGGGATCAAGTAAGGAATCACTAAAGGTGGCATCATAAGGCTTTGCAAATAGGGCCAGTAAATTATTGGAAAAAGGCACCATATCAAGGTCAATAGCGAATGGAGAAGTGATTGGTGGTGAAGTTAAAGGAGGACTAGCCTCAATCATGACAAGAGGCACTACAAGGGGAAACCATCATCAACCAAGAAAGGATGAAGTAGTGTTATCATCTAATGTAGTGGGAGTTAGTTAAGTTGGAAAAGAGGGGGGAATTTATATGGAAAATTGCATCCTGACTAACAAAGAACCATTAAGTAGAAGGATCAATGACACTATAACTCTTTTGAAGAGTAGGATATCCTATAAAAACACAATGTGATGTGTGGAATCTAATTCATCCCAAGGCCTACAATGATGATATAACAAAGACAACCAAAAACTCAGAAATGGCTAACACTAGGACTTTTGTCAAAAAGTAGCTCAAAGTGGGTTTGTCCATCCAAAACACAAATCGACATGCAAATAGTTAGATAGGTAGCAATGACCACGTAATCACCCTAATACCACTCAAGCAATGGGCACTTGATATTTGAGGGCACATGCAACCTATATAAGATGTTGATGTTTGCACTTAGTAAACCCATTGTGAGGTGTAAGTGCAAAAACTCTCATAAAGAATTTCATGATAAGAGAAAATGTAAGGAGCAATCATGATTAAAGAAATCATAAGTATTATCTGTCTAAACACATTAAATAGTAATCTTGAACTATGAATCATCTTATGAAAATATGAAATGATTGATAATATCTAGGTTTTTTATTACAAGAGAAAAGCCTAAGTACCATAAGAAAAAGAGTTTATGAAAGTAAGAAAAAAAAAAAGGTCCTTCATGATATGAAGTAGGATAGGGACCTTAGAATCAAGGTAGATGAGAAAGAAAATTCACGTGGCACATGACTAGCTAGAAGAAAAGGGAGCACATGACCGTTTAGTGAGTAAACATATTATTATAGTCTTTGCATTATAAAGATTACTTTTATTAAAAGGAATACAAGAATCAAAATCAAAATTCTTAGGAAAGGGAGACCAAAAGTAAAGGTATTAATGAATACCACCCAAGCCCATCAATCTATTAGTCAAAAGGTCCTAGAAGAAATAGGCATTAGCATCCACAATGATGCAATAATGACTATTTATGTAAACTATGGAAATAAATATGAGATTAAATTAAAAAAACAAGGATGAAAAAGGCATATTGCAAGTTAATGGAGGGATTAAGGGTGATAGTCCCTATTTTTGTGATGTGAGTGACATCCCTATCAGGAAGACAAATAGATATATATGAGTGATGTGAGTGATGGACAAAAGAAAAAAATCTATTGTTCGGTGAAATTCTATATGCAAGTGAACATGTCGAACAAGTAATATAATGATAAGAAAAATATCGTCCCACAGAGATTGGTGATTACTAGGCCAACTAATTACTAATAATGAATAACTCATAGAATTTATCTAATAAATCGAATGATAGATGGTAGATTAATTAACTAAATATAAGAAAACTTAATAAAAGAAATATGTTAGAACATATGACTTCACCATAATTACTAGGTACTAATATTGATTATTTATGCTTGCAAGAGAGATAATATCTATGTGATGGCAGAATTTCCTAATTTATTTACTATCCTATGTCTAGGTATAGCAAACCTACTTAGCTCATTAATTCACTATATCTCTATATGTGAATTGAAATAAACTAAATGCATTAGGATCTATGAACATTCTCAATTTACATTGAAAGCCACGTAAAAAATATGGTATATGTCTATCAATATTTAATTTATGGTTACACATTACAAGAAGCAACTGCATATTATCTTCTGTCGGTCTCAAACATGCAAATCATATCATTTAAGTGGTAGCTAATCACTTATAAGCATTAAACATAGTAATATGAAACTTTACATAACAAAATATCTTGCAAATCATATCATTTAAGTGGTAGCTAATTACTTATAAGCATTAAACATAGTAATATGAAACTTTACATAACAAAATATCTTGCAAAACATAACAATTATAAGATTCATACTATCATAATTAAGTTATATCGTAGCTCTAACAAAAGTAAACTAAAATATAAAGAAATAATGAGGAAGAACAATAATAAGAAACAAAGAAGGCATCTTGAATCCAAGAATAAGAAGTTTGTTGCCCTTTTTGTCTTCTCTTCAAGAAAACCTTGAATTCTTGGCCTCTCTCTTGAGTTGTGCTCAATTTCCTCCTCTTCCTTCTTTTGCCTCTTCTCTTCTCTTAAATAGGGTTTAGGTTTAGACTTATATCCTATCCTAGTAGAATTGGGTTTTAGAAACCTAAAACAATTGGGTTTTGAACTCTTAAATTAATTGGGACTTGAATTCCTAACATGACTAGGTTTTCTATTTATTTAGAAAGCCCAACAATAATAGAAAATCTAATAACAATCATCTAAAGCCCAAGCCCATCTTGACTCTCTTGATCTTGATATTACGATTTTGCCACACAATAAGCATAAAGTTTTTCATGCTCATTCCTTTTCTCCTTGCCTCATTGTGCTACATAAATAAGATAAATTTAGGTAAATAAAGAGGAGTTCAAATGTTTTCTCACAATTATTAAAGTTATTTATTGCTTAAAATAGATAAAATAACTTTATAAAAATATAATTATCATCTATCATCACAAATTATATGATCATTGGTTCTTAAATCAATTATCTATGTATTGGTAGAAATAGTATTTAAACATAAAAAGGTACTTGTAAATCTAACAGATTTTTTTGGAAACCTAATTTGACCCAAGGCATGCATGACCAATTAGAATTGGTCTTCATTGATGGGCTGTGAAATGGCTTTAACTTAGGTTGTCACTCAAGGAGGAAAATGGGCCTTTTTTCTTTTCTTTTTCTTGATCCATAGGTTTTCCATAGAGCTTCTAGTGTATCACTTTAGTGTGATAAAGCCATTTACAGTAGTCATAAAATATTTTTGGACCACCCTTGAAATTCTACCCATTTAGGAGGCCAAATGACATGGTGTAATGACAACCATGTGTTGGCTTAGAAATAGGCACTAACATGGCTTTGGAAGAGCTATTGGATCTAGACATTGGTAGGAGATAATCTGAGCTATCAACTTTAAGGTTATGATATGATCCATTGATGTTAATTATAAAAATAGTATTTTTAACAAATGGAAACCCTAGTAAAGTCTCGCAACCACTTAAGGGTGTGCTACAAGTCTTTGTGGCAAAAGTGTAACCTTTTTAGGTCAAAATGCATGTACAACAAAAAGAATGTGTCGTTGACTTAGATGCATTCCAACAAGGAGAGCCATTGGCTTTCTTCTTGGATGGAAAGGTAGTAGATTTAGCATAGAAACAACATGGGATCCATAGCTAGAATATGTGATCAAAAAGGGAGGAAACTCTCATTTAGATGTAGTTGAAATTGGGTAATGTTGTTTTCCTCTTTGGTTTTGTGATATTAAATCAAAGTTGCTTTGGGGCCTTCCAATGGCTCTTTAGCCAATTTGATCTCATTCCACAATGTGGCTAGTTTGTTGAAAATGATGGCAACTATATGGCTACCTTATTTTAAGTTAGTGAAAGCTCAGTGGAGATGGAAGCTTAGGTTAGGACTAAAATAATGGTCTTGGATACCATATAAGCAAGTAAGAGAGAAAAAGGGAGAAGGGAAAACAAAGAACTTTGGGAGAATATCTATATTGTATTGTACTATTGATAACTCTAGTTTTATAAAGTTATTTTGACTTCTTTAGGCAATATAATGTATTGTTTGTGAAATTATATTTGCATTTGTTTATATTTACTAAGAAAAAGTGGATTGTGAAAACGTCAATTAGACTATCTTTTGACATGTTTTCTAGCAAGTCTTCAATGGGTTTGCGGTTCTTTTCCAACAGTGGGTAAGAACCCATATAGAAATAGTCTAAATCTCATCCATTTTCTCTAGTTCTAAAGGCTTCAGGGCAGATTTGAATACTCCGTGTTGATTTTCCAACAAATTTGACCAATTTGAGTGAAATGTGTGGTGGTGGTGCGTGGCAACATGTGGCAACATGTGGCAACACATTACAATGGCATATTACAATGGCACATGACAATGCATTATGCAGGTTTTTTTTTCACTCCTAACAATTTCTGATACCCTTTCATTGTGTAGAAATTTCACAAAACTCTCTTAAGAGGAAGACAATTTGGTGACAGCTTTATTATTTTTCAATTTAAGATGTTTTGTTTAATTTTTAGCATTGTTCTTACCTATTCTGACACTCTATTTTAGTTTACTTTTATTAAAGCTATGATATAACTTAATTATGATTGTATAAATTTGATGATTATTATATTTTGTAAGATATTTTATTCATGTGACTTATATGTTATTGTGTTTAATGCTCTTAAGTAATTAGCTACCACTTAAATGATTTAAATTGCATATTTGAGACTGAAACAAGATAATATGCAGTTATTTCTTACAATGTGTAACCATAAATTAAATATGGATAGACATATACCTTATTATTTGTATGACTTTTGATATGAATGTTTATAGATCATAATAGACTTGGTTTTAATTTACATATAGAGATAAAATAAATTAATGAGCTAAATAGATTTGCTATACTTAAATAGATGATAGTGAATAAATTAAGAAATTTCGCTATCACATAAGTATTATCACTCTTGCAAGCATAAATAATTGACCTTCGTATCTAGTAGTTATGGTGAAATCAAATGCTCTAAAATGTTTCTTGTATTGAGTTTTCTTAAATTTAGTTATTTACTCTATCTTTTATCATTTCAATTTGCTAGACAAATACTAGAAGTTATTCACCATTAATAATTAGTTAAACTAATATTTACCAATCTCTATGAGATGATACTTTTCTCATCATTATATTATTTGTTCAACATGTTCACTTACAGGTAGAATTCTATCAAACAATTTTTCTGAGGACTTATTATGTATAGGGTCCTATTTATAATAAGTAGCTTTGTGCAACACAAGGAAAAATATTAATACAAATAAATTCATATTCTATTCAATATTCTAATTTCCAAATTAATGGGAATGACACAATCAATAAGCACACTTATGGGAAAGATTCTCAACTTAAATAAGAAATAATCATAAGAAAATAACCATGTGATACTCATAAATATGATGTATCTCCAAATAAGGAAGCTGTCTAAGCAAACTATAGGTGCTAGACGAGAAATAGAATAACTTATGTTAGAATAAGAAAATTATATTTATATAGCATTAATGACGAATAAGTGTTCTCATTATGGAATAGGTGTGAGAGTCTAAATAATAAAAGAGAATCTGTGTGAAGGTAAAGTGGACGATGTGTTTGATGTTGTACTGGGTACAAAGTGAGCATTTTGTCCCAAGACAACCAACAAGAGAGAAGAAAAAACTGTCCTTGAGTAATGGACATAGCATTTTTTTTCTTTTGGCCTAAACTACTTTAAATATTTGGTTTTTCTTACTTGCATTTGATGTTGGTATTATCAATCTTCTTTCAACATAGTTAAAATGATACACTTATTGGAGCATAAATTTCTACCTATGCTTTTGAAAACCCTAGAATACCTTATGTTATGAGCACAAAAGCTTATAACTAGTTCAATGCTAACGTGTGGTGGTTATGGGCAGTGATTTAGATTTTTTTTATGACCATTTCTTTTCAAAAATCTTAAGGATTCAAAGAAAAAGGGATAAAGGAAGACATAAAGGTTTTCCGAATAGTAACCATTTATATTCAACAATCTTGTCTTTACACATTACAACCAGTGAAATATGAAAAGGATGATAGAGCCTATTACATCATCCCTACCTAGCAGTACCCTAGGCCTAAGTCAAATTGTAGTAGACCCATAAGGCAATTTGCCAAGTATAGTAATAAGGCCTAAATCTAGGCCTATATCACTTTCTTTCTCACTTTATTAGTCCATTAGTCTTCCATCGACAACTTTTCCATCCTTATTTTTTGTTACCATTGTCACCTTTCCACAACCATTTGCATGATCAACTTAACAATTGATGAATATCCTTATTTTGAAATTAAATACTGAAGCAAAACAACAAAATGACTAACAACGAAAATTGATATTGTTTTGTATTTAAGGAAATCATCTTTTATGAGGAACGATGGAAGATTCTCTCGTGAAGGATAGATTAGGACTTAGATAGGAACATGTAGACTAATAGTGGGGCTTAGATAAGAATACCCAAAAAAATAATAAGGCTCATTTAGGAACACCTAAACCATAAACTATATTCTAAATATAAAACCAACAATTCAAACTATTATCAAGACTACCTCCCTTTACAAGGATCACATCCTTTTATAGAAAAGAAATTTTAATGGACTTACTAACCAGATTTAACTAACTATCGACTAGACCCAACCAAGACTTGTAACATACCATCCTTTTTAAAGAAAGCTTGCCTAACAAAAGATAAATCATAAGCCAACTTGAATTTAAATCCAAATTCGAACTTAAACTTGAATGTGGACTTGAACTTGAATTAGAATTAGAATTTAAACTTAGGCTGAAATCTGACATGCGATGTTTTTGCTCTCTAACTAACTGATTTTCAATTTTCTCTCCAACCACTTAATTTTCAATTTTCTCTCCTTTTGTTAAAGCCATATATGTCTTATGCACTTTTGGATTTATGATTTCCTCCCGGCTGGATTAAATTTCTTTATATGGCTAGAAGAATAGACTAGCACATCCAACTTTGTTGACATGGTAACAATCTTTGAGACCAAGGTAGCTACAACCTCCTTAACTAATTGCATGTTAGATTCCAATCTTATGACTTTCATGTACATCTATGGATCAAGGCTCCAATACCATTTGATACTTTGACAAGAACATCTCTTGTGAGGAATTGATAACTCAATTTTTATAGAGTTATTATACCTATTTTTAATCAATAAATAATGCAATATTTATGAGAAAATATTTGAATTCTTTTATTTACTTGAATTTGTCTTGTTTTTGTAGCATAAGTAGGTGTGGAGAAAAAGGATAATCATAGAGAACTTGATGCTTATTATATGGTCAAATATAGTCAAAATATCAAGATCAAGAAAACCTAGTCATGTTAGGAGTTCAAAGCCCAATTACTATTAGAGTTCAAAACCCAATTATCTTGGGTCTCCAAAACCCATTTCTACTAGAATAGGAAATAGGTCTAAAACTAAACCTTATTTAAGAGAAAAGAAAAGGCAAAAGTTGGGGGAGGAGGAAATTGAGCACAACTCAAGAGAGAGGCCAAGAATTCAATGTTTTCTTGAAGAGAAGACAAAAAGGGTAATAGACTTCTTGTTATTGGATTCAAGATGCATTCTTTGTTTCTTATTAATGTTCTTCTTCATTCTTTCTTTATGTTTTAGTTTACTTTTGTTAGAACTACGATGTAACCTAATAATAATGGTATGAATCTTATGATTGTTATGTTTTGTAAGATATTTTGTTTATGTGAAGTTGCATATTACTATGTTTAATGTTTTTAAATGATTAGCTACCATTTAAATGATATGATTTGCATGTTTGAGATTGATAAGAAATGATATGTAGTTACTTCTTGTAATGTGTAACCATAAATTAAATATGGGTAGACATATACCATCTTATTTATGTGGCTTTCAGTGTAAACTGGGAATGTTCATAGATTCTAATGCATTTGGTTTGTTTCAATTTATATATAGAAATATAGTGAATTAATGAACTAAGTAGATTTGTTATACCTAGACATAAGATAGTAAATAAATTAGGAAGTTTCACCATCATATAGATATTATCCCTCTTGCAAGCATAAATAATCAATATTAATACCTAATGGTTATGGTGAAATCATATGCTCTAACATATTTCATATATTTAGTTTTCTTAGATTTAGTTAGTTAATCTATCATCTATCATTTGGATTTGTTAGATAAATTCTAGGAGTTGTTCACCATTAGTAATTAGTTGGCTTAATAATCATCAATTTCTATAAGATGATATCTTTCTTATCATTATATTACTTGTTCGACATGTTCACTTGCATCTAAATTTCACCAAACAAGTTTTTGGCACCATTGCCAAGGATTAGTTTTTTATTGCTAATTAATATTAATATTGAATAATTTCTAGGTTTAATCTAGCCTTTATTTATTTTAGGTTTTATTCTTATTTTGATTATTATCATTCTTCTTCCTTAAAAGAAAAAAAAGAAAAAAAAGTCTTTGTTAAGTTGCTATTGTTGAAATATTAAGTAACAAGGATGGAGATATATGATAGTACACGTAGACTTGTAAAAGACTATGTTGTATCAACATTTTGGAATGCCACATCAAGCATTAGGCCTATAATTTAGGCAAACTACTTTGAGATCAAGCAAGTTCTCATCCATATGTTTTAAAACTCCATGCAATTTAGTGGGCTACCAAATGAGGATCCAAATGCTCACATTAAAGGATTCCTTGAATTTTGTGACATAATTGGAGATCATGGAGTTACAAAAGATGTTATCAAGTTGAGACTATTTCCATTTTCTCTTAGAGATACGGCTAAAAAATGGTTCTCTTCACTTCCTATAGGATTGATTACTACATGGGATGATTTGGCTCAGAAATTTCTTAGTAAGTTCTTTCCTTTCACAAGATCTACAAAGATGTTTAATGATATTTTCACTTTTCAGCAGATGAATAATAAGTCATTGTATGAAGCTTGGGAGAGATTCAAGGAACTTCTGAAAATATGTCCACATCATGGACTACCCATTTGGTTACAAGTACAAACTTTCTATGATGGGTGTAGTACAAATCTTCATTTTGTAATTGATACAACTACAGGAGGGGACTTACATAGTAGAACACTAGAAGAGGCATTTAACTTCCTAGAGGAGATGGCATTTGATAACTATCAATGGTCTACTAAGAGACTACCAATGCATCAAGCAAGTAGAGTCCATGAAGATAGACAACTTTTGAAGATATGTCCACATTTGTCTTCACCGCAATGTATTCACAATTGGAAGTGCTCAATGAAAAGATAGACAACCTAAATACTCTAGTTATGAGGCACCAAAATAGAAAATGTGAACTTTGTGGTGGAGCATATACAAGCACTGAATGTCAAGTAGGAAAACCTTATATTCATTATAATGATTATGTTAATTTTGTTAGGATTTTGAGCAAGTCACATAATGATCCTTACTTTAACATATACAATTCGGGATTGCACAATCATCAAAATCTTTCATGGAGTAACCCAAATGAAAGAGAAGCAGTGAAGCCTAACTTGGAGGACATAATCAACAAGATGGCCACCACCACAAAGCGCTTTATAAAGAGTACTGAAGCGACATTGAGCGTAACACAAAAGGTAAAGCCTAATTTAGAGCACATGTTCGCTAAGATGATGCAAAATGATGAAGAGAGATTTCAAAGACAATAAGCATCAATCAAAAGATTAGAGGCGCAAATGGGTCAGTTGATTAGCATGATCTTAGAGAGACATGAGGGTCCTTTGCCTAATGATGTAGAAAAAAGTCTTGAAGATACTACGGAAGCAAGAACCCTAACAAGTGGCAACCAAATGGGATAAGATGATATTGATAAGGACATTTTCAATGAAATGAATAAGAATGTTAGCATATAACCCAAGGAGACATCCAAGAGCAAACTATTTCTTGACAATCTTGAGCCTTTTATGCCTCCAGCTCCATCTCCTCACAGATTCTAGCAATATGAAAAAGATAAGTAGTTTTTGGAATTCCTTAATATATCTTCAAAACTACACATTAACATTCCTTTTGCAGATGCTTCAACTCAAATGTTCAATTATGAATTTCTTTTGAAAAAGATATTGGAGAACAAAAGGAAGTTAGAAATATATGAGACAGTGAGGTTGATTAAAGAGTGCTCTACCGTTTTACAACACAAGCTATCTCCTAAACTATTATAGTGTCATCCTCCTTAAGCAACATCTAGGATAGTTTGGCTAAAAACTATAAAGCAAGTGCTTCTTAAGAGGCAACCCAAGCATTTTCGTTTTAGTCTTTTCATTAGAAGTTTTGTCACCACCATCTCCTCAGAGCTCTATGTGGATATGACCTACAATCAAGGGAGTTTTCTCATTCTTATTTCTTGTTACTTTCTTTTGGTTTTGCATTGAGGACAATGCTTCATTGAAGTTTAGGGGTAGGGAAAGAACCTTTGTGCTAAATTTGATTGAAAAAAAATTTCTTATGTTATGATTACATCTCTTGTTGTGAATTCTTGGCAATTCTTTGGAAGATATAGATTTTGTTCAAATCTGCAATTATGGTGTGAGTTAAGTGTGATTCTAATTATGTTGATCTACCTATTGAGCACTAAAAGTCCTTCATTTTTAAAACTATGTGTATCTCTAAAGAACATTCATGTGCAGTATGTGATTTTCTTAAATTTCACCAGGATCTTAGAATTTGTTTGATTTTCTCTTAAAGTAAAATCCTAAGCTACATCTAATTGAGAAAAGGATTTAGGTCATTCTTTGGATAGTTTGAGCCTTTCAAGCTAACCCTATTTATTTATCACTAGTCACCCCACTGAGCCTTGATTCTTATTCAATTTTTTTTTATGACACCCTCATATATATAGCCATAAGCCTTGAACAACTTATCTTATCATCCCATTTCCATGAACATGTTGACTTGTAGGATGGAAGTTTGTTTGAGATAAATAAAGGTTGAGAGGAAGATGGAGTATGGGAAGAAATTGATTGCAATGATTGTGTAGGGCATAGTATTTCATTTTTGTTTAAAAAAAAAAGAAAAAAGAAGGAAGTGCTTCATTTACTTTATAATGGGATGATCTTATCATTCTTTATCATATTCAAGCCACTCAATTTTCTAAAATAGGCTACGAAGTATAGCAATTGAATACTATTAGCAAGATAAGATTGTAGTGTCTGCAATTCTAGTACTTTTACTTGTTTTATTGATACAACCATGATTTTGGCTTTTGTGAGTGTTAAAATCCAAGTGAAATCAAGAATTTTTGGATGAAAAGAATGAGAAAAGTGGTGATAGTAAGATTATTTGTGAGGAGCAAGAAGGAAGAAAATGACAAAAGTTCAAATTAGATCCTAGAAAGTAATGTGTTCATGGGTGAATTAAGCCTAAATGACTTTTATCTTACTCCTAGCCCAACCTTACATTACAAGCTTATAAAAGTCCTATTGATTTTTAGTTAGATGATTGACCTACATTAGTGGAGAGAGGAATGAAAAGCAAACCTATGAGGTTTGGTTAAAGATTTTAAAGGATTGCATATTAATATGGATCTATTTGAAGTGCATATAGTTGAAAAGATAAGGACCTACATACACACACATGGTCAACATAGTTAAGAGTCTATCTTATCTTATAAAACAATTATGGTGTTTGGATGAAAGTTATGTTTTTCTTTGAATTGTTAAGTTGAGCAATTATGAGAGAATTTTAGGAAAGGGTTTTATTTAAAACATATGTTGTTTATTGTTTTTGCTCAAAGACTACCAAAATGATAAGTTTAGGGATTTTGATAACTCTATTTTTACAAAGTTATTATACCTATTTTTAGGCAATAAATACTGTAATGTTTATGAGAAAATATTTGAATTGCTCTTATTTACTTGAATTTGTCTTATTTTTGTAGCATAAGGAGGCATGGAGAAGAAGAATAATCATAGATAACTTGATGCTTATTATATGGTCAAATATGGTCAAAATATCAAGATCAAGAAAACCTAGTCATGTTAGGAGTTCAAAGCCCAATTACTATTAGAGTTCAAAACCTAATTGTCTTGGGTCTCCAAAACCCACTTCTACTAGGATAGAAAATAGGTCTAAACCTAAACCCTATTTAAGAGAAAAGAAAAGACAAAAGTAAGGGGAGGAGGAAATGGAGCACAACTCAAGAGAGAAGCCAAAAATTCAAGGTTTTCTTGAAGAGAAGACAAAAAGGGTGACAAACTTCTTATTCTTGGATTCAAGATGCCTTCTTTGTTTCTTATTATTGTTCTTCCTCATTATTTCTTTATATTTTAGTTTACTTTTGTTAGAGCTACGATATAACTTAATTATGATAGTATAAATCTTATGATTGTTATGTTTTGCAAGATATTTTGTTATGTAAAGTTTCATATTACTATGTTTAATGCTTATAAATGATTAGCTACCACTTAAATGATATGATTTTCATGTTTGAGATTGATAGGAAATGATATGCAGTTGCTTCTTGTAATGTGTAACCATAAATTAAATATCAATAGACATATATCATATTTTTTACGTGGCTTTCAGTGTAAATTGAGAATGTTCATAAATCCTAATGCATTTAGTTTTTTTCAATTCACATATAGAGATATATTGAATTAATGAGCTAAGTAGATTTGTTATATTTAGACATAGGATAGTAAATAAATTAGGAAGTTTCGCCATCACATAGATGTTATTCCTCTTGCAAGCATAAATAATCAATATTAATACCTAATAGTTATGGTGAAATCATATGCTCTAACATATTTCATATAATTAGTTTTCTTAGGTTTAGTTAGTTAATCTATCATCTATCATTTGGATTTGTTAGATAAATTCTAGGAGTTATTCACCATTAGTAATTAGTTGGCTTAGTAATCATTAATCTCTATGGGATGATATCTTTCTTATTATTATATTACTTGTTCGACATGTTCACTTGCATCTAAATTTCACCGAATAGGAATGGTAAGAGATTCTCTAACCAATAATAGATTAGGATTTAGATGAGAACACCTAGACCAATAATGAGGCTTAGATGGGAACATCTAGAGCAATAGTGGGGCCCAGACCAATAATGGGATCAAATAGGAACACTCAAACCAATAGAAGGATAAAGTAGGGCACAGATGGGAACACCCAAACCAAAAACTATATTCTAAATATAAAACCAACAATTTAGACTATAATCAAGACTACCTCCTCTTACAAACATCATGTCCTTTTATAGAGAAGAAACCCTAGTGGGCTTACTAACATGACTTAACGAACTATAGGCTAGACCTATAAGCTTGGACCCATAACAAAAAATTTGAATTGAGATCACCTTTCAATTGAATGGACAAAGATAACAAGTGCATTTTTAACCATGGTCCTTTTTCTTGGATTTATTTGGGATTAGAAGTGAGACAACATATATTTCAAAAAGATTTATGTTCAAATTTTTTTCATCATAGATACAAATTCATTCCTTTAATTTGATGTTTTCTTTCTTATATTTTTGTAATATGGTCTTTCCCTTAGTGTATTGTAATGCTAGTCTATTTAAAAGAAGAAAATAAAGTTTAGTTGATCTTGAAGTACTAAATGATACTTTTAAGCATGTTGTTAGAGTATGCAATGGCGCTTTGTACTCAAGTAGAAATATACAAGGCACTGAAGCAAGATGACATATCATTTCAAAGAACAAGATGGAAATTTTACTTTTCATTAGAGCTCTTTTTATCCTTTCTTCTACCTTAGTTTTTCAATGGTTTTCAACATCTAATTATTGCCTCTTTCTTGGATTTTTCTTATTCACTCAATACAATAGTTACCTCTTTTTCTTAAAATTGCAAGTTTCTTTAGTAATTATTTAGGGAAACAATAGCATAACCATTTAACAAGAAAATCTTTTACAATTTGGGCCTTATCTTTTAATAAATTGTTCAGAGAATGAAATTAAACTGAATGCTATACAAATAAGCAAAAATATGATTAATATTCTATCATGATGCATTAGTATGATAATTAGGGTTATTATTAGATTTTAGGTAGTTTGTGGCACATTAATTATTAAAACATCATGGAGAAAAACTTAGTTTGGGCACTTTAATAACCTTAAGGATAGAACTATTTTTCTTTTTTATGGTTAAAGTGGGTGACTACCAAAGAAAAGTTAAGTGAGAGAGAAGTTTCCTTTTCAATTAATTCACACACCCTTGGTATTGAACTTAAGACCAAAAGATCCCAAGTAGCATCTACTTCTAACTAAGCTAAGCTTTTATCAACAATTAGAAAGAATCTAAGACCATGGGAAATTAAAACTTGCCTTTAGCATCATTGCATATTTTAAGTTTTTCAGGGCATTGCGTATTACATTCTCAAATTTGGAGAAAGTCTTTAGTATGTATTTGATATTTGAAAATTTTAGTATTTAGAAATACTTTAGTTAGGATGATAGGTAGGATACAAAATCTTTAGTATTATTTATGTAGTTTATTTCAGTTTATATTGACTTGTAGATGGCAATGTGAAACTGTCCATGTGAGGATCATAGCAACCAAAATAATTTGTTGTAGCCACACATTCAATTTGAACAATAATTTATTTGGATTTCCTTCAAATACCATAGTTTTTGGTGTTTACTACTTTGGCTAATGAATCAAAGAGATATTAAATAAAAAAAATCCAGCTTACCATAAAAAATATTAGTGAATGGGTTTTATAAATTTGTTTGTGATTTTATATAATAAGTACAATCATCTATCTAGGAATCAAATATAAGGCACTTTTATAGAATAAGCAAAATAACCATAAAATGACATTGTGATCAATAGCATGAACTTGAGATAGTGAAAGGCAAGAAATTAAAACATTAAAAAAAATCTATTAAATGCCTAATATTATCAAGAACAAAAAATGAATAAATTAAGCAAAGAGACTTTAATTGAAATTGCACTATATGGTTTTTCTATTCAAAAGTGCAAAAGCTTACATATTAGTACTGTATTTAGTTGCAATTCTTACGTCCTTGCCCAATTAAAGAACATGCCAAGGTGCTTTGATTGACAAAGGTTAGATGAAATCAAGCAGAATTCTTTGATCTACACCTAATGCATAAGAAAACCTACAGTCTCACCTTATAAATACAAACATCTAGGATCTTTTCCATGCCAACTCAAAAGCTTCTCAAGTTTTAACAATCTCCATCCTTTACATACTCTCCCTTTCATTATTTTCTTTTGGAGTCTTGAAGTTGTATAGGCATTTTCACTTACAATGGTGGGACCACCCCTATTGCCCCACCGGTTGGTACTATTCAATGCCTTTTTGAAAGATGCTTATAATCCAAACTGAAGCATTACATATTAGGCTATTTAGAGTGTTGAAAACATTGAAGAAAATGGAAGGCAAGAAACCATCAGGAGACCAACTTTGCAATGGCTAGTTAATCTCTAAGCAATCATTTGGAAAGTGTCTTCTAAACTTCATCTTATTAGTATTTTGTCGTTCCTTTTGACTACCATAGCATTAAAATATGTCTTGTATGGAACTAATAATCAAGCGTGTCAACATGCAAGATATACACCACACTCCATCATTCAGCACTGAGTACAAACATTTTTCCTAGGAACATGAGGATCCAAGATCTCATAGTCTGCAATAAAAATTGCAAAGCTATTTGATCATAAAACACTTTGTTAAAAGCAATTTTAAAAAAAATTCATAAAGATGTATCTTCACTAGATTTAGCATCAAAAGATTCAATAGGACTGCTAAACAATCCATTTTGTTTAGGAATTGATAGCTAATGAGATGGAATTCGAACTTTTCAATCTCTATTTTCACTACCAAAATCTCTTTGCAAGTGGAATGGTAATGACATTTAGATTCTTTAAATACTCCACTCTTATATCCATAAATCTATGGTTTCCCAAATTATTCTTCTAGTAAGATCATTTCCTAATAGAGATCACTTGCATCTATCTACAAGATTCTTTTTCCTTTATTGGGAATTTGGAGTTGTAACAATTTCTAGGCTAGTTCCTTTAGCATTTTGATACATTGAGTATGCTTTGGGCTCTAAGCTGGAGGATTCTTCTTTAACAATTTAGATAGTGGTGCAATATACTCAACTACTCTTTTAATAAAATCTGCCATATAGTTAATAATTCCCAAGAATTGTTGTACCTACTTTGCAATCATAAACTTGTCTAAAAACTCAAACAATTATGATGCCATATGTAGTTTAGCTTGTATATGCCTTTTGAGATCTTTATTCCAAGAAGTTAACATCTAGCATTTTAATTATCATTTTCTTTTTTAACAGCATGATACCATATCTTTACATGAGTTCATGGAACTGTTTAAGGATATCTATATAAGATTCTTCATCCTAGGAAGATAGTAAGATATCATTAATGTAGGATCTTTGTCATCATCTTTTTAAACAAGTAAGGTGCCACCTTTAACTGCCCACTAGAAATGGGAGTCTGGAATGCAAAAAGCTTATTTAGGCCTTTCTTTGGCCTTTATTCCAAGCTGCCAAATTATTCGGTGAGATTTGAATGCAAGTGAACATGTCGAACAAGTAATATAATGATAAGAAAAGTATCGTTCCACAAAGATTGGTGAATACTAAACTAATTAAGTACTAATGATAAATTAATTCTAAAATTTATCTAGCAAATCAAAATATTGTTGATGATGAATTAAATTTTAAAATTTCTAAAACGAAAACTCAACACTAATTAAAATTGAATCCAAATAGGAAAAATCAAGATGAAAAACATGTTAGAGCTTCCAATTTCACCATAACTACTAGATATGAATTTTCATAGTTTAAGCTTACAAGAATGATAATACTTATGTGATGGCAGAATTTCCTAATTTATTTACTATCCTATGTTTAAGTATAGCAAACCTATTTAGTTTATTAACTCACTATATCTCTATATATGAATTAAAACAAACCAAATGCATTAAGATCTGTGAACATTTCTAGTTTATAATAAATCTTTTGATCATCTTATCACCAAAAGCCACACAAATAACATGGTATATGTCTATCCACATTTAATTTATGGTTATATATTATAAGAAGCAATTGCATATTAGTACCTCTCAGTCTCAAACATGCACATCAAATCATTCAAGTGGTGGCTAATCACTTAAAAGCATTAAGCATAGTAATATATAACTCACATAAATAAAATATCTTACAAAGCATAAAAACTTATAAAATTCACATCATCATAGTTAGGCTACATCTTCACTTTAACAAAAGAAGTTTAGAATATAATGAAATAACAAACCAAAGTAATAGTAGAAACTAAGCAAAACATCTTAAATAGAAAAATAGGAAAGTTGTCACCACACTGTCTTCTCTTTAAGAATTCTTTATAGAATTCCTACAATTCAAGAATGATAAGTAGTAGAGGAAAGCTTTTGCACCTTTATTTCTCTTTTTCTTCCTTGGTTTTCCCTTTCTTCTCTAGCTTTTTTTTTCTTCCTTGCTTGGTTCTGGTAGCAACACACGGTTTTTTCTATTTTTCTATTTTTCTCTTTTTTCCCTCTCCTTATCTTGTGCGACGCCCTCCTTTCCTTTCTTTTGCCTCTTCTCTTCTCTTAAATAGGGTTTAAGTTTATACCTATCTCTTATTCTAGTAGAAGTGGGTTTTGGAAACCGAAGACAATTGGATTTTAAACTCTTATGTTGATTAGGCTTTGAATTCTTAATATGACTAGGTTTTCTAAATAATTAGAAAACCTAACGACAACGGAAAATCTAAAGTCCAAGCCCATCTTGATTTTCTTGATTTTGATATTTTGACCATATAATAAGCATCAGGTTCTCCGTGCCTCCTTAATCTACAAAAACAAGACAAATTTAGGTAAATAAAAAGGAATTCAAATATTTTCTCATAAGCATTGCATTGTTTATTGCCTAAAAATAGGTAAAATAACTCTATGAAAAATAGAGTTATCACAAATCTACTTTAAGATCAAATTTTGAGAAAATCTAGGCCTTTGAACGTTAAGCAAATAGTGTAGAACAATTCGATAATGGAAATTTGTCATCTGTATGAAAATGTTTCAAAGGCTTATAATTAATTACGAGCCTTAGTTTGCCTCTAGCTTGCTCCACCCATTTGTTGACATAAATTGCCTCACATGCCCATTCCAACTTTGTTGTCTCTTTTAGTCCATCGAGCTAAAGTTGCTATAACTTGTGTAGGGCCAATACTAGATGTTCTGGGTTCATGCCTTTATGACTCACCTTTGTTGGATGATGTCTTCATTTTGCTTAAATAGGAGTGTAATGAAGAACTCCTCATTTCTCCATAACTATGTATGGCCCTTAAGAGAATTTTTCTCAAGTATCTTCAATTTAAAATCATGTAAACCATCATATATGTGGAATAAGTTTGGCACCCTTGTCCATAGGAGTAAATGACCTCCAATCTTTGTTCCTTGTGAATCCCATTGAACTTTAAATTGGCTATTATATTAAACCTAGCTAGAATATCCTTTCCCGGAAGATTTGTTCCATAAAACATTGCTGTGAATTGAAAACCAGTAATCAATTTCAAAGTTATCAGCTTACTTTTAAGCTTGACCTTAAGTAATTCACCATTGGCTACTATAAACATCTTGTAACATATTTTTCAATAGATTGGTGGCAATGCATCTAGCTTAATGAAACTAACCATAAAGCATGTATGAAAAAAGGCTATTACTTTGATAGGCTTTTCATACTTCTTTAGGAAAATCCATACTTTGGGTTGAAAGAGACAATTAATCCTTAATCTTGAAGGTTAGCTAATCTGGATCCATTATATGGGCAAAAGTAGACACCATATAATAGTAATACTCTTCATCATCATAGCAAGAATCTTTAGAATTAAAGTCTAATTCAAAGTATTCTTCTACTACCTTAAGGATTATATTTGTCCTTTGTTCTTCCTTTTCAATAAATATGGGTTCTAGATCAGCATCATCATCCTATAGGGTGACCTAGTGGAGGGAGTCAATGTATTGAACACATTTCTTCTTCTATGGACATTGATTGGCAAACTGACCTTCTTTTTTATAAATAAAGCATTGCTGCATGTTTCTTTCCTTATAATTGTTTTCTCTAGAAGAATTTTAATCGCTTTCTTTTTCTTTTTCCATAATTGCTTAAGAATTTGCCTAAACCTTACTTTGTGGTGTTTCTTTTTAGAATGACAATAGCAAATCCTGTTTGTGCCTTTACACTTGATCTGTAGGTTAGGTTGGTAACAACTTAGGTAGACTATCCTTCTTATAGTTAGAGATTTTAAATGAACTCATACTTCTTGCATAGTTAGTTGAGAACAATTAACAATTGTTGACAAAGTCCTTTAAGAGTGGTTGCAAAAATTTAGACTTTTGCTATGCTGAGGTTTTGGAGGATTTCCTTTCCTAATAAAGGAGGGAAGGAATTGAGATATGTATATTTGACATTGACATCATGAAAACTACCTACCAAAGAGAATCTTTCTAAGAATATATTGTAGTGTTGCTCCAAGTCTCTTTTATTAAAAGAACAACACTTAATCTTCATCAACTCTTCTCAAGGTTATTCAATTAAGTCTCCCCAATATCCTAAGAACTTAGTGCGAATGAGTCCAAGGAAATGGTTGATATCATTGGATGCTTTGATTTCATCTTTTTTGTGGTCACCTAGATTGAACCACCATAGTTGTAGTTGGCAATGGAGTTTTGCCATGATTCTATCCACTACGTACGCAAAACTATTGCCTTCTTTTCTTGATTCAATACCATTTAAGCAATTTATCCCTCCACTTGTGTGGGGGAATGTCATTGAAAAAGATAAAAAGGATGTCTTATGCCTATGTTTCTAACTCATCAATGGCTATAGGCATTGGTTTCTTGGATTGTGTTGGGGGTGTATACTTGTCTCTCCTAGGATTCATTGAGTTCAATGATTGTTAGCTAATAACTCAATTTTTATAGTGTATTTTGATTATTTTAAGGAACAAAAATGTAATTTTTTAAAATAACATTTAAATTTTTTATATTTATTTAAATTTTTATTATTTATGTAAGAAATCCTGAGATAGCATGACCATAAGATTGGTCGCAAAAGTAAGGTGCACAAAAGACAAAAAAAAAATGGGAGGCACCACACAAGAGGAATAAAAGAGAAAGAAGATAAAAGGAGAAAAAAGGAAAAAGGGAGAGAAAAAGGGAAAGCACATTTAGGAGAGGGAGAAAAAAAAAGGTGTAACAATGTACTTCTACTTTATACAATTTTTGATTTTACTCTAATTTGTAGGAGTTTTTGTAAAGATTTCTAGAAAAGAAAACAATATAGTAACAACTTTCATGTTTTTTCATTTAAGATGCTTTATTTAATTGCTCCCATGGTGTTGCTTTGTTAATACATTATGTTTCAATTTTCTTGTGTTAAAGTTATGATGTAACTTAATTATGGTAGTATGAATTTCATGATTAATATATTTTGGAAGAGATAATATTCATGTGAGTTATGTATTATTGTGTTTAATATTTTTAAATGATTAGCTACCACTTAAATAATCTTATTTTCACATTTAAGACTGAAAGGAGATGATATGCAATTGTTTCTTATAATATATAACTATAAATTAAATATGTATAAACATATACCATTTTTTTATGACTTTCGATGATAAGATGATCAAAAGATCTATTATAAACCGGAATGTTCATAATCTTAATGCACTTTATTTATTTTAATTCACATAGAAATATAATAAATTAATAAATTGATTAGGTTTGCTATACCTAAAGATAGGATAAATAAATAAATTAGGAAGTTTCACCATCACATAAGTATTACCATTCTTACAACCATTAACCATCAAAATTCATATATAATAGTTAGGTGAAATTGGATATTATAACATATTTCTTAAATACTCATTTAAATTTAGTTGTTTTTAGGTATGAAATTTTGTTTTAAAGAAATCACTTTTAATCCATTTTTAAATATTTTGATTTGCTAGATAAATTTTAAGGTTAACCCAATGTTAGCATTTAATTAGTCTAATATTCACCAATCTTTGTGGGATGATACTCTTTTTCATTATTACATTACTTGTTTGACATGTTTACTTGCATGTATAATTTTCATGAACAATGACTCAATATTGATTAGCTATTTGTCAATCATAGAAACATCATTGAAGACATCTTCCATGAGGCTCAAGACCTTTGGCTCTTTAGTTGGCTTTATAGCATCTGCCATTTCCTCTAAGAAAGTAGAGATAGGGTTCTAACAACTAAGCACATTGTTTTCTCTTATGGAAAGTAGCTTCAATTTTCTATCATGTGGAAGTGGGGTTGGAAACCTCTGTCTCTTGAAACAATTATTGTGATTGTCAACAGGCTAAGTAAGGTTAAAACCACTAGGAAAATCAAATGATGGAAAGCTAGGCTCAAATAGGAAGGTGTTGGTTAGGGGTTGAAACACCTTTAATGGTTGGCTAAAAGGAAAGGTTAGGAAAAAGGATTAGTTTGGGGCCTATCTTTCCTTATGGATCCCAATTGGTATTCTAGGTGGTGAAGTTTAACTTTATTTTACCAAAAAGTTATGAAAAAGACACAAATTCACTTGGCTAGGTCTAATAGTTCTACATTGACTTTATCAATGTTTGCTTGGCACATAGTGATGACATCATAAAAGGTTTTAAAACCTTTATCCATCTTTTTTTATAGTTGTATTTGGCTTCTTGCTATATGCTTCAACATTTTATTCTATGAGAATGGTTTCTCATGTTGCCAATTTAAAATGGCTTATGCCATTAAGATTGGCTTTCTAGTACCATTAGATTGTATTGTTGTTACTAGGAACTTCTATGGTCTTTTGTTATTCATCTAAGTATTCCAATGGAGGGAACTCAAGGTCATACTCCAAAGAATTGGGATCCATGCTTTCTACAGATCTAATCATATTGACTTTTGGGATGAGTGCATCCTATCTCCTTGTTGCCTTTTCTTAAGTCTTGTAATCATGTCATGTTTTTGGTAGCTCTTTAGGTCACCATAAAGTACATAAAATTAAAACCTCTTACTTGTTAGTTTTCCTAAAGTATCCATAACTGGATTACCTTCTTCATATAGCTACTTAAGCTCTCTTTATGTATATCCAAAATTACTTCAATTTGCTTCATCTTCTTCTAATTTGTCGTTAAGATGGGCTTGGTAGTTGCATTCTTCAAAATACTTGAATTTGATAGCACCAAAATGGAGATGGGTGTAGCATAGCATAATACATCTGTGGCATCTCTAGTGGAATCTCAATGCTAACATGCTATTTTGCTTTTATAGCAGCAAGGTAGTTTGTGTGGAAGGAGAAACATTGGATGAACTCTTTGATATTCTTTGGTTTAAATCTACTAAAGAGATGCTTAATGATAACATCTTTGTGGTTGTTCTTGAAGATAACAGTAGGGATTTGTGATTATAGGGTCATGGCTTTAAGGAACTAAGTCATCATTGGAAATGTATTCAAGTTCATAGAGATGGTCTAGCGAGTTGGTAGAGGAAAAGGAGTTTCCAAGTTTGCAAAAAGATGGAGAAGGAAAAGCACTAAGTACTTTTGAGTTTTTAGAAGATGAGTGTGCAACGGAATTATAAGGTTTGCCCATGGTAGAAAAAGACCTCACAGCCTCACTGCCACAACCAAAAAGATCTTCAAGCACTATTACCTCCTAGCAAAAGAAAAATAGATAGAATTTGTCAAACTTTCCTTACCTCTCTAAGGGTCATGTATTACTTAGATCTACTCACTCTTTGGGGTTACATGTTGCTAGGACCAACTCTTAAGCCTTTTGTTGCAAAAGGATTCACCCTGTTATGCTTACAAGAAACAACAATCTTCTTGGCCTAAGTAAACACGCAATAGTCTCTTAGGGTTAGCAATTCCCATTTCATGTATTATTTCCCTTTAGAGATAGAGTAAACTTCACATATTGCTTCCTTATAGAGAGAAGAAAAGGATAGCCCATTAAAGGCTGCACATCTCCCTTAAGTCAAGAAGCAATAGAACAAAAATTACCCTAAGGTGTGTAGTGAAACTCAAAGAGAAGTGGTTTAAGCTATCATCACCCTTTTGGGCTTTGATACCATAGAGTATCAAAGCATACTCTAAGAAAGCCATGAAGACATAGTCCAAGAGAATTAATTTTAAAAGGCAAAGGTTCACAACTTTGGACAAGTGAAACAAGATTGTTAAACCAAGATAGATGTCTCTTATGAACCAAAATCAGATTTTCTAGATGCTGGATAGTTAGTGAGTTGATTAAAGGTATTAAAGACTGAAGTTGCCCTCGACTTTCTATTGATTCTCTTTTTAATTGTTTTCAAAGAAGATAGACAACTTCGTAAATTCTCCTTATTTTTGGTCTCATAGGCCAACTACGACAGGTGCCTTTTTTCAGTTAGCAGTTCTGATGCTTCCCTGAATGAAGTTCATGGTAAGAAGTTTACTGGTGTCTCTCCTGCCTAATAGTAAATTCAAATCCGGTCACAAGAAATAAAGAAATTCCTAGTGAAAATTATCTGCAGTCTTGGCTCTAGGAAATGACTTTAAACCGATGTGTTAGTTGTTTGCACAGACAGAATCAGGTTGTTGAAGAAGGCATTTCCTTTTCCTGGTTTTGCCATTACCATGTTACAAAACTGGTTGTTGTGGTTATATCATGAAATATAATGGTAGCCCACAACATCCAACTTCTTCATTAGTATTAACATTACTCTGGAACTCATTTAGTAATGAATATGTTCCATTTCAGCCTCAAATGAACGAGTCCTACAATAAAGTATGGGCCAACAATAACCGAAAGGAGAAAGAACACACACTACTATTAATCATTCCAATATACATATGTCATTGGGCAGCAAAACCAATGCAAGAGGCTGTACGTTACTGCCTAAAGTCACAACAAAGTCAAAAACAAAAAATAAGTGACTCCAAAGTTCGACAGAACAAGTGCTTGTTAGACATAGAAACATCTGAGTTTTATAATTATGAAAGAAAATATTCTAGGATTGTTATGTGTTTTGTGTGTTTTTCGTATCCCATTTTTTTTTAAAAGATTATAAGGCTTCAATTAGCATACTAAGATTGATCTATCTATCCATGCCAAAAAGAATGCTAATTAGAAACATTCAGAAATATTTAACTTAAGGGAAAGATTTATTTTATAAATTTAATTTTTTTTTTACAAAATATAAACTTAAGGGAAATTGTTGGGAATAAACCAACAAATTTAGATAGTTAGACTGTTTGATCTTCACGGGCAATTAGGTCAATTTTATTTGATTCTTCTTATGTAGAAAAGGCTTTAATTTTTTGTCCCAATGGTAATGAATCTTATAATTCCTTTTTCTCATTTTAATTCTTTTTATTTTTTATATAAAGTGTTCATGTACTACTACTTCATTAAGTAAAAATACTACCATAAAAAAATTTACTTTTTTTTTCGTTGCTTATTCATCTTTTTCTTAATTCTTGTTTTCTCAATTTTTATAGTTTGCAAGTTACAAGCTATAAAGTGGCACTCTAGAACTGATATTTTAATACTACATCAAAAAAAATATTTATTCTTATTAAAATAGAAAATAATTTAATTAAAAAATTAGCTTATAAATCCAAAGGACATGTTTTTATATTTCAATATTATCCAAGACTTCATTTATTTCTCAAATGAAAATTTCGTCCTTAATATTCTCCCTATACATTGAGTATATTTAATGGGCTCAAGATTAAACAAAAATTAAAGGGAATCAACTTTTATTTTAAGACTTTTGTCCTCAACAATTATTTCCTAAAAGTGTATCTTCAAGGAAAAACAAAAATAAGGCAACCTTTTATATGTAATAAAATATAATAATAATGTGTAACATTTAAGGTTCAAGTGTAAGAACAAGTTGACTTAGGTAAGACAAGATCGAAGTCCTTCCATAAACACAACACAAGGGTGCAAAACTCACTTTTTGGGTGAGACCTCAAAACCCATTAAAAGAAAGCAAAGTTACCAAGCAAGTTTGTGTAAAAATTCTAAGATGTTGAAAAAACTAAAATGGTGACTTCAAATTGAGAACAAATTTCAATGAATACATAAAGGTGTCAAATGTTACATCATTGTTTTATTTTTCTTCCATGGGCCATCTTCCTTGCATTTATCCTTAGTTGGCCATGAAAGAACTTCCTTGCATTTTTTTTTTTTATCCTTCTCCATCTTCTTCTTCATTCCTTTTTTGCTCAATTTTTATAGTCTACATGCTATGAGCTATAAAGTGGCACTGTACGAGGGTTTTATTTATCCTTTCTCTAAAAATGGAACTTGAATAAAAAAAAAAAAGACAATTTTTTTTATATAAAAAAACATATTACTAGCATGAAGCATTTAGATTTGGGAGTAAAAATATATTGGTCTAGGTAGAGAAGTTCATAGTCCTCAAAAACACAGTAGTCTTGATATAGAAAGTTCAAAGTCCTTTGACAGTTTTTCCATAGGCACAACACCCTAGCGTAGGAGCCCTTGTCTTTTGCCTAATTCTAGGACCTAGCGAAATAATGCGGAACTTGCTAGGCAAGTTTGCATAAAGACTCCAAGATATTCAAAAAAACAAATAACAGTGACTTTGATTTGGGATCAAGTTTCAAAGAATGGACAAAGGTAACAAATATTATATCATTTATTATGATTTTGTCCCATTATCCATCTTTCTTGAATTTATGTTTAGTTAGTCAAGAGAGCACTTTACTCTATTTTTCCTTGGCATGCATATTCCTTACCTAACTATTCATATATATCATTTTATAGATAAAATGGTGCACCATTCTAAGATTTTAATACAAAAGACAGAGTATAAAATATATTTCTTTAATATTCTCACATCCTAATCATAAAAAATCATAAGAACTTGCTTAGAAAGTGACAGAATATCATATACCAGAACAAAGAGTTTGATATTATATTTTAAAAAAATTCTTTTAAAATAAATCTTTGAAAGAGAAAGATTACTTTGCATATATTAAAGATATCACACTAGCATGTGAACAAGTGAGCATTAAAATCCGGGTGTGGAACATGTGGCCAACGTATAGAAAGGTCAAGTCCTCTATGGAACTTGCAACTTCCAGGGTGTTCACAATTTTTCGTGGAAACAACGGCATGTTACGGGACTTTCATCGTTTGGGTAAATTCCAAAACCTAATAAAGCCAATAGGAACTTGCTAGACAAAGTTGCGTGAAGACTCGGAAATATTGAAAAGACTAAAAATGTTGACTGGACAACTTTTAAATTAATAGCCAAAAGACAGCCCACGTTACATTTTCAATATTTTTCTCTTAAGGTCTTTCTTTTTTGTACTTTTCTTAGTCAGTCGAACACTGCTTCCATCTTTTTCCCTCAAATGCGTGCTCCATACGGGCTATTTATGCAATACCATTTAGTTGGATTATCGGCCTTTAGGATGGCAACAAGCAAAAGACCAAAGTCAGGTGGCCGTATTTGATCGAGATGGCGGAAGATACGAACATGGGACGTCTAGCCTTCAAGTAAATGTTTTAAGCAAAATTTTAGGCATCCATAAAGGGAACAATGAAAACCCAGGGGCCAGGACCAGTACTCGTAATTAAGAAGATGAGTACGTTTTTGCAAGGCTTTTCACGAGTTTGCTGGCCTGCCAGGTCAATTCCATGGATATAGTGATTAATAGACTTCACCAAAATTCTTCTCCTCCTTTCCGCAAAGCAAACGCTGAATTATGGGTGTCAATATCTTTGTTTTGGAGTTTAGTATATCTATTTGAGGTGCTTCTTCCTGATCGCCTCTAACAAGGACATACGAGCAACTAGTTGCTTGACGAACCTGGTCAGTCATGACGAGCAGAAACCTTGACAAGATAGCAAGTCTGCTGCTTCACCACCACTAGCGGCCTCCTCTTATCCAATCCCCATCCGTAATCATTGAATAGTTTAGAAAATATATGTTTTCGTTGTTTTTTCTTTTCATTGATTGATCATAACAGTCAATTGTTTTCTCATCAAAATTTTCATATTTATATAAAGTTTTGCCCTCAAATTATTAAGTATTAGATATGAGTTAAGACCATAACATCTAAAACTCAACCAATCTCTAAAAAAAAAATTAAATATTGAAAACCTCACTTTCTTTCTAGAACTTTAAAGAAATTCTATCAAAGTCACCATTGAAAGTAAAAAAAAAAAGTTCAGAAATTTTGATGCCATAATCTTCAAATTGTCATCACAATTGACTTGAATTTTTTTTTCCAATTAGTTAATAGTGAAACTTTTAGAATGTCATATTCTACCAAAAGAATTAACTCCAAGTATTCTTTGAAAATACACATGACATCAGATTTTCAAGCGTAGAATTTCAAGTGTAGAATATGTAGAATACCCTAGGTATAGAAAGTTCATGGTCATTCTCTAGCAACTTTTCCCTAAACACAACACCAAGCTTTCACCTTTTGGGATATTCCAAAACCCAATGCCAGAACATGGAATTTACCAAGCAACTTTGTGTCAAGACTTTGTGACGTGAAGACTACAAGGTGTTAGTTTTTAGTTTGTGTAAAGACTTTGACAAGTGAAGACTCAGAGATGTTAGTCTCTAGTTTGTGTGAAGACTTTGAGATGTGAAGACTCCCAAATGTTGAAAAGACTAACAATGGTTGCTTTGAATTTAGAATAGGTTTTAGATAAATTGACAAACGTATCTTACATTGTATTTTTCTCTCCTGGTCCATCATCTTTGCATTTATTCTTAGTCAAAAAGTGTCTCTATCTTTTTTTCTTTTCCCCTTGTGTTGCGAGTTCCTTACATGATTGTCATGCATACCATTTTATGGATTAGATGTTGCATTATTTTATGTTATTAATAATATGAGACATTGTGTTAACTATATTTTTAATAGATTATCTTATCCCAAATGTAGAAAACTGTTTAACAATAGGCTATCACACTTAAGTCAAACTTAATATTATATTAGAAAAATATATTCTTTTCCTTAGAATGTATCTTTAAAAGAGAAAGGCAACTTTCCATATGCCAATAGAGTGAGCATTTAAGATTCTGACGTACAACATGCTGGCCGACGTTTAGAGAGTCCAGGTCCTTCTTTGTGGTGCTGGCTAGTCCTTCTCAAAGGTGTTCAAAAATTTTCCGCGGAAACAAGGCCACGATGCAGGACTCCTCATCTTTTGGGTAATTTTAAAATCCTATAAAATAAAGGAACATAAGACAAATTTGCGTAAAGAATACGATACACTAAAAAGATCAATAATGTTTACCTTGAATTGAGATCAACCTTCAAATTAACAGATAAAGACAGATAAAGATAGTCAATGTTACGTCATCAATATAATGTCCATCTTTTTTGGATTTATTTTTAGTCGATCAAAACAGTACTTCCATATATTTTATTTCTTGGGTTGCATCTTCCTTACATGACTATATATATATATATATATATATATATATATCATTTTGTAGATAAAATATTATAGCATTTTAAGATTTCAATAACATGAGATGGTATGAAATAGATTGTTTATCTATTTTCTCATCTCAATCAAAAAGTTGCATGAGAATAGCTTATAAGCCACATAATATTGTACGGAAAATAAAATTTTAAAGCCAATAGGAACCATGTGAAGACTCCCAAACATTGAAAAGAATTACAATGTTGACTTTGATTTGAGATCAAAGCTTAAATTAACAGATAAAAATAGCCAACGTTACATATTCCATATTTCTCTCTCAGGATCTATTTTTGTTGGATTTATTCTTTGTCAGTCAAGAGAATGCTTCAACCTTTTTCCTAAGTCCAGTCTTCATTACGTGGATTATTTATGCCATACCATTTAGTTGGATCCTGAGTTTTTATGATAGCAACCAGTAAAAGACCGAATTCAGGTCACCGTATTTGATCAAGCCGGTGGAAGCTTTGAACATGGGACGTCTAGCCTCCAAGTAAATGTTATAAGTGAAGTTTTGTGCATCCATAGAGGAGATTAAGGAGTGGAATGCATTGGCCGAGGTGGAAAAATTGAAAGTGCTGAAAGTTGCTTGCAGTTTTCCCGTGCTTCCTAAAGAAACTTGCAGTTTTCCCGTGGAAATGACGTATTGACGCAAGAGCCTACACCAATGTTGATTGAGATTTGTGGTAGTCAGCACGGACCATCTGTGGGGGACAGACGAGATTAAAGTTACTTGACTAACCTGGTTGACTTGGGACGAGCAAACACCTCGTCAAGACGGCAAGTCTCTGCCTCTTGACCACCACTAGCGGCCTCCTCTTGTCCAAATCGCATTATTTTCATTATTTTCGTTGTACTGATAACATAAATCATCATTGCCATTGCCTTTCGTGTTGAGGAGGATTTTAATTCAGAAAATTGGTCGAATGCTAATATGTTTAGAGAAATAAGAGGAAAAGGAGTAGCGTTGACTGGCCAGCCTTTTAGTTTCCTGTTGAATCGGTTTTTTCCTCCTTTGTGCAAATTAAAAACCAGAACTAATACTTGTCAGCTTAAGTTTGAAATTTTAATCTGATATATATTAACATTTATTTTGTTATAGATTGATCATAATAGTCAATTTCCTTTTTCATCAAATTTTCATATCTACATAAAGTTGCATTCTCAAATTATAAAGTATTAGATATGATTTAAGGCCAAAACATCCAACAACTAAACTAATCTTTAAAATAAAAACAAACATTGAAATATTAAAATCGGTACATCTTCAAGAAGTTTAAAGAAATTCTATCAAAGGCTTCATTGTCATTTGATTGTTTTTTCTGTTATTTGTTTGAAATTGAAAAGAACTTTCGAATATATGAGCTCTAATCTCCAAGAATGTCACTAAGCGAGTTGGATATTTTTTTTTAATTAGTCAATAGTACAACTTGTAGAAAGGAAATTGTAGTGAGCACAACATAAAAGAGAGATATCACTCTCATGTGATATTCTGCCTTAATAAATTGACACTAAATGTTCTTTGGAAATACTCACAACAACGTAAGTTTAAGCATAAAAACTATAGGCATAATGTACAAAAAGTGAGTTAAACTTTTAGACAATTGTGAAGGATATGGTCCATTTTCTTTACCTTTATCTTCAAATATATTCTTCATCAATAAGTGATTACATGATAATTTTGATACTTGCATGTTAGACCGTGCATAAATGTATAACCGATGTTTGTTTTTATCCTTCAATTTTTGTTGTGGGTCCCAGTATTTAATTAGTGCTTACTCATCAAAGCCGAATAGTTTTATTATCTACGCATTTACATCAAATTGAGTTAATGGTGCCCATATAGCTTGTTGATGATACAAACATGGGATGTCCATGGTGTTACCATCTTTCTTATAGACAGACACCTTTGTGTAAGAGCACACATCCTTGGTAATTTCAAGATCCTATAAAACAAAGTGGAAATTAATAGGCAATTTCCTTTAGAAGACGATGGGAAATTTAAATTTAGATACTCTTTTAGATGATGAATGGATAAGGATAGCAAATGGTACATCTATGTAGCAAATCTTGGATTTTTTTTTCTTGGTCAATCACTAAAGAGGTTTATCTTTTCCTTCTAAGTTGCGTGTTTCTTACATCTATATAAAAAAAATTAAATAGTCCTTTAACCTAAATTGAGTAGACAATAAGAGAAGCCACATCACCTCATGTGACTTCCCACTAAAACAAAATTGCATGAGTCTACACACAACTCACCAAGCAAGTTCCATGCCAAAGGTGGACAAGACTGATAATTTCAAGTCACACTATTTTAGAATAAAAAATAAAAAATAAAAAAATCTAATTTAGGAAGGTGATGCCCTTCTTCTTCACAAGAATAAATACAACACCTCATGCTTGTAGCATCATGTCCATTTAGATGTCCAACTATTTTGTTAGCAAAATGGTTAGTATCCAAACCGTACTATCGTTTGCATGTATCCTTTTTAGTTTTTTCCTCATTCTTCCCAAAACTACATCTAAACCTAAAGATCTAAATGTCACTTCATGCAATAACTCTACTTTCAGATGCTTAAAATTGGAGAGGGAAGCATTTCTTACCTTCAAAGAAAGTGTTATAGACCCATCAGGATGGCTCAATGCTTGAGTTGGTGATGATTACTGTAATTGGATCGGAGTTGGTTATGAGAACAACGTAGGCCATGTTACCAAGCTTGACCTTAGAAACTTATTCCCACAACTTGATGAATATCATTTTGCAAACAAGTATGAAGAAGCATTCAAAGCCTACAAGAAGTTATGCCTAAAATGTAAATTAAGTCATTCTCTACTTAGTTTGAAGCATTTGAATTATTTAGATCTAAGCTTCAATAACTTTAGCGGAAGCAATATTCCCAAGTTTTTAGGTTCACTAAAAAATTTGAAGTATCTCAATCTCTCTTTCTTATATTTTTCCCAAGATATTCCTCCACATCTTAGGAATTTATCAAGCTTGGAGTATCTAGATCTCAACTCACTTTTGTATAACATTGACTCTCCATGATTAGGAGTGAAAAGCATACAATGGCATGTCAATTTTCCTTCTCTAAAGTATCTTAATCTAGGAGGTGCAACTCTTGAGAAAATACAAAATTGGTTTAAAGTGATTATTATGCTCCCTTCTTTATTAGAGTTACACCAACAAGGATGTGGACTTAATAGTTTTCCTCCATCAATTTACCATGCAAACATCACATCACTTTCTGTCCTTGATCTTTCTAGCAATTATTTTAATTCCTCAATCCCTCATTGGTTGTCAAATGCAAATGAGCTTTCAACAATTAACCTTAAGGATTGTTCCCTTAGAGATGCTATTTCAGATGGTCTAGGACATCTACCCAACTTAATCAGCTTAAATTTAGGTTCCAATAATCTAATTGGAAATATTCCAAGTTCTTTTGCAAAACTTTGCAAGTTACAAACCCTAGACCTAGCCTTTAACTATATCAGTGTGAAGATAACCGAGTTGGTAGATGGAATGTCTCAATGCTCCAACAATATAAGTGGCTTTAAATATGGACATTTAAATTTTAATAAACTACATGGGGGCAACTTACCTAATTTGCCCAAAGGAATCAGTGTCTTCGAAACCTTTGACCTTTATGGTAACTTTCTTGAGGGTTCAATTTTGAGTTCTATTAGAAATTTGTCATCATTGCAAGTCCTTTGTCTCTTCTTTAGTGAGAGTTTAATTCCCAGTTCTATTGGAAACTTGTTATCATTGCAAGTCCTTGATCTCTCCTTTAATAAGAGTTCAATTCCTAATTCTATTGAAAACTTATCATCATTGTAATTCCTTTATCTTTCCTTTAATAAGGGTTCAATTCCCAATTCTATTGGAAACTTGTTATCATTGCAAAAGCTTTCTCTTAAATTTGAAAAAGGGTTAGTTCCTAATTCTATTGGAAACTTGTTGTCATTGTAAGTCCTTGATCTTTCCTTTGACAAAGGTTCAATTTCCAATTCTATTGGAAGCTTGTCATCATTGCAAGAGCTTTCTTTTAAATTTGAAAAAGGTTTAATTCCCAATTCTATTGGAAACTTGTCATCATTGCAATTCCATTATCTTTCCTTTGACAATGGTTCAATTCCCAATTCTTTTGGAAGCTTAACATCATTGCAAGAGTTTTTTCTTGAATTTGTAAAAGGTTTAATTCTTGATTCTGTTAGAAACTTATCATCATTGAAACTATTTTATTTTTCGTTTGACAAAGGTTCAATTCCCAATTCTATTGGAAGCTTGTCATCATTGCAAGAGCTTCCTTTTGAATTTGAATAAGGTTTAATTCCTAATTCTATTGGAAACTTGTCATCATTGCAATCCCTTTATCTTTCATTTCACAAGGGTTCAATTCCCAATTCTATTGGAAGCTTGGCATCATTGCAAGAGCTTTATATCTATGTTAATGAGAGTTTAATTCCCAATTCTATTGGAAACCTACCATCATTGCAAACACTTCAATGCTCCTTTAGTCAAGTGAAAGGAGAAATTCCACAAAGCATTGGAAAATTGTCAAAGCTTGTTTCCTTACATCTTTCTTAGGATTCAATAGAAAGTGTTATAAATGAAACATATTTCCAAAATCACACCTAGTTAAAAATTCTTGAATTGGGTTTAATAGTTTTGACAAAACCATTACTAGTTTTAGAGACCAAACATGATTGGATTCCTCCTTTTAAGTTGGAGAATGTTCAGTTAAGAGGTGTGCAAGTTGGCCTAAAATTTTCAATGTGGTTACAAACTCAAACTAAATTGAAGTCTCTTAGTCTCCAGAATGCCAAAATTTTTGATAGCTTTCCATATGGCCTTTAGAAGTCCTACTCAAATATTGAACATTGGGATCTATCTTATAACAAACTACAAGGTTTGGTACCACAATTACAATTTTCCCCTTCTATAAAGTACTTTGATTTGAGTTTCAACAATTTTAAAGGCCCACTTCCAATTATTCCTAGTAATCTTGCAGGAATATGGCTCAATAACAATATGTTCTCAACACCTATTCCAAAAATGTAAATGAGTTACTGCCTAAATTGCAATACTTGGACCTTTCTTTAAATATAATTATAGGTAGAATTCCCCATTCTATTGGAACGCTAAAGAAATTGAGAGTTCTTATATTGAGAAACAATTCTCTTTCTGGGAAACTCCCCTCTCAATGGAAGGATTTACAAAATTTAGAAGCGTTGGATTTAGCAAATAACAATATATCTGGCGATCTTCCATGGTCAATGCAATATTTGAATCAATTGAGATTGTTGTCTTTGCATCAAAATCATTTTCAAGGGAAGATTCCTTATTTTTTCATAAATTATAAAGATTTGACACACCTTGTTCTTGGAGGAAATAAATTCTTTGGAGAACTTCCAAAATTGGTAAGAGAAAATTTATCTCTTTAATAAGATTAAACCTAAGGGCCAACTTGTTTCATGGGGAGATATCTCAATAGTTATGTCTTCTTTCTGGACTTCAAATATTAGACATTGCACATAATGAATTTTCAGGAGCAATCCCTCCATGTATAGGTAACTTGAGTAACTCTTAACAAATGGAACTAGTTTAGAGAGGAAGGGAAGATGTATATTTTGACTTAATTGATATGTATTCCATTGACCTTTCTAGGAATAATCTATCATGAGAAATACCAAAGAATGTAACAACTCTCTTGGAATTGGTCAATTTGAATTTGTCAATGAATCATTTAATTGGAAGAATTCCTGAAAAAATAGGGAACTTGAGGAAGTTAGAATCTCTTGATCTATCAAACAATAAACTTTTTGATCATATCCCTAAAAGCTTGTCCTTCTTGAACTTCTTAAGTCACTTGAATTTGTCATTCAATAACTTGTCTAGAAGAATTCCACAAGGGTATCAACTCTAAACACTTGATACTCTTCTATTTACCATGGAAATCCTTTACTTTGTGGGCCTCCTTTTTCAATAAATTGTTTAAAGAATGAAATTAAACCCAAAGTAGTAACAATCAACAAAAATGAAATTGAGCTGTCATCTTTCTACATTAGTATGATAGTTGGATTTATTTTTGGATTTTGGGGGGTTGGTTGCACACTAATTGTTACAACATCACTAAGACAAGCTTACTTTGGATGCTTTGAGAACTTTAAAGACAAAACTGTTGTTTTCTTCATGGTCAAAGTTGTTTGCCTACTAAGAAATTTCAAGGAAGACAAAAATGTAACCCATGGATGATATAAGCTTTCCTTATTAGCATCATCTTTTATTGTAAGTCTTTCTAGTTATTATTCATTTTTCTATTATTTACTTTTAGTTTATGATGAGTTGTGGGTGTTAGCAAGCTTATGAATGATACAAGCTTTCCTTATTAGAACCAACTTGTAGTGTAAGCTTTTATAGTTGTTGTATGTTTTATGATTGTTTACTTTTGGCTCATGATGATTTGTGGATGCCGGCAAGCTCATAGACAATATGAGCTTTCCTAATCATCTTGTATTGTAAGTTTTTATGGTTACTAAGTTTTTCAATTGTTTACTTTCAGTCTTTGATAAGTTGTGAATATTGGCAATATCTTTGTAACCATATATGGTATGTTAACATGAGGAATTGTCTATGTGAGAATATAGCAACCAAGATATCCATTGTCCTTTAAAATGATAATTTCTTTGGTTTATTAAAGAACCATAATTTTTAATTATGTGCAAGATGAAAATCTCACACTAAAAATGTAATTCCTTGTAGTAAAACTTAAAACAAAGAAGATATTCCTCTAACCCTTGCATTGGTTTTTAGACTAGGCCTCCAAGTCTTTTAATATGGTATGAAAGCTTTATTAGAATTGCTTCGCCTTATGTGACCTTGAGTCCAATCACTTAGTAAAGGCATGTGTGCAAGACAAAAGTTTCATACCAAAAATGTGACCTATTGTGATAAAGTTTAAATAAAAAAGGAATGTTCTTCAAATTCCTGAACTAGCTTTTAGGTTGGGCCTCTAAGTCTTTTATCTCTATTATTTTGGCCAATGAATATATTAACTTGATCTTTCTTTTTCAGCTATTATAATCTTAACTTACACTAATTTGATTGTATTAAGAAGTTTGTTTATGTCTTCTACTTCTTAATGGCTTATTCTTTTGGTATAGAATGTTGTTTTGATGATGACTATCTCATGCTCATAATAAAAATGCCAGACCGTACCTCTCAATATATGATTATTATAATATCTTGATGACAATGTCCTCATGCAGCTTTGCAATACAATATTATGCTTAATGCTTAAATATGTAATCAAAATGCTATGCTTGAGTGGTTTCACTACAATATGCGTTCTTGCTGGTTTCACTATATAGTATATGTTCTTGCCAATTAAAGTGGTATTCCTCGTATTATATCACGTAGAGGCAGTGTCGTTTTGCCATACATTTATTATGCACTAATTGTATTTGTGCCATTGAAGAATACGGTGCCATTTATGTCCTTGTCCACTGTAATGACCATCCTTAGTTTATTTTCCCCAAATAGCTTCTTGGGACAACACTATTTCCTTGACTAATTCTAAATATGCTAAAGGATTCGATGACAAGCTGAGGTGCGTCGGTCGAAGTCTCACCTTTTCTGCGTAAGCAAGAGCCCGCTGCCTCCGATACTGAAAAAGGAGCCGATCTATGCAACTTTTCTCTATGGTAACTGGAAAGTCAAAGCAGAATCATAACCAGCATGGCAAGAGCTCCCTTTTCATACAATTATCTCTTGATGAAATTTTTCAAGCTTGTCCTAAAAAGGTTTTGTGTTTTCAAAAGTTGTGATCTTGTTCCTACGGCAATGAGAATATGTTATAATCTCACATAAGATCAAAACATATTCTCGAGACAAATTTCATTTTATGTTACAAATTACAATCATACTCTCCTTTTATACATGATTTCCAACTAATAATAATAAATGATAATAAATGGATAGTTGGTAGAAAATCTTGGCACCATTAATGTATAGATCTGAGTAGTGGTAAAGAATCTTGGATAATAATCTCTTGTCATCTGCATGCATATAATTTCCTTATTTCTTCATATCTAATATCCCCCACAAACTTATGTGTGGTAACACATTAGTTTGAGAGAAAGTTAGATGTAGTACTGAGTGTAAAGGTTGAGAAAGCGTCAATAGAAGAAAACCGTAGAGTCTTCCATAAAATATCCAGTCGTAAAGAATCTTGGGCAACAATCTCTTGTCATATGCATGCATATAATTTCCTTATTTTTTCATATCTAATACTCTATCAGTTATTATACGATCAGCTAGCCTTCTGTTGATTTGAAATTCTGTAAGTTTGGGTTTCGTGATGTGAAACAAAACACCAATCCAATGGGTAGTTTTATAATCCTAGATTATAATAGGGCTTTCATTGCTTGAGGCTTGATGAAGCCATCAATGGTAAAGTACCTCGTCAATTGTGAGGAGAGAGCGGGTTGGCAGAAAATCAGGAACTTTTTAATAATTTATTCAAATTATTGGTTAAAGGGGGCATTTTTAGCTTGGTTGATTCTAACTAAAAAGAGGTGGCTGTAGGTTCAACGAGTAGAGCTAAACCACTTTAAACTCCTTGTGCACTGCTTGTTTTACCTTGGATTGTTATCTTGTTGCTTATCTTCCATAGTAGTAAATCTCAAGTATGTTTCCATATGATGTGTTTTGGAACTGTTTAACAAAAAAAGCTAAGAGTTGTTAACTGTTTTAAATGCTTAGCAATAAGGAAATTTTAGAGTTGTTGGTAGTGGGATGTAGGTGTGGCTTAGCCTTTATCTATTTGCTGAAGCAGCATGAAAAAGGAAACAAATTCTCACAGAAGTACTTCCCAAAGAACTCATCTAAGTTGCCGTAACAAACAAATCACTTGTAAAGTAAAACTGTGGGCATATTCCTAAAGAATAGAGTCATAATTTCATAATAGGCAAAAGTGAGATGAAATAAATGTTGGGACATACAACAATAACTTATTCCGAGCTTAAACAAAGTGCCACACAACTTACATATAGCATTGGGACAATTGTAATAACGAGGCTTGTAAATGCCAAGGAAGTCTGAACATATTTTAATCAATTCATGACTACCAATAACTAGAAAATTACCAAAGTCATGGCCAAAATAAAAATTTAAGCTTCCTAGTTTCTCCACAAACAATAACTAACTTAGTGACTACCATGTGTTTAAACCACAACCTACTCAAATTAGAACCAATTCTTTTAACACTTACTTTTGACTTTCACAAGAAAATTCATTTCAAACTACTGTCCAATTTTTTAGTAAGCATTTCAAAATTTCCTGTGAACACTCATGGACTTGAACTAGTTTCTAACTCCTTCTAAAAGGTCAATAAAATCAGTTACTCCTTTTCCTTCTTTTCAATGAACACAAAATCTTATGCCTAATCACAAATTCGATTAGTAAGAAGTACTAAAGGATTATCTGGGTATAATTTTTCAAAAAGCCATTGTCCAAAATTGCTAAAGTCATTAACCTTGTAACTATTACCACAATAGAGCTAAGATTTTACAATGTCATGATTTCATAAATCCCTAAAAGGCTTTATCTTATGCTAATTAGTTTAGTTCAGTTCAATTCAAGCGATAGAAGAGCGCTCCCAACTCAACAAGAGATAAACCGACCTATTAAACCCAAATGGGAAAAATAAGCAAACCTGGTATTAACAATGAAACCCCATTAAAGTTATTGAATAAGACAAGCTCGAACAACAACACCAACACACTAGCTGTGATACAAGAACCGAAGTTGTTCCAGTCGTTGACGGCGTTTGGTGAGTCTTAAATACAAACTGCAGGATGACAATTTGATGTAGAGAGCTAAGTCTATGTTGGTTTAAGAATTTATTACAGCTTACTTGTCAAGTTATTAAGGAAAAAGAAAGCTTTAACGGCGAGTAGCAATGGTAGCTACAATTTGAAAGACGTATTGCGTCAACTTACTGCTCGGCAAAAGAAATTATATAGGACCAGATGGTTTGGTTATTCCGCAGCAGTTGATAGTTATTCTAATAAAGACACTCACAGTGCTATTAGACCATTTGCTCGGAACATGGTTTCACCACTTCAAATATTGGCTTGGAACCAAGGCAGCCAAGGATCTTTAGTCCCAATTCAGGACATCAAAGTTCCTCACTCTATTTGCCTATTTAAAAATAAAAAAGAAGGAAAGTACCGACCAAGAAAAAGAACAATAGCTGAATCAATCCCAAAGAATTGGTGCTGGCCCTAAAACTTATGTTTTGTTAACATTTTTATTGTCTTAGAGATTTCATAAGAGAATATGGATTCCTTAAGTAGAATGTTGAAGTTCTTGTCTCTACAATTAGTTTTATCTCTAAAGCTAATTACATATAATCCCCTGAGAAACTGTCATAGGTGTCAAAAGATTTTATTTATTTATAAAAACCATAATGATCAAGTTCCTGACCAAATGTCGAGTTAGTTACAGTTGAGATCTAAACTCAAGGAGTGTTTTGATGTTATTCATTTGGTCTAGATTGTTGTTAATTATTATTTTAGATATTGTTCGAATATGGATGTTATTTGTCAACTTCCATATTTAACTTCTCCACATCAGCCTTTGTATGGTCTCTTTACCATGTAGTGCTGCACAGATGAAGTAAATCTTAAGGGTTTGCTTTTCCCTAATATATAATTGTATTTAGCTTCTATTCTTTTCATTGAGTTGTAAGGGAGTTTGAGAACACTGTTGTTGTTTCTCGTGAGATTTGCTTGTGTTAATAAAACAAGTTTTATCCTTCATCCCTCTCTCATCAAGCTAGGCATTCATCAAGCTCTAGATTTTTCATAGTATCAAAAGCAGCTCCTGGACCTATGAGTTCTTGTGAATAGTTTGTTCATGGCCATCAAAAGGAAAAACAGTGTAAAAATCCACACCGTGCCATCCATCAAGCTAGTTTGTATCCTAAATTTTTTCTGCATCTTTCTCACGCTTCCTCATATATTATTGTAAAAATGTGTAGGTGTCATGGGCCTTTAGTTTGTATTGTGTTATTTGTTATGGGCCAAGAGACATGATGAGGCCAACTTTATTCTTGTTGTACTTAAATTATAATCAGGTATTATTCATTCTTTGAAAAGTGTTAATAGAAAACAACACATCGTGCTTCCACAAAAATGGTGTTCTTTGGATGCATAGCTTCTTACTTTGCTGTTTTGCACTTATTTCTTCATGGTATCAAGAGCAAGGTTTACACGGTATAAGCTTCTTCACCGGTTTTCCTGGTTTGTCTCGTTTCTCTTTTTTTTTTCAATCTTCCGTTTGTTTTCTGTTTAAGGCTAGTTTTGGCATTTCAGAATATTGTCAAAATAGCTTTTTGCCTTTTGTTGGTTTATTCGTTGTTTTCACTTTAGATAAAGACATCTCACCCACCCTCTGACCCACTTTACGTCCTTCAACCATCCTACCTTTTATTCCTTTCTTTTATTCTCAATCTATCCTCATGGCTTCTTCAACCTCCGACCCAGGACAGCACCAAAATCCTTACCATGACCCCTTTTATCTTTCAGCCACCGACATGCCTGGTGTTCCTCTAGCCATAGAGAAACTAAAAAATGATGTGAACTATGACATATGGAGTCGGCAAGTAAAAAACCAGTTGATCGGTAAAAACAAATGGGGTTATGTGGACGGTAGCTTTCCTCGGCCAAAGAAAGATGTTGAAAAACAACATCTTTGGGACCAAAATCATTCGGCCCTTGTCAGTTGGTTTGAAAAATCTGTCACTCAAGAGCATACTACCTTCATTACCCACACCAACGATGTTAAGAAAACTTGGGAGGCTTTCCAACTCCGATTTGGGACTTTAACTTCGACCCAAAGCTATAATCTTAGACAAAAACAGTTTGAGAATCGTTTTACTGGAGTTTCCGTGACCGATTACTACACAAATCTAGTTAATTTATGGGTCAAAATCCAAATGGTTGAACCCCCCATCTGTTGTAGTTGCGAAAGCTGTTCTTGTCGGGTTAATGAACGACTAGAAGAACGTATGGCTAAGCATAATCTTATAGATTTTCTACTTGGCCTTCCGGAAGAGTTTCAGAACTACCGGACGAATGTCTTGTCTAAGGACCCTCTCCCTGCAGTTGACCAAGCATTCAACCTTGCTAAAGAGGATGAACACCAACGTTGTAACAGAGAATCTGAGTTCTGACCTCCTAAAGGGACTGCTTTACTGGTTCCCTCACAGATTCAAGGCTTTCAATCCAACACCTCTAGCAGCAGATCTAATTCCAGAGTAAACCAGTCTGCTCACACTGCCATAAACCTGGCCATACTCGGGATAAATGTTTCCAGTTGGTTGGCTTTCCTCCCGGTTGGACACCTAGAGGCAGGGAAAAACAAACTGGAGCTCAGGTGATGCAAGCAAGCTCCGGTAATGCTGCTGATATGTCATCTGTCAAACAAGAGGGGCCCATGGGGCCCGCAGGACCCGACAACTTTGCTGGACTTTTTGGTGCAATTGGTCAGAATCTAACCCACTTTGGGCCTTCCTCACCGCAACCCTTTTATCCTGGATACGGACCAACTCCTTTAACTCCTAGATCACTTCATTTTGGGACCCAGGGAGGTCCAAGCTTACAATTAAATCATGAACAGTAGCCCATCTCCTATGGACCCTCATTGCTGCCCATGATCAACCCACTGGAGGTAATTCAGGACCGAACCAGCCCTTTGCTGGTTTGATGATGCAGCCACCTATTGGGTCACCGAACCCACCTCTCTCCCTAGCACAACTTCAGAATATGCTTGAGCAACTTTACATGTGGCCATCCGCAGATCCAGCCTCTCTTGAAGGGAGGTTTGCAGGTACAACCACTCAATCTCACTCTTTCAAATTTAATCATCCATGGATTATAGATTCAGGTGCTAGTGACCATATCACGTGTAATATAAAAAATTTATATTCTATTTATTCATGCGAATCCCGATTATTACCTATTAAGCTGCCTGATGATACCTCTATTTATGCTACACATGTTGGACATGCACAACCCATACCCATGTTACAACTTAACCGTGTTATGTTTGTTCCTTAATTGAAGTTTAATTTGTTATCCGTAAAAAGGGTAACATCTGACCATGATTGTGTTGTTATTTTTTTGGATAAATTCTACATTTTTCAGGACCGTTCGACTGGGCGGGTGATCGGACTAGGTAGAGCTGATCAAGGACTATATTTTTTGCAACCCACTTTAGATGATTTACCTTGTTGTATTAATTATTTTTTAACTAGTGTCCGTTCCCTTTTGAGTTATATGAACTTGAACATTGTTTGTAGTCCTTTTGTGAACAATATTTCCCAAATTAATGTAAACACCAGTTATGATTTATGGTATCGCATACTTGGTCATAGTTCACAAAAATCTTTCTTTGCACATGGGACACATATACATTGTCTTGAACATTTTTCTTGTCAAGCTTGTCAATTGGCTAAACAGACAAGATCTGTTTTTCCAAAGAGTCATTCTGTTAATCATGCTATCTTTGATTTGGTTCATATGGATTTATGGGGCCCTTATCGTACCCCCAACCATGATGGTTCACGTTATTTTTTGACAATCGTTGATGATTTTTCACGAGTAACGTGGACTTTTTATTGCATTTTAAGGATCAAGTTTTCTCTATAATACAATATTTTATTCTCTTGATTCAAACTCAATATGGTACCATGATCAAACCTATTCGTTCAGATAATGGTACTGAATTTTTCTCCGCTGCTTGCACTTCTTTTTTGTCATCTCGTGGAATTATTCACGAAAGCTCTTGCGTTTACACTCCCTAACAAAATGGGGTGGTGGAACGCAAACATCGTCACTTATTGGATGTAGCATGAGCTTTGTTTTCCAGGCTCATATTCCTCGACGTTTTTGGGGGGAATGTATTTTAACTGCTACTTATCTTATTAATCAATTACCAAGTGCAAAACTTAGAAATCGATCTCCTCTTGAGCTTTTCTTTGGTACACCTCCATCCTTAGACCACTTAAGGGTCTTTGGTTGTAGATGTTATGCCACTGTTCTTCGTCCTAGAGACAAGTTCACACCAAGGGCTCTCCCTTGTATTTTTCTAGGATATCCTTCTCTTTAGAAAGGATATCGAGTATATGATCCCGAGAATGGGAAAATCTTTGTTAGTCGTGATATTGTGTTCTATGAATATAAGTTTCCCTTTTCTGCAGACCAGTCCTCTAATCAACATCCACCCAAGCCAGACATCACCCAGACGCACGATCCATTGCCGATTGTATCGAAACCCATTCAGTCATTTCATCCTCACAATCCCTCAGTCCAGACACTTGACCATACACTAGGTACCTCACTAGACTCATCACCACCATGTCCTATTGTTCTTGAGTCTATTCCATCTAAGTTTGTTCCTGCAATCTCACAGTCACCACCACATCAGCCTTCCCAAGACCAACCTCGACGGTCCACACGACCACCCATTTGGACAGCTGACTATTTATGTTCAACCACCTCCATAGGGTTGAACAACCAGTACCCCATATCTGACTAGTTATCTCTTGACCTTTTCTTTCCACATTATCAAAAGTTCATAGCTTCTATTTCCGCTACCACAGAACCCGAAACATATCATTAGGCACTTAAGGATAATCGTTGGGTAGAAGCAATGAATAGAGAGTTGATGGCCCTTAAGACCAATCACACGTGGGACGTAGTGTCATTACCACCTGGTCAAAGAGCCATTGGATGTAAGTGGGTGTACAAGATAAAATATCATGCTGATGGATCCATTGAGAGATTCAAGGCCCAATTAGTGGCCAAAGGATATACACAACGTGAAGGGATAAATTATGATGAGACCTATTCGCCAGTGGCGAAATCAGTAATAGTTAGATTAGTGATTAGTATGGTTGCTATGAAACGATGGGATCTTCATCAGTTAGATGTGCAGAATGCTTTTCTACATGGTGATTTGATGGAAGAAGTATATATGCAACCATTTCCCGGTTCTTCCCATCAGGGGGAGAAGATGGTATGTCGCTTACGTAAGTCCCTTTATGGATTAAAACAAGCTTCACGAAAATGGCATGAAAAACTTACAAAAGCCTTGTTAGCAGCTGGATTCAGACAATCTTTGCATGATTATGCTCTTTTTACTAGATGACATGGAGATTCCTTTATTATAATCTTGTTTTATGTTGATGATATTTTGATCACAGGAAATGATATGTCTGCTATCACAAGATTCAAACAACATCTGAATTCAATGTTCCATATGAAATATTTAGGTCAGTGTAAGTATTTCCTTGGAATTGAGATTGCTAGGTCACCAAGAGGGATATATTTAACCCAATGCAAATATGCACTGGAGCTCATTTCAGAGGCAGGGCTTGAAGGATCCAAACCTGCTATTACACCCATGGAGCAAAGCCTTAAGTTAACGACCCCAGAATATGATGAAGGAGATCCTGAAAAGAAAGATGATCCTCTCTTATAGGACTTTGCTCCATTTTAGCACATGATTGGGCGTTTGATGTATCTCATTCACACATATCCTGATATTAGCTTTACAGTCCAACATTTGAGCCAGTTCACACATGCTCCGAAGCATTCGCACATGGACGCAGCTATGAGAATCCTAAGATACCTCAAAGGTATAGCTGGTCTTAGGATTTTTCTTTCTTCATCTTCAAAGCTAGAATTAATAGCTTTTTGTGACTCAGATTATGTAACTTGTCCTATGTCACAGAAATGCGTTACTAGTTATTGCATTAAACTGGGTGATTCCTTGGTATCATGGATCACTAAAAAACAACCAACCATATCTAGATCCTCAACTGAATCCAAGTATAGAGCTATGGGTTACACAGTTTGTGAAATTATTTGGTTGCTTGGATTGTTTCGAGATCTTGGGGTAGTACTTCCATGACCAGTATCCCTGCATTGTGATAATGAGGCAGCTATGCACATAGCTGCTAACCCTATCTATCATCATAAAGACCCAGTATGTAAATACGCGAGAATAACCTGCGAATATTTTTACTAAAGCATTATGTAGCCCACAACACCAACACCTTCTTTCCAAGCTTAGAGTATTTGATTTATACTCTAAGCTTGGGGGGGAGTGTAAAAATGTGTAGGTGTCGTGGGCCTTTAGTTTGTATTGTGTTATTTGTTACGGGCCAAGAGACATGATGAGGCCCATCTCTATTCTTGTTGTACTTTTACTTAAGCTGATGTCAAAGCAGCTTATTCAATGGTTTCCAAAGCTAAAAACACAAAGGGATTCTCAAGGAAGACAATGGAAGGGAGTGGGTCTTTGTAGCAAAGTTGTTGGGTGTTGCAACAAACCGATTAGGTGGAAGTCAGTTTATTAAGACCATGGAAGTTGATGTACCAGAAAAAGGTAAAACCAATAATAAAGAAAATGCCACATCGTTTTCACTTAAGGTAGCACAAAACAATGTGTCATCTAGCACCACACAAAAAGTGTTAAAATGTAGTTTTTATTGGAAAAAATAAGCATTTAAAGGAAAATTGCTATAGAGCCAAGGGTCCGTAATGTGATCATTGTAAGCTTTATGGCCATGAGCGAAAGGATTGCTACAAATTAAATGGATCCAATAGGACACAAGAATTACAAAGGGGATGTAAGCGTCAATTTAGCTATGCTAGACTCTGATCATGTCTTCATCACCAAAACAGATTATCAAAGGTTTATGAATTTTTTAAAGGATGATATTCCCCAAGAAGTCCAGGCACACACATCAAGTATACCTAAATTCTTAAATAGATGTTGGATTATTGACAGTGGAGCTAGTGACCACATAACTGTAAATTATAATTGCTTAGAATCACCTGTTACATGTGCATATAATCCGAGGTTCATTAAATTTCCAAATGGTGATAGTGCTTTTGTTACCCACATTGGAAACATGCCTATTTCCAAACATCTTACTTTACATGTTGTCTTATATTCTCCCACCTTCAAGTTTAATTTGCTTTCCATCTCTAAATTTTGTCTTGAAAATAATTACTTGATATTATTTTATCATGAATTCTGTGTTTTTTAGGACCTTTTAACGAATGAAGTCAAGGGATTTGGTAGAATGAGAAACAAGCTTTATTATTTTGTAAAATGTCCCAAGGGTAAACTAGCTACCCAATTACCTAAGTGTCGTTCAAGTTTTAAGAACACTTCATTAGTTTGTAATGCTTTCAATTTACAACTTTGGCATTGTAGATTTGGACATATGTCCAATTCAAAGTTTAAATTTATCAATGAGTTTCAATCTTCCAATTTTTCTCATGACATGCATTGTGAAATTTGTTCGTTGGCAAAACAAACTCGTAACTCATTTTCCATCCATGATGAAAATGAACAACAAGCCTTTGATTTGATCCATGTTAATGTTTAGGGACCTTATTGAATTCCCAATCATGATGGATCACGGTATTTTTTCACCATTGTTAATGATTTTTCACGAGGAACATGGACATTTTTTATGAAAGTCAAAAGTGAGAAAACGTCCTTTTTAGAGGCATTTTTTAATCTCACAAAAAATCAATTTGATTTGGAAGTAAAATGCATTAGAATTGATAATGCATTAGATTTTTTCAATCGTGATTGCAAAAATTTGTTTTCATCACGTAGGATCATATATGAGAGTTCATGTGTTCATACTCCACAACAAAATGGTGTAGTCAAAAGAAACCATCGTCATATTTTGGATGTAGCACGAGCATTGAAATTTCAAAGCAAAATACCTACGAAATTTTGAGGGGAATGTATAAAGACAATAACCTATCTCATAAATAGGACACCTTCATCAATCTTAAATAGATGCACACCATTTGAGAAATTATTTAGAAAACCGCCAAACATCTAAAATCTTCAAGTCTTTGGTTGTCTCTCTTACGCTACCACAGTAGGACATAGAGACAAATTTGTCCCTCGTGCTATACCTAGCATATTTATGGGTTATCCACATGGATAAAAAGGTTATAGATTGTATAATGTTGAGAGTCATCAATTTTTTATGAGTCAGGATGTATGGTTTTATGAAGATATTTTCCTTTTTGCACAATTGAAGCCTGGATCTCATTCTTCTCTACAGGTTCCCTTGACTCCACACATTAATCAAGTTCTACATTGGATTCCATTTATAAATCGGAGTCACTTACTAAGCTAATTTCAATCATCCAATCACCTTCAAATCATGAACCAACCATCATTACTGATCGTACTCCATTGGTTGACACCTCAACTAAGCATGTGTCACCAACAACATCCTCACCAAATATACCTTCTCTTCCTAAAAATTCAACCATTCAATTGCCTCCATCACCTGCACCATATGATATATTTTCTGATGATGAATTTGAACTCCATCAGCCATCCTTTGATGAATCTTTTGAGCCACCACCTCGTCATTCCACTTGGACAAAAGATTATGTTTGTCCAACCCTTACTACTCTTACCACTAACACATCCAATTACCCTATTTCTAACTACTTATCCTACACCCATTTACCCAAGACTAGCCAACATTTTATTGCCTTCATATCCATAGACACTGAACCCATCTATCACCATGAGGCAATTAAGGATCCTCGATGGAAAGATGCCATGGATCAGGAGTTACAAGTTTTGGAGAAAAATCATACTTGGGACACTATTAAGTTGCCTGCTAGTAGAAAAGCAATTGGGTGTTAATGGGTATATCGAATTAAGTATCATGCAAATGGAATAGTGGAACATTATAAGGCGAGATTGGTGGCACATGGATTCAGTCAAAAAAAAGGTGTTGATTTTCATGAGACATTTGCTCCTATAGTCAAACATATAATAGTTAGATGCACCTTAACTCTAGTAACTTAAAAGAATTGGCAGATTCATCAAATGGATATACACAATGCATTTCTATAAAGGGATTTAAATGAATAAGTTTACATGCATCTTCCCCCAAGTGATCCAAATAAGAGGGGGAATAAAGTTTGCAAGCTTCACAAGTCTCTTTATGGTTTGAAACAAGCATCTAGGCAATGGTATGAAAAGTTCACTGAAGCTTTCCTAACAACTGGTTACAAGGATTCCTTACATGATCCATCTTTATTTACAAAGCAAAGAGGTAATTCTATTGTTATACTTTTGATTTATGTAGATGATATTATCATTACTAGGGATGATGTTGATGGCATAAAGGAATTAAAAGAACATCTACATTCAGTGTTTCACATCAAGGACTTAGGGGACCTTCAGTTTTACCTTAGGGTTAAGATTCTTCAAAACAAGGATGAAATCCACTTAAGCCAACGAAAGTACATCTTAGAGTTAGTAAATGAGATGATACTTATGGGATCCAAACCTTTTGGAAATCCTATGGACACCAACCTGACATTGACCACAACCATGTACGATAAACGAGCACCTATACCTCAAGATGATGTCCACCACTTAAGCATATCTTGAAGTATCAATAATTAATTGGTAAACTTATGTACCTTGATGTTACTAGGCCTGACATAGCCTACTTAGTACACAATTTAAGTCAGTTCATGCATGCACCTAAGAAATCCCATTAGAAAGCAGCCATTTGAGTAGTCAAATATCTTAAAGGTTGCAGGGTTAGGTCTTTTTGTTCCTTCTTCAAGTGGTTTTCAAATGCGAACTTATTGTGATTTAGATTATGCCATATGCAAAATGGAAAGAAAATTAGTGATTGGATTTTGTGTTATGCTTGGCAATTCTTTGATTTCTTGGAAAAGTAAAAAACAAGGAGTAGTACCTCAATCCTCTACAGAAGCCAAGTATAAAGCTATGGCAATGACTACTTGTGAAATTATGTGGTTATTAGGCTTGCTTGTTGACATGCGAGTCATTGTACCTAGCCCAGTTATGTTGTTCTGTGATAATAAAGTTGATATGGAACTTGCAACAAACCCTATAGTTCATTAGTGCATAAAGCACATTGATGTAGATTGTTACTTTATTAGCAAGAAGATTCGTCATGGCTTGATCACGATAGCACATGTTGGAACCAAAGATCAACCTACAGATGTGTTAACAAAGGCATTGGGAACTAATCAACATTTTCATCTTCTTTGCAAGCTTAGTATCCTAGATCCTTATCGACCACTAGCTTAGGGGGGTGTTTGAATATGGATGTTATTTGTCAACTTCCATATTTAACTTCTCCACATCAGCCCTTGTATGGTCTCTTTACCATGTTGTGTTGTACGGATGAAGTAAATCTTTAGGGTTTGTTTTTCCCTAGTATATAATTGTATTTAGCTTCTATTCTTTTCATTGAGTTATAAGAGAGTTTGAGAACACCATTGTTGTTTCTCGTGAGGTTTGCTTGTGTTAATAAAACAAGTTTTATCCTTCATCCCTCTCTTATCAAGCTGGGCATTCATCAAGCTCAAGATTTTTCAGATATGATTGAGTAATACTAATATTAAGAAAGCCTGTTATCTCCTAAAATCAGTTTGAAGGCAACGGGCATAACCTTTGTTTTAAAGGAGATTTTTAACTAAAATTTAAACAATATTGACAACTCTTCACACCTTAATTAATTAATAAACGTTATGATGCATTTTCTGAATTTGGAGCCATGCAAATCTTTCAAAGGATCGAGACTTGTACAATTCAGCTAAAGGACATTCAGAGCTCTATGCTTGCCCATTCCGTTCGACCTGTCGACATATTACGTAACACAGACCGGTTCGGACTTCTTTGATAGCCACTTTTTCTGTCGCAGGAACAACTCGTGTGACCGAGTGTATTATAATGGTCCTGCTCCAGCGACACCATGGGAAAGCTGTGACAGGGAGCTGTCCAGGAAAACTAGAGAGGCTAAGAAGATATAGAACAGCGTATGTTATATATCTAATTTGATGTTTTCTTACTCAAACTTTTGTAATATGGTCTTTCTGCTGGTATATTATAAAGCTGAACTGTTTCGAGAGAAGAAAGTGCAGGTGCCGAAACAATTTGATGACACTTTTAAGCTTGTTGTTGGGGTATGCAATAGTGCTTTATATCCCTGTAGAAATTTACAAGGCACTGAAGGAACATTGTTGGGGTATACAATAGTGCGATTTTACTTTTTATTGAAGCTCTTTTTATCCTTTCTTCTGCCTTAATTTTCCAATGGATTTCGACATCTAGCTATTGCCTCTTTCTTGGATTTTCTTATTCCTCAATACAATGTTTACCTCTTTTCTTAAAGTTGCAAGTGTCTTTAGTAATTATTTAAGGAAACAAAAAGCACAACCATTTAACAAGAAAATCCTTTACATTGTGGGCCTCATCTTTCAATAAATTGTTTGGAGAATGAAATTTAACCGAATGATAACTGGGATACAAAATCTTTGGTATCATTTCTGTAGTTTATTTTTAGTTTATGATGAGTTGCATATGGCAACATTTTTAGATAAGCATTAATTTTATGTTGATAGGTGAAACTATCCATGTGTGGATTACAGCAACCAAAATTATTTGTTGTAGCCACATGTCAACTTGAGCAATAATTTCTTTCGATTTCCTTCAACTACCATAGTTTTTGGTATTTAATACTTTGGCCAACAAATCAAAGAGATATTAGTTCAAAAGAACGCAGCTTGCTGTCAAATATATTAACAAATGGGTTTTATAAATCTATTTGTGGTCTGATTTATTTAGTAAGAAAAAATATTAAGTACCATCATCTGTCTAGGAATCAAATACAAGGCCTTTCTGTAGAATAAGCAAAATAACCAGAAAATGACATTGTGATCAATAGCATGAACCTGACATAATGAAAGGCAGAAAATTAAAATATGAAAAGAAAAAAAAGGTTTTTTCCTTTCTCTATTCTATTCACGTCTTCCTCTATCGACTCCTTCACATCTGTACAAGGGCTTCTGCTTTTTCTGCATTCTCATCCTTGGCTTGCAGTGCCTTCCTCTACTGCAGGACCACCATCACCAACTAAACGCAAGACAATATTGAAAACCACTCTTCCCCCTACGGGTACAATAGAATTTAATAATGTCTATCATAAAAAGAAGGGGAACCACTAGCAAAGACCTGATCGCCAATGCATTTGAAAGATTTCGTAGATTGACTGAGACAATGCAAAAATTAAGAAAGCTAGACATGTCACGCATGTGGTTTATAATATTCCCTTTTGAATTAGGATTAATTATTTTTACTTTAAATGAATGTTTATAACCATAGAAACATCTGAGTCTTATGCATTTTGCATGTATGGTTATTTATGCCATACTAATTTGTGAAAAAATGAAAAGGAATAAAAATGCATCCTAACTTTATAGCAGTATTGCCCACCTAACGAAATTTAACACCTAACAACAAATTTGATTAGTAAGAACTACTAAAGGCCTGTTTGCATGTTCCATGAGTATATGAATAAAGTATTTCAAAATCTATTGTTCTTTGGTTGTTAATGTCACCAACTTTGTAGCCATCAGCACAACATAGACAAAATTTGGGTGCGTTATGGTTTCAAAAATTCCTACAAGCAATCCCAAAGCTTCATTATTTTAAATAGTTAAGTTCAAGCAATGGGTGTACACTCCTAACTCGGTGAAGAATTAAAATTATCTATTAAATCCTAATGCTAAAATAAGCAAGCCTAAAATAAATAGTGAATCCCGTTAACAGTATTAAAAGCCGCATCCTTAGCACAACCAATTTGGCTTGTACGGGGAACACTGAGAGAGGAATTCTGGGGTAAAAAAATGGATTTACCTTTTAAATAGGTTAATGAGTCCAGTTGAGGGACCATGATGTCCGAGTTGTCGAACCTATAAGCCTAGTTTTATAGGCTAGCAAGTTCACTATTATCAACCATGCAACCTTATATAATTGTGCTTGAACCCAATATGTGAAGCCTTTGAACCAATTTGTCAGATATGCTGGCCCAGTTTATTCGGCCTACAAATGCTAGATTGGTTGGCCTACATGCATAAAATCTTTGTTACCAAATCCAAAAGTCAATAAAAAAGCTCTAAGCCTACCAAATTAATTGGGCCTTAAGCCTAGAGGGTAAATTGGGCCTTTGGTCTAATTAGATTTATTTATAAATCTAATGTTTTGTTTTTACAAAATATCAACTTAAGGGAAATTGTTGGGAATAAACCAATAGATTTAGGTATTTGGACTATTGGATCTTCACAGGCAATTAGGTCAATTTTATTGTTGATTCTTCTTTTGTAGAAAAGACTTTAATTTTCTGTCCCAATGGTAATAAATCTTATAATTCCTTTTTTGTTTTAATTCTTTTTGTTTATTATATAAAGTGTTCATGTATAGGAGTTCATTAAGTAAAAACACAACCAGAAAAAATTTTGCTTTTCCTTTTCCTTGCTTATTTATCTTTTTCTTAATTCTTGTTTTCTCAATTTTTATAGTTTGCAAACTACAAGCTATAAAGTGGCACTCTAGAATTGATATTTCAATACTACATAAAAAAAATATTTATTCTTATTAAAATAGATAATAATTTAATTTAAAAGTTAGTTTATAAATTCAAAGGACATGTTGTTATATTTGAATATTATCCAAAAATTCATTTATTTCTCATATGAAACTTTCATTCTTAATATTCTCCCTGCACATTGAGTATATCTAATGGGCTCAAGATTAAACAAAACTAAAGGAAATCAAGTTTTATTTTAAGACTTTTGTCCTCAACAATTCTTTCCTTAAAAGTGTCTTCAAGGGAAAAACAAAAATAAGGCAAGCTTTTGTGTATAATAAAATGTAATAATAACATATAACATTTAAGGTTCAAGTGTAAGAATAAGTTGGCTTAGGTAAAACAAGATCAAAGTCCTTCTATAAACACAACACAATGGTGCAAAGCTCACCTTTTGGGTGATCTCAAAACCCATTAAAAGAAAGCAAAGTTACCAAGCAAGTTTGTGTAAAAACTCTAAGATTTGAAAAAACTAAAATGGTGACTTCAAATTGAGAACAAATTTCAAATGAATACATAAAGGTAGCAAATGTTACATCATTCTTTTATTTTTCTTCCATGGGCCATCTTCCTTACATCTATCCTTAGTAGGCCAAGAGAGAACTTCCTTGCATTTTTTTTTCTCCTACTCCATCTTCTTCTTCATTCTTTTTTTTTTTTTACTCAATTTTTATAGTCTATAGCGTGGCACACATGTATGAGTGTTTTATTTATTCTTTCTCTAAAAATGGGACTTGAACCAAAAAAAAAAAGGAGACAATTTTTTATATATATATATATATAAAAAAACATATTACTAACATGAAACATTTAGATTTAGGTGTAAAAATATATTGGTCTAGGTAGAGAAGTTCAAAGTCCTCAAAAACACAACAGTCTTGATATAGAAAGTTCAAAGTCCTTTGGCAGTTTTTTCATAGGCACAACACCATAGTGTAGGAGCCCTCATCTTTTACCTGATTCTAGGACCTAGTGAAATAATGTGGAACTTGCTAGGCAAGTTTGCATAATGACTCCAAGATATTGAAAAACAAATAACAGTGACTTTGGGATCAAGTTTCAAAGAATGGACATAGGTAACATATGTTATATCATTTAGTATGATTTTGTCCCATTGTCCATCTTTTCTGAATTTATATTTAGTTAGTCAAGAGAGCACTTTCATCTATTTTTCTGTGGTATGTGTATTCCTTACATAACTATTGATATATATCATTTTATTGATAAAATGGTGTACCATTCTAAGATCTCAATACAAAAGACATATTATAAAATATATTTCTTTAATATTCTCATATCCTAATCATAAAAAATCATGAGAACTAGCTTAGAAGTGATAGAATATCATAACAGATCAAAGAGTTTAATATAAAAAAATTCTCTTAAAATAAATCTTTGAAAGAGAAAGATTACTTTGCATATATTAAAGATATCACACTAGCATGCTAACAAGTGAGCATTAAAATTCGGGCGTGAAACATGCTAGCCAACATATAGAAAGGTCAAGTCCTCTATGTAACTTGCAACTCTGTTTCATGGGTGTTCACAATTTTTTGCGGAAACAACGCCATGTTACAAGACTTCTCACCGTTTGGGTATACTCCAAAACCGTATAAAGCAAATAGGATCTTACTAGACAAAGTTGTGTGAAGATTCTGAAACATTGAAAAGACTAAAATTGTTGACTTGAAATTGAGATCAGCTTTTGAATTAATGGACAAAAGACAGCCCATGCTATATTTTCCATATTTTTCTCCTAAGGCCAATCTTTTTTGGATTTTTTCTTAGTACTCAAGAGAAAGTGCTTCCATCTTTTTCCCTCAAATGCGTGCTCTTATGTGCTATTAATGCAATACCATTTAGTCGGATCATCGGCCGCTAGGATGGCAACAAGCAAAAGACCAAAGTCAGGCGTCCGTCTTTGATCGAGATGGCGGAAGATACGAACATGGGACGTCTAGCCTTCAAGTAAATGTTTTAAGCAAAATTTTAGGCATGCATAAAGGGAGCAATGAAAACCAAGGGGCCAGGACCAGCACTCGTAATTAAGAAGATGAGTACGTGTTTGCAAGGCTTTTCACGAGTTTGCTGGCCTGCCAGGTCAATTCCATGGATTTAGTGATTAATATACTTCACCAAAATTCTTCTCCTCCTTTCCGTAAAGCAAACGCAGAATTATGGGTGTCAATATCTTTGTTTTGGAGTTTAATATATCTATTTGAGGTGCTTCTTCCTGATCCCCTCTAACAAGGACACACGAGCAACTAGTTGCTTGACGAACCTGATCGAGTCATGACTAGCAGACACCTTGGCAATGATAGCAAGTCTCTGCCGCTTCACCACCACTAGCGGCCTCCTCTTATCAGATCCCCATCCGTAATCATTGAATAGTTTAGAAAATATATGTTTTGGTTGTTTTTTTCTTACCATTGATTGATATAGTTAATTTTTTTCTCATCAAAATTTTCATATTTATATAAAGTTTTGCCCTCAAATTATTATGTATTAGATATGAGTTAAGACCATAACATCTAAAACTCAACTAATCTCTAAAATAAAAAAATTTAAATATTGAAAACCTCACTTTCTTTCAAGAACTTTAAAGAAATTCTATCAAAGTCACCATTGTTATCCTTTTTAAAAAAAAATTCTTGAAACTAAAAAAGAAAAGAAAAGTTCAGAAATTTTGATGCCATAATCTTCAAATTGTCATCACAATTGACTTGATTTTTTTTTCAATTAGTTAATAGTGAAACTTTTAAAAGAAAAATTTTATTGAGCATAGATATAATCAGAGAGATCACATTATTCTCATGTGATATTCTACCAAAAGAGATTAACTTCAAGTATTCTATGAAAATACACATGACATTAGAATTTTAAGCGTAGAATACGTAGAATACCCTAGGTATAGAAAGTTCATGGTCATTCTCTAGCAACTTTTTTCTAAACACAACATCAAAGCTTTTGCCTTTAGGGTGATTCCAAAAGCCAATGCCAGAACATGGAATTTACCAAGCAACTTTGTGATGTGAAGACTACGAGGTGTTAGTTTTTAGTTTGTGTAAAGACTTTGAGACGTGAAGACTCAGAGATGTTAGTCCCTAGTTTATGTGAAGACTTTGAGATGTGAAGACTTCCAAATGTTAAAAAGACTAACAATGGTTGTTTTGAATTTAGAATAAGTTTTAGATAAATTGACAAAGGTATCTTCCATTGTAATTTTTCTCTCCTGGTCTATCATCCTTGCATTTATTCTCAGTTAGAAAGTGCTTCTATCTTTTTTTCTTTTCCACTTGTATTACGAGTTCCTTACATGATTGTCATGCATAACATTTATGGATTAGATGTTGCATTACTTTATGTTATTAATAATATGAGACATTGTGTTAACGACATTTTTTAATATATTATCTTATCCCAAATGTAGAGAACCATAAAAATAAGTTTAACAATAGGCTATCACAATTAAGTCAAACTAAATATTATATTAGAAAAATATATTCTTTTCCTTAGAATGTATCTTTAAAAGAGAAAGGCAACTTTCCATATGCCAATAGAGTGAGCATTTAAGATTCTGACGTACAACATGCTGGCCGACGTTTAGAGAGTCCAGGTCCTTCTTTGTGGTGCTGGCTAGTCCTTCTCAAAGGTGTTAAAAATTTTTCCGCGGAAACAAGGCCACGATGCAGGACTCCTCATCTTTTGGGTAATTTTAAAATCCTATAAAATAAAGAAGTACATACAAGACAAATTTGCGTAAAGAATACGATATATTGAAGAGATCAATAATGTTTACCTTGAATTGAGATCAACCTTCAAATTAACAGATGAAGATAGATGAAGATAGTCAATGTTATGTCATCAATATAATGTTCATCTTTCTTGGATTTATTTTTAGTCGATCAAGACAGTACTTCCATATATTTTATTTCTTGGGTTGCATCTTCCTTACATGATTATATTATATCATTTTATAGATAAAATATTGTAGCATTTAAGATTTCAATAACATGAGATAGTATAAAATACATTGTTTATATATTTTCTCATCTCAATCATAAAAGGTCCATGAGAATAGCTTATAAGCCACATAATATTGTACGGAAAATAAAATTTTAAAGCAAATAGGAACCACGTGAAGACTCCCAAACATTGAAAAGAACTACAATGTTGACTTTGATTTGAGATCAAAGCTTAAATTAATAGATAAAATTAGCCAACGTTACATCTTCCATATTTCTCTATTAGAATCTATTTTTGTTGGATTTATTCTTAGTCAGTCAAGAGAATGCTTCAATCTTTTTCCTAAGTCTAGTCTTCATTACGTAATTATTTATGCCATACCATTTAGTTGGATCCTGAGTTTTTATGGTAGCAACCAGTAAAAGACCGAATTCAGGTCACCGTATTTGATCAAGCCGGTGGAAGCTATGAACATGGGACGTCTAGCCTCCAAGTAAATGTTATAAGTGAAGTTTTATGCATCCATAGAGGAGATTAAGGAGTGGAATGCATTGGTCGAGGTGGAAAAATTGAAAGTGCTGAAAGTTGCTTGCAGTTTTCCCGTGGAAATGACATATTGACGCAAGAGCTTACATCATTGTTGATTGAGATTTGTGGTAGTCAGCGCGGGCCATCCGTGTGGGACAGACGAGATTAAAGTTGCGTGACTAACCTGGTTGACGTGTGACGAGCAAAAACCTCGTCAAGACGGCAAGTCTCTGCCTCTTAACCCCCACTGGCGGCCTCCTCTTTTGTCCAAATCGCATTATTTTCACTATTTTCATTATTTTCGTTGTACTGATAACATAAATCACCATTGCCATTGCCTTTCGTGTTGAGGGGAATTTTAATTTAGAAAATTGGTTGAACACTAAAGTGTTTAGAGAAATAAGAGGAAAAGGAGTAGCGTTGGCTGGGCAGCCTTTTAGTTTCCCGTTGAATTGGTTTTTTCCTTCTTCGTGCAAATTAAAAACCAAAACTAATACTTGTCAGCTTAAGCTTTCGAATATATGAGCTCTAATCTTCAAAAATGTCATCGACCGAGTTGGATTTTTTTTTCTTTTAATTAGTTAGTACTACAACTTGTCTTGAGCATAACGTAAAAGAGAGATATCAGTCTCATGTGATATTTTGCCATAGTAAATTGACACCAGATATCCTTTGGAAATACTCATAACATCATAAGTTTGAGTGTAAAAACTGTAAGCATAATGTACATAAAGTGAGTTAAACTTTTAGACAATTGTGAAAGATATGGTACATCTTCTTTACTTTTTCTTCAGATATATTCTTCATCAATAAGTGATTACATGATAATTTTGATACTTGCACGTTAGACCGTGCATAAATGTATGAGCAAAGTCCCTTTTTATCCCTTAATTTTTGTTGTGGGTCTCAATATTTAATTAGTGCTTGCTCATCAAAGCCAAATAGTTTTAATATCTACACATTTACATCAAATTGAGTTAATGGAACCCACATAGCTTGTTGAAGATACGAACATGGAATGTCCATGGTGTTACCATCTTTCTTACAAACAAATGCCTTCATACAAGAGCTCACATCCTAATTAATTTCAAGATCGTATAAAACAAAGTGGAAATTAATAGACAATTGAATTTAGATACTTTTTCAAACGATTATGAATGGATAAGGATAGCAAATGGTACATCTACGTAGCAAATCTTGGATTTTTGTCTTGGCCAATCACTAAAGAGGTTTCATCTTTTCCTTCTAAGTTGCGTGTTTCTTACATCTATAAAAAGTATGTAAATAGTCTTTTAACCTAAATTAAGTAGAGAATAAGAGAAGCTACATCTCATGTGACTTCCCATTAAAAAAAAATTGCATAAGTCTACATGCAACTTACTAAGCAAGTTCCACGCAAAAGGTGAACAAGAGTGACAATTTTAAGTCACACTATTTAAGAATAAAAGCAAAAAATCTAATTTAGGAAGGTGATGCCCTTCTTCCGTATAAGAATAAATATGACACCTCATGCTTGTAGCATCACGTCCATTCAGATGTAAAACTATTTTGTTAGCAAAATGGTTAGCATCCAAACTGTACTATCTTTTGCTTGTATCCTTTTTAGTTTTTTCCTCATTCTTCTTGGAACTACATCCAAACTTGAAGCTCCAAATGTCACTTCATGCACCAAGAACTCTACTTTTAGATGCTCAAAATTGGAAAAGGAAGCACTTCTTATGTTCAAAGAAAGTCTCATAGACCCATCAAGACGGCTTAATGCTTAGGTTGGTGATGATTACTGTAATTAGATCGGAGTTAGTTGTGAGAACAAAGCAGGCCATGTTATCAAGCTTAAACTCAGAAACTCATTCCCACAACTCAAAGATTATTTTGGCAATGAGTATGACGAAGCATTCAAAGCCTATGAGAACTTATGCCTAAAAGGTAAAATAAGTTCTTCTTTACTCAATTTGAAGCACTTGAATTATTTGGATCTAAGCTTCAATAACTTTAGAGGAAGCAATATTCCCAAGTTTTTAGGTTCATTAAAAAGTTTGAAGTATGTCAATCTCTCTTTCTCAAATTTTTCCCAAAATATTCCTCCACATCTTGGGAATCTATCAAGGTTGGAGAATCTAGATCTCAAATCACCTTTATACAACATTGATTCTCCACGATTGGGAGTGAAAAGCATACAATGGCTTGTCGGTTTTCCTTTTCTAAAGTATCTTAATCTAGGAGGTGTGACTCTTGAGAAAATACAAAATTGGTTTGAAGTGATTATTATGCTTCATTCTTTATTAGAGGTACACTTGCAAGGATGTGGACTTAACAGTTTTCCTCCATCAATTTACCTTGCAAACATCACATCACTTTCTGTGCTTGATCTTTCTAGCAAAAATTTTAATTCCTAATCCCTTATTGGTTGTCAAATGCAAATGAGCTTTCAACAATTAACCTCAAGGCTTGCTCCTTGGAGGTGCTATTCCAGATGGTCTAGGACATTTGCCCAACTTACATAGCTTAAATTTTGGTTTCAATAATCTAATTGGAAATATTCCAAGTTCTTTTGCAAAACTTTGCAAGTTACAAACCCTAGACCTAGCCTCAAACAATATTAGTATAAAGATAACCGAGTTGGTAGATGGAATGTCTTAATGCTCCAACAATATAAGTGGCCTTGAATATGGACATTTAAATTTTAGTAAACTACCTAGGGGCAACTTACCCAATTTGCTCAAGGGAATTAGTGTTTTGGAAACCCTTGACCTTTATGGTAACTTTCTTGAGGGTTTAATTTCAAGTTCTATTGGAAATTTCACATCATTGCAAGTCCTTCGTCTCCCATTTATTGAGAGTTCAATTCCCAATTCTATTGGAAACTTGTTATCATTGAAATTTCTGTATCTCTCCTTTAATGAGAGTTCAATTACTAGCTTTATTGGAAACTTGTCATCATTGCAATTACTTTATCTTTCTTTTGACAAGGGTTCAATTCCTAATTGTATTGTAAACTTGTCATCATTACAAGCTCTTTCTCTCTCCTTTATTAAGGGCTTAATTTCCAATTCTATTAGAAGCTTGTTGTCATTGGAGGAACTTTCTCTCTCCTTTGACAAGAGTTCAATTCCCAATTCTATTAGAAGCTTGGCATCATTGCAAGAGTTTATTATATATGTTAACGAGAGTTCAATTCCCAATTTTATTGGAAGCTTATCATCATTGCAAACACTTCAACTCTCCTTTAGTCAAGTGAAAGGAGCAATTCCACAAAGCATTGGAAAATTGTCAAAGCTTGTTTCCTTGGATCTCTCTTGGAATTCAATAGAAGGTATCATAAATGAAACATATTTCCAAAATCTCACCCAGTTAAAAATTCTTGACTTGGGTTCAACAGGTTTGACAAAACCATCATTAGTTTTAAAGACCAAACATGATTGGATTTCTCTTTTAAGTTAGAAAATGTTCAGTTAGGTGATGTGCAAGTTGGCCTAAAATTTCCAATGTGGTTACAAACTTAAACTAAATTGAAGTCTCTAAGTCTCTCAAATGCTAAAATTTCTAACATCTTTCCATATGGCCTTTGGAAGTCCTACTCAAATATTGAACATTGGGATCTATCTTATAACGAACTACAAGGGTTGGTACCACAGTTACAATTGCCTCCTTCCATAAATTACTTTGATTTAAGTTTCAACAATTTTGAGGGCCCACTCCCAATTTTTCCTAGTAATCTTACAGGAATATGGCTCAATAATAATATGTTTTCAACACGTATTCTTAAAAATGTAAATGAGTTATTGCCTAAATTGCAATACTTGGATCTCTCTTTAGATATAATTATAGGTAAAATTCCCCATTCAATTGGAATGCTAAAGAAATTGAGAGTTCTTAGATTGAGAAACAATTCTCTGTCTAGGAAACTCCTTTCTCAATGGAAGGATTTACATCATTTAGTAGTGTTAGATTTAGCAAACAAAAATATATCTTGCAATCTTCCATGGTCAATGCAATATTTGAATCAACTTAGATTGTTGTCATTACATCAAAATCATTTTCAAGGGAAGATTCCTTATTTCTTCATAAATTATAAAAATTTGACACACCTTGATCTTAGAGGAAACAAATTCTTTAGAGAACTTCCAAAGCTGGTAAGAGAAAATTTATCATCTTTGGTAAGATTAAACCTAAGGGCCAACTTGTTTCATGGGGAGATACCTAAACAATTATGTCTTCTTTCTAGACTTCAAATATTAGACATTGCACATAATGAATTTTTAGGAGCAATCCCTCCATGTATAGGTAACTTAAGTAATTCCAATGACAACTTTTATGAGGACTTTGAACAAATGGAGCTAGTATGGAGAGGAATGGAAGATGAATATTTTGACTCATTTGATCTCTATTCCATTGACCTTTCTAGGAATAATCTATCAAGAGAAATACCAGAGAATGTAACAACTCTCTTGAAATTGGTCAACTTGAATTTGTCAATGAACCATTTAACTAGAAGAATTCTTGAAAAAATAAGAAACTTGCAAAAGTTAAATCTCTTGATCTATCAAACAATGAGCTTTTTGGTCACATCCCTAAAAGCTTGTCTTACTTGAACTTCTTAAGTCACTTGAATTTGTCCTTCAATAACTTGTCTAGAAGAATTCCACAAGGGTATCAGCTCCAGACACTTGATGACTCATCTATTTAACAAGGAAATCCTTTACTTTGTGGGCCTCTTTTTTCAATAAATTGTTCAAAGAATGAAATTAAGCCCAAAGTAGTAACAATCAACAAAAATGAAATTGAGCTATCATCTTTCTACGTTAGTATGATAATTGGATTTATTTTTGGATTTTGGGGAGTTGGTTGCACACTAATTTTTACAACATCACTAAGACAAGCTTACTTTAAATGCTTTGAGAACCTCAAAGACAAAACCATTGTTTTCTTCATGGTCAAAGTTGTTTGCCTACTAAGAAAGTTAAGGAAGACAAAAATGTAACCCATGGATGATATGAGCTTTCCTTAATTAGCCTTATCTTTTATTGTGAGTCTTTCTAGTTATTATTCATTTTTCTATTATTTACTTTTAGTTTATAATGAGTAGTGAGGTGTTAGCAAGCTTATGAATGATACAAGCTTTCCTTATTAGAACCAACTTGTATTGTAAGCTTTTATAGTTGTTGTATGTTTTATTCTTGTTTACTTTTAGCTTATGATGAGTTATGGATGCTGGCAAGCTCATAGACAATATGAGCTTTCCTAATCTTGTATTGTAAGTTTTTATGGTTACTAAGTTTTTTAATTGTTTACTTTCAGTCTTTGATAAGTTTTGAATGTTGGCAATATCTTTATATAACCGTTAATTGTATGTCAATAGGTGAATTCTCTATGCAAGAATATAGCAACCAAGACATCCATTGTCCCTTGGAATGATAATTTCTTTGGTTTACTTAAAGAACCATAGTTTTTAAATTTTGTGTAGGATGAAAATCCCACACTGAAAATGTAATCCCTTATAGTAAAACTTAAATAAAGAGAATATCCCTCTAAGCCTTAAAGTAGTTTTTGGATTAGGCCTTTAGGTATTTTAATGTGGTATAAAAGCTTGATTAAAACTGCTTCAAGTCATGTGACCTTAAGTCTATTTTCACTCAGCAGTGGCATGTGTGCAAAACAAAAGTTTCATACTAAAAATGTGATCTCCTATAGTAAAGTTTAAATAAATAAAAGTGCTCTTCCAATCCTTGAACTAGTTTTTAGGTTAGGCCTCTAAGTTTTCTAATATTACTCTATTATTTTGGCCAATGAATATATTGGCTAGATCTTCCTTTTTCAGCTATTATAATCTTATCTTACACTAATTTGAATGTATTAAGCAGTTTGTTTATGTCTTCTACTTCTCGATGGCTTATTCTTTTGGTATAGAATGTTGTTTTGATAATCACTATCTCATGCTTATAATGAAAATGCCAGACCGTACCTTTCAACATACGATTATTATAATATCTTGATGACAATGTCTTCATACAGCTTTGCAATACACTATTATGCTTAATGCTTAAATATGTAATCAAAATGCTACGCTTGAGTGGTTTCACTGTATAGTATATGTTCTTGCCAATTAAAGTGGTATGCCTGGTATTATATCACACAGAGGTAGTGTCGTTTTGCCATACATTATATTATGCACTGACTGAATTTGTGCCACTGAAGAATACAGTGCCATTTATGTCCTTGTCCACTGTAATGACTATCCTTAGTTTATTTTCTCCAAATAGCTTCCTGGGACGACACCATTTCCTTGACTAATTCTAAATATGCCAAAGGATTCGAGGACAAGCTGTAGTGCGTCGGTCGATGTCTTACCTCTTCTGCGTAAGCAAGAGCCCGCTGCCTTCGATGTTGAAAAAGGAGCCGATCTGTGCAGCTTTTCTCTATGGTAACTGGAAAGTCGAAGCAGATTCATTACCAGCATGGCAAGAGCTCCCTTTTCATCCAATTATCTCTTTATGAAATTTTTCAAGCTTGTCCTGAAAAGGTTTTGTGTTTTCAGAAGTTGTTATCTTGTTACTACCGCAGTTGTTGAGTATACTCTGTTAGTTATTGTTAAAAGTGTGTGTGTGACGTGTATAAAGTAGATAAGGGCAATATGGGAACTCTCCATGTAGCTGTACTGTACAGCAATAGATATTTTTTAACTGTTCATTGTCTTCATACGATTCATTCATTCAAGTTGTATCTGGATAAAAAACATATTTGTATTCTCCTGGTTTTACCGATTATCAATACATCTTTGCTGAGTTATTATGCAACCCACGGTGTACTCAATATTCAACAGTTATTATACGATCAGCTAGCCTTCTGTTGATTTGAAATTCTGTAAGTTTGGGTTTCGTGATGTGAAATTCTGTAAGGGGGCATTTTTTAGGTTGGTTGATTCTAACTAAAAAAAGGTGGCTGTAGGTTCAACGAGTAGAGCTAAACCACTTTAAACTCCTTGTGCACTGCTGTTTTACCTGGATTGTTATCTTGTTGCTTATCTTCCATAGTAGTAAATCTCAAGTATGTTTCCATATGATGTGTTTTGGAACTGTTTAAAAGAAAAACTTAAGAGTTGTTAAATGTTTTAAATGCTTAGCAATAAGGAAATTTTAGAGTTGTTGGCAGTGGGATGGAGGTGTGGCTTAGCATTTAGCTATTTGCTCAAACAGCATGAAAAAGGAAACAATTTCTCACAGAAGTACTTCCTAAAAAACTCATCTAAATTGCCGCAACAAACAAATCACTTGTAAAACTGTGGGCATATTCCTAAAGAACAGTCATAATTTCATAATAGGCAAAAATGAGATGAAATAAATGCTGGGACTTATTCCGAGCTTAAACAGAGTGCCACACAACTTACATATAGCATTCGGACAATTATAATAACGAGGCTTGTAAATATCAAGGAAGTCTGAACATATTTTAATCAATTCATGACTACCAATAACTACAAAATTACCAAAATCATGGCTGAAATAAAAATTTAAGCTTCCTAGTTTGTCCACAAACAATAGCTAACTTAGTGAATACCATGTGTTTAAACCACTGCCTACTCAAATCAAAACCAATTCTTTTAACACTTACTTGTAACTAGAAGGAAAAAATAGCATATGCTTCTGACTTTCACAATGAAATTCATTTCAAATTACTGTTAATTTTTTTATTAAACATTTCAAAATTTCTTGAGGGAACTCATGGACTGGAACTCGTTTCCAACTCCTTCTAAAGGGCCAATAAAATCAGTTACTCCTTTTCCTTCTTTTTGATGAACACAAAATCTTATGCCTAACCACAAATTTGGTTAGTAACAAGTACTAAAGGTCCATTTGGGTATAATTTTTTAAAAAGCCATTGTTTGAAATTGTTAAAGTCATTAACCTTGTAACTATTACCACAATCTAGCTAAGATTTTACAATGTCAGTGATTTCATAAATCTCCAGAAGGCTTCATCTTATGCTAATTAGTTCAGTTCAGTTCAGTTCAAGCGATGGAAAAGCACTTCCAACTCAACAAGAGATAAACCGACCTATTAAATTCAATTAGGAAAAATAAGCAAGCCTAGTTTTGACAATGAAACCCCATTGAAGTTATTGAATAGACAAGCTCGAACAACACCACAAACACACTAGCTGTGATACAAGAACCGAAGCTGTTCCGGTCGTTGACGGCGTTTGGCGAATCTTAAGTACAAATTGCAGGTTGAGAATTTGATGTAGAGAGATAAGTCTATGTCGGTTTAAGAACTTATTACAGCTTACTTGTCAAGTTATTAACGAAAAAGAAAGCTTAAAGGACGAGTAGCAATGGTAGCCGCAATTCGAAAGACGTATTGCGTCAACTTACCGCAATTCAAAAGAATTTATATTGGACAGATGGTTAGGTTATTCAGCAGCAGCTGATAGTTATTCTAATAAAACACTAACAGTTCAATTAGACCATTTGCTCGGAACATGGTTTCACTACTTCAAATATTGTCTTGGAACCAAGGCAGCCAGGGATCTTTAGTCCCAATTCGGGACATCAAAATTCCTCACTCTATTTGCCTATTAAAAGAGAAGAAGGAAAATATGGACCAGGAAAAAGGAACAATAGCTGAATCAATTCCAAAGAATTGGTGCTGGGCCCGAAAAAGGAACAATAGCTGGATTCCTTAAATAGACTGTTTAAGATCTTTTCGCTATAATTAATTTTGTCTCTTAAGCTAATTACATATAACCTCCAGAGAAACTGTCCTAGGTGGCAAACGATTTTTATTTATTTATAAAGACCATAATGATCAAGTTCTTGACCAAATGTCGAGTCAGTTACAGCTAAGATCTAAACTCAAGGAGTGTTTTGTTGTTATTTATCTGGTCTAGATTGTAGTTAACTATTATTTTAGATATGACTAACTAATACTAATATTAAGAAAATCTGTTATCACCTAAAATCAGTTTGAAGGTAACCTTTATTTTAAAGAAGATTTTTAACTAAAATTTAAACAATGTTGACAACTCTGCACACCTTAATTAATAAACGTTATGATACATTTTCTGAATTTGGAGCCTTGCAAGTCTTTTAAAGGATCGAGACTTATACAATTCAGCTAAAAGGATGTTCAGAGCTCTATACTTGCCTATTCCGTACTACAAGATTTTGTAGTTTTTGACATTAAAGTTCTAAGTGGTTTTGAATATGCCTTTGCCAAATCTTAAAAAACATCCCACGACTAGTAAGAGTTATGGCTCAATTAAGAACACGTATTTCTTCAAATGTTTTGATCTTAAGTTCAGTATTTATATAAATATATGCTCTCTTTTTTTGTCCCCTTTAAAGAAGGGGCCTTTTCGACAAATTTGAGAGGAAAGGTGAAGAAGAAGTAAAAGAAAGTTCTTCTAAACACTCAATATTTAAAAATACCTAATACTGACCCAGTCTTACTGAGGAAGGCTCTATCTGGACCTCGATAGCCTTCTAAACTTTCTTCCTTTTCTTCTACCATTTGACATGTATTCCTTTTCTCTGTGTTACATGCCTCCAATCCAGTCAACATGCTCAGCATGCACTTGTTTACCAGTGAAAACGACATGTGACCAAGGACGAGCCCCACCTGGCAGTGAGAGACAACACAAGCCCACGGTGTGGCGAAGAATGAAACGTGCCTCTACTTTTGCAAGATTCCCACATGACAGATGTAGTGCTTAAATGCCACCTGTGTGGTCTGTAGCGGAAATCAATGCGTATGAGAGAAGTTGCATGGGAGCTGAGCTCTCCAGTCCCACCCCTAACTTAATGGACATCTCTGTTCATGTAAGAATGGATAATACCTTGGAAAGTTATCGTATAGATCAAAATTTTGTGCACGTGTATTATTTATTTAGATCTTATATCTTAGAAGTCGATTACATCGCTTTTGCAATCTGTCAGAGTCAGGATCTGATAGTCTTAGCAGAAAAATAATGTTTATCTGCAACCATATCGATTCTTTTCTTCCTTTCAGGAATTTAGATATCTTGTAATATTTTCATTTGATTTCATCAAGATATTGTCATCAACATGTCAGGTAGTTTAGATATCCTGCCTTTCCAGCTATGATACACATTAAGTATGAAATTGAGATAGAATATAATGTATTTGATATCTGCCAAATTAGGCTCATAGAACTAACCCCCATGTTCCCGTACAGAAATTGAAGAGAGTTCTCTGTCTTATAGTTTTTCTTACTTGATCATAACTCTGCGAATCCTGTTAGATTGCATGCCAGTATAATTATCAGATGGTCGAGCTCCATTTGGGGAAAAAAGAAAGAAAGTGGAGATGATTACTAACCGAATGGTGTCAAAGTTGCTAATCAAATCAAACTTGTCATTATCATGCCAAGTTTGAGGGGGTGTGTTAAAGTTACTATTATGAACAAACTTGTTTGGCTGTAATGTGGGAGAATTATGATCATGGCATGTTTGTATCTACAAGCAACGTAGGAGATATCTTCGTGAACGAGAATGTTGAAGGTGCATGCACTGTGCTGGAATATCTGGGAACAAAAGACCCACTTGCTGCTTTAAGGGTTTACGGAGAAGAGCTATTCAAAGTAGAGTCCGTGGGCTCGACGCATGCGGTTGGAGACTTGGATAAATAATGAGAGACCCGCATACTATCTTTTCTATGCCTTATCCGATGCTTTTAATGCTTGCAGACCTGCTCTATGTAATGATGAGAACTTAACAAATTTGTTTTACGTCCCTTTGTGTAAGTAGCATGCAAGTGGCATGCAAGTTGTATCTTGTTGTTTTGTCACCTTAGTTGCCTATATAAAGGCACTCAACGATTGTAGAAATTAACAAGCAAATTTTTTTGGTAGCAGGGCCACCTGGCCTTGCATTTATAAAAGTTTTCATATTCCTTCTTTTTACATCTTTTGGATTTTATATATTTTCTTTAAAGTTTTGATTATCTTCTACACTCATATTTGTTTATAAATCTTTGATTCTTTTTCTCATATTTTTGTTATAGTTTTGATGCTTTGATTTTATCTCTTTTGTTTACAAACTCTTTGAGCTTTCTCATTCAATCAATTTGTTCACCAAAATCAAACCCCTCAAGCTTGAAATAGTAGACTACACGCTACCATATTCAATAAACCCACAAAACTCTGATTTTCAATTAACGGGTGATGTGAAACGGGGGAAAGTTTTGATTTTCTTTTTCCCTCTCCTTTTGAATACTTTTACTCTTGTGGTCGAGAGACTGCAAAGAAGTACATGGGTTTTAACATTTGTTTGCAAATAGCAATTCATTCCTTACAGTCTACAGACAAGGCCCATGCAAAAGGGACTTGCTTGCAAATAGAAACATTGGGGAACTGAATGATTAAGATTGACTTCGGTGGAGCACGGGAAGGTAAATTTTTTCAGCTTTCATTTGGATCTGTGATCTACTTGGTGGCAGGTAAACCGTCCTTATCATAAAAACTGCATAATCTCCACGTTCTCTTCACCTATAGTCAACATTTTGGTCTATATTTAATAGCCATTTTCAGGATTGATACTTTTTTTCCCTATTGGGCTACCGAAAGTAGTGTCTAAAGGGTGCATTGAACCTTGGATAAGCGTGTATGTTAAGGAAAGATTCGGTGTAACTTAATCAATTTCAGATTTAGATTGGATTGAAACCAGCCCATCTACTTGCAACCAAAAGTCACGTTCTTTTCATTTTCGTTTGCAAGAAATACTAGGTTTGAATGTGACAGCCCTACCAAGGAGTGATGAGAAGTCACATGACTTCGGCATCTAATTGGGATCCCTACTACCTTACCACTTGAACCAACTAGCTTGAATATCTTAGTTCTTCTACATAAGCTCTTGAAGAGATACATCAGATTTACGAGATTTTAGTTACCTGAAGCTTATAGCTAAAGTCATATCACTTTTGTTCCAAAAGGGGAAGGGACAACCCAAGGGATAAGAATGAGAGAAGGATGTGTCGTTTGATCCCGGAAAAACAGTAAAGGAGTCTGGCAACATTGTCGATTAAGGGCCGACAGGTATAGCCGCCTCCCACTTCACGCAAACCATATCTCCAAGTGTCACCTTTATTTCTAGAGCTTGAGATTTCGGATTGTGACCAATTTCCTGCGTTGAGAGGTTCTAATATTTTACTTGAGAAAAGCGGGGGGAACCAAAGAAACTGAAAAGGCAAAAATAAAACAAAGCCCACTTTAACACGATGCTATGCTCATTTTGCTAGTCATGTAACCATCGCCTAAAGTAGCCAATGGAAGCGATATAGACAGCAAAACCACAGAGGCAGTAGTACGCTTTAGCAGAAGCCAAAGATGAATCATTCAAGCTTAAGAGTTTCACATAGAAGACTAGCCAAATAATCCTAGTCTAGCCTTGCAGGCTAGAACTTGACGGACAATCAATATAAGAGTTTGACAGTCAAAAATTTGCTTACCGTCTTTGTTCTCTTTCTTTAGTGAATTAAAAAGGCATGCCCAACAAAATAATTCAGGTTCCATTTCAACTTCAGGGGTAAATACCGATTCACATTTCCATTTGGTAATCTTTAGAAGTAACAGCTTGAAGCCAGGCCCAGTTAGGCACCATGCAGAGCGAGAAAAAGGCTAAAATCAATGTCAGAGGGATCCAGCATGACTTATACATCTTGGTTGTTACATTGATTGATTGTCGTTGTGGAAGATGAAGACATCTCAAAAATTCACATGTTCTTTGTACCGTAAAGCTATCCTTTTGTGGAAAAAGGCGATGCCCATCATCCCTCCATGACTAGAAAATGAAGGTAAATAGATAGCTTAAGATCAGCCACGACTTCCTTTGAGATAAGCCTCCCGTAAGTGTTGAACTAAAGAAACAAAATACGGAATTGTAAGTCCTTCGATGAGATAAGCTTCACAGGCGTTAAGAGTCTCCACTCCTCTGAACTTATTGCAACGGAGAAGATGGTGTCACCGAATAATTAATTATGAAATTATTGTTCCTTAATAAGGTAATCTCAACACAGAATGAAAAAGGAATACCAAGATCTTTGTTTGTTGGACTAAAGATGCAGGCTCCCCCGTTCAAAGAACTCAAGTCCACCCCACACGGCAGCGTGGAAGATCGTGGAAGGCTCCGCGAATTAATGCCACGTCCCGCACGTTGCTCAAAGACTGAAGTCAACGACCTGCTTTGTATCAGAAATTCGATGGGACCCCGTGGCTGTTGCGTCGACTGTCGTTGTGGAAGACTCAGATTGGGAGATTGGGAGAGGCTATGATTAAGAATATGTACTATACGTCAAATTGCCTCACGAGCCTCAATCTAAAATCAATCCTAATCAAGCTCATCTGTTTTGAGAGAAGAAAGTGCAGGTTTGAGCGTGTTGTTGGGGTGTGCAATGTTGCTTTTTATCCCTGTAGAAATGTACAAGGCACTGAACGAACATTGTTGGGGTATGCAATAGTGCGATTTTACTTTTTATTAAAGCTCTTTTTATCCTTTCTTCTGCCTTAATTTTCCAATGGGTTTCGACATCTAACTATTGCCTCTTTCTTGGATTTTTCTTATTCCTCAGTACAGTGTTTATCTCTTTTCTTAAAGTTGCGAGTGTCTTTAGTAATTATTTGAGGAAACAAAAAGCACAACCATTTAACAAGAAAACCCTCTACGTTGTGGGCCTCATCTTTCAATAAATTGTTTGGAGAATGAAATTAAACCGAATGACAACTGAGATACAAAATCTTTGGTATCATTTCTATAGTTTATTTTTAGTTTATGGTGAGTTGCAGATGGCAATATTTTTAGATAAGTATTAATTGTATGTTGATAGGTAAAACTGTTCATGTGAGGATTACACTAATCAAAATTATTTGTTGTAGCCACACGTCAACTTGAGCAATAATTTCTTTCGATTTCCTTCAAATACCACAGTTTTTGGTGTTTAATACTTTGACCAACGAATCAAAGAGATATTAATTCAAAAGAACGCAACTTGCTGTCAAATATATTAGCGAATGGGTTTTATAAATCTATTAGTGGTCTGATTTATTTAGTAAGAAAAAATATTAAGTATCATCTCTGTCTAGGAATCAAATACAAGGCCCTTCCGTAGAATAAGCGAAATAACCAGAAAATGACATTGTGATTAATAACATGAACCTGAGATAATGAAAGGAAGAAAATTAAAATATGAAAAGAAAAAAAATTTTCCTTGCTCTACTCTATTCACGCCTTCCTCTATCGACTCCACATCTGCACAAGGGCTTCTGCTTTTTCTGCATTCTCATCCTTGGCTTGCAGTGCCTTCCTCTCTGCTGCAGGACCACCATCACCAACTGAACGCAAGACAATATTGAAAACCAATCTTCCCCCTACGGATACAATAGAAATTAATAATATTATCATGAAAAAAGGGGAACTACTGGCAAAGACCTGATTGCCAATGCATTTGAAAGATCTAATAGATTAACAGAGACAATGCAGAAATTAAGAAAGCTAGACATGTCACCCATGCGGTTTATAATATTCCGTTTTGAATTAGGATTAATTATTTTTACTTCAAATGAATGTTTATAACCACAGAAACATCTGAGTCTTATGTGTTTTGCATGTATGGTTATTTATGCCATACTAATTTGTGAAAAAACAAAAAGCAATAAAAATACATCCTAACTTAATAGCAGTATTGCCCACCTAACAAAATTTAACACCTAACAACAAATTTGATTAGTAAGAAGTACTAAAGGCCTGTTTGGATGTTCCATGAGTGTATGAATAAATTATTTCAAAATCTATTGCTCTTTGGTTGTTAATGTCGCCAACTTTGTAGCCATCAGCACAACATAGACAAAATTTGGGTGCGTTATGGTTTCAAAAATTCCTACAAGCAATCCCAAAGCTTCATTATTTTAAATAGTTAAGTTCAAGCAATTGGTGTACACTCCTTACTCGATGAAGAATTAAAATTATCTATTAAATCCTAATGCTAAAATAAGCAAGCCTAAAATAAATAGTGAATCCCGTTAACAGTATTAAAAGCCGCATCCTTGGCACAACCAATTTGGACAGCTTGTACGGGGAACACTGAGAGTAATTCTCGGGTAAAAAAATGGATTTACCTTTTGAATAGGTTAATGAGTCCAGTTGAGGGACCAAAATGTCCAAGTTGTCGAACCTATAAGCCTAGTTTTGTGGGCTAGCAAGTTCACTATTTTCAACGATGCAACCTTGTGCTTCAACCCAATATGTGAAGCCTTTGAGCCAATTTGTCAGATATGCTGGCCCAGTTTATTCGGCCTACAAATGCTAGATTGGTTGGCCTACATGCACAAAGTCTTTGCTACCAAATCCAAAAGTCAAAAAAGCTCCAAGCCTACCAAATTAATCGGGCCTTAACCTAGAGGGTAAATTGGGCCTTGTTCTAATAAGATTTATTTTATAAATTTAATGTTTTTTTTTACAAAATAGTAAGGAAATTGTTAGGAATAAACCAATAGATTTAGATATTTGGACTGTTGGATCTTCACGGACAATTAAGTCAATTTTATTATTGATTCTTCTTATGTAGAAAAGACTTTAATTTTCTATCCCCAATGGTAATATATCTTATGATTCATTTTTTCGTTTTGATTCTTTTTATTTTTTATATAAAGGGTTCATGTACAGTACTTCATTAAGTAAAAATACTACCATAAAAAATTTTTCTTTTTTTTTTCCTCCTTGCTTATTCATCTTTTTCTTAATTCTTTTTTTTTTTTCAATTTTTATAGTTTGAAAGCTACAAGCTATAAAGTGGCACTCCATAACTAATATTTTAATACTACATAAAAAAAATTATTCTTATTAAAATAGAAAATAATTTAATTTAAAAGTTAGCTTATAAATTCAAAGGACATGCTTTTATATTTAAATATTATCTAAGAATTTTTTTATTTCTCATATGAAACTTTCGTCCTTAATATTCTCCCTACACATTGAGTATATCTAATGGGCTCAAGATTAAACAAAAATTGAAAGGGATCAACATGTATGCTAAGACTTTTGTCCTCAACAATTTTTTTCCTAAAATTGTGTCTTCAATGAAAAAACAAAAATAAGGCAACCTTTTGTATATAATACAATGTAATAATAATATATAACATTTAAGGTTCAAGTGTAAAAACAAGTTGGCTAAGGTAAAACAAGCTCAAAGTTCTTCCATAAACGTAGCATAATGGTGCAGAGCTCACCTTTTGGGTTATTTCAAAACCCATTAGAAGAAAGCAAACTTACCAAGCAAGTTTGTGTAAAAATTCTAAGATGTTGAAAAAATTATAATGGTGACTTCAAATTGAGAACAAAATGAATAGATAAAGGTAGCAAATATTACCTCATTGTTTTATTTTTCTTCCATGGGCCATCTTTCTCGCATTTTTTCTTCTTCTTTTGCATTCTTTTTTTGCTCAATTTCTATAGTTTACATGCTACAAGCTATAGCGTGGCACACATTTATGAGGGTTTTATTTATTCTTTCTCTAAAAATGGGACTTGAACCAAAATAGAAAAAAGAAGAAGGAAAAGAGACAATTGTTTTTATATAAAAAAACATATTATTAACGTAAAACATTTAAGATTTGGGTGTAAAAACATATTGGTCTAGGTAGAGAAAGTTCAAAGTCCTAAAAACACAACGGTCTTGATATAGAAAGTTTAAAGTCCTCTTGCAGTTTTTTCATAGGCACAACACCCTAGTGTAGGAGCCTTTGTCTTTTGCCTGATTCTAGGACCTAGTGAAATAATGCGGAACTCGCTAGGCAAGTTTGCATAAAGACTCTAAGATATTGAAAAAAAAAATAACAGTGACTTTGATTTGGGATCAAGTGTCAAAGAACATACAAAGGTAACAAATATTATATCATTTATTATGATTTTATCCCATTGTCCATCTTTCTTGAATTTATGTTTAGTTAGTCAAGAGAGCACTTTCATCTATTTTTCCTTGGCATGTGTATTCCTTACATAAGTATTCATATATATATATCATTTTATAGATAAAGTTTGTATAAAATATATTTCTTTAATATTCTCTCATCCTAGTCATAAAAAATCATGAGAACTTGCTTAGAAGTGATAGAATATCACTATGTCTTTTGAAAGAGAAAGATTACTTTGCATGTTTGACGCCCGAATTTTAATGCGCACTTGTTAACATGCTAGTGTGATATCTTTAATGCAGGCAATGTAATCTTTCTCTTTCAAAGATTTATTTTAAGAGGAATTTTTTTAAATATAATATTAAACTCTTAAAATAAATCTTTGAAAAAGAAAGATTACTTTGCATGTGTTAAAGATATCACAATAGCATGTTAACAAGTGAGCATTAAAATTCGGGCGTCAAACATGCTAGCCAACGTATAGAAAGGTCAAGTCCTCTATGGAACTTGCAACTCTGTTTCAAGGGTGTTAAACAATTTTTCGTGGAAACAACGGCATGTTACAGGAGTTCTCATCGTTTGGGTAAGCTCCAAAACCCTATAAAGCAAATAGGATCTTACTAGACAAAGTTGCGTAGATTCTGAAACATTGAAAAGACTAAAATTGTTGACTTGAAATTGAGATCAACTTTTGAATTGATAGACAAAAGACAGCCCATGCTACATGTTCTATATTTTTCTCCTAAGGCCAATCTTTTTTGGATTTTTTCTTAGTACTCAAGAGAAAGTGCTTCCATCTTTTTCCCTCAAATGCGTGCTCCTTACGTGCTATTTATGCAATACCATTTAGTTGGATCATCGGCCTTTAGGATGGCAACAAGCAAAAGACCAAACTCAGGTGGCCCTATTTGATCGTGATGGCGGAAGATACGAACATGGGACGTCTAGCCTTCAAGTAAATGTTTTAAGCAAAACTTTAGGCATCCATAAAGGGAGCAATGAAAACCCAGAGGCCAGGACCAGTGCTCGTAATTAAGAAGATGAGTACATTTTTGCAAGGCTTTTCACGAGTTTGCTGGCCTGCCAGGTCAATTCCATGGATTTAGTGATTAATAGACTTCACCAAAATCCTTCTCCTCCTTTCCGTAAAGCAAACGCTGAATTATGGGTGTCAATATATCTATTTGAGGTGCTTCTTCCTGATCCCCTCTAACAAGGACATACGAGCAACTAGTTGCTTGACGAACCTGGTCGAGTCATGACGAGCAGACACCTTGACAAGATAGCAAGTCCCTGCTGCTTCACCACCAATAGCGGCCTTCTCTTATCAAATCACCATCCGTAATCATTGAATAGTTTAGAAAATATATGTTTTGGTTCTTTTTTCTTATCATTGATTGATCATAAAAGTCAATTTTTTTCTCATCAAAATTTTCATATTTATATAAAGTTTTGCCCTCAAATTATTAAGTATTAGATATGAGTTAAGACCATAACATCTAAAACTCAACCAATCTCTAAAATAACAAAATTTAAATATTGAAAACGTCACTTTCTTTCAAGAATCTTTAAAGAAATTCCATCAAAATCACCATTGTTATCTTTTTTAAAAAAAAAACAATTATTCTTGAAACTAAAAAAAAAAAGTTCAGAAATTTCAATGCCATAATCTTCAAATTGTCATTGCAATTGACTTGAATTTTTTTTTTCAATTAGTTAATAGTGAAACTTTTAGAAGAAAACTTTTATTGATCATAGATATAATAAGAGAGATTACATTATTCTCATGTGATATTCTACCAAAAGAAATTAACTCCAAGTATTCTTTGAAAATACATATGACATTAGAATTTCAAGCGTAGAATACGCTAAGGTTTGAAACATTGCCCTAGGTATAGAAAGTTCATGGTCATTCTCTAACAACTTTTCCCTAAACACAACATCAAGCTCTCGCCTTTTGGATGATTCCAAAACCCAATGCCAAAACATGGAATTTACCGGGCAACTCTGTGTCAAGACTTTGTGACGTGAAGACTACGAGGTATTAGTTTTTAGTTTGTGTAAAGACTTTGAGAGGTGAAGACTCAAAGATGTTAGTCTCTAGTTTGAGTGAAGACTTTGAGATGTGAAAACTCCGAAATGTTGAAAAGACTAACAATGGTTGCTTTGAATTTAGAATAGGTTTTAGATAAATTGACAAAGGTAATTTCAAGATCGTATAAAACAAAGTGGAAATTAATAGGCAATTACCTTTAAAAGATGATGGGAAATTGAATTTAGATACTCTTTCAAACAATTATGAATGGATAAGGATAGCAAATGGTATATCTATGTAGCAAAGCTTGGATTTTTGTCTTGGTCAATCCCTAAAGAGGTTTTATCTTTTCCCTCTAAGTTACATGTTTCTTATGTTTATGAAAAAAATTTAAATAGTCCTTTAACCTATATTGACCAAACAATAAGAAAAGCTACATCATCTCGCGTGACTTCCCACTAAAAAAAATTACATGAGTCTACACGCAACTCACCAAGCAAGTTCCACACAAAAGGTGGACAAGAGTGACAATTTTAAGTCAAACTATTTTAGAATAAAAATAAAAAATCTAATTTAGGAAGGTGATACCCTTCTTCCTCACAAGAATAAATATGATACCTCATGCTTGTAGCTTCATGTCCATTTAGATGTCCAACTATTTTGTTAGCAAAATGGTTAGCATCCAAACCATACTATCTTTTGCATGTATCCTTTTTAGTTTTTTCCTCATTCTTCCTAGAACTACATCCAAACTTGAAGCTCCAAATGTCACTTCATGCATCAAGAACTCTACTTTCATATGCTCAAAATTAGAGAGGGAAGCACTTCTTACCTTCAAAGAAAGCCTTATAGACCTTTCAAGACGGCTTAATACTTAGGTTGGTGATGATTACTGCAATTGGATCGGAGTTAGTTGTGAGAACAACATAGGCCATGTTACCAAGATTGACCTCAGAAACTCATTCCCACAACTTGATGAATATCATTTTGCAAATAAGTATGAAGAAGCACCCAAAGCCCATGAGAACTCATGCCTAAAAGGTAAAATAAGTCATTCTCTACTTAGTTTGAAGCATTTGAATTATTTAGATCTAAGCTTCAATAATTTTAATGGAAGCAATTTTCCTAAGTTTTTAGGTTCATTGAAAAGTTTGAAGTATCTTAACCTCTCTTTCTCATATTTTTCCCAAGATATTCCTCCACATCTTGGGAATCTATCGAGGTTGGAGTATCTAGATCTCAACTCATTTTTGTATAACATTAACTCCCCATGATTGAGAGTGAAAAGCATACAATGGCTTGTCAATTTTCCTTCTCTGAAGCATCTTAATCTATGAGGTGCAACTCTTGAGAAAATACAAAATTGGTTTGAAGTGATTATTATGCTTCCTTCTTTATCAGAGGTACACCTACAAGGATGTGAACTTAATAGTTTTTCTCCATCAATTTACCTTGCAAACATCACATCACTTTTTGTCCTCGATCTTTCTAGCAATTTTTTTAATTCCTTAATTCCTCATTGGTTGTCAAATGCAAGTGAGCTTTCAACAATTAACCTTGAGAATTGTTCCTTTAGAGGTGCTATTCTAGATGGTCTAGGACATCTACCTAACTTACGCAACTTAAATTTTGGTTTGAATAATCTAATTGGAAAGATTCCAAGTAGTTTTGCAAAACTTTGCAAGTTACAAACCCTAGACCTAGCCTTCAACAATATCAATGTGAAGATAACCGAGTTGGTAGATGGAATATCTCAATGCTCCAACAATATAAGTGGCCTTGAATATGGACATTTAAATTTTAATAAGCTACTTGTGGGCAACTTACCCAATTTGCTAAAGGGAATCAGTGTCTTGGAAACCCTTGACCTCTATGGTAACTTTCTTGAGGGTTCAATTTCAAGTTCTATTGGAAATTTGTCATCATTACAAGTCCTTCGCCTCCCATTTATTGAGAGTTCAATTCCCAATTCTATTGGAAACTTGTTATCATTGCAAGTCCTTAATCTCTCCTTTAATGAGAGTTTAATTCCTAATTCTATTGGAAACTTGTCATCATTGCAATTCCTTGATCTTTCCTTCGACAAGGGTTCAATTCCTAATTCTATTGGAAGCTTGTCATCATTGGAAAAGCTTTCTATTAAATTTGAAAAAGGTTTAATTCCTAATTCTATTGGAAACTTGTCATCATTGCAATTCCTTGATCTTTCCTTTAACAAGGGTTCAATTCCCAATTCTATTGGAAGCTTGTCATCATTGCAAAAGCTTTCTCTTAAATTTGAAGAAGGTTTAATTCCTAATTTTTTTGGAAACTTGTCATCATTTCACTTCCTTCATCTTTCTTTTAACAAGGGTTCAATTCCCAATTCTATTGGAAGCTTGTCATCATTGTAAGAACTTGCTCTTTACTTTGAAGAAGGTTTAATTCCTAATTCTATTGGAAACTTGTCATCATTGCAATTCCTTGATCTTTTGTTTGACAAGGGTTTAATTCCTAATTCTATTGGAAGCTTATCATCATTGGAGGAACTTTCTCTCTCCTTTGACAAGAGTTCAATTCCCAATTCTATTGGAAGCTTGGCATCATTGCAAGAGCTTTATATCCATGTTGATGAGAGTTCAATTCCCAATTCCATTGGAAACTTATCATCATTGCAAACACTTCAACTCTCCTTTAGTTAAGTGAAAGGAGTAATTCCACAAAGCATTGGAAAATTGTCAAAGCTTTTTTTCTTGCATCTCTTTTGGAATTCAATAGAAGGCGTCACAAATGAAACACATTTCCAAAATCTCACCCAATTAAAAATTCTTCATTTGGGTTTAGAAGTTTTGACAAAACCATTACTAGTTTTAGAGATCAAACATGATTGGGTTCCTCTTTTAAGTTAGAGGAGGTCCAATTAATAGGCGTGCAAGTTGGCCCTAAATTTCCAATGTGGTTACAAACTCAAACTAAATTGAAGTCTCTTAGTCTCCAGAATGTTGAAATTTTTGACATCTTTCCATATGGCCTTTGGAAGTCCTGCTTAAATATTGAATATTGGGATCTATCTCATAACAAACTACAAGGGTTGGTACCACAATTACAATTTCCCCCTTCCATAAATTACTTTGATTTAAGTTTCAACAATTTTAAGGGCCCACTTCCAATTTTTCCTAGTAATCTTACAAAAATATGGCTTAATAATAATATGTTCTCAACAGCTATTCCTAAAAATGTAAATGAGTTATTGCCTAAATTGCAATACTTGGACCTCTCTTCAAATGTAATTATGGGTAGAATTCCCCATTCAATTGGAATGCTAAAGAAATTGAAAGTTCTTAGATTGAGAAACAATTCTCTGTCTGTGAAACTCCCTTCTCAATGGAAGGATTTACATCATTTATTAGTGTTGGATTTAGCAAACAACAATATATATGACAATCTTCCATGGTCAATGCAATATTTACATCAACTGAGATTGTTGTCATTGCATCAAAATCATTTTCAAGGGAAGATTCCTTATTTCTTCATAAATTACAAAGATTTAAGATACCTTGATCTTCGAGGAAACAAATTCTTTGGAGAACTTCCAAAACTCGTAGGAGAAAATTTGTCATCTTTGGTAAGATTAAATCGGCCAACTTGTTCCATGGGGAGATACCTCAACAATTATGTCTTCTTTCTAGACTTCAAATATTAGACATTGCACATAATGAAATTTTAGGAGCAATCCCTCCATGTATAGGTAACTTGAGTAATTACAATGACAACCTTGATAAGGCCTTTGAACAAATGGAGCTAGTTTGGAGAGGAAGGGAAGATGTATATTTTGACTTATTTCATCTCTATTCCATTGACCTTTCTGGGAATAATCTATCAAGAGAAATACCAGAGAATATAACAACTCTTTTGAAATTGGTCAATTTGAATTTGTCAATGAACCATTTAACTGGAAGAATTCCTGAAAAAAATAGGAAACTTGCGGAAGTTAGAATCTCTTGATCTCTCAAACAATAAGCTTTTTGGTCATATCCCTAAAAGCTTGTCTTACTTGAACTTCTTAAGTCCTTTAAATTTGTCATTCAATAACTTGTCTGGAAGAATTCCACAAGGTTATCAGCTCCAAACACTTGATGACTTTTCTATTTACCAAGGAAATCCTTTACTTTGTGGGACTCCTTTTTCAATAAATTGTTCAAAGGATGAAATTAAACCCAAAGTAGTAGCAATCAACCAAAAGGAAATTAAGTTGTCATCTTTCTACATTGGAATAATAGTTGGATTTATTTTTGGATTTTGGGGGGTTGGTTGCACACTAATTGTTAAAACATCACTAAGACAAACTTACTTTGGATGCTTTAAGAAACTTAAAGACAAAATTATTGTTTTCTTCATGGTCAAAGTTGTTTGCCTACTAAGAAAGTTCAAGGAAGACAAAAATGAAACCCATGGATGATATGAGCTTTCCTTATTAGCATCATCTTTTATTGTGAGTCTTTCTAGTTATCATTCATTTTTATATTATTTACGTTTGGTTTATGTTTTAGTTGTGAGGTGTTAACAAGCTTATGAATGATACAAGCTTTCCTTATTAAAACCAACTTGTATTGTAAGCTTCTATAGTTGTTGTATGTTTTATTATTGTTTACTTTTAGCTTATGATGAGTTATGGATGCCGACAAGCTCATAGGCAATATGAGCTTTCCTAATCATCTTTTATTGTAGGTTTTATGGTTACCAAGTTTTTTGATTGTTTACTTTTAGTCTTTGATAAGTTATGAATGTTTGTAATATCTTTATATAACCATTAATCATATGTCAATAGGTGAAATTGTCTATGCAAGAATATAGCAACCAAAATATCCATTGTCCCTTGAAATAAAGAAACTATCCCTCCAACTCTTAAGTTAGTTTTTGAATTAGGCCTTTAAGTCTTTTAATATAGTATAAAAGCTTGATCAAAATTGCTTCACCTCATGTGACCTTAAGTCCAACTTCACTCAATAAAGGCATGTGTGCAAGATAAAAGTTTCATACAAAAAATATGATCTATTATGGTAAAGTTTAAATAAATAAATAAATCAATAAAATGTTCTTCTAACTACTGAACTAGCTTTTAAGTTAGGCCTCTAAATCTTTTAATATTAATCTCTATTATTTTGACCAATGAATATATTGATTGGATCTTTCTTTTTCAGCTATTATAATTTTATCTTTCATTGATTTGATTGTATTAAGCAGTTTGTTTATGTCTTCTACTTCTTGATGGCTTATTCTTTTAGTATAGAATGTTGTTTTAATGATCATTATCTCATGCTTGTAATAAAAATGCCAAATCGTACCTTTCAATATATAATTATTATAATATCTTGATGACAATGTCCTCATACAGCTTTGCAATACATTATTGTGCTTAAGGGTTAAATATGTAATCAAAATGCTATGCTTGAGTGGTTTCACCACAATACGCTTTCTTGTTGGTTTCACTATATAGTATATGTTCTTGCCAATTAAAGTGGTATGCCTGGTATTATATCATACAGAGGCAGTGTCATTTTGCCATACATCATATTATGCACTAACTGTATTTGTGCCACTAAAGATTACGGTGCCATTTATGTCCTTTCCACTGTAATGACTATCCTCAGTTTATTTTCTCCAAATAACTTCTTAGGACGACACCATTTCCTTGACTAATTCTAAATATGATGAAGGATTCGAAGACAAGCTAAGGTGTGTCGGTCGATGTCTTGCCTCTTTTGCGTAAGCAAGAGCCCGTTGCCTTCGATGTTGAAAAAGGAGCCAATCTATGCAACTTTTCTCTATGGTAATTGGAAAGTCGAAGCAGATTCATAACCAGAATGGCAAGAGTTCCCTTTTCATTCAATTATCTCTTAATGAAATTTTTCAAGCTTGTCCTGAAAAGGTTTTGCGTTTTCAAAAGTTGTGATCTTGTTACTACCGCAGTTGTTGAGTATACTTTGTTAGTTATTGTAACGATCAACTGGCCTTCTGTTAATTTGAAATTCTGTAAGTTTGGGTTTCATGATGTGAAACAAAACACCAATCCTATTATTTTGGCAATAAGTATGATGAAGCATTCAAAGCCTATGAGAACTCATGCCTAAAAGGTAAAATAAGTTCTTCTTTACTCAATTTGAAGCATTTGAATTATTTAGATCTCAGCTTCAATAACTTTAGTGAAAACAATATTCCTAAGTTTTTGTGTTCATTGAAAAGTTTGAAATATCTCAATCTCTCTTTCTTATATTTTTCCCAAGATATTCTTCCACATCTTGGGAATCTATCGAGGTTGGAGTATCTAGATCTCAAGTCACCTTTATACAACATTGACTCTCCACGATTGAGAGTGAAAAGCATAAGATGGCTTGTTAGTTTTCCTTCTCTAAAGTATCTTAATCTAGGAGGTGTGACTTTTGAGAAAACACAAAATTGGTTTAAAATGATTATTATGCTTCCTTCTTTATTAGAGGTACACCTACAAGGATGTGGACTTAATAGTTTTCCTCCATCAATTTACCTTACAAACATCACATCAGTTTCTATCCTTGATCTTTTTGAAAATTATTTTAATTCCTTAATCCCTCATTAGTTGTCTAATGCAAGTGAGCTTTCAACAATTAACCTTAAGGCTTGTTCCCTCAGAAGTGCTATTCCAAATGGTTTAGGATATCTACCCAACTTATGCAGCTTAAGTTTTGGTTCGAATAATCTAATTGGAAAGATTCTAAGTTCTTTTGCAAAACTTTGCAAGTTACAAACCCTAGACCTAGCCTTTAACCATATTAGTGGGAAGATAACTAAGTTGGTAAATGGAATGTCTCGATGCTCCAACACTATAAGTCACCTTGAACATGGACATTTAAATTTTAATAGACCACCTAGAGGCAACTTACCTTATTTGGTTAAGGGGTTTAGTGCTTTGGAAACTATTGACCTCTATGATAACTTTCTTAAGGGTTCAATTTCGAGTTCTATAGGAAACTTGTCATCATTGCAAGTCCTTCGTCTCTCCTTTATTGAAAGTTTAATTCCCAATTCTATTAGAAACTTGTTATCATTCAAAGTCCTTTATCACTCTTTTAATGAGAGTTCAATTCCCAATTCTATTGAAAAATTTTCAAAGCTTGTTTTCTTACATCTCTTTTGGATTTCAATAATAGGTGTCATAAATGAAACATATTTCCAAAATCTCACCCAATTAAATATTCTTAAATTGAATTCAAAAATTTTGACAAAACCATCACTAGTTTTAGAAATCAAACATGATTGGGTTCCTTCTTTTAAGTTAAAGGAGGTCTTGTTAACAGGCGTGCAAGTTGCCCAAAATTTCCAATATGGTTACAAACTCAAATTGAATTGAAGTCTCTCATTCTCCGAAATGCCGAAACTTCTAACATCTTTCCATATGGCCTTTGGAAGTCTTGCCCAAATATGGAAGAATGGGATCTATCTTATAACAAACTACAAGGGTTGTTACCACAATTGCAATTTTTCCCTTCCATACAATACTTTGATTTAAGTTTCAACAATTTTGAGGGCCCACTCCCAATTTTTCCCAGTAATCTTACAGGAATATGGCTTAATAATAATATGTTCTCAACACTTATTCCTAAAAATGTAAATGAGTTATTGCCTAAATTGCAATACTTGAACCTTTCTTCAAATCTAATTATGGTAGAATTCCCCATTCGATTGGAATGCTAAAGAAGTTGAGATTTCTTAAATTCAGAAACAATCTCTTTATGGGAAACTCCCCTCTCAGTGGAAGGATTTACAACATTTAAAAGTGTTGGATTTGGCAAACAACAATATATCTGGCTATCTTCCATTGCCAATGTAATATTTGAATCAACTAAGAATATTGTCATTGCATCAAAATCATTTTCAAGGGAATATTCCTTCCTTTTTTATAAACTATAAACACTTCAGACACCTTGATCTTGGAGGAAACAAATTCTTTGGAAAAATTCCATCACAGATAGGAGAAAGTTTATCATTTTTGTTGAGATTAAACCTAAGGGCCAACTTGTTTCATAGGGTGATACCTCAAGAATTATGTCTTTTGTCTAGACTTAAAATATTAGACATTGATCATAATGAATTTTCAGGAGCAATTCCTCCATGTATAGGTAACTTAAGTAATTATAATGAGACCGTTAATGAGGACTTGGAACAAATGGAGCTAGTTTGGAGAGGAAGGGAAGATGTGTACTTTAACTTGATGTATATCTACTCCATTAACCCTTCTGGAAATAATCTAGTGGGAGAAATACCAGAAAATATAACAAGTCTCTTGAACTTGGTCAATTTGAATTTGTCAATGAACCATTTAATTGGACGAATTCCAGAAAAAATTGAAAACTTGCGAAAGTTAAAATCTCTTGATCTCTCAAGCAATGAGCTATTTGGTCATATCCCTAAAACCTTGTCTTACTTGAACTTCTTAAGTCACTTAAATTTGTCATTTAATAACCTATCTAGAAGAATTCCACAAGGCTATCAGCTTCAAACACTTGATGACTCTTCTATTTTACCAAGGAAATCCTTTACTTTGTGGGCCTCATCTTTTAATAAATTATTCGAAGAATCAGATTAAACCTAAAGTAGTAGCAATCAGCAAAAATGGACTTGAGTTGTCATCTTTCTATATTGGTATGATAGTTGGGTTTATTTTTGGATTTTGGGGGGTTTGTGGCACATTAATTGTTACAACATCAAGACAAGCTTACTTTGGATGCTTTGAGAACCTCAAAGACAAAATTATTGTTTTCCTCGTGGTCAAAGTTGTTTGCCTGCAAAGAAAATTCAAGGAAGACAAAAATGTAACTAATGGATGATATGAACTTTCCTTATTAGCATCATATTTTATTGTAAGTGTTTCTAGTTATTATACATTTTTCTATTATTTGCTTTTGGTTTATGATGACTTGTGGGTGTTAGCAAGCTCGTGAATGATATAAGCTTTCCTTATTAGAAGCAACTTGTATTGTAAGCTTTTTTAGTTGTTGTATGTTCTTTTAGTGTTTACTTTTAGCTTATGATGAGTTCTAGATGTTGGCAAGCCCATAGATGATATAAGCTTTCCTAATCATCTTCCATTGTAAGTTTTTGTGGTTACTTTTAAGTTTTACTATTGTTAACTGTGAATGTATGATAAGTTATGAATGTTGGCAATCTCTTTATATAACCATTAATTGTATGCCAATAAGTGAAACTCTCTATGTGAGAATTAGCAACACGATATCCGTCGTACTTCAAATGATAATTTCTTTAGATTACTTAAAAAACCATAGTTTTTAATATTTATTATTTTGGCCAATGGAGTATATTGATTGGATCATCCTTTTTCAGCTATCATAATCTTTTTATGATCTTTGTCTTGTACTCTATGATTGTATTAAGAAGTTTGTTTATATCTTCAACTTTTCCATGGCCTATTTTATTAAGAGAGGATGTGGTTTTGACGACGACTGTCTCATGCTTATAATAAAAATGCCATAACCTGCCTTTCAAGAAGTTAAAACTTCTTGTGCGCTGCCTTGTTTACCTTGATCGTTGTTATCTTGTTGCTTATCTTCCATTGTAGTAAATCTGAAGAATGTTTCCATATGACGTGTTTTGGAACTATTTAGCAGAAAAAGTCAGAGTTGTTAACTATTCTTAAATCACTTAGCAATAAAAACTTTTACAGATTTTGGGAGGGAATGTGGGAAATTTTTTTTATTCGGTAGTGAACTTAGAACCTTCTAGTTTCAGACAACACCTCCTCTTAATTGGGCCAAATCCTTGTTGATAGGAGATGTGAGAATAGATTGGCCTTTAGGTGTTTGCTAAAACAGAATGAAAAAGGAAACAATTTTCATAGAAGCACTTCCCCAAAGAACTCTTTTAAATTGCTGCAACTAACAAATTACTTCACTTACATTAGGCATATTCCTAGAGTACAGGGTCATAATAATGATAGGACATGCAATAAGAACTTATCCTGAGCTTAAATAGAATGCGACACTGCTTACATATAGCATTGGGACAGTTGCAATAACACAGCTAGTAGATGCCAAAAATAAAATTTAAGCTTTCTAGTTTGTCCACAAAGAATAGCATACTTAGTGACTACTACATGTTTAAACCACAGCCTATTCAAATCATAACCAATTCTTTTGACACATACTTGTAATAAGAAGGGAAAAATAGCTTATGCTTCTGACTCTCACAATGAGAATCATTTCATAGTACTGTCCAATTTTTTACTGAACATTTCAAAATTTCCTCAGGTAACTCATGGACTGGAACCAGTTTCAAATTCCTTCTAAAGGTCCAATAAGACTAGATACTCCTTTTCCTTCTTTTTTTTTCAGTGAACACAAAATCTCATGCCTAGCCAGAAATTTGATAAGTAAAAAGTACTAAAGGACTTTTTGGGTATAATTTTTCAAAAGGCCGTTGTTCAGAATTGTTGAAGTCTTTAACCTTATCACTATCACTACAATATAGATAAGATTTTACAATGTTGTAATTTCATAAATCCCTAAAAGGCTTCATCTTATGCTAAATAGTTCATTTCCATTCAAGCATTGGAAGTTCACTTCCAACTCAACGAGAGTTAAACCAACTTATTAAATCCAAAAGCGAAAAACAAGCTTTGAATACAATGGACTGAATACGACAAGCTTGAACAACAACACAAACACACTAGCTGTGATACACAACCGGAAGTTGTTCCTGTCGTTGACGGTGTTTGGCGAGTCTTAATTATGAACTGCAAGATGACAATTTGACTGAAAAAGCTAAGTCAGTACTGGTTTAAAGACTTATTACAGCTTCCATGTCAAGTTATTAACAAAAAAGAAAGCTTTAATGATGAGTAGCAATGGTGGATTCGAAAAACGTATTGCATCCACTTACTGCTGTGCAAAAGAAGTTATGTAGGGATAGATGGTGCTTTTTATCCCTGTAGAAATGTACAAGGCCCAAAGGAAGACGACACATCATTTCATAGAACAATATGGCGATTCTAGTTTTCATTGAAGCTCTTTTTATCCTTTCTTCTGCCTCAACTATTCAATGGGTTTTGACTTCTAATTATTGTCTTTTTCTTGGATTTTTCTTATTCAGTCAATAAAGTGGTTACCTTTTTTCTTAAAGTTGCAAGTTTCATTAATAATTATTTAGGGAAACAAAAGGACAACCATTTAACAAGAAAATCCTTTACGTTGTGGGTCTTATCTTTCATTATTCAGAGAATGAAATTAAACAGAACGACAAATGTGATACAAACTCTCTGGTATCATTTCTGTAGTTTATTTTTAGTTTATGTTGGCTTGTAGATGGCAATTCGTTTAGACAAGCATTAATTGTATGTTAACGGGCGAAACTATCCATGTGAGGATTATAGCAACCAAAATTATTTGTTGTAGACAAACGTGTCAATTTGAACAATAATTTCTTTGGACTTCCTTCAAATACCACAGTTTTAAGTATTTACTACTTTGGCCAATAAATCAAAGAGATATTAATTCAAAAGAACGCAGCTTGCTGTCAAATACTTTAATGAATGGGTTTTCTAAATACGTTTGTAGTCTGATTTATTTAGTAAGAAAAATACTAAGTACCATCATCTGTCTAGAAATCAAATATAAGGCCCTTTCATAGAATAAGCAAAATAACCACAAAATGACATTGTGATCAATATCATGAACCTGAGATAATGAAAGGGAGAAAATTAAAATACAAAAAAAAGAAAAATCAGTTTATCACGATAGTTAATATTATTGAGAACAAAAAATGAATAAATTAATTAAAGAGACTTCAAAGTGAAATTGAACTGTATAGTTTTCTACTCAGAAGCGCAAAAGCTTACAGATTGCAAGGAATGGTTTTTGTACACAGAGCAGGTGTTTCTAATGGAGTAGCTAAAGCGGCAGAGAGATAACTGTTTAGATTACAGATTACAGGTTGGACTGTTCAGTGCCTTTTTGCTTGATGCTTATAATCCCAATTCAAGAACTGCAACCTCAGGCTGTTTAGAGTGTTGAAAACATTAAAGAAAATGGACGGCCGGAAACCATCAAGAAGACCAACTTAGGCAATGTTCAGTCAGTCAATCTTCAAACAATCATTTGCAGAGCGTCTAAAAGCCCTCTTCTTATCATTTACTATCGCAGATTTAAATGATGTCATGTATGGAACTAATAATCAAGTATGTCAACGCACAAGACATGCACCACCCTCCGTAATTCGGCACAAAGTACAGACACGTTCTTTTCCAGGAACACGAGGATCCAAGATCTCAAAGTTTGCAACAATTATCGCAAGGCATGTCAATCAGAAAATAAAGTTTGTTAAAACCAATGTTTTACAAAATTTTAGTAAAGATGAGAAGGATCTTCACCGGATTTAGCATCAAAAGATTAAGCAGGACCGTAATGTACAGAGCACAACTTATTTACTGCATGAAACTGTCATTAAGTTCAATATCTAGCAGTTTGGAAAAATAGCTTTCGTTATTGCTCCTACATGACCAGCCCATCAATGTAGAGGCAGGCAGCATAAACCTTTGTTCATGCCAACTGGAACATGACCAACAAAATTTCTCTGTAAAGCATATCATGCGTACCAGGAGAGACACAACTTTTAACCATGACAAAAAGGGATAACCAGAATGAGCAAGCCACGAAGATGCGAGTCAAAGAGAATCAGTTTTAAGAGGCAAAGTTTCACACCTTTGGACAAGTGAAACAAGATTGTAATTCCAAGAGAGGTCTCTCTTACGAACGAAAATCAGAATTTCTAGATGCTGGATAGTTAGTGTGTTTATTAAAGGTGTTAAAGACTGAAGTTGCCTTCAACTTTCTATTGAATCTCTTTTTAATTGTCCTCAAAGAAGATTGAAAACCTCGTAATTTTTCCTTATTTTTGGTCTCAGGGCCAACCACAACAGGTAACTTTTTTCAGTCAGTAGTTCTGATGCTGCCATCACTGAAGTTCAAGGTGAGAAGTTCAGGGCTGCCATTATATTTCACAGGTGTCTCTCCCGCCTGATAACAAATCACAACCATTACAAATTCAAATCTGTTCACAAGAAATAAAGAAAGTTCCTGGTGAAAATTATCTGCACTCTTGGCTCTGAGAAATGAGGTAAAACCAATGTGTTAGTCGTCTTCGCAGACAGAATCAGGCTGCTAAAGAGAAGGCATTTCCTTTCCTAGGCTTTGCCATTACCATCTAACAAGACTGATTGTTGTGGCTATATGATGATATCTAATGGTAGCCCACAAATATAATTGTTGTGGCTATCAGATTTGAATCTATAATGGTTGTGATATACTATCAGGCAGGAGAGACACCTTTGAACTTCTCACCAGGGTTTTCAGTGATGGCAGAATCAAAGCTGCTGATTGAAAAAAGCATATGTTGTGGTTGGCCCATGAGACCAAAAACAAGGATAAATTACAAGTTTGTCTATCTTGTTTCAAGATAATTAAAAAGGTTAGATTTTTTTTGTTTTGTTTTCATTTAAGGTAGGTAAAGGAGGCGGGGGTTGAATGTCCAACTTGGAGGGGAAGCTTTAACACCTATTCTTGTCAAAGACAGAGTGCTACAACCAAAGACTCTTCCTACTATTGCGTCACACAGAACCAAGAAGGTAAAACCTATGGATTAGTCTTCAAATGACACCTTGATCTAATATGCTCACAAACAAATGAATCCAACTTAGGATAACAACGCGTCTATAATCGAACCATGAGAATACTCAAAACTGATACTGCCATACAAATGGGAATTTGAAACTACCAAACTTGTGTGTCAGACATACCAACAACCAGGGGAAGCAGCATGCATCCTAGAGACATGAGTAGCAACTAATAGGACTCTAAAACATCTCTAGAGAAGTTCATGAAGCAAAAAGTAAGGTTTTATAAGCTCACAACAAAGATGGGGCTCAAACTTTCAGAGTCACAAGCCTCAAAGACCCCCACATACCCCCGAATGACCAATTCGTCTCATTGAGATTACCAGTGGTCTCATTGGGGGCAAGATAAAAAAGATCACCTGGTTCAACAAGGGCGACAGTGCGACCTGGTGTGGGAGCTCGAGAGCGGCGACACCCCCCCCGAGGGGACGGCCAAAGCGGTTGCCACGAGGGGGAGCTTCATCATCACTACTACGGGCCATGAAGGAGCTAAAAAAAATTACAGGAAGGGTGTTTGAGGAAATGTCTGAGTGACCGTGGGGGGCATAAGAGCACGAAAAAAGTAGGAGATGAGGTTAATGCCGAAACTAGTGTTTGCGGGAGGGTAATGGGGTTCAGATCGGGGAAGAACTGAACCGAGAAGGAAAAGTAATGCAGCGGAATGTAATGGAAAAAATACCGAGAAAGAATCAGGATTCTTGGCTCAATATGTTAGAAAACAAACCCGTGAATCTAAACTCACGGAATCTCTCAGGATCTCACCGCACACACAAAGAGAATATTAGTCAAGTAAAGAACACACAAAAATTACGAGGTTCGAGATAACCCCTACGTCCTCGGCCTAAGGAGCAATTCTTCACTATGATGAGGAGGGCTTACAGTGCTTACAAAAAACCTCTGTTTTCTCTCAATCTCTCTTAACCTCATACCTAGGTTTCCCCATAAGGTTTCCTTTTATACAAGTACCAAGGAAACCCAAATAGAATAGAACTAGGAGACCTAAATAGAATAAGACTGGGAAACCCATATAAACTACCCACAATACAAATATGGTAGTTACATAATTACCCTTACTAATTTACTCTAAACCTAACAATTTCTCCCTTTCGGAGTAATATTAGTGCAACATCCCTGCACCATAAGAGAAAGAACATTGCTCCCTAGACTTGACTCTACTTGGAGTCCATTCCAGCAACCCGCTGACAAGTCTCTAACTTGTCTCTTGTCAGCGGCTTCGTCAACATGTCTGCTCCATTATCATTAGTGTGAATCTTCACAAGATCTAACTGCTTGGATTCTAATACATCTCTAATCCAATGATATCTGACATCAATGTGCTTAGACCTTGAATGAGATGACGTGTTCTTACTGAGGCAAATGGAGCTTTGGTTGTCGCTATAAAGGATAACCATCCCTTGTTTTATACCAAGTTCTTGAAGAAACGTCTTCATCCATAGAACTTCTTTTCCACCCTCAGTGATTGCTATATAGTATGCTTCTGTTGTAGACAAAGCAATACAATCCTGTAGCCTAGACTGCCATGAAACTGCTCCCCCTGTGAAGGTGAGCATGTACCCTGTTGTAGATCTCCTTCCATCATGGTCACCAGCCATATCTGCATCTGTGTATCCAACCAATACAGGCTCATCATTACCAAAACACAAACACAACTTAGGAGTTCCTTTAAGGTACCTGAGTATCCACTTCACAGCTTCCCAATGCATTTTACCAGGATCTGAAAGAAAACGACTAACTACTCCAACTGCATGAGCAATATCTGGTCTAGTGCTTACTACTGCATACATCAAGCTACCAACCGCAGATGCGTAAGGTGTTTTCTTCATATATTCAACATCACTCTTACTTTCAGGCTTCTGCTCCTTACTCAGCTTGAAATGGCTTGCAAATGGAGTACTTACTACTTTTGCCTTGTCCATGTCAAATCTCTGAAGTATCTTCTCTATATACTTCTCCTGAGATAGCCATAACTTTCCATGTTCTCTGTCACGTTTAACTTCCATACCAAGGATTCGCTTTACCGGTTCCAAATCTTTCATCGCAAAAGACTTGCCTAAATCCTTCTTCAGCTCAGCAATCTTCTTAATGTCCTGGCCAACAATTAACATATCATCAACATATAGGAGTAGGATGACAAAATCACCACCTAGAAAGTGCTTCACAAACACACAATGATCTGAGCTGGTCTTGTTATAACCGTGCTGTAACATGGATGACTTAAACTTCTTGTACCACTGACGAGGTGCTTGTTTTAGACCATACAAGCTTTTCTTCAGTCGACATACAAGATTCTCCTTGCCCTTCTCTATGAAGCCCTTAGGTTGCTCCATATAAATCTCTTCCTCCAAGTCTCCATGAAGGAATGCAGTCTTCACATAAAGTTGTTCTACCTCCAAGTTTAGTCTAGCAGCCAAACCAAGAATAACTCTGATTGAAGACATCCTCACCACAGAAGAGAAAATCTCCTCAAAGTCAATACCTTTCTTCTGACCATAACCCTTCACAACTAACCGCGCCTTGTACCTTGGTAGTGGATTATTCTCTTCTGACTTCAACTTGTACACCCACTTATTTTTAAGTGCTCTCCTACCCTTAGGCAACGACACAAGATCATAAGTGTGGTTTTCCCGCAAGGAATTCATCTCCTCTCGCATAGCTTTCTTCCACTCTTTCTTGTGCTCACATTCATTAGCTTCCTCATAGCATTGCGGTTCTCCCCCATCAGTTAGCATCAAGTACTCATGTGGTGGATATTTCATCGAAGTTTGACGCTCTCTACTAGATCTTCTCACTAGGGGCTGGGTTGATGGCTCAACTGAATGATTATCAACATGTCCTTCAGATTCTTCAACAACTGGAGTTTCAGGAACTTCTTCACTTGCTACATCCTCAAGTGGCTCTTCCTGTGTAGTTCCCCTTTCATGTGCACTTACTGGGGAAGAAGAAGGTGGGATTATATCCTTAAGACTTTCATTAACAACTCTTGGCTTTTCAGTCTTCTTAAGATCTTCAATAGTCTGATCTTCAAAGAAAATAACATCTCTGCTTCTAATCAGTTTCTTTGCAGTTGGATCCCACAATCTATATCCAAAAGCATCATGTCCATAGCCCAAGAAGATGCAATCTCGAGCTTTATCATCAAGCTTGTTCCTCTCGTCCTTAGGAATGTGAACAGACACCCTGCAGCCAAATACTCTCAAGTGCTTGAAAGAAACCTCCTTACCAGTCCATACTCTCTCAGGTAGATCACCTTCTAATGGAACTGAAGGAGACAAGTTAATAAGATCTACTGCAATACACATAGCTTCACCCCAAAATGACTAAGATAATCCAGAATGTGAAAGCATACACCTGATCCTCTCAACTATAGTTCTGTTCATCTATTCTGCAACCCCATTATGCTCTGGAGTTTTAGGAATTGTCTTCTCAAGCCTGATACCCTGAGTTTTACAATATTCTTCAAACGGCCCTCTGTATTCACCTCCATTATCTACACGGACGCACTTCAGTTTCCTTCCAATTGCTCTCTCAACCATAGCATGAAACTGTTTGAAAACCTTTAAAACCTGATCCTTAGTCTTCAGTGCATAAGCCCATACCTTTCTAGAATGATCATCAATGAAGGTAACAAAATACATAGCGCCACCAAGAGTTTTCACCTTCAACATACACACATCTGAATGAATCAAATCAAGAACATGTTTTCTTCTAGACGGGGATCTTCTCTGAAATGAGACTCTACGTTGCTTTCCAGCTAAGCAATGATCACAAGGCTTCAACTGCAAATTAGCACCACTGACTCCTGATATGATTTTGTTCTTTATCAAATGTTGAAGTCCCTTCTCACTGAGATGTCCAAGTCGCTTGTGCCATAACTCCATGTGATTATCTTCCACCACATTTACCTTGTTTTTCTGAATACTAGCTTCAGTCTTATAGAGAGTACTGACCTTCTGTCCTTTTGCAAGTACAAGAGAACCTCTACTAAGTTTCCATTTACCGCCACCAAAGTAGTTATCATATCCCTCATCATCAAGGACACCAGTAGAGATCAAGTTGAAACAAATCTCAGGGACATGTCTGACATTCTTCAGAACTAGCTTACATCCAACACTAGTCTCCAAGACTACATCTCCAATGTCAACTATCTTTGCTTGTGCATTATTTCCCAAGCTAACACACCCAAAATCACCACCTGAATAAGATATGAAGAACCTTTCATGTGGGGTAACATGAAAAGAGGCACCTATGTCAACAATCCAAGACGAAACCTGACATGAGATGTTGATCTGAGAATCACAAAAGATCATAATATCCCCAATACCGGATGTAGTTGCCATTGTATCTTTTTCAACTTCCTTTTCTCCATTCCTTGATTCTTCTCCCTTGAGTATTCTGCAGTCTCTCTTATAATGGCCAGACTTACCACATTGATAACACTTGACATCTTTCCTCGAACGTGAGACTCCACGTGATCTATTAGAATTTGGTGCTCTACTCTTGCTTCTACCTCTACTTCTGTCTCTATTTCTGTCTACATATCTGTTTCTCCCCCTCCTTTTTGTAACCAATACTTCTGTATGTCCATGTGCTCCTTGCTCAATTATTCTGGTTTCTTCATTAAGCAAACCTTCATGGACTGACTTCATACTCAAAATGCCGCCCGGAGCTGAGTTTGTGAGAGTGACTACCAATGTCTGCCAGCTATCAGGTAAGTTACTTAACAATAACATTACTTGTAGTTCATCTTCCAGAACAATCTTTACCGTTGCTAACTGATTCACCAAAGACTTAAACTCACTCAAGAACTCTGTCATCGGCCGTCCTACCTTGTACTTTAAGTTAATTAACCTCTTAAGTAGGGAAACCTTATTCTGAGGAGTCTTGCGTTCATAGAGAGCCTCAAGCTTCTTCCATAACTCACTAGCTTTAGTCTCATACGCAATATGGTGATAGATACTGTCCTCAACAAATTGTCTAATTTGAGAGACAATTTTCTTATTCAACTTCTCCCATTCTTTATCAGTCAGCTTCTTAGGCCTAGCAGAATCTCCTTCCACAGCATCATACAAATCTCTACTAATCAAGTAATCTTCCATCCGCGGCTTCCAAGTTTGGAAATTAGATGAATTTAACATGGTCATACCTTTACCAGAAGTATTCATATCATCCATCACAACAAAAATAAACTCCCCCTTTGACTTCCCCCTCAAATAGGAATTAAAAGTGCAAAATTACCAAAATACCCCTCAACAAATGCCAACTAAATTGATCAAAATACCCCTCTGATTATGCCCAAAAATAGTCAAATATCTCCCAAAAAATACCAGAAAAATACTGCAAAAATTGGCACAGAAATCACCTGAAAATTTTGTTCGATCAAAGTCAACGGTCAACGGTCAAAGTCAACGCTCAATCGATCAACGGTCAACAGTCAAAGTCAACGATCACTCGATCAACGGTCAACGGACAGCTGGACCGGGTTGACGAATCGGGTCTGGATCTGGGCTGGGCCGGGTCTTTAGATCCAGTCAACAGGTCAAACTTTGACTAGGTCAACTCTGGGTCAAAATCAGGTCAATAGAACCCGTTTTTGCTGCTGCAGCCATGTTTCTCCTCCGATTACCGCCGTTCCAAAGCGGTTTCCGATGAAATAAGAACACCAATCAATAGATCGGCTTCCAACGAGTCTATAGAACTCAAAATCGCTCCACAAAATGCTCAAACGAAAGAGGAATCGCAAATCCCTTTTTCAGGCTCACGGGTTCAACACAACCCGCAGCACTCCAATCGATTTTTCGGCCACAAAGAGGTCAGAAATCACACAAACGAAGGCTAGAGAAGAAAATCCGTACCTCAAACGCCGATTTTAGCTTCTTCCTTCGTGCGTTACACACTAAGTGTTCGATAAAAGGCTTCTTTGAATAAAGCCTTTGTTGACAGCTTCCCTCTTGTGTGCAGTGTGCTAAATACATACCAAAACAATCGTTCTTCCGCTAACTGCCTGACAAAGAATGAGCCTTGGCCCTAATTGAGGAACCTAGGCTCCAATACCAGTTTGTTAGAAAACAAACCCGTGAATCTAAACTCACGGAATCTCTCAGGATCTCACCGCACACACAAAGAAAATATTAGTCAAGTAAAGAACACACAGAAATTACGAGGTTCGGGATAATCCCTACGTCCCCGGCCTAAGGAGCAATTCTTCACTATGATGAGGAGGGCTTACAGTGCTTACAAAAAACCTCTGTTTTCTCTCAATCTCTCTTAACCTCATACCTAGGTTTCCCCATAAGGTTTCCTTTTATACAAGTACCAAGGAAACCCAAATAGAATAGGACTAGGAGACCTAAATAGAATAAGACTGGGAAACCCATATAAACTACCCACAATACAAATATGGTAGTTACATAATTACCCTTACTAATTTACTCCAAACCTAACACAATACCATGTTGAATAATAAATGGAAAGACACACGGAAATGCATAATAACTCTGCAAATCATTGTATTGATAATGGGTTTGTAGATACAAATCTGTATGTGAAAGTAAAGTGAATACAGTTTAAGTATAAACGAATGAAGAAGAAGACTATAAATGGGTTTCTGACAATACGGTACAGTTCAACAGTGATTTTCCACAACAGCCCCTCTTTGTACTATTCACGGCACACACACACTTTAACACTAACGGTTTCGGCCATTTCGGTGGCAGCAGTAAGCCAAGCATCGGGATCGTCCCGGATTCCACACGGGGCGCAGCGGCTGGAAGTCAATACTTCGCGCACGTCGCCTTCTGTTCCCGATGTTCGTTTCTAGTGGTGTATGTCTAATTTCACCTTTTTCCAGATGCCTTGGTTTAGGTGTTTGTTCACTTGCCATATACTAGTATTTTTACAATTATTTAAAAAAAAAAACCAATATCAGCGGAAAATTTAATTCGTATAAATAATCAAACCAAACTTTGTTGTCTCTTGAGCACCAACTTAGAGCACCTATGCTGCTTGAAATTCAAAATGAAGAGACTATGTGTTATAATCCTTCCCTAAATAAGATCCTATTAAGATAGAAGATAGAACATAGATTTTAGGGACTTTAAAAGATGCAAGCGGAATTGCAATAGGACCCAAAAAGATAGACAATGAGATTATATGAAAAGAGGCTAAGGGCTAAAGGAGGAGGATTTCAAATATTCATGTCACTTGTTATTAGCTTAGGTTCTAGTTTTAGCCGTAATCTAGTGATAATCATAATTTAGTAATAGCCTAATCATAATTAGTGTTTAGTGTTACTTTGATTATTGTGGGTTGTTTGGATATTATGTTAAGCTTAATAATATGAGAAATTCTATATGATTCTCTCAAGGATTTGAATATTCTATAATTTTATTGATTGGTTAGTTCTTGGGTCTTCACAAATGGTATTAAAGATACCGATTTGGCACTCGAAGAAGGAAAGAGTTTCATCACAGACCAAAGTGTGATTAAAGGAGCAATTTGCAGACCTAGAGCAAAATTGCAAACCTAGAGCAAAATTTCCAAAAACCACTTACACAGAATTAGGAGCAATTTATAAACTACTCGTGTCATTATTAGGATGCAACCCTTCACCAATCAACATGATTAAAGGAATACAAATACTCAAGAAATTAAGGCAATTTACTAGACTATAACTAGAGTATAGCTACGACTAGATCTAATAACAAAATAACACTAAATATCTAGGGTGCCTTATCCTTATTTACACTCTCAAGACTCGCTGCAATTTTGCCTTTGTCTTCTAAAGACCTTTAACAACTTCTCTTCTATCTTCTAGAGATTTTATCTTATTTTATCTTGTTATAAGTTTTATCCAATCTCTATCTTAAATCATGTGATAACAAAGTTAACCCTTAAGACAAGAATTATTTGATAGGGTGAAGATTTTTATTTTTTTTGCGTGTGTATGTGTTGACAATCAAACTAAGTTACAAAGGAGTAGTGGTTAGATGCTTAACCCAAAGAGATCGGCAATCTCCTAAAAATCCTGAAATTTGGTCAAAAATTTCCTCTGTTATAAGACCATTGCATAAAGATAAGCATGATAGCTAGTCCAAAAGACCAAAAGAGGACAAAAAAAGATAATAACACATTATGCGGTTTGTTAAAACAAACATAGATGAGCCGAAAGCAAAAAAAAAAAAATGTGACCTTAGAGGAAGAGGATCTAAAGTAAAAGAAAGATATTAATGTCTGTGTTGAATTAATGAAATTAATTTTCAATGAAGAAAAAGTCTTACCAGTTCCCACGAACACTTGCATTTTACAATTGAAAGAATTAAGATTGAAAGAATTCCTTTCTTTAGTGGCAAAAGTGATCATAAAGCATAATCAAATGAACTCATATGCTAAAATAGCAAAACTATTTTATCAACATTCACAATTCAGTGGTCAACGAGGTTAATCCCTTTCAATTAGCACTCAAGTATTAGCGGAACCTGAAACTCATGAGAAAGCCAGAGAAACAAAACTATAAAGAATGACACGGTTTGTGGCAAAACTCAGATAAAACATGCACAAATGAATCCACTCAGCCGCATTGTGGGTAAAAAAAAAAAAAAAAAATGCCAGAACCAGTCCTATGAAGTGGCCTCTTTAGGGCAAAATGATTTGCAATCAAAATAAACTAATTAGACACTTTAATTTTTTAGTACTAGAAGTCATAAACAGAAAAAGGAAGCTTTTCAAAACCAAAAAATAAAAATAAAAGCGGTTAAATAAGGAAGGCATCAACATGCCAGTATTACACATACTGTGTAAAATGACATAAGGGCTGGAGCACATTCTTTGCGTTGGGATGCTCCCACTCCAATGAATCCCACCATTGTTTAGGATATGCTTTTATCATTTGAAGGGAGGGAGGAGGGGTTAGTTGACCATCAATGCAGCAAAGAGACAGGGGGATCCTCTTTAGTTTCCTGCAATAACGCAATACTATGTCTTGGATAGAATCACAACTAGTACTGCATTACTAGCACAAATGCTTTTCAGCTCCTGTAGGTCCCATAATTGCAAGATCCTTAATTTCGGGAGATTGAATATGATGGTACTGATTCCTTCTTCCTTACATTCTTTCACTTCGTCTTCATTGGATGATGCTGCCACTATTTTTACCAGATGCCGACAATCTTCTACATAGATCTCTTCCTGTTTATGGAAGCACTTCAGCATCCCTGGTATGAATAGCTTCTTTATGTTCGGACAATGGTATATTCTGAATACTTTGAGACAGGATAAGGTTGCCAGTGGTGATAATTTGGATTGTGATAAAGATTCATCAAATGCAATGATGTCGCTTAAGTTGCAAAAATGAAAGGCACAGTGACTCGAGGCTTCGAAGAAGAAGAGCGCACGATGAGAAAGAAGAAGAAGAAAGCATGCGCTCGATTCCATTACACTTAACCTCCAAGTTGGCTGCATTTACCAGCGAAGGAATATCACATAAGCTTCTAACATCTTGCATTCTTGAATATATAGATACTCAATGTCTTCTGGGAGCATAAGGGAGTCTCTTCTGCTACTTATGTTGCACCTTTTCAAGATTGCATGTTTTTCAAACGTATCACTTTCAATCGGTAAAATAGCAGTATCATCTAATTCGACATGAAGTAGGTAATTGCTTGGTCCTTCTTGCAGGGATTTGCAATATGCATTAAAGCTGTGGACTTCATAGAATTGTCCATGCAAAGTTTCCAACGTTTTCAACCTTCTAACTCCTTTCCATTCACCTTTAATGTCTCAGATGATGTGTAAACTACAAGATACTGCAGACGACAGATTTTGGCTAAAGTCCCAACAGGTATCATCTTTAGATTTGGTGCACAGAGATCTAGGTATCTCAAGTTCACCAATATTCCCATACCTTTAGGTACTTCGTTAATTCCTGGTAAGACCAAGATACAAAACAGTACACTTTGCTAATGAAGGGACATGATTCAACTTACAACATTCTCTCAGCAATAATGTTGTTAGGTTCTCCAAGTTGGAGATTGAATTTGGCAATTGTTCCATGGCATTATACGATAGATCAAGAACCTTAAGCCCATGCATATGCACAAAGAAAGAGTCTGGTATCCTTCTCAAACCATTATACTGGAGCATTATGGTTGAAAGTCCTGGACACCTTGGTGATGCATTAGTAGGAATTTCTGATATTTTGTTATGCAACAAAGACACTTTCTCAAGATCCTCTGTCCACTTTTCTTCATCTGGTAAATCCTTCAATCCTACACCAACTTCTAACATGAATCGAGGACTCACATTCACAATTTGGATTGCCATATCCCTAAGCAAATCATGCATCTTCAAGCACTTCTTTTCTTGTCCGAAATAGTCTGCAATACCTTCCAATAAGCACGAATTTTCAAGTTTTTTCAACATTGTGTTACCTTTATCAATCTGTATCTACCTACTTCTCATTCCATCAACCAATCCTTCATCGATAAACCGTTCTATCGGCTCCTCTCTTTTGATTTTATAATCTTCAGGATATAGTGAGCAGTAAAGAAACACTGTTGCAATTTCGGGTCATTCAAACTCAAATAGCTAAATCTTAGTACTTGAAAAACCTCAATTTCCATGTCACCATGTTCCCCTTTTGATTCTTTCGAACTTCCCAGTGCATTCCTCCACTCACAGATGTCATCCACTCCCCTCATACTTACAGCCATAAGAATAATTGCAAGTGGCAAACCTACACATTCTTTTGTAGCAGATCTCATGATATCTTTTAGTTTAGGATTGAGGATAATTTCACATCCAAGTTTCCCCGAGAACAAGTTCCTGGCATCTTCCTCTAAAAAGGGCTCTACTTTAATATTCACTTAGCAACCCATCCTTTGGCATATATCTAATGATCTTGTAGTTAGTACTAATTTACACCCATTTACTGTCAGAGGAATTCCTACCCTCTCTAAAAGAAAATGATTCCATACATCATCTAAAGTAAGAACTGATTTTTTTGTTCTCAACAGAGCCTATGCCAATTTTGTAGCCCTTTTCTTTTCATCATGCACATCCAAAATGTCTAGATGCACCATTTTGGCGATTTCATTATGTTGTTTATGTATGCTAAAATCATGTGATAGTGTGACACAAAAAACATTATCAAAAGTGTTTGGATCTTCTAAAAGTTTGTTATGAATATTTGTCATTAGGGTTGTTTTTCCAACTCCACCCATACCATATGCGCCAATCATTAAGACTTCATCTTGCATAAAGCATGCCCAAATCGTTTCCATGTTTGTTTGAAAATATTACCCACTAGATTTGTCGTTACTAAGGCATCTCCTTTAGTCTCATGTACTCCAAATGTGAGCCCTTCAAGAAATCTTCCTTGCTTCACAAGTTGTGTCACTTCTCCACTCAACTCTTCTACTTGTTTCCCCAGTTGCATTCATCCAATCAGTCTCCTCTCTCCTAGTGCTTGCTCCATACTCTGAACATCTCTCTTTATTCTATCGACATTCATCAACCAATTTTCAACTTGACGCTTTCGTTTCTTTAAACACAATGACTCAGCATATTCTAGTTCTCTATTTACACCAGCTTCCCTGCTGCTGCAGAAGTTATTTGTTGTGCAGCCTTGGTAGACTTCTGCAACATCCTCCCAAATTATTTGTTGTGCAGCCTACTCAAGTTAGTCATGTTTTATTCTCATCATTATTGTTGTTAACACTCAGCAATTGTAGTCTAGTAGTCCTAAAGTAGTATGCTGTGATGTAAGGTTATAATTTTTGAAAGCGGAATTAAGAGGGCCAGGGGGCGCATAGGACGAGGGCCGAGAGATCTCAACTGAAGCCAAGTCTATTTCCGTTTTTTTTTTTTTTTTAGTTAGGTGTGTAATCAATTAAAGGGGGATATAGGGAGAAAGTAAGTGGAGCAATACTAGAAGGCTAGTATTTAACTAAGTGTGGTGGTATTGTAAAGGACATGATTTTAATTATCAAAATAAGTTTTTAATTATCTTAGATATCTCTAAGACATTTGTAGTTTGAAACTTTTATGTAAGAGTAAAATGTCAATTTTTATTAGATATATAGATTCTAACATAACAAGGAACGTTGATAATAAAAGAGTTTTATTTCAAGTTATTTAGTAAAGTTCTTAAAGGAAGCTACCACATGGCAACAAAGATTACAAAAATATATTATTCAAAATTTATTATTACAATGAAAGTAAATGAAGAGTTGTTTTGAATTAAAGAAGTAAAAAAAGAACTCAATCTCACTCAAGAGAGGTATGTGTTATTTTGTGATAATTATATTGTTATTTTTCTTGAATTTTACTCTTCATCAAAAATTAAAATATATTAATGTAAGGTATCACTAAATACAAGACATTATGAAACTATAGAGATAAAACTTGGAAATATCAAATATAATTATTTAGATATTATGATGAAGGGACTTTGGCTGGAAAAGTTTAAATTATGTTGGTGTTTGATAAGTATTAAAGTTAGGAGGATCCGATGTGTGCCATGTCAGCTTAGCCATAACATCATAACATATTGAAGACAAGTTAGCCTTTTTAAATGAGATGAACGCAACATAAAGAAAGAAGAGACATGTCAGCCCAACAAAGGAAAGAATTTTTAGAATTTTCCAGCCATTGTCAACCAATATTTAGAAAAGAAAATCTTCTCAAAGGTTTAGGAAAAATTTAAAATATTTCCCAAACCATTTGCTCCACCAAAGTCCCTCCAAATCATGTAACAATAATGAAGATATACTCATAATTCTCGTTGATTATTTTTCTGTTGATAATAGATTTAGGTTAGCCTATAAATAGAGACTCCATTGTTGTATTTGCCTTGCATTTTTCAATACAATTCAATACTTTGATTTTCTTTTATTTAGGTTGTTTTTGTTATTTTGTTTTCCATAAGTTTCTACAATGGCTAGAAGATTTTGAAAATCCTTTCCTTTTGTTCATGTTCATCTAGCGCCGCAATTCTATCCAGATATATAGCTTTGTGATCAGTCCTGAGTAGAAGGGCGGCATTTTATAGGAAGAAGAGAGGTGAGGGTTGACGTGCCTACTTTCCTTTTGTGGCGTCCACATCATTTAATGAGGCTAATTTGCCTTCAACATGTAATGATATTGTGGCTATGCTGACATGGCACACATCATATTCTCATAATTTTAAAAGGAATTATATAATGGAGATTTAGATGGACTCCAAAATTAACCTTGTAATTTTTCTTCTTTACATTGAAAAAGTTTTCCACATAAAGTTCTTTTATTTTCAAGTATTGTTCAATGTACTTCCATTCGCTTATGTTCTGTGTTTCCTTAAAGGTTCAATCAAAATATAGAAGTATAGACCTTTTTCAACAATTGTTCTAGATGAACTTCTAGGTGTCCAAAATGGGGATTAGGGTGTAGAACGAATTAACTGGCAGTTTTTCCGCAGACAGGATGCCTTGTTGCGGGAGCTAACGTTTTTCGTGGTGGTGATTTTGGATGGCGATAAACCAAACTTTTTTCTGCAGTTACCTTTGCTTTTTTACCCATAAGTTGTGTGTTCCTGGTGTGTGGTTATTTATGCCATACCAGTTTTTGGAAAAACAAAAAAAAACGATAAATTTGATTAGTACGAAGCACTAATGGCCTTTATTTTTTATTTTTTAATGGCCTGTTTGCATGTTGTCTATGAATAAAGTTTTTCAAAACCTATTTTTCTTTGGTTGTTAAAGTCACCAACTTTCTAGCTATCGCCACAACATAGACAAAATTTGGAAACGCTATGTTCTCAAAGCTTCATTATTTTCTAAATAGTAATGTTCAAGCAATGGGTGTGTACTTCAAACTCGATGAAGAATTAAAATTACATATTAAATCCTAATGTTGAAATAAGTAAGCCTAAAAGTACCAAATATACAAGCCTGAACAACAAAACAACCCAGATCCTTCAGTTTAGCGTGTCTGTGGAAATTGACATCAACATACCCAGATGCGCAAACATGCAGCGGCATCCTCTGCTCTGATCTAATCAAAAGCCCTCGTTACTGTTTGGATGCGTGGAAACTGGGAATGCAAATCTGCATTTATCTAATCAGATATCACAAGACTGGACACAATATTTCTAAGCAGCGTGGAGTTTTTGATGGCTTACCTTTATCAATATCACTATTTCTACGCGTAAAGCCTAGGTGTGGAATTTTTGCTACTTTTCATAATTTATTTTTATTTTATTTTTATTTATATCCTGCTTAATTTACAATTTTTTTTTGTACTAAACATATAAATAAGTACGGTTTGGAGTCTTATTTGAGTATGGGTTTATATAACTGATTCTCTAACCAATTTATGATACTAGTTCTTAACGGAAACGTTCCGTCAAGACAACGTCGAGATACCGGGCATTTAAAATTGAAAAAAAAAGGCCTTAAAAGTGACCGTTTGGATTGTTCGGAAAACGACCCCCCTCACAAAACGTGTTACGATAAGTGGACCGATCCCAACGGTCGGATTCAAACGTGTCACGATAAGTGGACCGTTCCCCAACGATCGGATTCCCTCACGCACAGACGCTTATCTCAAGCCTCTGTCTCTCTCTCATAATCCTTACAATTCAGAGAACGGGAGTTCTCAATTTTTCTCTCTCATCGGCGTGCTCTGTCCGGATTCTCTGCCTCTCTCTTTCTCTCAGGCTTGATTTCTCATCGGCGTGCTCGAGAGCGGAATCACTGTCTCTATTCTCTGCCTCGCTCAGGTTTGCTCTCTTTTCTGGTTTTTGTTCAATCGTTGTCTATTATTTTCCACATAGAATGGATGTTTCGGATCTTCCCTGTCCTCCTCTTGATGAAGCGGGTCTTATGCCTATGGCATTTGATCTGTGTCATTTTTTTGATGGTGTGGATGACAGTGGGAATGAAATTAAGAATGGTAATCTTGGGAGGGGTAAGCAACTGGAGAGCTTGTTGCTTCACCCAAAGACCGATTCAAATGGGGGCCCTGCCTCAGAGTCGGAGTTGAAACTTCTGCGTGCAGCGATAAAACTCCGTGAAGGTTATGAAAAAGCTGAAAATCTGAAGTAGAGAAAAGCAATACAAATTATTGACTTTCAACCTCCCTCTGAGCCAAAAAAATGTACTAAGAAGAAGCCTAGGCGTGGAGCATCCTCCACAAAATTTGCCAAGAGGCGTTGAGCATGGCAGAAGGTGGTAGGTTCACGGGTCAGTTTGTGGGTCAGTTGTGGTTCAGAAGAGGGAGTATGAGATCTGTCCGAGAAAAGGTATTTTTCATTTTTTTTTCATCTGAGTTTCCCGATTGTTCTCTCCCAACAGGTATGTTTCATCTGGGTTTTGTTGATTACTCTTTGTTGGAATTTAAATGTGGTTTTGGTTTATTTTGTCTGACATTTGGAATCAGATTTCAGGAGGTCTGCAATCTAATGGAAGTTCGGATTGGGTTTTACTGATTGAATAGAGTGGAACGAAGGGATAAGTTTTGGAGGCAAGAAGAATACTCTCGGTTGGTTTTGGAAAGCTTTGGAACCATGAATACTCTCTGGGTTACTGATTTGGTTTTGAAATTGTAGTTCTACATAGATTTTATTAGCAATTGCTTTGATCTTTGTAGACTTAGACATAGAATGAAATTGTATGTTCCATGAATGGGAACAATGGTTGATTTAATTAACTCTCGGTTGGTTTTGGAAGGTTTTGGAACTGTGAATACTCTTTGGTTTTGAAATTGTAGTTCTACATGGATTTTATTAGCAATTGCTTTGATTGGTGTATGTTCCATTAATGGGTACAATGGTTGGTATGATTTTGTTTAGATTTACATTCTCTTAATGATAAGTCAATATTTCATTTGCGCATTTTATTTTTTCAATTTTGTTTATGTGGTATCAAAGAGAGAAATCATTTTGAGGGACATTTTTGTTTCTTGTTAACCGTGTGAACAAAAGGCTCCATACCATCACGTGAAGCCATACCATACGCATTATTCCAAACTACAGAAAAAAAAAAATTAAAGAACAAGCGAAAAATGTGAGAACAAAGTAAATACAGCCACTATTATGAACACGACAGTTAATTAAATCCAAATCATGCGATGAACAATCCTTCTTTTCAGCTTCAATAGTTGATGGTTTACAGCAATCTCAAGGCTTATTTGCTGTAATCGCTCCCCCCATCAAATCTTGGGTAGGGAATATTTTCCTTCCCTTCAAGCGATAACGTAGCACCAAAAACACTTATAATATCAAAATTTTATCCTTAAGCCGTTGATGTCGGATAAGTAAAACTTTCGTCAAAAGTTTCAAGTATGTTGTTTCTTTCGAAAAAGTCATTAACCAACCGCGTCGGAAAACACAAATAATCTAAGCTATTCAATCGGGTGAGTTGCGGTGACAGAATCGGTGCAAGAGAGTCGTCGTAATTGACATCGACATGCCCAAATACGCAACATGATATCATTGTGCGTGAGTGAGCCCAGCTTGTTAAGCCTTTGAGCCAATTCGTCAGACATATGGGCACACTTTCTTCTGCCTACAAATTCTAGAGTAGCTGGCCTACATCCATAAAATCGTTGCCAAACAATAGGGCCTTAAGCCTATAGAGCAAATTGGGCCTTTGGCCTAATAAGATTTATTTTGTAAGTTTAATGTTTTGTTTTTACAAAATATCAACTTGAGGGAAATTGTTGGGAGTAAACCAATAGATTTAGATATTTGAATCGTTGGAGCTTGCGAGCATTTAGGTCAACTTTACTATTGATTCTTCTCATGTAGAAAAGATTATAATTTTCAGTTTTAATGATAATAAATCTTATAATTGCTTTTTTTTCTATGTAATAAACTTTTCAATTTCACTTTCTCGTTTTGGTAGGTTTTACAATTTTCTAATTAATTATTTTTATTTTTTACATACATTGTTCATGTATAGAACTTCATTAAGTAAAAATACTATCATCAAATTTGTTTTTTTAAGCCCTGCATCTCCATCTTTTTATTAATTCTCTCTTTTTTTTTCTCAATTTTCACAGTCTATAAGCGACAAGCTATAAAGTTAAGTTATAACTTTAAAGGATATTTTTTATATTTAAATACCATACAAAGATATGTTTATTTCTCTTATGAGATATCTAATGGACTCAAAATTAAATAGGAATTGAAAGGAATCAACTTGTACTCTTAAGACTTTTTTTCTCAACAATTCCTACCTTAAAAATGGGTCTTTAAGAAAAAAAGGGGGAGGGGAGGCAACTTATATTATAAAATGTAATAATAATGCATCACATTTAAGGTTCAAGTGTAAGAACAAGTTGACCTATGTAAAACAAGCTCAAAGTCCTGCCATAAACACAGAACCAAGGTGTAGAAGTGGTCACCTTGTGGGTAATTCCAAAACCTATTAAAAGAAAGCAAAACTTATTAGGCAAGTTTGCTTAACGACTTAGAGACATTGAAAAGACTAACAATGGTGACTTCAAATTAAGATCATTTTTTAAATAGATAAAGGTAGCACATGTTACATCACTATTGTAATTTTCTTTCACAGCCCATCTTCCTTGCATTTATCCTTAGTTGGCAAAGAGAGAACTTCCTTCTTCTTTTTCTTTTCTCGCATTTTTGCCTTTCCCCCCATCCATCGTCTCCTTCATTCTTGTTTTGTTCAATTTTTATAGTCTACCTCCTACAAGCTATAGGTGGCACACATGTATGAAGGTTTTAATACTATGTCAAAAAATATTTATTCTTTCTCTAAAAATGAAAGTTAAACAAAAAAAAAAAGACGACCTTTTGTATAAAAAAATATATTACTAACATGAAACATTTAAGATTCGGTGTAAAAACACATTGACCTAGGTATAAAAAGTTTGAAATCCTCTTGCAATTTTTCCATAAGGACAACATAGTGGTGCAGGATCCGTTGTCTTTTGCATGATTCCAAGATTAGTAAAACAAAGTGGAGCTTACTAGGCAAGTTTACTTGAAGACTTTAAGATATTGAAAAGACAATAATAGTAACTTTGATTTGGGATCAAGTTTCAAAAGAACAGACAAAGTTAGAAAAAGTTAGAAAATGCTATATCATTTGCTATATTTTTCTCCCATGGTCCACCTCTTTTGGATTTATTCTTAATTAGATAAGTGAGTAGTTTCATCTATTTTTCTTTGGATTGCATGTTTCTTATGTAAATATTTACATATACTATTTTATAGATAAAATGTTAAATCATTTTAAGCTTTCAGCAACATGAGACATAGTACGAAACATATTTCTTTAATATATTATATCAGCCTAAATATAAAAAAATCATGAGAATTTTCTTATGAGAGATAGAATATCATACTAGAATGAAGACTTTAATATTATATTATAAAAAAATTTCACTGAAAGGAAATCTTTAAAAGGAAAAGATTACCTCATACTACCATATTAACAAGTGAGCATCAAAATTTTGGTCTGAAACATGCTAGCCAACGTATAGAAAGGTCAAGTCTTCTATGGAGCTTGCAAGTCCTTTTCAAGGGTGTTCACAATTTTTCGTGGAAACAACGGCACGTTGCGGGACTTCTCATCTTTGGGTAAATTCCAATACCCACAATAAAGCAAATAGGAACTTGCTAGACAAAGTTGCGTGAAGACTCGGAAATATTGAAAAAACTATAAATGTTGACTGATCAACTTTTAAATTAATAGGCAAAAGACAGCCCACGTTACATTTTCACTATTTTTCTCATAAGGTCTTTCTTTTTTGTACTTTTCTTAGTCAGTCGAGCACTGCTTCCATATTTTTTCCTCAAATGCGTGTTCCTTACGTGACTATTTATGCAAAGACCATTTAGTAGGGTTGAGATGGCGGAAGATACGAACAAGGGACGTCTAGTCTTCAAGTAAATGTTTTAAGGAAAGTTTTAGGCATCCATAAAGGGAGCAATGAAAACCCAAAAATTGAAAGTGCTGAAAGTTGCCTGCAGTTTTCCTGTGCTCCCTAAAGAAACTTGCGGTTTTCCCATAGAAATGACGTATTGACGCAAGAGCTTACGTCACTGTTGATTGAGATTTGTGGTAGTCAATACGGACCATCTGTGTGGGACAGACGAGATTAAAGTTGCTTGACTAACCTGGTTGACTTGTGGCGAGCAAACACCTAGTCAAGACGGCAAGTCTCTGCTTCTTCACCACCAACCACTAGCGGCCTCCTCCTATCCAAACCCTCATTTATACTATACCAAGAAATTGCAGTGCGAAACTGAAAATCTGGTATGGTTGCGAAAGGGAATAGTTTGGTTCATCGAAATGCCTTCAATTCAAAATTTTCATTGTAGCTTATTGTAAGGCTAGAAATAACATAAATCACCATTGCATTGCCTTTCATGTTGAGGGGAATTTTAATGTAGAAAATTGGTTGAATGCTAACATGTTTAGAGAAATAAGGGGAAAAGGAGTAGCATTGGCTGGCCAACCTTTTAGTTTCCCGTTGATTTTTTTTCCTTCTTTGTGCAAATTAAAAACCAAAACTAATACTTGTCAACTTAAGTTTGAAACTTTAATTTGATGTATATTAATATTTATTTTGCTATAGATTGATCATAACAGTCAATTTCCTTTGTCATCAAATTTTCATGTCTACATAAAGTTGTATTCTCAAAACTACAAAGTATTAGATATGACTTAAGGCCAAAATATCCAACAACTAAACTAATATCTAAAATAATAATAATAAAAAGAAATATTAAAATCAATACATCTTCAAGAAGTTTAAAGAAATTCTATCAAAGGCTTCCTTGTCATTTGATTGTATTTTTTTATTATCTATTTGAAATTGAAAAGAACTTCCGAATGTACGAGCTCTAAACTTCAAAAATGTCATTGACCAAGTTACAGTTTTTTTTTTTAATTAGTTAGTAGTACAACTTTTAAAAAAGAAATTGTATCGAGCATGGCATAAAAGTGAGGTATCACTCTCATATGACATTCTACCACAATAAATTGACATCACATATTCTTTGGAAATACTCACAACATCATAAGTTTGAGTGTAAAAACGGTAAACATAATGTACATGAAGTGAGTTAAACTTTTAAACAATCGTGAAGGATGCGATCCATCTTCTTTACTACTATCTTGAGATTTATTCTTCATCAATGAGTGATTACATGATAATTTTGATACTTGCACGTTAGACCGTGCATAATGTATAAGCAACGTCTTTATCCCTTAAATTTTTTTTATGGGTCTCAATATTTAATTAGTATCTCCTCATCAAAGCCAAATAATTTTAATATCTGCACATCAACATCTAATTGAGTTAATGGTAACCACATAGCTTTTTGATGATACAAACATGGGACATCCATGGCGTTACCATTTTTTTTATGGACATGACGCCTCGTTTGCAAGAGCTCACATCCCTGGTAATTTCAAGTTCAGATAAAACAAACAGGAAATTAATAGGCAATTGCCTTTAGAAGGTGATTGGAAATTTGAATTGAGATACTCTTTTGAACCATTATGAATGGATAAGGACAGCAAATGGTACATCTATGTAGCAAATCTTGGATTTTTTTTCTTGGTCAATCATTAAAGAGGTCTCATCTTTTCCCTCTAAGTTGCATGTTTCTTATGTCTAAACAAAAAAATTTCAATAGTCCTTTAACGTAAATCGAGCAAACAATAAGAGAAGCTACATCATCTCATGTGAATTCCCACTAAATTGCATGAGTCTACACGCAACTTACCAATCAATTTCCACGCAAAAGATAGACAATAGTGACAATTTTAAGTCACACTACTTTAGAATAAAAAATAAAAAAATTTAATTTAGGAAGGTGACGCCCTTCTTCCTCACAAGAATAAATACTACTCCTCATGCTTGAAGCATCATGTCCATTTAGATGTCCAACTATTTTGTTAGAAAAATGGTTAGTGTCCACACCTTGCTATCCTTTGCCTATATCATTTTCAATTTTTCCCTCATTCTTCCTAGATCTACGTCCAATCTTGAAACACTAAATGTCACTTCATGCACCAAGAACTCTACTTTCAGATGCTCAAAATTGGAGAGGGAAGCACTTCTTACCTTCAAAGAAAGTCTCATAGACCCATCAGGACGGCTCAATGCTTGGGTTGGTGATGATTACTGCAACTGGATTGGAGTTGGTTGTGAGAACAACATAGGCCATGTTATCAAGCTTGACCTCAAAAACTCATTCCCACAACTCGATGAATATTATTTTGGCAATGAGTATGATGAAGCATTCAAAGCCTACGAGAACTCATGCCTAAAAGGTAAAATAAGTTCTTCTTTACTCAATTTGAAGCATTTGAATTATCTAGATCTAAGCTACAATAACTTTAATGGAAGCAATATTCCCAAGTTCTTGGGTTCATTGAAAAGTTTGAAGTATCTCAATCTCTCTTTCTCATATTTTTCTCAAGATATTCCTCCACATCTTGGGAATCTATCAAGGTTAGAGTATCTAGATCTAAAATCACCTTTGGACAACATTAACTCTCTAAAATTAAGAGTGAAAAGCATAGAATGGCTTGTCGGTTTTCCTTCTCTTAAGTATCTTAATCTAGGAGGTGTAACTCTTGAGAACATACAAAATTGGTTTGAAATGATTACCATGCTTCCTTCTTTATTAAAGATATACTTGCCAAATTGTGGACTCAATCATTTTCCTCCATCAATTTCCCTTGCAAACATGACATCACTTTTTGTCCTTGATCTTTTTGGCAATTCTTTTAATTCCCCAATCCCACATTGGTTGTCTAATGTGAGTGAGCTTTCAACAATTAACCTTGAGGATTGTTTCCTTAGAGGTACTATTCCAAATGGTCTAGGACATCTGCCCAACTTACGCAGCTTAAATTTTGGTTTCAATAATCTAATTGGAAAAATTCCAAGTTCATTTGCCAACCTTTGCAAGTTGCAAGCCTTAAACTTAGCCTTCAACAATATTACTGGAAAGATAACTGAGTTGGTAGATGGAATGTCTCAATGCTTCAACAATATAAGTGTTGAATATGGACATTTAAATTGTAATATGCTACGTAAGGGTAACTTACCCTATTTACTAAAGGGACTCAATGCATTGGAAACTATTGACCTCTATGGTAACTTTCTTAAGGGTTCAATTCCAAATTCTATTGGAAACTTATCATCATTGCAAGTCCTTCATCTTCCTTTTATGGAGAGTTCAATTCCTAACTCTATTGGAAACTTGTTGTCACTGCAAGTCTTTTCTCTCTCCTTTAATGAAAGTTCAATTCCCAATTCTATTAGAAACTTGTCATCATTACAAGTCCTTTCTCTCTTCTTTGATGAGAGTTCAATTCCTAGTTCTATTGGAAACTTGTTGTCATTGAAGGAACTTTCTCTTTCCTTTACTAGGGGCTTACTTCCCAATTCTCTTGGAAACTTGTCATCATTACAAGTCCTTTCTCTCTCCTTTGATAAAGGTTCAATTCCTAGTTCTATTGGAAACTTGTTGTCATTGAAGGAACTTTCTCTTTCCTTTACTAGGGGCTTACTTCCCAATTTTATTGGAAACTTGCCATCATTACAAGTCCTTTCTCTCTCCTTTGATAAAGGTTCAATTCCTAGTTCTATTGGAAACTTGTTGTCATTGAAGGAACTTTCTCTCTCGTTTACAAAGGGCTTAATTCCTAATTCTATAGGAAACTTGTCATCATTGCAAGACTTTTCTCTTTCCTTTCATGAAGGTTCAATTCCCAATTCTATTGGAAACTTGTCATCATTGCAAATCTTTTTTCTTTCCTTTGATAAGGGTTCAATCCCCAATTCTATTGGAAGCTTGTCATCTTTGCAAGTCTTTTCTCTTTCCTTTGATAAAGGTTCAATTCCCAATTCTATTGGAAGCTTGTCATTATTGAAGGAACTTACTCTTTCCTTTAATGAAAGTTCAGTTCCCAATTCTATTGGAAACTTGTCATCATTGCAGAAACTTAATCTCAAGTTTAGCCAAGTGATAGGAACAATTCCACAAAGCATTGGAAAATTGTCAAAGCTTGTTTCCTTGAATCTTCATTTGAATTTGATAAAAGGTGTTATAAGTGAAACTCATTTCCAAAATCTCACTCAATTAAAAACTCTTATGTTGCAATCAACATTTTCAACAGAACCATCACTAGTTTTAAATATCAAACATGATTGGGTTCCTCCCTTTAAGTTAGTAGATGTCTACCTAAGTAGCATACAAGTTGGCCCAAAATTTCCAATGTGGTTAAAAACTCAAACTGAATTGAAGTTTCTCTCTCTTATTAATGATGGCATTTCTAACACCTTTCCACATGACTTTTGGAAGTCCTGCTCAAATATTCAAAACTGGGATCTATCTCATAACAAACTACAAGGGATAATACCAAACTTACAATTTCCACCCTCCATACATTTCTTTGATTTAAGTTTCAATAACTTTGAAGGCCCACTCCCAATTTTTCCTAGTAATCTTATAGGAATATGGCTCAATAATAATATGTTCTCAACACCTATTCCTGAAAATATAAATGAGTTATTGCCTAAATTACAATACTTGGATCTCTCTTCAAATCCAATTATGGGTAGAATTCCCCATTCGATTGGAATGCTAAAAGAATTGAATTTTCTAATATTGAGAAACAATTCTCTATCTGGGGAACTCCCTTCTCAATTGAAGGATTTACAATATTTAGAAGTGTTAGATTTAGCAAACAACAATATAACTGGCAATCTTCCGTGGTCAATGAGATTTCTAAATCAACTAAAGTTCTTGTCATTGCATCAAAATTATTTTCAAGGAGAGATTCCTTCCTTCTTCGTAAACTATAAAAATTTGATACACCTTGATCTTGGAGGAAACAAATTCTTTGGGAAATTTCCAACATGGATAGGAGAAAGTTTATCATCTTTATTGAGATTAAACCTAAGGGCCAATTTGTTTCATGGGGAGATACCTCAAGAATTATGTCTTCTCTCCAGACTTAAAATATTAGACATTGCAGATAACAAATTTTCAAGAGCAATCCCTCCATGTATAGGGAACTTGAGTAATGATAATGACAACATTGATGAGGACTTTGAACAAATGGTGCTAGTTTGGAAAGGAAGAGAATATGTATATTTTGACTTAATTGATCTCTATTCCCTTGACCTTTCTGGAAATAATCTATCAGGAGAAATACCAGAAAATATAACAAGTCTCTTAAGATTGGTCAATTTAAATTTGTCAAGGAACCAATTAATTGGAAGAATTCCTGAAAAAATTGGGAACTTGCAGGAGTTAGAATCTCTTGATCTTTCAAACAATGAGCTTTTTGGTCATATCCCTAAAAGTTTGTCTTTTTTGTACTTCTTAAGTCACTTGAATTTGTCATTCAATAACTTATCTGGAAGAATTCCACAAGGGTATCAACTCCAAACACTTGATGACTCTTCTATTTACCAAGGAAATCCTTTACTTTGTGGGCCTCCTCTTTCAATAAACTGTTCAAAGAATGAAATTAAACCCAAAGTAGTTACAATTAGCAAAAATGAAATTGAGCCGTCATTTTTCCTCATTGGTATGATAGTTGGGTATATTTTTGGATTTTGGGGGGTTTGTGGCACACTAGTTATTTCAACATCTTGGAGACAAGCTTACTTTGGATGCTTTAAGAACCTCAAAGGCAAAATTATTGTTTTTTTCATGGTAAAAGTTGTTTGCTTACTAAGAAAGTTCAAGGAAGACAAAGGTGTAGCCCATGGATGATATAAGCTTTCCTTAATTCGCATCATCTTTTATTGTGAGTGTTTCTAGTTATTATACATTTTGCTATTATTTACTTTTAGTTTATGATGAGTTATAGGTTTTGGAAAGCCCATGAATGATATGTGCTTTCCTTATTAGTGTCAACTTGTATTGGAAGCTTTTCTAGTTGTTGTATGTTTTTTTATTGTTTACTTTTAGCTTATGATAAGTTGTTGATGTTGGCAAGCCTATGGATGATATGAACTTTCCTAATCATCTTGTATTGTAAATATTTATGGTTATTATATGTGTTTCTATTGTTACTTCCTGTTTACTATAAGTTGCAAATGTTGGCAATATCTTTAGACAACTATTAGTTGTATGTCAACAAGTGAAACTATCCATGTGAGAATATAGCAAACAAGATATCCATTGTACTTCAAGAATAATTTCATTGGATTACTTAAAAAACATAGTTTTTAATCTTTATTATTTTTGCCAATGAGTATATTGATTGGATCATTTTTTTCAGCTATTATAATCTTTTGATGTTCCTTATCTTGCACTAACTTAATTGTGTTAAGAAGTTTGTTTATGTCTTCTACTTCTCCATGGCGTATTTTACTAGGATAGAATATTGTTTTGATGATGACTATCTCATGCTTAGAATGAAAAGACCATATTGTGCCTTTCAATATCTATTTATTATGATATCTTGATGACAATGTCCTCATACAGAGCCTTGCAATACTTAATTCGATTAATGCTTAAATAAGTAATCATAATGCTACGCCAGATTGTGTCCTTATACAGAGCCTTGCAATACTTAATTCGATTAATGCTTAAATAAGTAATCAAAATGCTACGCCAGATTGGTTTCAGTACGTGTTCTTGCTATTTTCACTATATAGTATATGTTCTTACCAGATAAAGTGGTATTGTTGGGTATTATATCACATGGAGACAATGTCACTTGGCTTTACCTCTTATGCATTCGAGAATAATATTAAGGCGATGTGTTAGCTTATTGTCCTTAAACACCATGATTCAACACATTTTCATAGAAGAGAATTCTGGTGTTACTTAGCTTAGTTAGAGCAAGCAGAACCAAAAAGATCCCAAGTTGGTTATTCACCCCCACCTCTGTTACCTACCTTAAACCAAAAATAAATAAATAAATAAATAAAGCAAAAAAAAAGCCAAAAAACAAAAAAAAATAAGGAACTTTCTATTGAATCTCTTACGCATAATAATCCGTCAAAATCTATCTTTTTAATTATCTTCAAATAAGATAGCCAAGGTCGTAACTTATCCTTATATTTGTTCTCATGTGCCAACTACAACATATGCCTTTTTCAATCAGCACCTTCGATTCTGCCATCACTGAAAATCCTGATGAAAAGTTCACAGGCGTCTCTCATGCGTGATGGTATGTCACAACCATTATAGATTCAAATCTGATCGCAAGAAATAAGGAAAGTTCCTGGTGAAAATTATCCGCAGTCCTGGCTACGAGAAATGGCGTAAAACCGAGGTGTTAGTGGTCTTCACATTCAGAATCAGACTGCTGCAGAGAAACTATTTTCTTTTCCTGGCTTTGCCATTACCATCTAACATTGCCCGCTATTGTGGTAATATCATGGAATATAATGGTAGCCCACAACATCCAACTTCTTCATAAGTATTGATATTATGTTGGAACTCAATTAGTAATGAATGTTCTATTGCAGCCCTGAATGAACAGTTCCTACAATCAAGAATGCGCCAACAGTAACCAAAAGGAAAAAGAACATACATTATTGTTAATGATTCCTATATACATATATCATCGGGCAGAAAAACCAATGCAAGAGGCTGTAATTTGGTGCCTGATATCACAATAGAGTTAACAACAAAAACATAAGTGATTCAAAGTTCTACAGGACAAGTGCTTGTTAGACACAGATCCATACAAAAATCTACAACATGCTACTTTGCTATCCCTCACATTATAAAAGTGCAAACTGCAGTATTGTAGGCATCAAGCTTATCGAGTTCAGCCCCATTTTATAGCCGCGAACCGATAAAGACTTTTTCCTTATCTGTTTCCAGAAGATCTATTTCCTTGTTGCCTTTATTTGGAGTCCTCTTCAGAGGCTGTGGATTCTCTGATCCTTTGACAGACTTGGCTGATATCTTACTTCCTTGCTCTACTCTATTCACGTCTTCCTCTATCGACTCCTTCGCTTGCAGCTCTTCCACCACTGGCTTAAGCTCTTCTGGTTTCTTCTTGTCATTTAAAGAGGGTGTAGGGCGTCGATGCAAGAATAGTTCCTGCAAAATCTGATGCACTTTCTTCCTACCTGCAGTTATTTAGTGTGAAAAAAAAGAATATAAAGATTTAAAAACATAACTAAATGTCCTTGATGTTATGACTTTAACTCTGTTTCTAGGACATATAGAAAACAGAATCTAGGCACAGTGCAGAGAAATTTCTGAATGAAAACACACGGAACGATTGAACTGAATGGTTCTATATTTCATAGAAAAGTTGCAGCAACAGAAAGCTTACAAAGGAAAATGGTTCTCAACGTTCAAACCAGTAACCAAGGCAGCTTCTAACTTAAATACATAAAACAGAATACATAGGAAAATATGACAGCAACTACACGCCACATTCTTTTCTTTACTGGAAAGAAGTATGGACAGTAACACGCCCATGACAGATTGGCCAAAAGGACACTCTTCAGTTGTTCAGCAACTTCTAGATGGAACTGCCACAGATAAGAGTTGAACACCTACCTCACTGCCTAGTGCCGTGTCTAACACTTGATTGAACTGTCCTTACTACCAGCCAGACACGATGGGTGGTTGACAAAAAACAAAACCCCATTACTTTCAACACCCTTCCTTAATGGGGTTTGTGGTTACCCCAATCTTTGTCCGGATCTTCTCATGTTGATCTTTGGAGAGGCTTTTTGTTAGTATATCAGCAAGTTGATTCTCACTACTGCAGTGAAGCAATTCAATCTCCTTTGCTTCAATGACTTCACGAATGTAGTGAACTTTAATTGCAATATGCTTTGTCCATGAGTGATGACTTGGATTATTAGCCATTGAGATGGCTGATTTGCTATCACAGAACACTTTGGTTTCTTCTTCTTGTGAATAACCAATTTCCCCCAGCAGCCGCCTTAACCAAACACATTGACATGCAGTAGCAGAAGCTGCAACATATTCAGCTTCTGCTGTTGATAAGGCAACAGAACCTTGCTTTTTAGACATCCAAGAAAAGCCTCCAGATCCCATAGAAAAAAGATAACCTGAGGTGCTCCGTGAATCTTTAGTATTTCCAGCCCAATCACTGTCAGTAAATCCCACCAGCTTGAAATTTTTGCTTTTTTCAAATAGCAAACCATAGTCAATCGTTCCTTGAACATATCTTAGGACTCGTTTCAGCTTACTAAATTGATTCTGAGTGGGGTTTTGCATGAATCTTGACAACATTGTTACTAAATACAGCAAGTCAGGTCTTGTTGCAGATAGATAGAGAAGGCTTCCAATCATGCTCCTATAAACTGTAGGATTTGCACTCCCTGATTCATCTTCAGCATGAACCTTTTCTCCAGGAATAAGGGGTGTTGATACAGCATTGCAATCAGTCATTCGAAACTTCTTCAAGATTTCTTTTGCAAATTTTGATTGTGACATAAAAATTGCATGATTTCCTTGTTTCACTTCTACTCCAAGAAAGAACTTCATCATACCAAGATCATTCATTTCAAATGTTTGCACCATTTGAGCCTTGAAATTAGCTAGACTTTCTTCACAATTTCCTGTATAGATTAGATCATCTACATACAAGGAAACAATTAAGATCTTGGTACCTTTTTTGTAAATGAACAAGGTGGGTTCACTAGGACTGCGTGTGAATTGTTGTTCCTGGAAGAAGTGACTTATCTTGCTAAACCAAGCCCTTGGAGCCTGTTTTAGCCCATAAAGTGCCTTGTTAAGCTTTAACACCATCTCTTCCTTTCCTCTGATTTCAAACCCTTGGGGCTGGTTGATGTAGATATCTTCATTTATCTCACCATTGAGAAAGGCAGCCTTGACATCAAGTTGCAGCACCTTCCATTGGTTTTGGGCAGCCACGGCTAGGATAAGTCTAATAGTTTCCAAACGTGCTACTGGAGCAAAGGTTTCAGTAAAATCCTCTCCAGGAACTTGAGAGAATCCTTTAGCAACAAGCCTTGCTTTATATCTTTGAACTTCTCCTTTCTCATTCAACTTGGTTTTAAATATCCATTTCACACCAACTGCTTTCTTTCCTACAGGTAGATTGGAAACTCTCCAGGTGTTGTTTCTTTGAATGGTTTGAATTTCTTCCTCCATGGCTCTCTTCCACTCTTCCTTCTTCATAGCTTCATCAAAGGATGTTGGCTCTAGAGTGGACATATTACAATATTCATAAACCTCTTCCAATGACCTCATTCTTATCGGAGTCATGGTAGTAGGAGAATTATCTTCGGCCAAAATTCTGTCAGCATCAGAGTTAGGAATCTGTGGAGCAGTATTAGTTAGCCCGACAGGAGTAACTGGTTCTGAATTGTGGGGATTGGAAGACTCTCCTATGCTTTCCTGACTTGAATCATTTCTTATCAAGTTAGGAAGCAAAACATTCTGATATTCTTCCCTTTTCAATTCCCAATTCCATGTAGCATTCTCATCAAACACCACATCCCGAGTCACCATCAATTTGTTCTGCTCTACATTATATATTCTATAAGCTTTGGACTTCAAGCTGTACCCTAACATGACACCCTTTTCTGCCTTTTTTTCCAACTTATGTCTCTGATGGTTTGGAACATGAACAAAGCATAATGAGCCAAAGACTCTTAAATGCTTAACATTTGGTTTAACTCCTTTCCATAATTCATAAGGAGTTTTGTCTTTTGCTGCTGCAGATGGGGTTAAATTTAATAAATACACAGCAGTATAGACAGCTTCAGCCCAAAAGCTTTTAGGAATCATTTTTTCTTTCATCATGCTCCTAGCCATTTCCATGATGCTTCTGTTTTTTCTTTCAGCCATCCCATTCTGTTGAGGACAATATGGTGTTGACAGTTGCCGTCTTATCCCTTCCTGGGTACAAAACTGATTGAAATCACCAGACAAATATTCACCCCCTTGGTCTGATCTTAGGACTTTAATCATCTTGTTGCACTCTTTCTCTGCTAATAGCTTGAACTCTTTAAATATATGCAATACTTCAGATTTTTCCTTTAAAAAGAAAACCCAGCACATCCTTGACAAGTCATCAATGAATGTAACAAAGAATCTTCTACCTTCATTTGTGGGTATCCTCATAGGACCACACACGTCTGAGTGAACCAACTCAAGAAGGTCTTTTGATCTTTCAATTGTTGCTGAAGGAAATGGTAGCTTATGACTTTTTCCAGCTTGACAGCCCCCACATACTTCGTCACATAACTTCACCTTTGGCAGCCCTTCAACAAGACTCAAGTCATGCAAATTCTTCAAGGCTCCAAAGTGAATATGTCCGAATCTTCTATGCCATAACCAAGACTGATCTGAGCTGGTGATGAGTGCTGTAGGAAGCTTGTAGGCAAAGTTGATTGGGAAATTTCTGGAATTCTCCATATTAACCACAGCAAGTTTGTTTGCAGGAAAGCTTTCTTCATGAATGGAACACTGCTTGTTTTTAAATACCAACATATATCCATTCTCTAACATTTGTCCTACACTTAGTAGGTTTTGACTCAAACTAGGAACATACAACACATCCCTAATCACATGAGCCCCATAAGCAGTTTCAACCGTTACTTCTCCTGACCCTAAAACATCAATTCTCTCATCATTTCCCAATCTGACCTTGGATTTATAAGTTCTGTCAAGCCTACTAAATATCCTATCATCAAAAGACATATGATTGCTACAAGCACTATCCAAGAATCACACATTAGAGCTTTTACTAACAGAGGAACAACACACATAAAACAAAGTATTTTCAACTTCATTTTCTTCTGCAACACTGACAGAATGTTTTTCTTCCTTTGATCGACAATTTTTCTCTACATGACCAAATTTTGAACATTTTTTGCACTGAGGTTTGCCTTTATGCCAGCAAAACTTCTCATCATGATTGGTCTTTTTGCATACTTTGCAAAGGGGAAACTTGTTTTTGTAATCATCATTTTTCTGACTACCTTCTATGGCTAAAGGTTCTAATGACAGCCTAGTTTTGAAGGTAGATTCTATTGATAGCTTCTCTTTACCTCTATCAGTTCGTTTCTCAAAGGCCTCTAAGGATCCCATGAGTTCAGATACTGACAAGGTCTTAAAATCTTTGGTTTCTTCCAAAGTAGTAACTGTTGAATCAAATCTTGCAGTAAGACTGATTAGTATTTTCTCTACAACTCTGCTGTCTGGTATTTCCTCACCGAGAGCCCTCATTTGACAAACAACATGATTAACTTTTGTATAGTAATCTACCACCAGTTCATCTTCATTCATTTTGAGCAGTTCAAAATCTCTTTTAAGTGACTGAATACGTACCTGACGAACCTTGGGTATACCAAGGAACTTATTCTTTAGTAGCATCCAGAACTCATGTGCTGAAGAAGCATGAGCCACTCTATCAAATATTGAATCTGACACTGAAAGGTGTAGAACAAACAGGGTCTTCATATCCTTCTCTTGATTCTTCTTATATTTCTCTCGATCAGTAGGTGAGAGAGCATTTTCATCATCAACTTTAGCCAATCCTTTGCTTACTATGTCCCAAACTCCTTGGATACGAAAATATAAAATCATTAAGGTAGACCATTGACGGTAATTTTTACCATCAAAGTGGGGCAACGGAAGTTGTGAGTTAGGAAAGAGTTGGGCTCCAGAAGAACTAGAAAAGGAGGATGAAGATGAGGGTGTTTGAGATGAGGCCATTGTAAAGACGAAATCAGAACCTGGCTTTTGATACCACTGTTATGACTTTAACTCTGTTTCTAGGACATATAGAAAACAGAATCTAGGCACAGTGCAGAGAAATTTCTGAATGAAAACACACGGAACGATTGAACCGAATGGTTCTATATTTCATAGAAAAGTTGCAGCAATAGAAAGCTTACAAAGGAAAATGGTTCTCAACGTTCAAACCAGTAACCAAGGCAGCTTCTAACTTAAATACATAAAACAGAATACATAGGAAAATATGACAGCAACTACACGCCACATTCTTTTCTTTACTGGAAAGAAGTATGGACAGTAACACGCCCATGACAGATTGGCCAAAAGGACACTCTTCAGTTGTTCAGCAACTTCTAGATGGAACTGCCACAGATAAGAGTTGAACACCTACCTCACTGCCTAGTGCCGTGTCTAACACTTGATTGAATTGTCCTTACTACCAGCCAGACACGATGGGTGGTTGACAAAAAACAAAACCCCATTACTTTCAACACTTGATAGTTAAAGAAACACGGACTGAGACAGTAGTTTTGTTAATACACTTGAAATTAAGATTACAATTTTGTAAGTTGAATCCATTGATAGAGGCATGAACTGGAGCCACAGTTCAATTGAACATTCAAAAAGAAAATGAGAATAATTGTGCAGTTGAACTTGATTGAGATCATAATACCTCTTAGCTACTACTGTTCTTTAATTAACAGACGTTCATCTAACATTATATACTCACAAGAGGTGGTACCAGAAAGCCATACTAAAAAAAAGTATTAGACCAAGAAGATATAACATCTACTCAACTCAGATAAAACTCATTCCATCTGATTGGGTTTGACCACCTTCCACTCCAAAAATAATCTTATAATTTCCGAAACCATATGTCATAATCTTCTCCCAACCTCATCCCATATCGTTTTCAAAGCATGTCTGCCAAAGATTGGTTAACACAAAGAATACAAATAGTTACTAACAAGAAAGTTCAAAACAATACAGCTACAAGGAAAGAAAAATCGAGTTGATTGGTGTGAAATGATGGAATAGTCATCACTAAGCCCGAAACGTTGCAGTTAATCCCTTTGCGAGTTCAACGAAGATTGGGCTTGCCTTATCTATGCAACGCGGGGTGCCCGAGAGAAGCTTTAGCACCTATTCTTGTCAAAGACAGAGTGCTACAACCAAACACTCATCCGACTATTGTGTCACACAGAACCAAGAGGGTAAAACCTGTGGATTAGTCTTCAAATGACACCCTGATCTAATATGCTCACAAACAAATGAATCCAACTTTGGGTAAAAAAGCGTCTATAATCGAACCATGAGAATGACTCAAAACTGATACTGCCATACAAATGGGAATTTGAAACTACCAAACTTGTGTGTCAGACATACCAACAACCAGGGGAAGCAGCATGCATCCTAGAGACATGAGTAGCAACTAATAGGACTCTAAAACATCTCTAGAGAAGTTTATGAAGCAAAAAGGAAGGTTTTATAAGCTCACAACAAAGATGGGGCCCAAACTTTCAGTGTCACAAGCCTCAAAGACCCCCGCATACCCCCGCATGACCAATTCGTCTCATTGATGCAAACGACGCCCAAGAGAAACGCAATAGAATTACATCTATCGTCGAAATCTGAGCACACGGAACAAACGAAACACACAAAAGTTCACGAGTAGAGAAGGGACCTACCGGTATCGGCTTTGAGAGACTCCTTAACGGGGGAATCAACGACGAACATGCCGAGGCTCGTCAGGATCCGGTTAATCATGCCGCGGGGTACAGGGTCAGCGACGTGCTCTTTCAGCTTAGGAGGTCCGTGAATTCTAATGGTTTCGGCCATTTCGGTGGCAGCAGTAAGCCAGGTATCGGGATTGTCCCGGATTCCACACGGAGCGCAGCGACTGGAAGTCGATACTTCGCGCACGTCGTCTTCTGTTTCCGATGTTCGTTTCCAGTGGCGTATGTCTAATTTCACCTTTTTCCAGATGCCTTGGTTTAAGTGTTTGTTAACTTGCCATATACTAGTATTTTTTCAATTAATTTATAAAAAAAACTAATATCAGCGGAAAATTTAATTCGTATAAACAATCAAACCAAACTTCGTTGTCTCTTGAGCACCAACTTAGAGCACCTATGCTGCTTGAATTACAAAATGAAGAGACTGTGTTATAATCCGTCCCTAAATAAGATCCTATTAAGATAGAAATAAAGCTTTTAGAAGATAGAACATAAATTGTAGGACTCTAAAAGATGCAAGCTTGCAATGAGACTCCAAAAGATAGACGATGAGATTATATAAAAAGAGGCTAAGGGCTAAAGGAGGAGGATTTCAGATATTCATGTCATTTGTTATTAGCTTAGGTTCTAGTTGTAGCCGTAATCTAGTGATAATCATAATTTAGTAATAGCCTAATGATAATTGGTGTTTAGTATTACTTTGATTATCGTGGGTTGTTTGGATATTATATTAAGTTTAATAATATGAGAAATTCTATCTGTATTTTTTAGATGCAAATGTTCTTTCTCCCAAAATAAACTATTTATGAGATTGACAAAAAGATTAAGCACTTTCTCTGGGTAGGTTATTCAAAAGATCATACAACTCATAAGGTTGTTTGGCAAGTTGTTTGTTCACCTAAAAAGGAAGGAGATCTTGGACTACTAGACCTTAAAGTATAGAATAAAGTTTTGTTAGGGCAGTTTTTTTGGAATCTCATCAATTGTCCAAATTCATCCTTATGAAGTAAGTGGATTTATAGTACTAAATGTAGGAGAGCTTCAATTATGTCTCTAGACACCAAAGGAAATATGGCATAGAGTTAGAGAGGTCTTCTAAAATTATGACAAATTCTAACCTCTACACTTTCCAAACCTTCTTGTTGTTGTAAGGAAACGTATAAGGAATTACGTCAAGTGAACACTAAGGTTAAATGGTATCATTTGATATGATCAGAAGGAATCAACAAACATAACTTCATTGGTTGGCTCATATGTAAGGATAAACTTCCTATAGCAGAAGTGGTTTCTCGATGGCTCCCCTCAAGTGATTTGTATTGTAATTTTTGTGGCTCTCAATATGAAAGTAAATCACACATGTTTTTTTAGTGTACTTGGACTAGTCAGATTTGGAGAAGTATCCTAGCACAACAAGGCATTCGTAAGGTCATCTACGATTGGGGATCTGAAGTACAATGGATGATTAAAGCAACTAAGGAAAAGGATTTAACTACAAAGCTCCTTAAACTTTATTTCTTAGCTTGTCTTTATTGTATATGGTTAGAACGAAATCGTAGACGTTTTCAAAATAAGACTGTTGATATACCAATGTTGTTAGCTAGAATCAGGAGAGTAGTCTATGAAAGAGTATTTTTATTTAGAAACATTAAACTTTCTCAAGCAAATGTTTTGTTGTATCATAGTTGGAGAATTCCAAATTCTATTTTTTCCTAGATGAATTGTAATGCTGGGGTATGCCGCTAAGCTTATGTACTTTTTTTTATTCTTCGATAAATAAACTCACACATTCATATTAAAAAAAAAAAGAAATTCTATATGATTCTCTTAAGGATTTGAATATTCTATAATTTTATTGATTGGTTAGGAAGGAAAGAGTTTTGTCTTTGACCAAAGTGCCAACTATGGCCAAACAAGAATCTAGGTTGCAGACCTAGAGCAAAATTTCCAAAAACCACTTGCACAAAATTAAGAGCAATTTGCAAACTACTCGTGTCATTATTAGGATACAACCTTTCACCAATCAACATGATTAAAGGAGTACAAATACTTGAGAAATTAGGGCAATTTACTTTAAGGATAAGAATTATTTGATAGGGTGAAGATTATTTTATGTGTGTGTGTGTGTTGACAATCAGGTTGTGTGGCAAAGGAGTAGTGGTTAGATACTTAACGCAAAGAGATCAGCAATCTCTTAAAAATCCTGAAATTTGGTCAAAAATTTCCTATGTTATAAGACCACTGCATAAACATTAGCATAATAGCTACTCCAAAGGACAAAAAAAGGATAAAATAATAATAATAATAATACTAGCACAGCCAAAAGCAACAAACATGTGACCTTAGAGGAAGAGGATCTAAAGTAAAAGAAAGGTATTAATGTCTGTGTTGAATTAATGAAATTAATTTTCAGTGAAGAAAAATTCTTACCAATTCCCACGAACACTTGCATTTTACAACAGTAAGAATTAAGATTGAAAGAATTCCTTTCTTTAATGGCAAAAGTGATCATAAAGCATAATCAAATGAACTCATTTGCTAGAATAGCAAAACTATTTTATCAACATTCACTATTCAATGGTCAACGAGGTTAATCTCTTTCAATTAGCACTCAAGTATTAACGAAACCTGAAACTCATGAGAAAGCCAAAGAAGCAAAACTATAAAGAATGACACAGTTTATGGCATAACTCAGATAAAACATGTATAAGGAATCCACTCAGCCACATTTTGGAAAGAAAAAAAAAAGCTATAGATACACAACACTCCCACAAAGTTGTTTGACAAACAGTTTGCTCACTAAAGAAGGAAAGGGGATTAGGGTTACCAAATCTCAAACTTTGGAATAGAGTTCTTTTGGGACATTTGCTTTGAAAACTCATAAATCTTCAAGATGCTTCATTATAAAGTAAGTGGATTCATAATACAAAATGTAAAAGAACTTCAGTAATGTAGCTTGATATCAAAGGCACCATAACATGGAGTTGGAGAGGCCTTCTCAAACTAAAGCCTACAGTTACTCAGGTTCTTTATACGTTTACCTATTGCCACAAAGAAATTTATCAGGACCTTCAACCAATTGCTGAAAAAGTGAATTGGTATGATTTAATTTGGACAGGGGGCATTTGCAAATATAATTTTATTGGATGGCTAGTTTGTCAAGATCGACTCTCTAAAGCAAAAAGAATGGTACGATGGCTTCCTTTAATTAACTTATACTGTGACTTTTGTCAATCCCATGTTAAAAATAGGAGTCATCTCTTTTTTGAATGTCCATAAACAATGATGGCTTGGAAGACTATCTTTGCTCATAATGAAATTCGACGTCATATTGGAGGATGGAATGAAGAACTGCAATGGATGATTAAAGCAACTAAAGGAAAGGATTTGACTGCAAAGCTTCTTAAAATATCTTTTTTACCTTGTATTTATTGCATATGGACAAAACAAAATAGAAGACGATTTCAAAATAGAATAGTTGACATTTCCATCCTCTTGGCTAAAGTAAGGAAAACTATATAAGAGAGAGCTTCTTTGTTTCAAAATGTAAAATCTTCATAGGGAAATATCATTTTGAGTGAGATTTGGAGGCTTCCAACCTCAATCTTTTCATAGTTGTTGAAATTTGTAATATTAGGATATGCCCTTCTACTTTTGTATATTACTTTATATTAATGCAAACTTATATTTCAAAAAAAAAAAGCCAAAACCAGTTCTATGATGTGTCCTCTTTAGTGCAATTTGCAATCAAAGTAAACTAATTAAACACTTTGATTTGTTAGAACTAGAAGTCATAAACAGAAAAAAAAAAAAAAAAAGCGGCGAAAGAAGGAAGTCATCAACATGCTGGTATTACACATATCGTGTAAAATGACATACGGGCAATAAGCATCCCAACGCAAAGAATATCACATAAGCTTCTGACATCATTGCACTCTTGAATATATAGATTTTCAATGTCTGCTGGGAGCACAAGTGAGTCTCCTCCGCTGCTTATGTTGCACCTTTTCAAGATTACACGTTTTTCAAACATATCACTTTCATTCAGTAAAATATCAGTATCATCTGATCCCACTTGAAGTAGGTAATTGCTTGGTCCTCCTTCTTGCAGGGATTTGCAGTATGCATTAAAGTTGTGGACTTCACAGAATTGTCCATGCAAAGTTTCCAACTTTCTCAACCTTGCTACCTCCTCTCCATTCACCTTTAATGTCTCAGATGATGCGTAAACTACAAGATACTGCGGACGAGAGATTTTGGCTAAAGTCCCAACAGGTATCATCCTTAGATTTGGTGCACAGAGATCCAGGTATCTCAAGTTCACCAACATTTCCATACCTTTAGGTACTTCGTTAATTCCTGTAAGACCAAGATCCAATGCAGTACACTTTGCTAATGAAGGGACGTGATTCAACTTACCACACTCTCTTAGCAATAATGTTGTTAGGTTCTCCAAGTTGGAGATTGAATTTGGCAATTGTTCCATGGTATTATACGATAGATCAAGAACCTTAAGCCCGCGCATATGCACAAAGAAAGAGTCTGGTATCCTTCTCAAACCATTAGACTGGAGCATCATGGTTGAAAGTCCTGGACACATTATAAATGTTCGTCAACCAAAGTATTTACATGGAAATTTAGTTTTTGGTAAAAGAAAACTCCACCCCTCGGGTGTGCTGCGCGGGACTGACGGGGAGGGTGAAAATTAAAAAACAAGTTTTCGGAAGGGTAAACTACTTTTCCCGCGGTTGGCTGCGCACAATGGTCGATTTACAACTATTAAAGTCGGGTTCAACCAACAGTGTGCTGAAACGTCAAAGCGTGTTTACATAATGCGGTGCACGTGTCCAGATCCAAGAGCACTGCCAGACATCCCCTCAATCGCTGCTAGTACGGTAAAGGTCCTGTCACCCTTGGCATGAATCGACCGGGGTAGAGATCATGATGAATCAAGAAACTGGATCGATCTGAGATCCCGCCGACTCTGGTTAGACGGAGGAAATAAGCAAGGAAGACGTTCTTTAAAACTATTTTATCCTTCACTCTTTCTTTTGCAGTTGAAATTTGATAATTCTATCGGGGAATGATATGTTTACTTTTTAGATTAGATTTGATCATCCTCGACAGTAATGTCATTGGTATATAATAAGGTTTTAAAAATTAACTCATGAGTGTGAGAATCTTTCTTTAATTTTAACTTCATTTCAGACGTGTTTCATGAAATTTATAATTAAAAAATTATTTTGACAGTAGTGATACCAAAGAGTAATGGGTTTGAAATATGGTATAGCTTAAATTTTAATATTAAAGATCTAACATAAAAACTAACTTATGAGTTTTAGGATTCTTTTTTAAGTTTAATTTTACCTAATAAGTATTTGTAGGACAAGACTCATAGTCTCTAATAAGATTTATTTTTTCTCAAAATACATTATTTACGAGATAAAATTATTTAAGCTTATAAAACACGTTATAAATGTTATCACTTTCAATAGATAACTCTTTTGTTTAGTTGATTAAAGGTCATGTTTGTTGATGGATTATTTATACAAGGCTTTGTCTTGTCTGGAATTGTGATATCATACAGATCAAATTGTTTCCAAAATGTGTCCAAAAATGGGGTTTAGGGTGTAGAACGAATTAGCTGGTAGTTTTTCCGCAGACAGGATGCCTTGTTGCGGGAACTAACGTTTTTCGTGGTGGTGATTTTGGATGGTGATAAACCATACTTTTTTCTGCAATTACCTTTGTTTTTTACCCAAAAGTTGTGTGTTCCTCGTGTGTGGTTATTTATGCCATACCAGTTTTTGGAAAAGAAAAAAAAATGATAAATTTGATTAGTACGAAGCACTAATGGTCTTTCTTTTTTTTTTTAATGGCCTGTTTGCATGTTGTTTATGAACAAGGTTTTTCAAAACCTATTTTTCTTTGGTTGTTAAAGTCACCAACTTTCTAGCCATCACCACAATATAGACAAAATTTGGATATGCTATGATTTCAAAAATCCCTACAAGAGTTCTCAAAGCTTCATTATTTTCTAAATAGTAATGTTCAAGCAATGGGTGTGTACTTCTAACTCGATGAAGAATTAAAATTACATATTAAATCCTAATGTTGAAATAGGTAAGCCTAAAAGTACCAAATATACAAGCCTGAACAACAAAACAACCCAGATCCTCCAGTTTAGCGCAACTAATTTGGATAGCTTTGAACGGGAACTCTGCATATATCTAATCAGATATCACAAGACTGGACACAATATTTCTAAGTAGCGTGGAGTTTTTTGGGCGCGGAGGAACACACGACATGTGGCTCAATGACTAACCTTTATCAATATCACTATTTCTACTAGTAAAGCATGCAAATTTTTGCTATTTTTCATAATTTATTTTTATTTTATTTTTATTTATATCCTGCTTAATTTACAATTTTTTTTTGTACTAAACAAATAAATAAGTACGTTTGGAGTCTTATTTGAGTATGGGTTTATATAACTGATTCTCTTAGCAATTTATGATACTAGCTCTTAACGGAAACGTTCCGTCAAGACAACGTCAAGGTACCCGGCATTTAAAATTGAAAAAAAGGCCTTAAAAAGTGATCGTTTGGATTGTTCGGCAAACGACCCCCTCAAACGTGTCACGATAAGTGGACCGTTCCCAACGGTCGGATTCCCTCACGCACAGACGCTTATCTCAAGCCTTCTCTGCCTAACTCTTTTCTCTTTTTTCTGTCTGTCGCAAGCCTTCTCTCTGCCTCTCTCTCTCTCTCTCTCTCTCATAATCCTTACGATTCAGAGAACGGGAGTTCTCAATTTTGCTCTCCCATCGGCGTGCTCTGTCTGGATTCTCTGCCTCCATCTTTCTCTCAGGTTTGCTCTTTTTTCTGGTTTTTTTTCAATCGTTGTCTATTATTTTCCACATAGAATGGATGTTTCGGGTCTTCCCTGTCCTCCTCTTGATGAAGCGGGTCTTATGCCTATGGCATTTGATCTGTGTCATTTTTTTGATGGTGTGGATGACAGTGGTAATGAAATTAAGAATGGTAAGCTTGGGAGAGGTAAGCAACTGGAGAGCTTGTTGCTTCACCCAAAGACCGATTCAAATGGGGTCAGCCCCACTTCAGAGTCGGAGTTGAAACTTCTGCGTGCATGGCTAAAACTCCGTGAAGCTTATGAAAAAGCTGAAAATTTGAAGAAGAGAAAAGCAATACAAGTTATAGACTTTCAGCCTTTGTCTGAGCCAAAAAAATGTACCAAGAAGCCTCGGCGTGGAGCATCTTCCACAAAATTGGCCAAGAGGCGTTGAGCATGGCAGAAGGTAGGTTTACGGGTCAGTTTGTGGGTCAGTTGTGGTTCAGAAGAGGGAGTATGAGATCTGTCCGATAAAAGGTATTTTTCATGTTTTTGTCATCTGAGTTTCCCGATTGTTCTCTCCCAACAGGTATGTTTCATCTGGGTTTTGTTGGAATTTAAATGTGGTTTTGGTTTATTTTGTCTGACATTTGGTATCAGATTTCAGGATATCTGCAATCTGATTTAATTTTGAAATTGTAGTTCTACATGGATTTTATTAGGAATTGCTTTGATTTTTGTAGATTTAGTATGCAAGGGTAGTGTATGTTCCATTAAAGGGAACAATGGTTGGTTTAATTTTGTTTGGATTTACAATCTTTTATGATAAGTCAATATTTCATTGGTGCATTTTATTTTTTTAATTTTGTTTATGGTATCAAAGAGAGAAATCATTTTGAGGGACATTTTTGTTTCTTGTTAACCGTGTGAACAAAAGGCTCCATCACGTGAAGCCATACCATCTATACGCATTATTCCAAACTACAGAAAAAAATAATAATAATAACAAGCGAAAAATGTGAGAACAAGGAACAAATAAATACAGCCACGATTATGAACAAGACAGTTAATTAAATCCAAATCATGCGATGAACAATCCTTCTTTTCAGCTTCAATAGTTGATGGTTTACAATCAAGGCTTATTTGCAGTAATCGCTCCCATCAAATCTTGGGTAGGAATATTTTCCTCTCCTTCAAGCGATAACGTAGCACCAAAAGGAATCTTTTCATATTGACATGGTACTGATGTCGGATAAGTAAAACTTTCTTCAAAAGTTTCAAGTATGTTGTTTCTTTCGAAAAAAGTCATTAACCAACCGCGTCGGAAAACAAATAATCTAAGCTATTCAATAGGGTGAGTTGGATTGGATGACCCCAGGCAAGCGGTGACAGAATCGGTGCAAGAGAGTCGTCGTAATTGACATCGACATGCCCAGATACGCAACATGATATCATTGTGCTTGATTGAGCCCAGCTTGTGAAGCCTTTGAGCCAATTTCTCTGACATATGGGCCCACTTTTTTCGGCCTACAAATTCTATAGTAGTTGGCCTACATCCACAAAATCGTTGCCAAAAAATAGGGCCTTAAGCTGCCTTAAGCCTATAGAGCAAATTGGGCCTTTGGTCTAATAAGATTTATCTTGTACGTTTAGTGTTTGTTTTTACAAAATATCAACTTAAGGAAAATTGTTGGGAGTAAACAAATAGATTTAGATATTTGAATCGTTGGAGCTTTGCGGCCATTTAGGTCAAGTTTACTATTGATTCTTCTGGTGTAGAGAAGACTATAATTTTCTGTTTTAATGGTAATAAATCTTATACTTACTTTTTTTTCATTGTAATAAACTTTGCAATTTCATTTTCTCGTTTAGGTAGGTTTCACAATTTTCTAATTAACTTTTTTGCATACACTGTTCATGTAAAGAACTTCATTAAGTAAAACTATTATCTTCTTCTTCTTCTTCTTTTCTCTCAATTTTCACAGTCTACAAGCGACAAGTTATAAAGTGGCACAATAGAGCTAAGGTTTTAATTACTATGTCAAAAAAATTAATTCTTATTAAAAATAGGCAATAGTTTAATTTAAAAGTTAACTTATAACTTTAAAGGATATTTTTTTTTATATTTAATACCATTCAAAGATATGTTTATTTCTCATATGAGATATCTAATGAGCTCAAAATTCAATAAGAATTGAAAGGAATCAACTTGTACTCTTAAGACTTTTGTCCTCAACAATTCCTTCCCTAAAAATGGGTCTTCAAGAAAAAAGGGGGGCAACCTTTTATATAATAAAATGTAATACTAATGCATCACATTTAAGGTTCAATTATAAGAACAAGTTGGCCTAGGTAAAACGAGCTCAAAGTCTTGCCATAAACACAACACCATGGTGTAGAAGTGCTCACCTTTTGGGTGATTCCAAAACCTATTAAAAGAAAGCAAAACTTACTAGGCAAGTTTGCATAAGTCTTATAGAGACATTGAAAAGACTAACAGTGGTGACTTCAAATTAAGATCAAAATTGAAATGAATAGATAAAGGTAGCAAATGTTACATCACTATTGTAATTTTCTTTCATGGTCCATCTTTCTTACATTTATCCTTAGTTGACCAAGAGAGAACTTCCTTCTTCTTTTTTCCTAACATTTTTCTCTTTTTGTTTTTTTTTCTCCTCCATCCTCTTCTTCATTCTTGTTTTGCTCAATTTTTATAGTCTACCTCCTACAAGCTATAGGTGGCACACATGTATGAAGGTTTTAATACTATGTCAAAAAATATTTATTCTTTCTTTAAAAATGAAACTTTTTTTTTTAAAAAAAAAGACAACCTTTTATATAAAAAAATGTATTACTAGCATGAAACATTTAAGATTCGGATGTAAAAGTACATTGACCTAGGTATAAAAAGTTTAAAGTCTTTTTGCAATTTTTCCATAGGGACAATGCCATGGTGTAGGAACACTTGTCTTTTGCATGATTCCAAGATTAGTAAAACAACGTGGAGCTTGCTAGGTAAGTTTATGTAAAGATTTCGAGATATTGAAAAGACAAATAATAGTAACTTTGATTTGGGATCAAGTTTCAAAAGAATAGACAAAGTTAGAAAAAGTTAGAAAATGCTATATCATTTATTATATTTTTCTACCATGGTCCACCTCTATTTATTCTTAATTAGATAAGTGAGTAGTTTTGTTTATTTTTATTTGCGTTGCATGTTCCTTATGTAACTATGTATAGACAAAATGTTATATCATTTTAAGATCTCAACAACATGAGACATAGTATGAAACATTTTTTTTTAATATATTATATCAGCCTAAATATAAAAAATCATGAGAATTTGCTTATGAGAGATAGAATATCATACTAGAATGAAGACTTTAATATTATATTATAAAAAAAAATTTCACTGAAAGGAAATCTTTAGAAGGAAAAGATTACCTCACACTACCATATTAACAAGTGAGCATTAAAATTTTGGTCTGAAACATGCTAGCCAACGTATAGAAAGGTCAAGTCTTCTATGGAGCTTGCAAGTCCTTTTCAAGGGTGTTCACAATTTTTTGTGGAAACAACGGCACGTTACAGGACTTCTCATCATCTGGGTAAATTCCAAAACCTAATAAAGCAAATAGGATCTTGCTAGACAAAGTTGCGTGAGGACTCAAAAATATTGAAAAGACTAAAAATGTTGACTAATCAACTTTTAAATTAATAGGCAAAAGACAGCCCACGTTACATTTTCAATATTTTTCTCTTAAGGTCTTTCTTTTTTGTATTTTCTTAGTCAGTCAAGCATTGCTGCCATCCTTTTCCTCAAATGCGTGTTCCTTACGTGACTATTTATGCAATACCATTTAGTTGGATTGACATGGCGGAAGATACGAACAAGGGACGTCTAGCCTTCAAGTAAATGTTTTAAGCAAAGTTTTACGCAACATGATATCATTGTGCTTGATTGAGCCCAGCTTGTGAAGCCTTTGAGCCAATTTGTCAGACATATGGGCCCACTTTTTTCGGCCTACAAATTCCAGAGTAGTTGGCCTACATCCTTAAAATCGTTGCCAAAAAGTAGGGCCTTAAGCGTGTAGAGCAAATTGGGCCTTTTATCTAATAAGATTTATTTTGTAAGTTTAATGTTTTGTTTTTACAAAATATCAACTTAAGGGAAATTGTTGGGAATAAACCAATAGATTTAGATATTTGAATCGTTGGAGTTTTGCGGGCACTTAGTTCAACTTTACTATTGATTCTTCTGATGTAGAGAAGACTATAATTTTCTATTTTAATGGTAATAAATCTTATAATTGCTTTTTTCATTGTAATAAACTTTGCAATTTCATTTTCTCGTTTGGTAGGTTTCAACATTTTCTAATTAATTATTTTTATTTTTTTACATACATTGTTCATGTATAGAACTTCATTAAGTAAAAATACTATCATCAAAACTTTTGCTTTTGCTTTTTTTTTTTTTCTTTTAAGCCCTACATTTCCATCTTTTTATTAATTCTCTCTCTCTCTTTTTTTTTTTTCTCAATTTTCACAATCTACAAGCAATAAGCTATAAAGTGGCACAATAGAGCTAAGGTTTTAATTACTATGTAAAAAAATAATAATTATTTCTTATTAAAAATAGGCAATAGCTTAATTTAAAAGTTAACTTATAACTTTAAAGGATATTTTTTTATATTTAAATACCATCCAAAGATATGTTTACTTCTCATATGAGATATCTAATGGGTTCAAAATTAAAAAGGAATTGAAAGGAGTTAACTTGTACTCTTAAGACTTTTGTTCTCAACAATTCCTACCCTAAAAATGGGTCTTCAAGAAAAAAAGGGGGGCATCCCTTTATATAATAAAATTTAATAATAATGCATCACATTTAAGGTTCAAGTGTGAGAACAAGTTGGCCTAAGTAAAATAAGCTTAAAGTCCTACCCTAAACACAACACCATGGTGCAGAAGTGCTTACTTTTGGGTGATTCCAAAACCTATTAAAAGAAAGCAAAATTTACTAGACAAGTTTGCATAAAGACTTAGAGACATTGAAAAGACTAACAGTGGTGACTTTAAATTAAGATTAAAATTCAAATAAATAGATAAAGGTAGCAAATGTTACATCACTATTGTAATTTTCTTTCATGTTCCATCTTCCTTGCATATATCCTTAGTTGGCTAAGAGAGAACTTCCTTCTTCTTTTTTTCCTCGCATTTTTGTCTGTTTGTTTTTTCCCTCCTCCTTCTTCTTCTTCATTCTTGTTTTGCTTTTCCCTCCTCCTTCTTCTTCTTCATTCTTGTTTTGCTCAATTTTTATAGTCTACTTCCTACAAGCTATAGGTGGCACACATGTATAGAGGTTTTAATACTATGTCAAAAAATATTTATTCTTTCTTTAAAAATGAAACTTGAACAAAAAAAAAAAGACAACCTTTTATATAAAAAAAAAATGTATTACTAACGTGAAACATTTAAGATTCGGGTGTAAAAACACATTGACCTGGGCATAAAAAGTTTAAAGTCCTTTTGCAATTTTTCCATAGGGACAACGCCATGGTGTAGGAGCCCTTGTCTTTTGCATGATTCCAAGATTAGTAAAACAAAGTGGAGCTTGCTAGGCAAGTTTATGTGAAGATTTTGAGATATTGAAAAGACAAATAATAGTAACTTTGATTTAGGATCAAGTTTTAAAAGAATAGACAAAGTTAGAAAAAGTTATATTATTTGTTATATTTTTCTCCCATGGTCCACCTCTAGTTATTCTTAATTAGATAAGTGAGTAGTTTCGTCTATTTTTCTTCGGGTTGCATGTTCCTTATGTAACTATTTACATATGCTATTTTATAGACAAAATGTTATATCATTTTAAGATTTCAACAACATGAGACATAGTATGAAACATATTTCTTTAATATATTATATCAGCCTAAATATAAAAAATCATGAGACTTGGCTCATGAGAGATAGAATATCATACTGGAATGAAGACTTTAATATTATATTATAAAAAGTTATTTTCAGTGAAAAGAAATCTTTAAAAGGAAAAGATTACCTCACACTACCATATTAACAAGTGAGCATTAAAATTTTGGTCTGAAACATGCTGGCCAACGTATAGAAAGGTTAAGTCTTCTATGGAGCTTGCAAGTCCTTTTCAAGGGTGTTCACAATTTTTCGTGGAAACAACGGTACGTTACAGGACTTCTCATCGTTTGGGTAAATTCCAAAACCCAATAAAGCAAATAGGAACTTGCTTGACAAAGTTGCATGACGACTCGGAAATATTGAAAAGACTAAAAATGTCGACTGATCAACTTTTAAATTAATAGGCAAAAGACAGCCCATGTTACATTTTCTCTTAAGGTCATTCTTTTTTGTATTTTTCTTAGTCAGTCAAGCATTGCTTACATCTTTTTTCCTCAAATGCGTGTTCCTTACGTGACTATTTATGCAGTACCATTTAGTTGGATTGAGATTGCGGAAGATACGAAAAAGGGACGTCTAGCCTTCAAGTAAAAGTTTTAAGCAAAGTTTAGGCATCCATAAATGGGGCAATGAAAACCCAGGAGCTGGACCAATATTCGTAATTAAGAAGATAGAGTATGTCTTTGTACAGCTTTGCACAAGTTTGCTGGCCTGCCGGGTCAATTGCATGGATTAAGTGATGAATAGGCTTTATCAAAACTCTCCTCCCCTTCTCCGTAAAGCAAAAACTGAATTATGGGTGTCAATATCTTTGTTTTGTAGTTTAATAAATCTATTTGGGGCTGCTTCTCCCTGATTTCCTTCAATATATCCAATACAGCCAGACGAGAAACTAGTTGCTTGACTAACCTGGTTGACTCATGACAAGAAAACACCTTGTCAAGATCGCAAGTCCCTGCTGCTTCACCACCATTAGCGGCCTCCTCTTGTCCAAATCCTCGTTCATATATTCAATATTTTAGAAAATACATGTTTTGCGCCTTTTTTCTTATCATTGATTGAACATAAGAGTCAAGTTTTTTCCCCAGCAAATTTGCATGTTTATATAAAGTTTTACTCTAATTATTAAGTATTAGATACGAGTTTAGATCATAACATCTAAACACTCAACCAATCTCTAAAATAAAAAAATTAAAATGTTGAAAACCTCTCTTTCTTTCAAGAACTTTAAAGAAATTCTATCCAAATCATCATTTTATCTTTTTTTTTTAATTCTTTTTGAAACTAAAAAAAAATTGAGAAATTTCGATGCTCTAAACTTCGAAGTGTCATTGCAACTGACTTGAAGTTTTTCTTTTTCTTTTTTATTTTTATTTAATTAGTTAATAGTAAAATTTTAGAAGAGAACTTTTATTGAGTATAGATAAAACAAGAGATATCACATTATTCTCATGTGATATCCTATCAAAAGAAATTAGCTTTGAATATTCTCTGAAAACACACATGGCATCAAAAGTTTGAGTGTAGAATACATTAAGGTTTGAAATATTGGCCTAGGTATAGAGAGTTCAAAGTCCTCTAGCAATTTTTCCATGAATACAACATTAGGCTCTTGCCTTTTTGGTCATTTTGAAACCCAAAAAAAGAACATAAAAATTACCAAGCAAGACTGTATGAAGACTTTGAGACGTGAAGACTCCAAGACATTGAAAAGGCTAACAATAGCTGCTTTGAATTTTGACTAAATTTTAGATGAATGGACAAAGGTAGCAAATTTTATATCATTACTTTTCTTTCTTGGTCCATCATCTTTGTATTTATTCTTAATCAGTCAAAAAAGTGCTTTCACCTTTATTTTCCTTGTGTTGTGGGTTCCTTGCATTATTACTTAGGTATACCTTTTTATGGATTAGATGTTGCACTTTTTTATGTTATTAATAATATGAGACGTTGTTTGAAATCTATTTTTTTTAATCTATTGTCTTATCCCAAATGTTGAAAACCACAAAAATAGTTAAATCAAACTAATATTATATTAGAAAAATCTATTCTTTTCCTTAGAATAGATCGTTAAAAGAGAAAGGTGACCTTCTATGTGTTAATAAGGTGAGCAGTTAAGATTCTAACTTGGAACATGCTGGCCGACTTGTTGAAAGATCAAGTCCTTGGTGGTGCTGGCAAGTCCTTCTCAAAGGTGTTCACAATTTTTCCATGGAAACAAGGACAGGGTGTATGGCCCTCATCTTTTGGGTAATTTAAAAATCTTATAAAACAAAGAGAAATTTCTTAGGCAAATTTGGGTGAGGACTCCGAAACATTGTAAAGACTAATAACATTGATAGATAAAGATAGTCAATGTTACATTTTAAATGTAAAGTCTATCTTTTTTGGATTTATTTTTAGTCAGTCAAGATAGTGCTTTTACCTATTTTTTCTATCTTGAGTTGCATGGTTTTTACGTGACTATTTATTTATACCATTTTATGGATAGAAAGTTGTATGAAGTACATTTTTATATATTTTCTCATCCCAAACGTAAAAAAGACATGAGAATTAACTTGTAAGCCAAATAATATCATACTTGAAATAAAATTTAATATTATTTTAAAAATTATTTTTCCCTTAAAATGAATCTTTAAAAGAGAAAAATTCTCCCACATATATCAAAAATATCACAAGAACATCTTAACAAGTGACCATTTAAAATTTGGATGGTTCTTTCTTGGGTTGCATGTTTCCTTACATGAGTATTTATATATATACTTTATGGGTAAAAAGTTGTATCATTTTCAGATTTCAATGTCATGGGATTGTATGAAATATATTATTTATATATTTTCTCATCCCAAACGTAAAAAAATCATGACAGTTAGCTTATAAGCCACAAAATATCATACCCGGAATTTTATTTTAATATTTATTAAACACTTATTTTCCCTTAAAAGGATTCTTTAAAAGAGAAAAATTATCCCAATATATCAAAAGTATTACACTTACATATTAACAAGTGAACATTTAAAATTCGGGTGTGTAACATGTTGGACGGCATATAAAAAGGCCAAGTCCTCTTTAGCGCTGGCAAGTCCTCCTTGAGGTAGTTGGCAATTTTTCTGTGGAAACAACGCAATGTTGTGGGATCATAGTATTTGGGTAATTTCAAAACCCTATAAAGCAAATAGGAACAACTTGAAGACTCCTAAACATTGAAAAGACTTACAATGTTGACTTCGATTTGAGATCAAAGCTTAAATTAACGGATAAAAATAGCCAATGTTACATCTTCCATATTTCTCTCTCAGGATCTATTTTTGTTGGATTTATTCTTAGTCAGTCAAGAGAATGCTTCAATCTTTTTCCTAAGTTGAGTCTTCACTACGTGATTATTTGTGCCATACCATTTAGTTGGATCCTGAGATTTTATGATAGCAGCCAGTAAAAGACCGAATTCAGGCCACCGTATTTGATCGAGCCGGTGGAAGCTATGAACATGGGACGTCTAGCCTCCAAGTAAATGTTATAAGTGAAGTTTTATGCATCCATAGAGGAGATTAAAGAGTGGAATGGATTGGCCGAGGTGGAAAAATTGGAAGTGCTGAAAGTTGCTTGCAGTTTTCCCGTGCTTCCTAAAGAAACTCGCAGTTTTCCCATGGAAATGACGTCTGACGCAAGAGCTTACATCATTGTTGATTGAGATTTGTGGTAGTCAGCACGGGCCATCCGTGTGGGACAGACGAGATTAAAGTTGCTTGACTAACCTGGTTGACTTGTGACGTGCAAACACCTCGTCAAGACGGCAACTCCCTGCCTCTTGACCACCTCTAGCGGCCTCCTCTTGTCCAAATCGCATTCATACTCGTGCCAAGAAATTCATTATTTTCGTTGTGCTGACTGTAAGGCTACTGATAACATAACTCACCATTGCATTGCCTTTCGTGTTGAGGGGGATTTTAATTTAGAATATTGGTCGAATGCTAATATGTTTAGAGAAATAAGAGGAAAAGGAGTAGAGTTGCCTGGCCAACCATTTAGTTTCCTGTTGAATCGGTTTTTTTCCTTCTTTGTGCAAAATAAAAACCAAAACTAATACTTGTCAGCTTAAGTTTGAAATTTTATTTGATACATATTAACATTTATTTTGTTATACACTGATCATAACAGACAATTTCCTTTTTCATCAAATTTTCATATCTACATAAAGTTGTATTCTCAAATTATAAAGTATTAGATATGACTTGAGGCCAAAACACCCAACAACTAAACTAATCTCTAAAACAAAAAAATTGAAATATTAAAATCGATACATCTTCAAGAAGTTTAAAGAAATTCTATCAAAGGCTTCATTGTCATTTGATTTTTTTTTTTCTGTTATCTATTTGAAATTGAAAAGAACTTTCGAATATATGAGCTTTAATCTTCAAAAATATCACCGGCCAAGTTGGATTTTTTTTCTTTTAATTAGTTAGTAGTACAACTTGTAGAAAGAAAATTGTAGTGAGCATGACATAAAAGAGAGACATGTCACTCTCATGTTATATTTTGCCATAATAAATTGATACCAATATCCTTTAGAAATACTCACAACATTGTAAGTTTGAGTGTAAAAACTATAAGCATAATGTACATAAAGTGAGTTAAACTTTTAGACAATCGTGAAGGATATAGTCCATCTTCTTTACTTCTATCTTCAAATATATTCTTCATCAATAAGTGATTACATGATAATTTTGATACTTGCACATTAGACCGTGCATAAATGTATGAATGACATCCGTTTTTATCCCTCAATTTTTGTTGTGCGTCTCAATATTTAATTAGTGCTTGCTCATCAAAGCCAAATAGTTTTAATATCTACGCATTTACATCCAATTTAGTTAATGGAACCCATATAGCTTGTTGATGATATGAACATGGGATGTCCATGGTGTTACCATCTTTCTTATAGTCAAACGCCTTCATGCAAAAGCTCATATCCCTAGTAATTTCAAGATCGTATAAAACAAAGTGGAAATTAATAGGCAATTTCCTTTAGAAGACGATGGGAAATTGAATTTAGATACTCTTTCAAACAATTATGAATGGATAAGGATAGCAAATGGTACATCTATGTAGCAAATCTTGGGTTTTTGTCTTGGTCAATCACTAAAGAGGATTCATCTTTTCCCTTTAAGTTGCGTGTTTCTTACGTTTATAAAAAAAAAAATTAAATAGTCCTTTAACCTATATTGAGCAGACAATAAGAAAAGCTACATCATCTCATGTGACTTCCCACTAAAAAAAAATTGCATGAGTCTACACGCAACTCACCAAGCAAGTTCCACACAAAAGGTGGGCAAGAGTGACAATTTAAGGTCACACTATTTTAGAATAAAAATAAAAAATCTAATTTGGGAAGGTGATACCCTTCCTCCTCATAAGAATAAATACGACACCTTATGCTTGTAGTGTCATGTCCATTTAGATGTCTAACTATTTTGTTAGCAAAATGGTTAGCATCCGAACTATACTATCTTTTGCCTGTATCCTCTCTAGTTTTTTCCTTATTCTTCCGAGAACTACATCCAAACTTGAAGCTCCAAATGTCACTTCATGCACTAAGAACTCTACTTTCATATGCTTAAAATTAGAGAGGGAAGCACTTCTTACCTTCAAAGAAAGCCTTATAGACCCATCAGGACGGCTCAATACTTGGGTTGGTGATGATTACTGCAATTGGATTGGAGTTAGTTGTGAGAATGTCATAGGCCAAGTTACCAAGATTGACCTCATAAACGCATTCCCACAACCTGATGAATATCATTTTTGCAAATAAGTACGAAGAAACAACCAAAGCCTACAAGAACTCATGCCTAAAAGGTAAAATAAGTCCTTCTCTACTTAGTTTGAAGCATTTGAATTATTTGGATCTAAGCTTTAATAACTTTAGCGGAAGCAATATTCCCAAGTTCTTAGGTTCATTGACAAGTTTGAAGTATCTCAATCTCTCTTTCTCATATTTTTCCCAAGATATTCCTCCACATCTTGGGAATCTATCAAGGTTGGAGTATCTAGATCTCAACTCACTTTTATACAACATTGACTCTCCACGATTAGGAGTGAAAAGCATACAATGGCTTGTCAATTTTCCTTCTTTGAAACATCTTAATCTAGGAGGTGTAACTCTTGAGAAAATACAAAATTGGTTTGAAGTAATTATTATGCTTCCTTCGTTATCAGAGGTACACCTACAAGGATGTGGACTTAATAGTTTTCCTCCATCAATTTACCTTGCAAACATCACATCACTTTTTGTCCTTGATCTTTCTAGCAATTATTTTAATTCCTTAATTCCTCATTGGTTGTCAAATGCAAGTGAGCTTTCAACAATTAGCCTTGAGAATTGTTCCCTTAGAGGTGCTATTCCAAATGGTCTAGGACATTTGCCCAACTTACGCAGCTTAAATTTTGGTTTCAATAATCTAATTGGAAAGATTCCAAGTTCTTTTGCAAAGCTTTGCAAGTTACAAACCCTAGACCTAGCCTATAACTATATCAGTGTGAAGATAACCGAGTTGGTAGATGGAATGTCTCAATGCTCCAACAATATAAGTGGCCTTGAATATGGACATTTAAATTTTAATAGACTACATGGGGGTAACTTACCCAATTTGCTCAAGGGAATTATTGTCTTGGAAACCCTTGACCTCTATGGTAACATTCTTGAGGGTTCAATTTCAAGTTCTATTGGAAATTTGTCATCATTGCAAGTCCTTCGTCTCCTATCTATTGAGAGTTCAATTCCCGATTCTATTGGAAACTTATTATCATTGCAAGTCCTTTATCTCTCCTTTAATGAAGGTTCAATTCCTAATTCTATTGGAAACTTGTCATCATTGCAATTACTTTATCTTTCCTTTGACAAGGGTTCAATTCCCAATTCTATTGGAAGCTTGTCATCATTGCAAGAGCTTTCTCTTAAATTTGAAGAAGGTTTAATTCCTAATTCTATTGGAAACTTGTCATCATTGCAATTCCTTGATCTTTGGTTTGACAATGGTTCGATTCCCAATTCTATTGAAAACTTGTCATCATTGCAAAAGCTTTCTCTTGACTTTAAAGAATGTTTAATTCCTATTTTTTTTAGAAACTTGTCATCATTGCAAATCCTTGATATTTTGTTTGACAAGGGTTCAATTCCCAATTCTATTGGAAGCTTGTCATCATTGCAAAAGCTTTCTCTTAAATTTGAAGAAGGTTTAATTCCTAATTCTATTGGAAACTTGTCATCATTGCAATTCCTTGATCTTTGGTTTGACAATGGTTCGATTCCCAATTCTATTGAAAACTTGTCATCATTGCAAAAGCTTTCTCTTGACTTTAAAGAATGTTTAATTCCTATTTTTTTTAGAAACTTGTCATCATTGCAAATCCTTGATATTTTGTTTGACAAGGGTTCAATTCCCAATTCTATTGGAAGCTTGTCATCATTGCAAGAGCTTTCTCTTAAATTTGAAGAAGGTTTAATTCCTAATTATATTGGAAACTTGTCATCATTGCAATTCCTTGATCTTTGGTTTGATAATGGTTCGATTCCCAATTCTATTGGAAGCTTGTTATCATTGCAAGAGCTTTCTCTTGACTTTAAAGAATGTTTAATTCCTATTTTTTTTAGAAACTTGTCATCATTGCAAATCCTTGATATTTTGTTTGACAAGGGTTCAATTCCCAATTCTATTGGAAGGTTGTCATCATTGCAAGAGCTTTCTCTTAAATTTGAAGAAGGTTTAATTCCTAATTCTATTGGAAACTTGTCATCATTGCAATTCCTTGATCTTTGGTTTGACAATGGTTCAATTCCCAATTCTATTGGAAGCTTGTCATCATTGCAAGAGCTTTCTCTTAACTTTGAAGAAGGTTTAATTCCTAATTCTATTGGAAACTTGTCATCATTACAATCGCTTTATCTTTCCTTTGACAAAGGTTCAATTCCCAATTCTATTAGAAGCTTGTCATTATTGCAAAGGCTTTCTCTTTACTTTAAAGAAGGTTTAATTCCTAATTCTATTGGAAACTTGTCATCATTGCAATTCCTTGATCTTTTGTCTGACAAGGGTTCAATCCCCAATTCTATTGGAAGCTTGTCATCATTGGAGAAACTTTCTCTCTCCTTTGACAATAGTTCAATTCCCAATTCTATTGGAAGCTTGTCATCATTGCAAGAGCTTTATATCCATGTTAATGAGAGTTCAATTCTCAATTCCATTGGAAACTTGTCATCATTGCAAACACTTCAACTCTCCTTTAGTCAAGTGAAAGGAGCAATTCCACAAAGCATTGGAAAATTGTCAAAGCTTGTTTTCTTGCATCTCTCTTGGAATTCAATAAAAGGTGTCATAAACGAAACACATTTCCAAAATCTCACCCAATTAAAAATTCTTGATTTGCATTCAAAAGTTTTGACAAAACCATCACTTGTTTTAGAGACCAAACATGATTGGGTTCCTCCTTTTAAGATGGAGGAGGTCCAACTATCAGGTGTGCAAGTTGGCCTTAAATTTCCATTGTGGTTACAAACTCAAACTAAAATGAAGTCTTTTAGTCTCCAGAATGCCGAAATTTTTGACATCTTTCCACATGGCCTTTGGAAGTCCTGCTCAAATATTGAATATTGGGATCTATCTTATAATAAACTACAAGGGTTGGTACCACAATTACAATTTCCCCCTTCCATAGATTACTTTGATTTAAGTTTCAACAATTTTGAGGGCCCACTCCCAATTTTTCCTAGTAATCTTACAAGAATATGGCTTAATAATAATATGTTCTCAACTCCTATTCCTAAAAATGTAAATGAGTTATTGCCTAAATTGCAATACTTGGACCTTTCTTCAAATGTAATTATGGGTAGAATTCCCCATTCAATTGGAATGCTAAAGAAATTGACAGTTCTTAGATTGAGAAACAATTCTCTGTCTGGGAAACTCCCCTCTCAATGGAAGGATTTACATCATTTATTAGTGTTGGATTTAGCAAACAACAATATATCTGGCAATCTTCCATGGTCAATGCAATATTTACATCAACTAAGATTGTTGTCATTGCATCAAAATCATTTTCAAGGGAAGATTCCTTATTTCTTCATAAATTATAAAGAGTTGACACACCTTGATCTTGGAGGAAACAAATTCTTTGGAGAACTTCCAAAACTGGTAGGAGAAAATTTATCAGCTTTGGTAAGATTAAACCTAAGGGCCAACTTGTTTCATGGGGAGATACCTCAACAATTATGTCTTCTGTCTAGTCTTCAAATATTAGACATTGCACATAATAAATTTTCAAGAGCAATCCCTCCATGTATAAGTAACTTGAGTAATTACAATGACAACTTTGATGAGGACTCTGAACAAATGGAGCTAGTTTGGAGAGGAAGGAAAGATGTATATTTTAACTTATTTGATCTCTATTCCATTGACCTTTCTGGGAATAATCTATCAGGAGAAAAACCAGAGAATATAACAATTCTCTTGAAATTGGTCAATTTGAATTTGTCAATGAACCATTTAATTGGAAGAATTCCTGAAAAAATAGGGAACTTGCGGAAGTTAGAATCTCTTGATCTCTCAAACAATAAGCTTTTTGGTCATATCCCTAAAAGCTTGTCTTACTTGAACTTCTTAAGTCACTTGAATTTGTCATTCAATAACTTGTCTGGAAGAATTCCACAAGGTTATTAACTCCAAACACTTGATGACTCTTCTATTTACCAAGGAAATCCTTTACTTTGTGGGCCTCCTCTTTCAATAAATTGTTTAACGAATGAAATTAAACCCAAAGCAGTAACAATCAACAAAAATGAAATTAAGCTGTCATCTTTCTACATAGGAATGATAGTTGGATTTATTTTTGGATTTTGGGGGGTTGGTTGCACATTGATTGTTGCAACATCACTAAGACAAACTTACTTTGGATGCTTTGAGAACCTTGAAGACAAAATTATTGTTTTCTTCATGGTCAAAGTTGTTTGCCTACTAAGAAAGTTCAAGGAAGACAAAAATGAAACCCAAGGATGATATGAGCTTTCCCTATTAGCATCATCTTTTATTGTGAGTCTTTCTAGTTATTATTCATTTTTATATTATTTACTTTTGGTTTATGATGAGTAGTGAGGTGTTAGCAAGCTTATGAATGATACAAGCTTTCCTTATTAAAGCCAACTTGTATTGTAAGCTTTTATAGTTATTGTATGTTTTATTATTGTTTACTTTTAGCTTATGATGAGCTATGGATGCCAGCAAGCTCATAAACAATATGAGCTTTCCTAATCATCTTGTATTGTAGGTTTTATGGTTACCAAGTTTTTTGATTGTTCACTTTCAGTCTTTGATAAGTTATGAATGTTTGCAATATTTTTATATAACCATTAATCATATGTCAATAGGTGAAATTGTCTATGCAAGAATATAGCAACCAAGATATCCATTGTCCCTTGAAATAAATAAAATATCCTTCTAACTCTTAAGCTAGTTTTTGAATTAGGCCTCTAAGTCTTTTAATATAATATAAAAGCTTGATTAGAATTGTTTCACCTCATGTGACCTTAAGTCCAACTTCACTTAGCAAAGGCATGTGTGCAAAACAAAAGTTTCATATAAAAAATGTAATCTATTGTGGTAAAGTTTAAATAAAATAAAAAATATTCTTCCAACCCCTGAACTAGCTTTTAGGTTGGGCCTCTAAGTCTTTTAATATTAATCTATATTATTTTGGCCAATGAATATATTGATTGGATCTTTCTTTTTCAGCTATTATAATCTTATCTTACAGTGATTTGATTGTATTAAGTAGTTCGTTTATGTCTTCTACTTCTCGATGGCTTATTCTTTTGGTATAGAATGTTGTTTTGATGATGACTATCTCATGCTTATAATGAAAATACCGGACCGTACCTTTCAGTATATGATTATTATAATATCTTGATGACAATGTCCTCATACAGCTTTGCAGTACACTATTGTGCTTAATGCTGAAATATGTAATCAAAATGCTACGCTTGAGTGGTTTCACCACAGTATGCTTTCTTGCTGGTTTCACTATATAATATATGTTCTTGCCAATTAAAGTGGTGTGCCTGGTATTATACCATACAGAGGCAGTGTCGTTTTGCCATAAATCATATTATGCACTAACTGTATTTGTGCCACTGAAGATTACGGTGCCATTTATGTCCTTGTCCACTGTAATGACTATCCTCAGTTTATTTTCCCCAAATAGCTTCCTGGGACGACACCATTTCTTTGACTAATTCTAAATATGGTAAAGGATTCGAAGACAAGCTGAGGTGCGTCGGTCGATGTCTTACCTTTTCTGCGTAAGCAAGAGCCCGCCGCCTTCGATGCTGAAAAAGGAGCCGATCTATGCAGCTTTTCTCTATGATAACTGGAAAGTCGAAGTAGATTCATAACCAGCATGGCAAGAGCTCCCTTTTCATCCAATTATCTCTTTATGAAACTTTTCAAGCTTGTCCTGAAAAGGTTTTGTGTTTTCAAAAGTTGTGATTTTTTTACTACCGCAGTTGTTGAGTATACTCTGTCAGTTATTGTAACGATCAGCTAGCCTTCTGTTGATCTGAAATTCTGTAAGTTTGGGTTTCGTGATGTGAAATTCTGTAAGGGGGCATTTTTAGCTTGGTTGATTCTAGCTAAAAAGAGGTGGCTGTAGGTTCAAGGAGTAAAGCTAAACCACTTTAAACTCCTTGCGCACTGCTTCTTTTACCTTGGATTGTTATCTTGTTGCTTATCTTCCATAGTAGTAAATCTCATGTTTCCATATGATGTTTTTTGGAACTGTTTAACAGAAAAAGCTAAGAGTTGTTAACTGTTTTAAATGCTTAGCAATAAGGAAATTTTAAAGTTGTTGGCAGTGGGATGTAGGTGTGGCTTAGCCTTTAGCTCCTTGCTGAAACAGCATGAAAAAGGAAACAATTTCTCACAGAAGTACTTCCCAAAGAACTCATCTAAATTGCTGCAACAAACAAATCACTTGTAAAACAGTGGGCATATTCCTAAAGAACAGAGTCATAATTTCATAATAGGCAAAAATGAGATGAAATAAGTGCTGGGACTTATTCTGAGCTTAAACAGAGTGCCACACAACTTACATATAGCATTGGGACAATTGTAATAACAAGGCTTGTAAATGCCAAGGAAGTCTGCACATATTTTAATCAATTCATGACTACCAATAACTACAAAATTACCAAAATCATGGCCAAAATAAAAATTTAAGCTTCCTAGTTTCTCCACAAACAATAGCTAACTTAGTGACTACCATGTGTTTAAACCACAGCCTACTCAAATCAGAACCAATTCTTTTACATACTTGTAATTAGAAGGAAAAATAGCATATGCTTCTAACTTTCACAATGAAATTCATTTCAAATTATTGTCAAATTTTTTATTAAACATTTCAAAATTTCTTGAGGGAACTCATGGACTGGAACTCGTTTCCAACTCCATCTAAAGCGCCAATAAAATCAATTACTCCTTTCCTTCTTTTCGATGAACACAAAATCTTATGTCTAATCACAAATTCGATTAATAAGAAGTACTAAAGGACTATCTGAGTATAATTTTTCAAAAAGCTATTGTTCGAAATTGTTAAAGTCATTAACCTTGTAACTATTACCACAATATAGCTAAGATTTTACAATGTCGTGATTTCATAAATCCCTAAAAAGCTTCATCTTATGCTAATTAGTTCAGTTCAATTTAGTTCAAGCGATGGAAGAGCACTTCCAACTCAACAAGAGCTAAACCGACCTATTAAATCCAAATGGTAAAAATAAGCAAGCCTAGTATTAACAGTGAAACCCCATTGAAGTTATTGAATACGACAAGCTCGAACAACAACACAAACACACTAGCTGTGAAACAAGAACCGAAGTTGTTCCAGTCGTTGACGGCGTTTGGCCAGTCTTAAATACAAACTGCAGGATGACAATTTGATGTAGAGAGCTAAGTCTATGTTGGTTTAAGAACTTATTACAGCTTACTTGTCAAGTTATTAACAAAAAAGAAAGCTTAAACGACGAGTAGCAATAGTAGCCGCAATTCGAAAGACGTATTGCGTCAACTTACCGCATTTCAAAAGAAGTTATATTGGATAGATGGTTAGGTTATTCCGCAGCAGCTGATAGTTATTCTAATAAAGACACTAACGGTTCAAATAGACCATTTGCTCGGAACATGGTTTCACCACTTCAAATATTGGCTTGGAATCAAGGCAGCCAGGGATCTTTAGTCCCAATTCGAGACATCAAAATTCCTCACTCTATTTGCCTATTAAAAAAGAAGAAGGAAAATATGGACCAGGAAAAAGGAACAATAGCTGAATCAATTCCAAAGAATTGGTGCTGGCCCGAAAAAGGAACAATAGCTGGATTCCTTAAGTAGACTGTTTAAGATCTTTTTGCTATAATTAATTTTGTCTCTTAATCTAATTACGTATAATCTCCTGAGAAACTGTCATAGGTGGCAAAATTTTTATTTATTTATAAAAACCATAATGATCAAGTTCTTGACCAAATGTCGAGTCAGTTACAGTTAAGATCTAAACTCAATGAGTGTTTTGATGTTATTTATTTGGTCTAGATTGTAGTTAACTATTATTTTAGATATGACTAACTAATACTAATATTAAGAAAATCTGTTATTTCCTAAAATCAGTTTGAAGGCAACGGGCATAACCTTTATTTTAAAGAAGATTTTTAACTAAAATTTAAAGAATGTTGACAACTCTGCACACCTTAATTAATAAACGTTATGATGCATTTTCTGAATTTGGAGCCTTGCAAGTCTTTTAAAGGATCGAGACTTATACAATTCAGCTAAAAGGATGTTCAGAGCTCTATACTTGCCCATTCCGTACGACCTGTAGACATATTGCGTAACACAGATGGGTTCGGACTTCTTTGATAGCCACTTTTTCTGTCGCAGGAACAACTCCTGTGATCGAGTGTATTATAATGGTCCTGCTCCAGCGACACCATTGGAAAGCTGTGAGTTTGAAACAGACAGGGAGCTGTCCAGGAAAACTATAGAGGCCAAGAAGATATAGAGCAACGTATGTTATATATCTAATTTGATGTTTTCTTTCTCAAACTTTTGTAATACGGTCTTTACCCTGGTGTATTATAAAGCTGAACTGTTTTGAGAGAAGAAAAACAATTTGATGACACTTTTGAGCGCGTTGTTGGGGGGGGGGGGGGGGGGGGGGGGGGGGGTATGCAATGGTGCGATTTTTCTTTTTATTCAAGCTCTTTTTGTCCTTTCTTCTGCCAATGGGTTTCGACATCTAACTATTGCCTCTTTCTTGAATTTTTCTTATTCCTTAGTGCAGTGTTCACCTCTTTTCTTAAAGTTGCAAGTGTCTTTAGTAAATTATTTAAGGACAACCATTTAACAAGAAAATCTTCTACGTTGTGTGCCTCATCTTTCAATAAATTGTTTGGAGAATGAAATTAAACCGAATAATAACTGGGATACAAAATTTTTGGTATCATTTCTGTAGTTTATTTTTAGTTTATGGTGAGTTGCAGATGACAATATTTTTAGATAAGCATTAATTGTATGTTGATAGGTGAAATTGTCCATGCGAGGATTACAGCAATCAAATTAATTTGCTGTAGCCACACGTCAACTTGAGCAATAATTTCTTTCGATTTCCTTCAAAAACCACGGTTTTTGGTGTTTAATACTTTGGCCAACAAATCAAGAAGATTTTAATTCAAAAGAACGCGGCTTGCTGTCAAATATATTAGCGAATGGGTTTTATAAATTTATTTGTGGTCTGATTTATTTAGTAAGAAAAAATATTAAGTACCATCATCTGTCTAGGAATCAAATACAAGGCCCTTCCATAGAATAAGCAAAATAACCAGAAAATGACATTGTGATCAATAGCATGAACCTGAGATAATGAAAGACAGAAAATTAAAATATGAAAAAAAAAATTGTTTTTTCCTTGCTCTACTCTATTCACGTCTTCCTCTATCGAGTCCTTCACATCTGCACAAGGGCTTCTGCTTTTTCTGCATTCTCATCCTTGGCTTGCAGTGCCTTCCTCTCTGCTGCAGGACCACCATCACCAACTGAACGCAAGACAATATTGAAAGCCAATCTTCCTCCTACAGATACAGTAGAAATTAATAATGTCTATCATAAAAAAAGGGGAACCACTAGCAAAGACTTGATCGCCAATCCATTTGAAAGATCTCATAGATTGTCAAAGTCAATGCAGAAATTAAGAAAGCTAGACATGTCACCTATGCGGTTTATAATATTTCGTTTTGAATTAAGATTAATTATTTTTACTTCAAATGAATGTTTATAACCACATAAACATCTGAGTCTTATGCGTTTTGCGTGTATGGTTATTTATGCCATACTAATTTGTGAAAAAACAAAAAGCAATAAAAATACATCCTAACTTTATAGCTATTGCCCACCTAACGAAATTTAACACCTAACAACAAATTTGATTAGTAAGAAGTACTAATGGCCTGTTTGCATGTTCCATGAGTATATGAATAAAGTATTTCAAAATCTATTGTTCTTTGGTTGTTAATGTCACCAACTTTGTAGCCATCAGCACAACATAGACAAAATTTGGGTGCGTTATGGTTTCAAAAATTCCTACAAGCAATCCCAAAGCTTCATTATTTTAAATAGTTAAGTTCAAGCAATTGGTGTACACTCCTAACTCGATGAAGAACTAAAATTATCTATTAAATCCTAATGCTAAAATAAGCAAGCCTAAATTAAATAGTGAATCCCGTTAACAGTATTAAAAGCCGCATCCTTAGCACAACCAATTTGGACAGCTTGTACAGGGAACACTGAAAGAGTAATGCTGGGGTAAAAAAATGGATTTACCTTTTGAATAGGTTAATGGGTCCAGTTGAGGGACCATGATGTCCGAGTTGTCGAACCTATAAGCCTAGCTTTGTTGGCTAGCAAGTTCACTATTATCAACCATGCAACCTTATATAATTGTGCTTGAACCCAATATGTGAAGCCTTTGAGCCAATTTGTCAGATATGCTGGCCCAGTTTATTCGGCCGACAAATGCTAGATTGGTTGGCCTACATGCACAAAGTCTTTGTTACCAAATCCAAAAGTCAATAAAGCTCCAAGCCTACCAAATTAATCCGGCCTTAACCTAGAGGGTGAATTGGGCCTTGGTCTAATAAGATTTATTTTATAAATTTAATGTTTTGTTTTTACAAATATCAACTTAAGGGAAATTGTTGGGAATAAACCAATAGATTTAGATATTTGGACTGTTGGATCTTCACGGGCAATTAGGTCAATTTTATTATTGATTCTTCTTATGTAGAAAAGACTTTAATTTTTTGTCCCAATGGCAATGAATCTTATAATTCCTTTTTTCGTTTTAATTCTTTTTATTTTTTATATAAAGTGTTCGTGTACTACTACTTCATTAAGTAAAAATACTACCACAAAAAAATTTCCTTTTTTTTTTCCGTTGCGTATTCATCTTTTTCTTAATTCTTGTTTTCTGAATTTTTATAGTTTGCAAGTTACAAGCAATAAAGTGGCACTCTAGAACTGACATTTTAATATTACGTCAAAAAAAATTATTCTTATTAAAATAGACAATAATTTAATTTAAAAATAAACTTATAAATCCAAAGGAAATGTTTTTATATCTAAATATTATACAAGACTTCCTTTATTTCTTATATGAAACTTTCGTCCTTAATGAGCTCAAGATTAAACAAAAATTGAAGGGAATCAACTTTTATTTTAAGACTTTTGTCCTCAACAATTCTTTCCCTAAAAGTGTGTCTTCAAGGAAAAACAAAAATAAGGCAACCTTTGTATGTAATAAAATGTAATAATAATGTGTAACATTTAAGGTTCTAGTGTAAGAACAAGTTGGCTTAGGTAAGACAATATCAAAGTCCTTCCGTAAACACAACACAAGGGTGCATAGCTCACTTTTTGGGTGATCTCAAAACCCATTGAAAGAAAGCAAAGTTACCAAGCAAGTTTGTGTAAAAACCCTAATATGTTGAACAAAGTAAAATGGTGACTTCAAATCGAGAAAAAATTTCAAATGAATACATAAAGATAGCAAATGTTACATCATTGTTTTATTTTTCTTCCATGGGCCATCTTCCTTGCATTTATCCTTAGTTGGCCATGAAAGAACTTCCTTGCAATTTTTTTTTCTCCTTCTCCATCTTCTTCATTGTTTTTTTGCTCAATTTTTATAGATAAGCTATAGAGTGGCACACATGTACGAGGGTTTTATTTATTCTTTCTCCAAAAATAGAACTTGAACAAAAAAAAAAAGACAATTTTTTTATATAAAAAAACATATTACTGACATGAAACATTTAGATTTAGGTGTAAAAATATATTGGTCTAGGTAGAGAAGTTCAAAGTCCTAAAAAACAAAATAGTCTTGATATAGAAAGTTCAAAGTCCTCTGGCGGTTTTTCCATAGGCACAACACCCTAGTGTAGGAGCCCTTGTCTTTTGTCTAATTCTGGGACCCAGTGAAATGATGCGGAACTTGCTAGGCAAGTTTGCATAAAGACTCCAAGATATTCAAAAAAAACAAATAACAATGACTTTGATTTGGGATCAAGTTTCAAAGAACGGACAAAGGTAACAAATATTATATCATATATTATGATTTTGTCCCATTGTCCATCTTTCTTGAATTTATGTTTAGTTAGTCAAGAGAGAACTTTCATCTATTTTTCCTTGGCCTGTGTATTCCTTACCTAACTATTCATATATATCATTTTATAGATAAAATGGTACACCATTCTAAGATTTCAATACAAAAGACAGAGCATAAAATATATTTCTTTAATATTCTCTCATCCTAGTCATAAAAAATCATGAGAACTTGCTTAGAAGTGATAGAATATCATACCAGAACAAAGAGTTTAATATTATATTTTAAAAACTTTCTCTTAAAATAAATCTTTGAAAGAGAAAGATTACTTTGCATATACTAAAGATATCAAACTGGCATGTTAACAAGTGAGCATTAAAATCCGGGCTTGAAACATGCTAGCCAATGTATAGAAAGGTCAAGTCCTCTATGGAACTTGCAACTCTGTTTCAAGGGTGTTCACAATTTTTCGTGGAAACAATGGCATGTTACGAGACTTCTCATCGTTTGGGTAAACTCCAAAACCCTATAAAGCAAATAGGATTTTACTAGACAAAGTTGTGTGAAGATTCTGAAACATTGAAAAGACTAAAATTGTTGACTTGAAATTGAGATCACCTTTTGAATTAATAGACAAAAGACAGCCCATGCTATATTTTCTATATTTTTCTCCTAAGGCCAATCTTTTTTGGATTTTTTCTTAGTACTCAAGAGAAAGTGCTTCCATCTTTTTCCCTCAAATGCGTGCTCCTTACGTGCTATTTATGCAATACCATTTAGTTGGATCATCGGCCTTTAGGATGGCAACAAGCAAAAGACCAAAGTCAGGCGGCCGTATTTGATCGAGATGGCGGAAGATACGAACATGGGACGTCTAGCCTTCAAGTAAATGTTTTAAGCAAAATTTTAGGCATCCATAAAGGGTGCAATGAAAACCCAGGGGCCAGGACCAGCACTCGTAATTAAGAAGATGAGTACGTTTTTGCAAGGCTTTTCACGATTTTGCTGGCCTGCCAGGTCAACTCCATGGATTTAGTGATTAATAGACTTCACCAAAATTCTTCTCCTCCTTTCCGTAAAGCAAACGCTGAATTATGGGTGTCAATATCTTTGTTTTGGAGTTTAATATATCTATTTGAGGTGCTTCTTCCTGATTCCCTCTAACAAGGACATACGAGCAACTAGTTGCTTGACAAACCTGGTCGAGTCATGACGGGCAGACACCTTGACAAGATAGCAAGCAAGTCTCTGCTGCTTCACCACCAATAGCGGCCTTCTCTTATCAAATCACCATCCGTAATCATTGAATAGTTTAGAAAATATATGATTTGGTTGTTTTTTCTTATCATTGATTGATCATAACAGTCAATTTTTTTCTCATCAAAATTTTCATATTTATATAAAGTTTTGCCCTCAAATTATTAAGTATTAGATATGAGTTAAGACCATAACATCTAAAACTCAACAATCTCTAAAATAAAAAAATTTAAATATTGAAAACCTCACTTTCTTTCAAGAAATTTAAAGAAATTCCATCAAAATCACCATTATTACCTTTTAAAAAAAATTATTCTTGAAACTTAAAAAAAAAAGTTCAGAAATTTCAATGCCATAATCTTCAAATTGTCATTGGAATTGACTTGAATTTTTTTTTTCAATTAGTTATAGTGAAACTTTTAGAAGAAAATTTTTATTGAGCATCAATATAATAAGAGAGATTACATTATTCTCATGTGATATTCTACCAAAAGAAATCAACTCCAAGTATTCTTTGAAAATACACATGACATTAGAATTTCAAGCGTAGAATACGCTAAGGTTTGAAACATTGCCCTAGGTATAGAAGGTTCATGGTCATTCTCTAGCAACTTTTCCCTAAACACAACATCAAGCTTTCGCCTTTTGGGTGATTCCAAAACCCAATGCCAGAACATGGAATTTACCGGGCAACTCTGTGTCAAGACTTTGTGCCGTGAAGATTACGAGGTATTATTTTGTAGTTTGTGTGAAGACTTTGAGAAGTGAAGACTCAGAGATGTTAGTCTCTCGTTTATGTGAAGACTTTGAGATGTGAAGACTCCGAAATGTTGAAAAGACTAACAATGGTTGCTTTGAATGTAGAATAGGTTTTAGATAAATTGACAAAGGTATCTTCCATTGTATTTTTCTCTCCTGGTCCATCATCCTTGCATTTATTCTCAGTCAGAAAGTGCTTCTATTCGTTTTTTCTTTTCCCCTTGTGTTGCGAGTTCCTTACATGATTGTCATGCATACCATTTTATGGATTAGATGTTGCATTATTTTATGTTATTAATAATATGAGACATTGTGTTAAGTACATTTTTTAATATATTATCTTATCCCAAATGTAGAAAACCACAAAAATAAGTTTAACAATAGACTATGACACTTAAATCAAGTTTAATATTATATTAGAAAAATCTATTCTTTTCCTTAGAGTGTATCTTTAAAAGAGAAAGACAACTTTCCATATGCTAATAGAGTGAGCATTTAAGATTCTGACGTATAACATGCTGGCCGACGTTTAGAAAGTCCAGGTCCTTCCTTGTGGTGCTGGCTAGTCCTCAAAGGTGTTCAAAAATTTTCGGGGAAACAAGGCCACGATGCAGGACTCCTCATCTTTTGGGTAATTTTAAAATCCTATAAAATAAAAAGAAACATACAAGACAAATTTGCGTAAAGAATACGATACATTGAAGAGATCAATAATGTTTACTTTGAATTGAGATCAACCTTCAAATTAATAGATAAAGACAGTCAATGTTACGTCTTCAATATAATGTTCATCTTTCTTGGATTTATTTTTAGTCGATCAAGACAGTACTTCCATATATTTTATTTCTTGGGTTAGATCTTCCTTACATGACTATATATATATAGATATATCATTTTATAGATAAAATATTGTAGCATTTTAAGATTTCAATAACATGAGATGGTATGAAATACATTGTTTATATATTTTCTCATCTCAATCATAAAAGGTCCATGAGAATTAGCTTATAAGCCACATAATATTGTACCGAAAATAAAATTTTAAAGCAAATAGGAACCACGTGAAGACTCCCAAACATTGAAAAGAATTACAATGTTGACTTTGATTTGAGATCAAAGCTTAAATTAACGGATAAAAATAGCGAATGTTACATTTTCCATATTTCACTCTCAGGATCTATTTTTGTTGGATTTATTCTTAGTCAGTCAAGAGAATGCTTCCATCTTTTTCCTAAGTTCAGTCTTTATTACGTAATTATTTATGCCATACCTTTTATATAATAAAATGTAATAATAATGCATCACATTTAAGGTTCAAGTGTAAGAACAAGTTAGCCTAGGTAAAAAAAAGCTCAAAGTCCTGCCATAACATAGCACCTTTTGGGTGATCCAAAACCTAGTAAAAGAAAGCAAAACTTACTAGGGAAGTTTGCATAAAGACTTAGAGACAATGAAAAGACTAATCGTGGTGACTTCAAACTAAGATCATTTTTTGAATAGATAAAGGTAGCAAATGTTATATCACTGTTGTAATTTTCTTTCATGGTCCATCTTTCTTGCATTTATCCTTAGCTAGCCAAGAGAGAACTTCCTTCTTCTTTTTTCTCGCATTTTTGTCTTTTTGTTTTTTCCCCCTTCCATCCTCTTCTTCATTCTTGTTTCGCTCAATTTTTATAGTCTACCTCCTACAAGCTATAGGTGGCACACATGTATGAAGGTTTTAATACTATGTCAAAAAAAATTTATTCTTTCTCTAAAAATGAAACTTGAAAAAAAAATTATATAAAATAATGTATTACTAATGTGAAACATTTAAGATTCGGGTGTAAAAACACATTAACCTAGGTATAAAAAGTTTAAAGTCCTCTTGCAGTTTTTCCCTAGGGACAATGCCATGTTGAAGGAGCCCTTGTCTTTAGCATGATTCCAAGATTAGTAAAACGTGGAGCTTGCTAGGCAAGTTTATGGGAAGATTTCGAGATATTGAAAAAACAAATAATAGTAACTTTGATTTGGGATCAAGTTTCAAAAGAATAGACAAAGTTAGAAAAAGTTAAAAAATGTTATATCATTTGTTATATTTTTCTCTCATGGTCCACCTCTATTTATTCTTAATTAGATAAGTGAGTAGTTTTGTCTATTTTTCTTTCGGTTGCATGTTCCTTATGTAATTATTTACATATGCTATTTTATAGAAAAAAAAATGTTATATCATTTTAAGATTTCAACAACATGAGACATAGTATGAAACGGATTTCTTTACTATATTATATCAGCCTAAATATAAAAAATCATGAGAATTTGCTTATGATAGATAGAATATCATACTAGAATGAAGACTTTAATATTATATTATAAAAAGTTTTTTTCATTGAAAGGAAATCTTTAAAAGGAAAAGATTACCTCACACTACTATATTAACAAGTGAGAATTAAAATTTTGGTCTTAAACATGCTGGCCAACGTATAGAAAGGTCAAGTCTTCTATGGAGCTTGCAAGTCCTTTTCAAGGGCGTTCACAATTTTTCGTGTAAACAACGGCACGTCACGGGACTTCTCATCGTTTGGGTAAGTTCCAATACCCACAGTAAAGCAAATAGGAACTTGCTAGACAAAGTTGCATGAAGACTCGGAAATATTGAAAAGATTAAAAATGTTGACTGATCAACTTTTAGATTAATAGGCAAAAGACAGCCCACGTTACATTTTCAATATTTTTCTCTTAAGGTCTTTCTTTTTGTACTTTTCTTAGTCAGTCGAGCACTGCTTCCATATTTTTTCCTCAAATGCGTGTTCCTTACGTGACTATTTATGCAATACCATTTAGTTGGGTTGAGATGGCGGAAGATACGAACAAGGGACGTCTAGCCTTCAAGTAAATGTTTTAAGCATAGTTTTAGGCATCCATAAAGGGAGCAATGAAAACCCAAAAATTGGAAGTGATGAAAGTTGCTTGCAGTTTTCCCGTGCTTCCAAAAGAAACTTGCGGTTTTCCCATGGAAATGACTTATTGACGCAAGAGCTTACATCACTATTGATTGAGATTTGTGGTAGTCAATACGGACCATCTGTGTGGGACAGACGAGATTAAAGTTGCTTGACTAACCTGGTTGACTTGGGACGAGCAGTAGTCAAGACGGCAAGTCTCTGCTTCTTCACCACCACTGGCGGCCTCCTCTTATCCAAACCCTCATTCATACTATACCAAGAAATTGCAGTGCGAAACTGAAAATCTGGTATGGTTGCGAAAGGGAATAGTTTGGTTCATCGAAATGCCTTCAATTCAAAATTTTCATGGTAGCTTATTGTAAGGCTACAGATAACATAAATCACCATTGCATTGCCTTTCGTGTTTAGGGGAATTTTAATGTAGAAAATTGGTTGAATGCTAGCATGTTTAGAGAAATAAGGGGAAAAGGAGTAGCATAGGCTGGCCAACCTTTTAGTTTCCCGTTGAATTGTTTTTTTCCTTCTTTGTGCAAATTAAAAACCAAAACTAATACTTGTCAGCTTAAGTTTGAAACTTTAATTTGATGTATATTGATATTTATTTTGTTATAGATTGATCATAACAGTCAATTTCCTTTGTCATCAAATTTTCATACCTACATAAAGTTGTATTCTCAAAACTATAAAGTATTAGATATAACTTAAGGCCAAAACATCCAACAACCAAACTAACATCTAAAACTAAAAAAAAAAATTGAAATATTAAAATCAATACATCTGCAAGAAGTTTAAAGAAATTCTATCAAAGGCTTCCTTGTCATTTGATTGTATTTTTTTGTTATCTATTTGAAATTGAAAAGAAATTTCGAATGTATGAGCTCTAAACTTCAAAAATGTCATTGACCGAGTTACAGTTTTTTTTTTTAATTAGTCAATAGTACAACTTTTAGAAAAGAAATTGTATTGAGCACGACATAAAAGTGAGGTATCACTCTCATGTGACATTCTGCCACAATAAATTGACACCGCATATTCTTTGGAAATACTCACAACATCATAAGTTTGAGTGTAAAAACGGTAAGCATAATGTACATGAAGTGAGTTAAACTTTTAAACAATCGTGAAGGATACGGTCCATCTTCTCTACTGCTATCTTGAGATTTATTCTTCATCGAGTGATTACAAGATAATTTTGATACTTGCACGTTAGACCGTGCATAATGTGTAACTGACGTCAGTTTTTATCCCTTAATTTTTTGTATGGGTCTCAATATTTAATTAGTGCTTGCTCATTAAAGCCAAATAGTTTTAATATCTACACATTGACATCTAACTGAGTTAATGGTAACCATATAGCTTGTTGATGATATGAACATGGGACGTCCATGGTGTTACCATCTTTCTTATGGACATGACGCTTTGGTGCAAGAGCTCACATCCCTGGTAATTTCAAGATTAGATAAAACGAAGTGGAAATTAATAGGCAATTGCCTTTAGAAGACGATGGGAAATTTGAATTGAGATACTCTTTCAAACTATTATGAATGAATAAGGATAACAAATGGTACATCTATGTAGAAAATCTTGGATTTTTTTTCTAGGTCAATCACTAAAGAGGTTTTATCTTTTTCCCTCTATATTGCGTGTTTCTTATGTCTAATCAAAAAAAATTTCAATAGTCCTTTAATGTAAATTAGGTAGACAATAAGAGAAGTTACATCATCTTGCGTAACTTCCCACTAAATTGCATGAGTGGACAATAGTGACAATTTTAAGTCACACTATTTTAGAATAAAAAATAAAAAATCTAATTTAGGAAGGTGATGCCCTTCTTCCTCATAAGAATAAATACCTCATGCTTGTAGCATCATGTCCATTTAGATGTCCAACTATTTTGTTAGCAAAATGGTTAGCGTCCACACCTTTCTATCCTTTGCCTATATCATTTTTAGTTTTTCCCTCATTCTTCCTAGATCTACATCCAATCTTGAAGCTCCAAATGTCACTTTATGCACCAAGAAACCTACTTTCATATGCTCAAAATTGGAGAGGGAAGCACTTCTTACCTTCAAAGAAAGTCTCATAGACCCATCAAGACGGCTCAATGCTTGGGTTGGTGATGATTACTGCAATTGGATCGGAGTTGGTTGTGAGAACAACGTAGGCCATGTTATCAAGCTTGACCTCAAAAACTCATTCCCACAACTCGCTGAATATTACCTTAAAAGTGAGTATAAAGAAGCATTCAAAGCCTACAAGAACTCATGCCTAAAAGGTAAAATAAGTTCTTCTTTACTCAATTTGAAGCATTTGAATTATCTAGATCTAAGCTTTAATAACTTTAGTGGAAGCAATATTCCCAAGTTCTTGGGTTCATTGAAAAGTTTGAAGTACCTCAATCTCTCTTTCTCATATTTTTCCCAAGATATTCCTCCACATCTTGGGAATCTATCGAGGTTGGAGTATCTAGATCTCAACTCATTTTCGTACAACATTGACTTCCCACGATTAGGAGTGAAAAGCATACAATGGCTTGTCAATTTTCCTTCTTTAAATTATCTTAACATAGGAGGTGCAACTCTTGAGAAAATACAAAATTGGTTTGATGTGATTATTATACTCCCTTCTTTATTAGAGGTACACCTACAAGGATGTGGACTTAATAGTTTTCCTCCATCAATTTACCTAGCAAACATCACATCACTTTCTGTCCTTGATCTTGCTAGCAATTATTTTAATTCCCCAATCCCTCAATGGTTGTCTAATGCAAGTGAGCTTTCAATAATTAACCTTGAGGGTTGTTCCCTTATAGGTTCTATTCCAGATGGTCTAGGACATCTGCCCAACTTATACAGCTTAAATTTTGGTAATAACAATTTACTTGGAAAGATTCCTAGTTCTTTTGCCAACCTTTGCAAGTTGCAAGCCCTAAACCTAGCCTTCAATAATATTAATGGAAAGATAACTGAGTTGGTAGATGGAATGTCTCAATGCTTCAACAATATAAGTGTTGAATATGGACATTTAAATTTTAATAGGCTACGTAAGGGTAATTTACCCTATTTACTTAAGGGACTCAATGCACTAGAAACTATTGACCTCCATGGTAACTTTCTTGAGGGTTCAATTCCAAATTCAATTGGAAACTTGTCGTCATTACAAGTCCTTCATCTCCCCTTTATGGAGAGTTCAATTCCTAACTCTATTGGAAACTTGTTGTCATTGCAAGTATTGTCTCTCTCCTTTAATGAGAGTTTGATTCCCAATTCTATTGGAAACTTGTCATCATTACAAGTCCTTTCTCTCTCCTTTGATGAGGTTTCAATTCCTAGTTCTATTGGAAACTTGTTGTCATTGAAGAAACTTTCTCTTTCCTTTACTAAGGGTTTACTTCCCAATTCTATTGGAAACTTGTCATCATTGCAATTCCTTTATTTCTCATTTGATGTGGGTTTAATTCCCAATTCTATTGGAAACTTGTTGTCATTAAAGGAACTTTATCTTTCATTTACGAGGGGCTTAATTCCTAATTCTATTGGAAACTTGTCATCATTGCAAGCCTTTTCTCTTTCCTTTAATGGGGGTTCAATTCCTAATTCTATTGGAAACTTGTTGTCATTGAAGGAACTTTCTCTTTCCTTTACTAGGGGCTTACTTCCCAATTCTATTGGAAACTTGTTGTCATTGAAGGAACTTTCTCTCTCGTTTACGAGGGGCTTAATTCCTAATTCTATTGGAAACTTGTCATCATTGCAAGTCTTTTCTCTTTCCTTTAATGGGGGTTCAATTCCTAGTTCTATTGGAAACTTGTTGTCATTGAAGGAACTTTCTCTTTCCTTTACTGGGAGCTTACTTCCTAATTCTTTTGGAAACTTGTCATCATTGCAATTCCTTTATTTCTCATTTGATGGGGGTTCAATTCCCAATTTTATTGGAAACTTGTTGTCATTGAGGGAACTTTCTCTCTCGTTTATGAGGGGCTTAATTCCTAATTCTATTGGAAACTTGTCATCATTGCAAGCCTTTTCTCTTTCCTTTCATGAAGGTTCAATTCCTAATTCTATTGGAAGCTTGTCATCATTACAAATCTTTTATCTTTCCTTTGATGAGGGTTCAATTCCCAATTCTATTGGAAGCTTGTCATCATTAAAGGAACTTACTCTCTCCTTTAATGAAAGTTCAATTCCTAATTCTATTGGAAACTTGTCATCATTGCAAGAACTTAATCTCAAGTTTAGTCAAATGATAGGAACAATTCCACAAAGCATTGGAAAATTGTCAAAGCTTGTTTCCTTGAATCTTTATTTGAATTTGATAAAAGGTGTTATAAGTGAAACTCATTTCCAAAATCTCACTCAATTAAAAACTCTCGTGTTGCAATCAACATTTTCAACAAAACCATCATTGGTTTTAAATATCAAACATGATTGGGTTCCTCCCTTTAAGTTAGTGGACGTCTACCTAAGTAACATACAAGTTGGCCCAAAATTTCCAATGTGGTTAAAAACTCAAACTGAATTGAAGTTTCTCTCTCTTATTAATGATGGCATTTCTGACACCTTTCCACATGGCTTTTGGAAGTCCTGCTCAAATATTCAAAACTGGGATCTATCTCATAACAAACTACAAGGGATAATACCAAACTTACAATTTCCACCCTCCATACATTTCTTTGATTTAAGTTTCAATAACTTTGAAGGCCCACTCCCAATTTTTCCTAGTAATCTTATAGGAATATGGCTCAATAATAATATGTTCTCAACACCTCTTCCTGAAAATATAAATGAGTTATTGCCTAAATTACAATACTTGGATCTCTCTTCAAATCCAATTATGGGTAGAATTCCCCATTCGATTGGAATGCTAAAAGATTTGAATTTTCTTATATTGAGAAATAATTCTCTATTTGGGGAACTCCCTTCTCAATGGAAGGATTTACAATATTTAGAAGTGTTGGATTTAGCAAACAACAATATAACTGGCAATCTTCCGTGGTCAATGAGATTTCTAAATCAACTAAAGTTCTTGTCATTGCATCAAAATTATTTTCAAGGGGAGATTCCTTCCTTCTTCATAAACTATAAAAATTTGATACACCTTGATCTTGGAGGAAACAAATTCTTTGGAAAATTTCCAACATGGATAGGAGAAGGTTTATCATCTTTATTGAGATTAAACCTAAGGGCCAATTTGTTTCATGGGGAGATACCTCAAGAATTATGTCTTCTCTCTAGACTTAAAATATTAGACATTGCAGATAACAAATTTTCAAGAGCAATCCCTCCATGTATAGGAAACTTGAGTAATGATAATGACAACATTGATGAGGACTTTGAACAAATTGTGCTAGTTTGGAAAGGAAGGGAATATGTATATTTTGACTTAATTGCTCTTTATTCCCTTGACCTTTCTGGAAATAATCTATCAGGAGAAATACCAGAAAATATAACAAGTCTCTTAAGATTGGTTAATTTAAATTTTTCAAGGAACCAATTAACTGGAAGAATTCCTGAAAAAATTAGAAACTTGCGGGAGTTAGAATCTCTTGATCTCTCAAACAATAAGCTTTTTGGTCATATCCCTAAAAGTCTGTCTTTTTTATACTTCTTAAGTCACTTGAATTTGTCATTCAATAACTTGTCTGGAAGAATTCCACAAGGGTATCAACTCCAAACACTTGATGACTCTTCTATTTACCAAGGAAATCCTTTACTTTGTGGGCCTCCTTTTTCAATAAATTGTTCAAAGAATGAAATTAAACCCAAAGTAGTTACGATTAGCAAAAATGGAATTGAGCCATCATTTTTCCTCATTGGTATGATAGTTGGGTATATTTTTGGATTTTTGGGGGTTTGTGGCACACTAGCTGTTTCAACATCTTGGAGACAAACTTACTTTGGATGCTTTAAGAACCTCAAAGACAAAATTATTATTTTTTTCATGGTAAAAGTTGTTTGCTTACTAAGAAAGTTCAAGGAAGACAAAGGTGTAGCCCATGGATGATATAAGCTTTCCTTTTAGCATCATCTTTTATTGTGAGTGTTTCTAGTTATTATACATTTTGCTATTATTTACTTTTAGTTTATGATGAGTTGTAGGTTTTGGAAAGCCCATGAATGATATGAGCCTTCCTTATTAGCGTCAACTTGTATTGTAAGCTTTTCTAGTTGTTGTATGTTTTTTTATTGTCTACTTTTAGCTTATGATGAGTTGTTGATGTTGGCAAGCCTATGGATGATATGAACTTTCCTAATCATCTTGTATTGTAAGTATTTATGGTTATTATATGTCTTTCTATTGTTACTTCCTGTTTACTATAAGTTACAAATGTTGGCAATATCTTTAGACAACTATTAGTTGTTTGTCAACAAGTGAAACTATCTATGTGAGAATATAGCAAACAAGATATCCATTGTACTTCAAGAGTAATTTCATTGGATTACTTAAAAAACATAGTTTTTAATCTTTATTATTTTTGCCAATGAGTATATTGATTGTATCATTTTTTTCAGCTATTATAATCTTTTGATGTTCCTTATCTTGCACTAACTTAATTGTGTTAAGAAGTTTGTTTATGTCTTCTACTTCTCCATGGCGTATTTTATTAGGATAGAATATTGTTTTGATGATGACTATCTCATGCTTATAATGAAAAGACCATATTGTGCCTTTCAATATCTAGTTATTATGACATCTTGATGACAATGTCCTCATACAGCGCCTTGCAATACTTAATTCGATTAATGCTTAAATAAGTAATCAAAATGCTACACTAGATTGGTTTCACCATACAGTACGCGTTCTTGCTATTTTCACTATATAGTATATGTTCTTACCAGATAAAGTGGTATTGTTGGGTATTATATCACATGGAGACAATGTCACTTGGCTTTACCTCTTATGCATTCGAGCATAATATTAAGGCGATGTGTTAGCTTATTGTCCTTAAACACCATGATTTAACACATTTTCATAGAAGAGAATTCTGGTGTTACTTAGCTTAGTTAGAGCAAGCAGAACCAAAAAGATCCCAAGTTGGATATTCACCCCCACCTCTGTTACCTACCTTAAACCAAAAAAAAAAAAAAGCCAATAAACAAAAATAAGGAACTTTCTATTGAATCTCTTACGCATAATAATCCATCAAAATCTATCTGTTTAATTATCTTCAAATAAAATAGGCAAGCTCGTAATTTATCCTTATTTTTGTTCTCGTGTGCCAACTACAACATATGCTTTTTTCAATCAGTACCTCCGATTCTGCCATCACTGAAAATCCTGGTGAGAAGTTCACAGGTGTCTCTCCTACCTGATGGTGTGTCACAAGCATTATAGATTCAAATCTGATCACAAGAAATAAGGAAAGTTCCTGGTGAAAATTATCCGCAGTCCTGGCTACGAGAAATGGCGTAACACCGAGGTGTTAGTGGTCTTCATATTCAGAATCAGGCTGCTGCAGAGAAAGTATTTTCTTTTCCTGGCTTTGCCATTACCATCTAACATTGCCCCCTGTTGTGGTTATATCATGGAATATACTGGTAGCCCACAACATCTAACTTCTTCATTAGTATTGATATTATGCTGGAACTCAATTAGCAAAGAATGTTCTATTGCAGCCCTGAATGAACGGTTCCTACAATCAAGAATGAGCCAACAGTAACAAAAAGGAAAAAGAACATACATTATTGTTAATGATTCCTATCTACATATGTCATCCGGCAGCAAAACCAATGCAAGAGGCTGTAATTTGCTGCCTGAAATCACAATAGAGTTAACAATAAAAACATAAGTGATTCAAAGTTCTATGGGACGAGTGCTTGTTAGACATAGATCCATACAAAAATCTACAACATGCTACTTTGCTATCACTCACATTATAAAAGTGCGATCCGCAGTATTGTAGGCATCAAGCTTATCGAGTTCAGCCCCATTTTATAGCCGCGAACGGATAAAGACTTTTTTCTTATCTGTTTCCAGAAGATCTGTTTCCTTGTTGCCTTCATTTGGAGTCCTCTTCAGAGGTTGTGGATTCTCTGATCCTTTGACAGACTTGGCTGATATCTTACTTCCTTGCTCTACTCTATTCATGTCTTCCTCTATCGACTCCTTCGCTTGCAACTCTTCCATCACTAACTTAAGCTCTTCTGGTTTCTTCTTGTCATTTAAAGAGGGTGTAGGGCGTCGATGCAGGAATAGTTCCTGCAAAATCTGATGCACTTTCTTCCTACCTGCAGTTACTTAGTGTGAGAAAAGAGAATATAAAGATTTGAAAACAGAAGTAAAGGTACATGCCAATCTATGTCCTTGTAACATTAGAACTGAAAGATGCAGCAAACAAGGATTGCCAAGAAGATCTTAAAGAAAACACAGACTAAGACAGTAGTTTTGTTAGTACACTTGAAATTAAGATTAGAATTTTGTAAGTTGAATCCATTAAAACGAAGCATGAGCTGGAGGCACTGTTCAATTGAACATCAAAAAAGAAAATGAGAATAATTGTGCAGTTGAACTTAATTAAGATCATAATACCTCTAAGCTGACTACCCGTTCTTCAATTAACAGACGTTCATCTAACATTATATACTCACAAAAGGTGATCCCAGAGAGCCATGCTAAAAAAAAGTATTAGACCTAGAAGATATAACATCTACTCAACTCAGATAAAACTCATTCCATCTGATTGGGTTTGACCACCTTCCACTCCAAAAATAATCTTATAAATTCTGAAACCATATGTCATAATCTTCTCCCAACCTCATCCCATATTGTTTTCAAAGCATGTCTGCCAAAGATTAGTTAACACAAAGAATACAAAGAGTTACTAACAAGAAAGTTCAAAACAATACAGCTACAAGGAAAGAAAAATCGAGTCGATTGGTGTGAAATGATGGAATAGTCATCACTAAGCCTGAAATGTTGCAGTTAATCCCTTTGCGAGTTCAACGAAGATTGGGCTTGCCTTATCTATGCAACGCGGGGTGCCCGAGAGAAGCTTTAGCACCTATTCTTGTCAAAGGCAGAGGCTACAACCAAACACTCATCCGACTATTGTGTCACACAGAACCAAGAAGGTAAAACCTATGGATTAGTCTTCAAATGACACCCTGATCTAATATGCTTACAAACAAATGAATCCAACTTTGGATAACAACGCGTCTATAATCGAACCATGAGAATGACTCAAAACTGATACTGCCATACAAATGGGAATTTGAAAGTACCAAATTTGTGTGTTAGACATACCAACAACCAGGGGAAGCAGCATGCATCCTAGAGACATTAGTAACAACTAATAGGACTCTAAAACATCTCTAGAGAAGTTTATAAAGCAAAAAGTAAGGTTTTATAAGCTTACAACAAAGATGGGGCTCAAACTTTCAGAGTCACAAGCCTGAAAGACCCCCACATACCCCCGAATGACCAATCGTCTCATTGATGCAAACGACGCCCAAGAGAAACGCAATAGAATTACATCTATCGTCGAAATCTGAGCACACGGAACAAATGAAACACACAAAAGTTCACGAGTAGAGAAGGGACCTACCGGTATCGGCTTTGAGAGACTCCTTAACGGGGGAATCAACGACGAACATGCCGAGGCTCGTCAGGATCCGGCTAATCAAGCCGCGGGGGACAGGGTCAGCGACGTGCTCTTTCAGCTTACGAGGTCCGTGAATTCTAACGGTTTCGGCCATTTCGGCGGCAGCAGTAAGCCAGGTATCGGGATCGTCCCGGACTCCGCACGTAGCGCAGCGGCTGGAAGTCGATACTTCGCGCACGTCGCCTTCTGTTCCCGATGTTCGTTTCGAGTGGTGTATGTCTAATTTCACCTTTCTCCAGATGCTTGGATTAAGTGTTGTTCACTTTGCCATTTTATTTACAGTTAATTTTAAAAAAAAAAACTAATATCAGCGGAAAATTTAATTCGTATAAACAATCAAACCTAACTTCGTTGTCTCTTGAGCACCAACTTAGAACACCTATGCTACCTGAAATACAAAATGAAGAGACTATGTGTTATAATCCGTCCCTGAATAAGATCCTATTAAGATAGAAATAAAGCTTCTAGAAGATAGAGCATAAATTGTAGGACTCTAAAAGATACAAGCAGAATTGCAATAAGACTCAAAAAGATAGACAATGAGATTATATAAAAAGAGGCTAAGGGCTAAAGGAGGAGGATTTCAGATATTTATGTCATTTGTTATTAGCTTAGGTTCTAGCTATAGTCATAATCTAGTGATAATCATAATTTAGTAATAGCCTAATGATAATTAGTGTTTAGTGTTACTTTGATTATTATGGGTTGTTTGGATATTATGTTAAAACTTAATAATATGAGAAATTCTACATGATTCTCTCAAGGATTTGAATAGTCTATAATTTTATTAGTTGGTTAGGACTTGGGTCCTAACAAATGGTATTAGAGATACTAATTTGGCAACCAAGGAAGGAAAGAGTTTTGTCATAGACCATAGTGAAGACTACGGCAAAACAAGAATCTAGGTTGCAAACCTAGAGCAAAAGTTCCAAAATCCATTAGCACAAAATTAGGAGTAATTTGCAAACTACTCGTGTCATTATTAGGATGCAACCTTTCACCAATCAGCATGATTAAAGGAACACAAATACTTGAGAAATTAGGGCAATTTAATAGACTATAACTAGGGTATGGCTATGACTAGAGCTAATAACAAAATAACACTAAATATCAAGGGTGCCTTCTCCCTAGGCCTTAGTCCTCTTTTTATAGAGACTCCTTATTTACCCTCTCAAGACTAGTTGTAATTTTGCCTATCTTTTAGAGATCTTTTACAACTTCTCTTGTATCTTGTAGAGATCTTATCTTATCTTTATCTTTTTATAAGTTTTATCTAATCTCTATCATAAATCATGTGATAACAAAGTTAACCTTTAGGGACAAGAATTATTTGATAGGGTGAAGATTATCTTTTGTGTGTGTGTGTGTTGACAGTCAAACTATGTGACAAAGGAGTAGTGGTTAGATGCTTAACCCAAAGACATCAACAATCTCCTAAAAATCCTTTGGTCAAAAACTTCCTCTGTTATAAAACCACTGCATAAACAGAAGCATAATAGCTAGTCCAAAGGACCAAAAGAGGACAAAAAAAGAGAATACATTATGTGGTTTGTTAAAACAAACATAGAGGAGCCAAAAGCAACAAAAATGTGACCTTAGAGGAAGAAGATCTAAAGTAAAAGAAAGGTATTAATGTCTATGTTGAATTAAGAAAAAGTCTTACTAGTTCCCACGAACACTTGCATTTTACAACAGCAACAATTAAGATTCAAAGAATTCCTTTCTTTAGTGGCAAAAGTGATCATAAAGCAGAATCAAATGAACTCATATGCTAAAATAGCAAAACTATTTTATCAACATTCACTATTCAATGGTCAACGAGGTTAATCCCTTTCAATTAGCACCAAGTATTAGCGGAACCTGAAATTCATGAGAAAGCCAAAGAAACAAAACTATAAAGAATGACACGGTTTGTGGCAGAACTCAGATAAAACATGCATAAATGACTCCATTCAGCCGCATTTTGGGGGGGGGAAATGCCAGAACCAGTCCTATGAAGTGGCCTCTTCAGTGCAAAATGATTTGCAATCAAAGTAAACCAATTAGACACTTTGATTTGTTAGAACTAGAAGTCATAAACAGAAAAAAGATGAAAAAAGAAGAAAGTTCAAATCTTTGGTTTCTGTCCCTTCCCTCAGAAAATACCATTTCTCTATGACATTTCCAAGCAGTTATGGACCCCATTATGTCCAATTTTTCTACTTATTACATTTCTTTGGTCTTTCTCTTAGTTTCACCTATCTCAGTTTCTTACATGATATCCCGTTCGATTTTTCAACAACCAGAGGGGAGGGCAAACTCATTTTCCAAGTAAGCAAACAACATGCTTCTTCCCCAGAAGCTCCATCTCTAATACCATCCCCTTTTTGTAGCACTCATAAGTTAGGACTACAAAGTAAAATCTCCATACAGAATAGCATAACCATATGCCATATGATCAAACAAAACAGAAAAGCACGACATCCATAGCGCCAGGAATTCTGATCATGGCTAGATGCCGCCTTCTACTTGGGGTTCTTCCTACTTCCAACCTTAGGAACCATCAGATCATCTAACACTAGCCTGCCAATGGATTCCTTCATCATTAAAACTCTTATCACGTCTTCTGGTTTTGGATGTACTTTGGAAGTGAAGTCGGATGCATTTTCTGACTTCACTTCTGCACAAGGCTTCTGCTTCTCTGCAATCTCGACAAGTTGCATAATTTCCTTCTCAGTTTGACTACCTTGGCTTGCAGAGCCGTCACCTCTACTTGTCGACCCTCAAACTTCTTTCCACCACGAAATGAATCCGAGACAATCCTACAAAGTAATTGTCCACCTGCAATTAAGATATACACCCCATCAACTTTTATACAAGTGAGAGCAATTCCGTGATGAGGAAAAGCATCAATCTGTTGCATACAAATTCGACTGTAATGAACACAAAATATAGTTCGAGAAAGTTTACTGGCAACTTCGTAATACATAACTTAAACTGTCAACATGCACATGATCCGTGTACTACACTTAACGCGCATCAATTTAGAAGAAAGTACAACAGGACCAACGAGGTGGGTTGTGGAATGAGAGTAGAAGACCTGGTAGGAATTTCTTGACAACCTCCGCACCGCCATAAACTGTTAGGAATTTGTAATATTTAGTGAAGGTGAAATGACCTTCCTAACCCCAGGAATATTTGGATTAGAATAGGTGAAGAAGGGGAATATTGTAATTACCCTTCTTAGGTCATTTTAAGGGTGAGGAGTAGGAGAGAGATGTTGGGGGGTTTGAGCGTGAGATTGCAAGAGAGAGAGTGAGACCGCACAGCAACGGGCTGCTGCTGTGCGGGTACTGTAGTAATCCGGCCAGCTCCCCGGTGAGCTTATCTTGTACTCCATATGTTCTTAACGAGAAGGAGAAGGGGCCGTACAACGGTGACAGTGGATGTAGGCATACTTGGCTAAACCACTCTAAAATATGGTGTCCTCTTTGTGTGTGTATGCCTTGATCTTTATTTCCGCATGAAATCGTGTGATGATGGTTCTTGTTGGTGTGCTTGCTTGAATCCTAGCTCCCAGAGCTTTTAACAAGAACCTAACAAGTGGTATCGGAGCCCTAGTTGATGGGTTTCGGAGCTAGAAGCAGTGCACGGGTTCAAGTGGAGCTTCATTTTTTAAGCTTGAAGAATCACACAATTTTGAGCTAGATCGAGCAAGATCGAGCAAAATCAAGCTAGATCAAGCTAGATCGGCACTTATAAAGAGGTAAACAATTTCTCCTTGGTGTTTTCTTAAAGATTTGGCCTTAGATCAAAGGTTTTTCGAGGTGTTCTTGAGTGAGTTTGAAGGAAACCCATCTCGAACTTATTTTAGCTCAAAACGGCAAAAAGAAGCGGTTTTTGGAGAAACGGAGGCCAGATCTGGATTCAGGGCATCGAGATCTACAAATCTAGAGATTTTCATCAAAAATGGAGAAGGTTGGTAGCTGGACGGCCGCTGTGGGTGGTGGATCCGGCGCTGGCAGCGCCGGCGCCGATGAAGTGCAGACCAGGTCGTACAACCCGGTTCAGGACCCGAATAGGAGGCACAGATCCGGGTCTGGAGTGGACCGGATCTGGTGTGTGCGCGCGCAAGTGATTCAGTGAGGAACGGATCGGGTGCGTGCACCACACGCGCGTCGCAGCGGATCAATGAGATCGGATTAGGCATGTGTACCACACGCACGGGCAAGCTGCGGGTCTGAGGCGATCCATGGATCTGGGTATGGTCAAAATGGGTCGAGTCCAAGTCAACGAGTCTAGAGGAACCAGTATGGGCTCGGGTTATGGATCTGGATCGGGTTAGGAGATGAACAGGTCAAGGATCCTAATTATGGGCCGGGTTAAGCCCAAATTTCACAGGTCGAGAAATTGGGTCGGGTGGGCCCAAGCCCACTGGAGACATGCTTAAACAAGCGGGCCAAGAGATCGGGTCGGGTACAAGCCCAAGTCCGCTGGGTCAGGCTGAGTACAAAACGGGTCGAGTGTGACCCGAAATATTGTACCCATCGGATCACGGATGAACGGTGGTGAAGACTTTGGTGGATCTGTAGTGATCGACGACGACTGGGAGCAAAGTGATGGTGGCCAAGTGATCTGTGGAAGATTGCGGTTCCATCCCTAGTGTCGGATTGGAGAACGGCGGTGGCGTGTGGCCGGAAATGCCAGGTCGGGTTGTGGATGTTGCGGATAGTGGCAAAACTCCAGCAGCCAGCGGCGGATCGGAAAATCCAAGGTGTGCGAATGATAAGTTGGCCCAACAGGAGATGATTAGCGATGAAGATCTACTAGAAAAGCGGCTGAAAATAGCAGAATCAGCGCAGGGTCGCTACGCTGTTCAACTCACGTGAACAGTGTTGGGCGCGTGAGATGCACGTGCACGACTATGCTGGGCGCGTGACGTACACGAACGTGAGGCGCGTGAAGCCCACGCGTGGACAAAGAATTTGGCGTGTGAACCCCACGCGTGGGCCAGAAAATTTTTCAGGTATTTTTAGCCAATCTTGGACAGAATTTCAAACAGTGTTTAGTGGTATAATTGGATCTTGATTCTGAAGTTTAAGGAGGTTCAAAAATGCAATTTTTTGGTGAACCCATGTTTGAATGTGGCTATGTTATGATTTGTTTTGGAATTGAGGGGTTGGTTTAATAGGCCATCAAGGATGACAAAGATGGAGTTTAAAACATGATATTGCTTGGTGCCTTTGTCTTGATCTTTCCAATGCTAGCTATGGTCATATGATTAAGAATGTCTTTGCTGGTTTATTAGTGGACTTCTTTGAATTGGAATGCTCTGGTTTATGATATACTATGTTGGATATATGGGATCTACTGGTCATGGGTTTGGTCAGGAGATGGTTCCAAAGGTGAAGGTCAATTTTTCAGGGGGTTGAGCTACGCTCCTGAATGGGGGATGTAAAAGGTATTCTTCATCCATTGCCTTCAATGTTGTCTTATGACAAGAGCGAAGATGATACTGTCTGTTTATTCTGCGGTTCTTCAGGAACTTATTGGCTATGGGATTAGCTATAAGATTCCAAGGTGGAAGTTGATATAGGATTTGAGGGGGAGAGAGCTCTTCATCCGGAGCTTTCGAATACATTGTCGATTGGACAATGGCAGGCAGAATCAGACAAGGATTATGCGAGATCAAAGGCAGCAAGTAGAAGAAGGAAATCTCTAGTGTTGATTTCACGCTATTGAGATTTGGAGATAGCAAGACATTGAGGAATCAGGATTGGAGTCATTTTCTCAGAGAATGTTGGATTCTCTTGGAGAGTTTACATTGCATATGTGAAAGAGATTAGAAATTTGTTTTTCACTAGTTTGGATTTCACATGATTGGATTGGCTAGTTGACTTGAGCTGATTGAGACTCAAGGGATTTGGGGTGTGCTAGACCCCAAGGCCTTGATGAGGCTGGATATTGCCCATGGAGCAAACATGAGTCGTAGGAGCATACATGAGTTAGGATATAATTCTTTGTAGTGAGATATGGACACGGGTGATAACCTATGGCAGTTGGTGTACTACCGGTTGCTTCGCAGTTGGCTTATTGACTTGATTAACGGAACTAGCTATCGTCGGAGTAGTGTTATCCATAAAAGCCCAGAGATATAACTGTGGTGGCAAGGGTTAATGTTCATGAGGTCGTAAAGTTTTTCCTAAAGGAGCCAGATTAGAAATTCTAATGCACCGTTCGAGGATGATGCATTTTTTAGCAAGGATACCCTTCATTAGCGATGGAGGAAGAGCTTGAGAAGCTAAGGGGGAGACGTCTCCTGATGTAGCTGATGTGCTTATCAAGATGGTGGATAGATGTTGAAGGCATGCTCAACAAATGGATGGCTCAAAGATTATGTATGCGGCATTTCACCTATTGTGTAGGGATGTTACACTAATTATTTCAAATTAGGGGGAGAATTGTTAGGAATTTGTAATATTTAGTGAAGGTGAAATGACCTTCCTAACCCCAGGGATATTTGGATTAGAATAGGTGAAGAAGGGCAATATTGTAATTACCCTTCTTAGGTCATTTTAAGGATGAGGAGCAGGAGAGAGATGTTGGGGGGTTTGAGCGTAAGATTGCAAGAGAGAGAGTGAGACCGCACAGCAACGGGCTGCTGCTATGCGGGTACTGTAGCAATCCGGCCAGCTCCCCAGTGAGCTTATCTTGTACTCCAAATGTTCTTAACGAGAAGGAGAAGGGGCTGTACAACGGTGACAATGGACGTAGGCATACTTGGTCGAACCACTCTAAAATATGGTGTCCTCTTTGTGTGTGTATGCCTTGATCTTTATTTCCACATGAAATCATGTGATGACGGTTCTTGTTGGTGTGCTTGCTTGAATCTTAGCTCCCAGAGCTTTTAACAAGAACCTAACATAAACGACGGTGTTTTTGGCCAAATTGGTGGTGACCTGGCGGATCCTGGACCGGGTTTCCTCGTCCCTCAGATCGGGTGTGTTCCGTCTCGCTGAGTTACTTATCCAGGAGATGAAACCGCAAATCCCCATCTCTCCCTCTCCCTTTCTCCCTGATCTCTCAAAAGCAAAAGCAAGATAGTTTGACTAAGATACTGACTCAGCGACGGAGAAGTCTACTGCATGCAATGAAGTATAACTTGTACCATTGCTTTCTTTCCCCGCTAACTAATAAATTGATAAATGGGGAATCAGATCACCATATAGTGAATAAAATATATGCGTATTTATTTATTTATTATCAAATAAACGCTAATTCCCTTTATTATTTTAGTAAAAATAATGATTATTATAACTCAAAAAAAAAGAGTCTCTTCCGTATTAAACCTTTATTTGATGAAAAAAAAATAAAAAATCTTCGTTACAGTATAAGCCAACCTCCCACTGGCTTAAAACTAACCTCGGGGAGTAACCAGGACTTTACCAGGTTTGATGGTGTTTGTGATGTGAGCACAAGAAAGTTGTGGCCCTCCATTTCACATGAAGGGTGTTGGAGCTGATGGAGTTACCATGAGCCAGAGTAAAAGACAGAGAAGAGATGTCAGAGTTTTTGAGATTAAGTAGAGCTTACGGTGACAAGTACAAAATTCCAGACTAAAGGTTCTAGACTAAGTTAGGGAAGCCAGTATCGAGTTTGACTTCTCCTAAAATAGCAGAGCACGCGGATGAAATCCTAACTTTGATGGTTACATCCTAAGATCACTCCTTTTCTTAACATTCATCATAAAAGATTGTGTAATTTTTATCTTAAACAGTAGAGAAAGTAGAATTGAAATCTCCCATTGGCTTAAAACCAACCTAGCATCATTACCAGGTTTGACAGTGTTTGTGATACGAGCACAAAAATGTTGTGGCCCAAGAAGGGTGTTGGAGTTGATGGAATTACCTTGAGCCAAAGTAAAAGACAGAGTAGAAAAGGCATTGTTTTTTGAGATTAATTGGAGTTTATGGTAACCAGGTCAACATTCTAGACTAAAGGTTATGGACTAAGTTTATAAGAGACAGTACTGAGTTTGACTTCTCCTAAAATAGCAGAGGATGCGGTTGAAATCCTAACATATCAATCTATTATTCAAAACTTCTGTACTATTCTGCATCATTTCCTGTGTGTCTACCCAAGTCAATTTCATATTTTGATGATGCAAAAGTGATGAAATTGGCATTCATGCCTAATATTTTGGTTCATGGTAGTCATAAAGCATGGAAAATATTATATTAATGCGCTACTACATTTGTTATCTCGTGTTTCAAAAGACTTTGCTGGTTGGCATGTGCATATATGTTACAGCATTTGTGATGAAACTTATGTGAGCCATTTATGTCGTGTCAGGACATGATCTTGCTGTGATCTTCTTAGTGTACTAGTAATTGTTGATGGTGGCTTCTTAACATTAATATATGGCGAATTGGAGACAGAGAGAGATATGTTTGGTCTTTCAAATGAACTCATTTGCTCAAATAGCAAAACTATTTTATCAACATTCACTATTTAGTGCTCACCGAGGTTAATCCCTTTCAATTAGCACTCAAGTATTAGCGGAACCTGAAACTCATGAGAAATCCAAAGAAACAAAACTATAAAGAATGACACGGTTTGTGGCAGAACTCAGATAAAACATGCATAAATGAATCCACTCAGCCGCATTTTGGGGAAAAAAAAAATGCCAGAACCAGTCCTATGAAGTGGCCTCTTTAGTGCAAAATGATTTGCAATCAAAGTAAACTAATTAGACACTTTGATTTGTTAGAACTAGAAGTCATAAACAGAGAAAAGAAAGAAGAAGAAGAAAAAAAAAAAAAAAAGCGACGAAAGAAGGAAGTCATCAACATGCTGGTATTACACATATCGTGTAAAATGACATGAGGGCTGGAGTACATTCTTTGCGTTGGGATGCTCCCACTCCAGTGAATCCCACCATTGTTTGGGATATGCTTTTATCATTTGAAGGGAGGGAGGAGGGGCTGGTTGACCATCAATGCAGCAAAGAGACAGAGGGATCCTCTTTAGTTTCCTGCAATAACGCAATACTATGTCTTGGACAGAATCACAGACTAGTACTCCATTACTAGCACAGATGCTCTTCAGCTCCTGTAGGTCCCATAATTGCAAGATCCTTAATTTCGGGAGATTGAATATGATGGTACCGCTTCTTTCTTCCTTACATTCTTTCACTTCGTCTTCATTGGATGATGCTGCCACTATTTCTACCAAATGCCGACAATCTTCTACATAGATCTCTTCCAGGTTATGAAGGCACTTCAGCAACCCTGGTGTGAATAGCTTCTTTATGTTCGGACAATGGTATATTTGAATACTTTGAGACAGGATAAGGTTGCCAGTGGTGATAATTTGGATTGTGATAAAGATTCATCAAATGCAATGATGTCGCTTAAGTTCTGCAGAAATGAAAGGCACAGTGACTCCAGGCTTCGAAGAGGAAGAGCGCACGATGACAAAGAAGAAGAAGAAAGCATGCGCTCGATTCCATTACACTTCTTAATCACACAGGCCTTCAAGTTGATTGCATTTACCAGCGAAGGAATATCACATAAGCTTCTGACATCATTGCACTCTTGAATATATAGATACTCAATGTCTTCTGGGAGCACAAGGGAGTCTCCTCCGCTACTTATGTTGCACCTTTTCAAGATTACACGTTTTTCAAACATATCACTTTCATTAGGTAAAATATCAGTATCATCTGATCCCACTTGAAGGAGGTAATTGCTTGGTCCTCCTTCTTGCAGGGATTTGCAGTATGCATTAAAGTTGTGGACTTCACAGAATTGTCCACGCAAAGTTTCCAACTTTCTCAACCTTGCTACCTCCTCTCCATTCACCTTTAATGTCTCAGATGATGCGTAAACTACAAGATACTGCAGACGACAGATTTTGGTTAAAGTCCCAACAGGTATCATCTTTAGATTTGGTGCACAGAGATCCAGGTATCTCAAGTTCACCAACATTTCCATACCTTTAGGTACTTCGTTAATTCCTGTAAGACCAAGATCCAACCTTCTCAAAGCAGTACACTCTGCTAATGAAGGGACATGATTCAACTTATCACACTCTCTTAGCAATAATGCTGTTAGGTTCTCCAAGTTGGAAATTGAATTTGGCAATTGTTCCATGGCATTATACGATAGATCAAGAACCTTAAGCCCACGCATATGCACAAAGAAAGAGTCTGGTATCCTTCTCAAACCATTATACTGGAGCATCATGGTTGAAAGTCTTGGACACCTTGGTGATGCATTAGCAGGAATTTCTGATATTTTGTTATGCATCAAAGACACTTTCTCAAGATCCTCTGTCCACTTTTCTTCATCTGGTAAGTCCTTCAATCCTACACCAGCTTCTAACATGAGTTGAGGACTCACATTCACAATTTGGACTGCCATATCCCTAAGCAAATCGTGCATCTTCAAGCACTTCTTTTCTTGCGGGAAATAGTCTACAATACCTTCCAATAAGCACGAATTTTCAAGTTTATTCAACATTGTGTTACCTCTGTCAATCTGTATCTGCCTACTTCTCATTCCATCAATCAGTCCTTCATCGATAAACCGTTCTATCAGCTCCTCTCTTTTGATTTTATAATCTTCAGGATATAGTGAGCAGTATAGGAAACACTCTTGCAATTTTGGATCATTCAAACTCAAATAGCTAAATCTTAGTACTTGAAAAACCTCGGTTTCCATGTCACCATGTTCCCCTTTCGATTCTTTCAGACTCTCCAGTGCATTCCTCCACTCACAGATGTCATCCACTCCCCTCATACTTCCAGCCATAACAATAATTGCAAGTGGCAAACCTGCACATTCTTTTGCAACAGATCTCATGATATCTTTTAGTTTAGGATTGAGGGCAATTTCATATCCAAGTGTCTCCGAGAACAAGTTCCAGGCCTCCTCCTCTGAAAGGGGCTCTACTTTGATATTCACTTGGCAACCCATCCTTCGGCATATATCTAATGATCTTGTAGTTAGTACTAATTTACACCCATTTACTCTCGGAGGAATTCCCACCTTCTCTAAAAGAAAATGATTCCATACATCATCTAAAATAAGAACTGATTTTTTTGTTCTCAACAGAGCCTGTGCCAATTTTGCAGCCCTCTTCCTTTCATCATGCACATCCGAAAGGTCCAGATGCACCATTTTGGCGATTTCATTCTGTAGTTTATGTATGCTAAAATCATGCGATACTGTGACCCAAAAAACATTATCAAAAGTGTTTGGATCTTCTAAAAGTTTGTTATGAATATGTGTCACTAGGGTTGTTTTTCCAACTCCACCCATACCATATATACCAATCATTAAGACCTCATCCTGCATTAAGCATGCCCAAATCTTTTCCATATTCGTGTGAAACATATTACCCACTAGATTTGTCGTTACGAAGGCATCTCCTTTGGTCTTATGTACTTCAAATGTGAGCCCTTCAGGAAATCTTCCTTGCTCCACAAGTTGTGTCACTTCTCCACTCAACTCTTCTACTTGTTTCCCCAGTAGAATTCGTCCAAGCAGTCTCTTCTCTCCCAGCGCTTGCTCCACACTCTGAACTTCTCTCTTTATTCTGTCGACATTCATCAACCAATTTTCAACTTGATGCTTTCGTTTCTTTAAAGACAATGACTCAGCATATTCTAGTTCTCCATTTACATCAGCTTCCCTGCTGCTTAAGTTTTCTAATTTTCTTTTCAGCTTTTGCATCCTTTCATCAACACTACTGCAATAGCTTAAATCGCTTAAACATTCCCCCACAGCAATTATTGCTCCCAAGTGTTCCATACCTGATATCAACAATGCATAGTTTAGTATTTCACATCTGACTTGTAAACGAAATCAATCTGAAAGAACTTATCTAAGCTACTACAGATCATTTCTATGAGAAACGTTGCATAAGCCAAACATAGAGCAAGGCAAAGTGAGAAAGTAGCATAGGGAGAAACTTATCAACATGTTAAGCTAAAGGAAAAGAGAGCAATATTTTTCGCTACTGCAGAGCTATTAAATGGGAAGATGCAATGTAAAAGATATAGACTGACAATACTAAAGACCAATTCAATCAGGCTAAGATGCCATGTGCTTCTGAAATATTCGAAGTTAAAAGGATGTAAAGTTTCGGTGAAAGGTAATAAATTTGTCTATTTTCTCATGATTTTTCGATGTCTTTCATTTCATTTTAAAAACCACTGAAAGAACTACAGATTATTTCTGGCAAGGAGCCTTTGGTTGGTTGGTTGGTTGGTTGGTTGGTTGGTTGTAATACCAATGAATGACATCCATTTTCGCATGATGCCATTGACGCTCTGTAAAGATAAATCCCCCTTCTAAGCATGAATTGCGGAAAACCAACATCCTCAAGTGTCCCCTAATTTGTACGATTGGACATTATTCCAGCATCCTACTTTAAGCAAAGATTTCATCTGTCGGGGACGTCAATTGAAGCAATATTTCCCGACAAAAGTTCCTTCGCTTAATCCATTAGAAATGAAGCAAAAGAAACGATACAATTCATCCAAAGATACAAAACTAAAAGAAGTCGACATATTAAGTCTAAAACAAAAATAACGTTCATAACCCAGAAATATTGGTGTCCCATTATCATACTCATTTATTGAGGCCTTCGGTCTAAAACAACAAGATAGGAACATTTTCTGTCTTTTTCAGTAAAAAGAAGAATTTCAAACAGAAAGCAAAGGAAAAATTAAAGAAATCTAGAGGTGAAAATTTTTCGTTTCGAAGTAGCTTGATCTGTAGAAGACGTCTTGGCAAATCCCTCAGAGATTGATATTTGTTAACACCTTTGAAAGCCATCTTGAAAAATGAACAAAGCTTGGTAGCAGAACAAGCTCATGGGTGTTTTTCCGGCGTGAAGAAGAAGACGAAAAGAATAACAGATATGCATTGTGAGGAAATTAATTAAAGGCAGCCAAATACAAAATTCACCGTTACCAACTCATGAGGCAGCTACTCACTTAAATTGGATGCTTCAGTGAAGAGAAGATATAGAATGAGCAGCAGACTGCACTTTCTCTCTCCGTCTCCGGCAAGGAGATGAAACTCTAGATTGAAGAATAAGTTATCCTCAGCGTGAATTATCAGAAGCCGGCTATCCTGGCAAATGGGGTCACAGCAACTGAATTTTCACTTCACAAGCACCCGGAGGACTGGTCAAGACTCATCAATGGACAGAGTCGAGTCTCTTTTCAGGAGCAACGAAGTTGCTGTCTCTCCGGAAGTTATTTGGTTCAAAGCCACTGAGCAGAATATATTTTAATCATAAGGGAGACCTGTCAGTTCTGTCTTTTTCCTTTCACAGATAACACGCATTGACGGAGTCTACTGCAATTTCTTCAGAAAATCTCTTAATATTTTACTGGTTTGAGTAATCGACGAGTATAAAATGCGCTTTGAACTCTTTTGTTTTCACAAAAAAGTAGCTGTTACGAAATCTCTCATGTGTGATGATAATTGAAAATTAAAATTTGGTGGGTTTATTAACATAACAAAATTATAATGAAACATAATGAATTCAAAAGAAATAAAAGAAGAGAATAGGTGAAACTTTCATAGACGCAAGGCGGATGATCCTACTGCCATTCACAAAAGATAGAACAGCATGGTTTTGAATAAAGTCGAGGATAAGAAGAGATAGAAGAGAAGAGTAGAGTGAAACAATTAAAGCTTTCAAAATTTTTACTTTAAAGTATATATAATCCTAAAACCTTAAGTGTCTTTATATAGACAACTAAGATAACAAAATGACAAATTACAGCTTGAGCACAACTTGCACAAATGCTAGGCAAATACATCAACGCGTAATTGCAGGCATTTAAGAGCTCAATCATAATATTTGCAAGCCCCTCACGTATCCTCCAAGTCTTCGATCATTTAAGAGACTTGACATGCGGGCCCATCTTCCGAAGTCTCTGATGAAAACGGCGTAACCTACTTTTGTCAAGATGTGGGTCCCTCACTTGTCCTCCAAAGTCTCTGATGCGGTCCCTCTCCGCTTCTCCAAGTCTTCGATTACGGCTTCATAATAGAAACTTTAACACACCCCCTCAAACTTGGCATGTTAATGACAAGTTTGATTAGATAAGCGATCTTGACACAACCCATAAACTCGGCATGGTAAGGCCAAGCTTGATTAGATCAGCAACTTTGACAATGATACGTGGATTTAATTGTTCTGATTGAATCCCATGCAGTCAAAAAACCCGACTAAAGAGCCCAAAGAAGAAAGTCAAAATCTTTGCTCTCTGGCCCTTTCCTTGGAAAATACAATTCGTGTCTTTCTTTACTTGCTTTCTGGACATTTTGTCCAAGCAGGTATGGAGCCCATTTTGTCCAATTTGTATCCGACCTTATCCAGTGTTACGTGCATGTATCAGAGAGGACTGTTTCGGTTCTGGGAGGATCCTTCTGTTTACCAACTTGTCTGTTCGCGTGGCGTTGGCGTGGGATTTTGTGTAAAGAAAGTGACTTTTGCTAGAATAGGAATCATAGGGAGTGGGTTGCGTCTGTATTTAGGTAAAAGGGTAAGAGAGACGTGCCTTTGGTAGCAGACCAGAAGCTCGTATAAAGAGCTAGTTGTGTATGAAGAAAGTAGCTTTTGAAATCTAAAAAACCCGGTGTGTTTTCCCTTCTGAAAACAGAGTTGCGGTGTCCCTCTAATAACGCCACCAAGGCTCCATTTTATCCAAAGTTATTATAATCCGTTCCAAATGAGTGCTAATTCACTTGTAAGGAACCCTGTTACGTGTCCTAACCTTTTTGAACGTAACATCCAGCCTCCTGATCCTGTTGGGGCGGAAGCGCATGGAGCATAAATGACCCACAACTCAAGTAATAAAAGTACAAAAAACACAAAATTTAGAATAGTTTAAACAAATTCATTTTATTTTTATTATTATTGGTAGATCTATTGACTTTTTTATCTTTTTAATTAAAAATTTATTATGAATATAAGTATTATATTTTACTCTTGATCCAACTACTTTCTTTATTTTCTACTTGTCAAATTCTGAAGTAACTAAGGGTTTTGCAAATCTCCAACAACATCTCTTGTACATGAAGCTGCCAAGTCAGGTTGAGCCACCTAAGATCTAAGTTGCAAAGTCAATCTCTATAAGGTTCACAAAACACTTAAAATAAGCTTAAAAAAGAAGGTTATAATATTTCCCTCATCACTTATCTAATTTCAAATACATATAGAAGATAATATGATAATATTATCACGACACTTTCATGGTCAAAATTCCCTAACCCCCAAAGTCTTACAACAAGCTTAACCTACTGAGTGACCTTCAAAACTTAGAATGCAAGTCTGTCAAGTGGAAATGTCCAATTCTCTTTTGTGCTTTTTGTCTGAAAATTCAATTTCTCAAACTTCTCTAATATTTCACAGCCAAATTTAGTGCAACTTTCTTTCTTTTAATGGCTCTTCTTATGTGCATTGTTGCATGAGTTTAACTCTAGAGTGTTAAGGAATGAAGTAAACAACGTCCTTTGCATAATAATTACAAGAGACAAAAAAAACTAACTTAGGATTCAAACACAAGGATTAAAGACTTGGTGATAATCAACTTGGGATGATACTTTGCAATCAATCTAAATTGATTTTATAAAAAATAAAATTATTCAATTAAAATAGGGTTACAAAAGGAATACCATTAATGATATTAAATCTAAAAGGAAAACATTCAATTACATTAGGTAAAAAGATTGTGTATAAGTAATGCATATGCATTAGAAGAAGGGGCGGGGAACAACTAATTGGAGTTTTCTACTTGTCTTTCTTTGATCTTTTCCTTAGTTTCACTTATCTCAGTTTCTTACACGATATCCCCGTCCAGTTTTGCAACAATCAGAGGGAAGTACAAACTCATTTTCCAAGTGTGCAAACAACATGCTTCTTCACCAGAAGCTCTAGGTCTAATACCATAACCTTTTTGTAGCACTCATAATTTAGGATTACGAAGTAAAATCTGCATACAGAATAACATAATTACATGCCATATGATCAAACAAAACAGAAAAACATGGCATACGAAACATAGCACCAGGAAGTCTGATGGCTAGTAACGATTTTCACCACTTCACCCATCTTATCTGCTCATGGCTAGATTCCGCCTTCTAGTTGGGGTTCTTCCTACTTACAACCTCAGGAACCATCAGATCATCCAAGAATAGCCGGCCAATGGATTCCTTCATCATTAAAACTCTTATCACGTCTTCTGGTTTTGGATGTACTTTGGAATTGAAATCGGATGCACCTTCTGACTTCACTTCTGCACAAGGCTTCTGCTTCTCTGCAATCTTGACAAGCTGCCTAATTTCTTCCTCCAGTTTGACTACCCTGTCTTCCAGAGCCTTCACCTCTACTTCTCGACCCTCAAACTTCTTTCCACCACGAACTGAATCAGAGACAATCCTACAAAGAAATGGTCCACCTGCAATTAAAGTAGAAGCCAATATTAACCATAATACAAGATATACACCATACCAACTTTTCTACAAGTGAGAGCAATTCCATAATCAGGAGCTGCATCAATCTGTTGCATATGAATTCGACTGTAATGAACACAGAATACAGTTCTAGAAAGTTTATTGGCAACTTCGTAAACATAAACTGTCAAGCACATGATCCTTGTTCTACTCTTAACTTGCATCAATTTAGAAGAAAGTAAAACACGACCAAAGAGGTGGGTTGTGAAATGAGAATAGAAGACCTGGTAGGAAGTTCTTGACAGCCTCCGCACCGCCGTAAATGGCGGTTTTTTCCGCCAAATTGGTGGCCACCTGGCGAATCCGGGACCTTGTTTCCTCGTCCGTCAGATCGGGTGTGTTCCGTCTCACGGAGTCACTTGTCCAGGAGATGAAATCCCAAATCCCCATCTCCCTCTCTCTCTCTCGCCGATCTCTCAAAAGCAAAAGCAAGATGGCAGCTTTTTCCTTTTCTTCCAACACTCGGACGCTGTGTGCAAGTCCATGCTTTTTCCAAACAGTCCAAGATAGTTTGACTGGGATACTCATTCAGGAACAGAGAAGTCTACCGCAATCAATCAAATATGAATTATACCATGGCCTTCTTTTCCCCGCAAGCAAATAAATTGATTTGCGTCGAGAGTGGCAAGGCGCTCACAAGTGATAAATGGGGAATGAGATTACCAGATACTGAATAAAATATATGCGTATTTATTTATTTATTATTGAATAAACGCCAATTCCCTTCATTGTTTCAGTAAAAATTGTGGTTGGTATATCATAAAAATGTGATAATTATACCTCAGAAAAGAGCCACTCTTGTATTAAACCTTCATTTAGTGAAAAATAATATTCTTCATTAATATAAGCATGGAGCCAAGCCTTGTAAGAAATAAAGTATTATTGGATATCTAAATTAACATAATTTCAAAGTTAGGACTTCCCACTTCTAATCTTTAATATTATCCATACCCAAATGTTATGTATTCCTAGGAGTAAAGGAAACATGTTGAAATCCGTCCTACATTAAAATTTAGAGTATTATCTTGTGGTCTTACATATGATGGTTTCCCTTTCATCCTAGGCACCTATTGAAGCAGGTGCCTTTTCGAGATGTGGTCCGGCAACTTAAACACTCTGAACCTCTTCACTAACCGATTCCTTCTAACGACCATCAATGTCGCCGTCTCCAAAACCCACGATGCCAGTGCCTTGACAACTCCCAATGTCCCGAAGAAAACAAAATAGCAAAATCAGGGTCGCATCATGATAGATCACCGAACGACTTTGCAAGTAATTACGACACCCTGCTCACCCAAATATCCAGGAGAAAAGAATCAAAAATACAAAAGAAATGAGTGAAGGTGGGCAAGAATTATGACTCAAGATGTTTGTGTCATTAGCACCATTGTTTCCGGATTATCACCCACGCATAAGCAGCATGTCAACTGGCGAAGCTACAAAATATATACACAACCACTATATCAACGTGCAGGCTATGCACCACCCTCCTCCTTCATTAGGCAACAAGAAGGTACAAACGCTTTTTTTTTTTTTTTCCAGGAACACGAGCATCCAAGATCTAACAATCATCAACAAAAATCACAAACTATGTCAATCACAACACAGTGTTTGTCAAAAGTAATGTGTTTTACAAAATTTCAGTTAAGATGACTAGTATCTTCACCAGATTTATTTACCGGATGAAATTATGATTTAGCTCAATATATAGCAGTTTGGGAAAATAGCTTTCATTAGTGCTCCTACATGACCAGCACATCAATGTAGAGGAAAGCAGCATAACATTTTTGTGTTATCTCAAGCCAGAGTAAAAGATAGAGCAGGAAAGTTGTCGTTTTTTGAGATTAAGTGGAGCTTAAGGTAACAAGGTCAAAATTCCAAACTAAAGGGTATGGACTAAGTTGATGGAAGACAGTACCGAGTTTGACTTCTCCTAAAATAGCAGAGCGGATAAAATCCTAATGTGTCAATTCATTACTCAAAATCTCTGTACTATTCTGCATCATTTCCTCTCTGTCTACCAAGTCCTTAACATATCAATTCATAACAACTATTGCTGAATTAAGTCAATTTCATATTTTATTGATGCAAAAGTGATGAAATTGGCATTCATGCCTAATATTTTGGCTCATGGTAGTCATAAAGCATGGAAAATATTATATTAATGTGCTACTACATTTGTTATCTCGTGTTTCAAAAGATTTTGCTGGTTGGCATGTGCATATATGTTATAGCATTTGTGCTGAAACTTATGTGAGCCATTTATGTCGTGTCAGGACATGATCTTGCTGTGATCTTGTTAGTGTACTAGTAATTGTTGATGGTGGCTTCTGAACATTAATATATGGCGAATTGGAGACAGAGAGAGATATGTTTGGTCTTTCATAAACAACTCGGTCACTTTATTATCGGTTTGTTTGGCACTCATGCAATACTTATAAGACAAATATTTCTGTCTCACAGTTAAATAGCTCTTTCTTCATCAGGGTTCAGCCCCTGACACCTCTCTCCATTCCACTAGATCTTGGAAGAGCAGAACTACAACCGTTGAGATTTTGGATTACGCAGCCATCAATGCTGAATCCTTTATTATGAGCTAGAAAGATGGCTTGAGTCTAGTCAAATTTCTCTCCTTTTGAAGCCCAATGCCGTACAATAACAACAAAATGTTCAATTTAGTCACAGAATGAAAAATGGGGATCTTGTTATGAACCTGACTGGCCATCACCTTTTTTTTTTTTAAGACAAGAATAATACCCTTACAAATTTTATTAATACTAATAAAATTAGACATAATAATCATAATTTAAATAAATATAAAGTAGGATATAATCTTAATCCTTAGAGTTTAATGACTTAATTGGCTATTATATTAATAGTCATAATCTCTTGTGGAGAAACAAAAATATAAAGAAAATTGCTTAGATAATTTCTTTCCCCTTTTACATTGAAAGCTAGTCTTTTAATAAGCTTCACTAAGTACAAAAAAGAAACATAATCGAAACAAATAAATACAAAAAGGGAAATAACAAAGGGAAGACAACCATGACCTTAAATGCTTGTATCTTACTATTTTTAACTATAAATCAATCATTGACTTATTAAGAATCTTCACTAAACTTCTCAAATCCTTCTATATAATAATAAGATCACTTCAGGAGTAAATGAGATGTTTATTCTTAAAGTTAATTCAAATCCACATTGAATTCATTGATTATATTTCTTATTACATAAATTACTAATTAAAAAAATCCTAATTTAAAACCTAGGCACGTAACAGATCAAGTGTAGATCAATTTGGGATTGAATGGAGAAGTCAATATATAGCATGCGGGTAAGGTAGAGGAAATGATGGCTCACGCCCTTTCTGCTTTATCATTTTCCTTGGAAGGTTGACGTCCAAGCTAGAGTATATATGTTTGCTTCATAACACTAGCTTAGCCGAAGAACTACGTTTAAAGTTACAAGAATGTATTTTCCAGTTCTGGTCTCCCTCCTACTAGGTTGGGTGCTTGCAAGTGAAGGCAGTGACATTAGCTTCGATCAAAACTATTATGTCACATGGGGTGCTGATCATGTCTTATCTCTAGATCAAGGAAGGGAAATTCAGCTCTCAATGGATAACTTTTCGGGTTATTGTTTCTCTGTTGTTCTTTTTCTACTTCTCAAAAATTAAGGGATAAAGAATCATCGCTTGTCAATTAATGTATCAACATGTCTTTTTTTTTTCGGGGGTGGGGGGGGGGGGGAGGCCCGGCCTCAATCTTCTAATTTTCATATATTCTATTTATTTTTCTAACCTACTCGCAAACAAGCTTTTGCAGAGGATATTTTGGTTCTTTGTTCAAGTTGGTAGATACAATGACGGATATAGCGCTTTGTTTTGAACAGAAATCTATCAATCATATATCCGAAGCATTTTAACACCTTTTGTAAATTCATCCGATATTTAAACAAGATACCCAAAAAAAAGAAGGAAAATCCAATTTTAGTTAGCTCTTGCCAATATTTTATGTCAGAAAATATTGGCTCTTGTTTCTCTCTAATGATATCATCTTTTTGTTTCCTGCATAGGGGCTGGCTTTGCATCCAAGCTAAGCTATGGTTCTGGATTCTTTGATTTGAGGATGAAGCTACCGGACAAGGATTCTGCTGGAGTAGTTACTGCTTTCTATGTGAATTCAAAGCCCTTTCTTTTCTCATTGCTTATGTTTACATTCGATTCTCAATAAGAAAAACAGATCCTTTGATCTGACAAAGAAAACCTAGTCTGTTTATCTAAGTTTATTATCCTCGTGCTTACAGCTTACTTCTCAAGGTAGCAATCATGACGAGCTGGATTTCGAGTTCCTGGGCAACAGAGAAGGGAAGCCATACGAATTGCAGACAAATGTGTTTGTGAACGGTGAAGGAAATAGGGAGCAAAGAACTCTTCTTTGGTTTGATCCCACTGCAGATTTTCACACTTACCAGATTCTATGGAACCAACATCAAATTGTGTAGGAAAATCCCTCCCTCCCTCCCTCCTTCTCTCCATCTGGATTACCTGAAATGGTGCTTTTGGAATTCTGCGTTACAGGTTCTTCGTGGACAGCATGCCCATTAGAGTATTCAAGAACAACACAAACGCTGGAGCTGTCTACCCATTGCGGCCAATGCAAGTAACGGCTAGCTTGTGGGACGGAGAAAGCTGGGCGACGGATGGAGGCCGGACAAAAACTAACTGGAGTTCTGCACCATTCAAAGCATATTTTCAAGGGTTTGATATCAGCGGCTGTGAAGCTCAAAACTCAAGCATTCGACAGTGTTACTCCTCCGGTGACTGGTGGAACACAGAAAAGTACTGGAATCTGGATCTCACACAACAAAGTGCATACAGGAATGTCAGAAACAAGTACATGATCTATGACTACTGTTCTGATTGGCGTAGGTACCCAGTCCCTTCCCCGGAGTGCCTCCTGTATCTAAGAGTTTCAAGGGGATGACATACTTCACCGAACTTATCTGCATATTCCTTGATTTTTTTTAGTCCTTGTTTGTTTGTATTTCTGATTTTCTGCATGACCAAGGAAACTACATGTCCGGTGACACTAATCTCTTGGAAGATCTCTTCAATAAATTTCTTCCCCTTAACATAATAGAATTGCAAGTTTATTTATATTAAAAGACCCAAAAATTACCGCCTAAACTATTGTTGGGATAATAAAGAAAGTTTATATAAGAGATCTTACGAACAAATATTCATAACTATTACCTTGACACTAAAGAATGTTTTATTTTTGTCCTAATTAATATGGTCCGACATTAAAAGCATATTGATTTTTACTCTATTATCAAAAAAAAAAAAAGACAAAAAAAAAGACCCAAAGACGCAAATAAAAAATTAATTTAAAATTTAAAAAAACATTGTTTTCTTGTTTAATCCAATATATATTTATTTTATACACTTCTAGATTAAATAACGTACTTCTATACTAAAAATCGATATAATAAGTATATAAGATCAATAATGATTATTATTTATGAAGGCAATAATTTATGAAATTAACATGCAATTTATGCTATAAATAGAGGGTATTTTAGGCAATTTAGTGGGCTACTTCTCTTAGAGTCGTAGCCCAGAACATCTCCGCCTCAACAGCAGCTCACTGTTTCTTCTCGCTCGACCCGTACCCGGAGCTTATGGCGGACAGTGCCGGAGCTTAAGTTTGCTTGCACAGGGCCGGCAAGCGGAACCTCCCTATGGCCTGTCTTCCGACGTTGAGTCTCTATCTCACTCTTATATTTTCCTTCCAAATCGTGTTCCTCGCAACAGCCTCCGGATCGGTTCTACGAAATGGGGGTCAAGAAGAGTTCTTGGAGGAGTTGCTGCTACGACCCTTACCTGATCGGAAGGTATTAGCGCATTTCCATTTCGAAAGCAGAGCTCCGCCGTCTCTCTCGGAATCTTATGGCCGGCACCACCACCTCTTTCCCAAAGCCATTGCTCAGCTGGTATGTTCTGACCTCCGTTTGGTTTCTGGGAAAGTTTTGGGTAGTGGGATCGTAGAGGAAACAGACAATAAGTTTCTTGTATCTTGTACCTTTGGCTTTATTTGCTCTGTAGAATCCCAACTCAGTAAATGAAAGATTTGATGTTGCACTACTTATGGGAAGGTATTTTTATCCATTGACATGTTTTTATTGGGGTTGATCAAAGTGACAACAATCTGTCCTTGTGTGAGTTGAATTAGATTAGTAAGAAACAACTGAGTATACTGTCTGACTCAAGCCCTCCACTTAACTGCAAACCTTATATTGTTTGATTCTTCTGCTACGAGTGTGATCATACGCTGTTTAAATCAAATTGCTCTTGGGCTGCCGCTTATCCCCAGTTAAGATCCTTAATTGCAATGCGTATGTATTCATAATTCTCTTGGTTTGAGTTACCTTCATTTTTATGATAACTCCAACGGGCACCTTGGATTGGAAGCCAAGACAAGGCAATATTGATTTTTATCATCCTTTGCTTTTTTCCAAATAAGATCAACAATATGACCATTGTTATAAGCTAAACTCAGAGTGAATTTGGTTTAATAATTAAATATGCTAAATGGGTCATTCAATTCTATTGCTTGAAATAGGTTCAGAAATTCCGAATTAAGGAAATGGAATTATCTTTTACTCAAGGTCGATGGAACTATGACCGGTGGGGTGGTTTTGACCCCATCTCAAGCAGCAATGCAAAGCCTCCAGGAGTGGAGTTGTGGGCTGTGTTTGATGTTCCCCAATCTCAGGTTGATGCTTCCTGGAAGAATCTTACCCATACCCTTTCAGGACTCTTCTGTGCTTCAATTAACTTCCTGGAGTTTTCTGCCACTTATTCTGCTCCTGAATGGAGCTTTCAAGCATCTTCAGGCACTCTGAGGTATGGAACATTGCCCCGTGAGGCTGTTTGCACTGAGAACCTAACTCCCTGGTTGAAGCTCCTTCCATGTCGTGATAGAGCTGGGCTTTCTGCCTTGATGGACAGACCCTCTATATATAGAGGATATTATCATTCTCAGCGGTTGCATTTGACCTCATATGAATTTGATTCTGGTGGGTTGGAATCGGGAATTATACTGGAACAAACACTTACAGTTGTCCTTCAACCTAATAGTCAGAGAGCTAGTAAAACTTATTCCATTGGAACAACATCACAACCAAACTGGTCTTTGAGTTCCATTTTTGGGAGGAAAGTTACTGGAAGGTGTGTTCTCTCCAAGTCTAGTAATGTTTACCTTCAACTTGAGAGAGGTCTGGTGACTGAACTGGTGAAACTACAGAAAAATGTGATGTCCGAGGCTGATAGCGTAGGCGCTGAATGGTTATGGAGTAACCCTGGCTTTGATTTGTCTGTTGAACCTGACAGGGTGCTTAAAGAAGTCAATAGCTTGCAAAGCAAGAGCTCATCTGTTCTTTGTGGATATTCACTTGCAAAATACAATAACTCTGAGCCATTTGATTTAGGCCTTACGTGGAAGCTTCCTGTAGTTTGGTCGTGTCCACAAGCACCATTACATGCCAGTCGGTTCTTGATGGGTAGTGGGAATGAAAGAGGTGCTATTACAATATCTCTGATATCCGCAGGGCTAAATGAGGGTCTTCTTGGTGTGAATGCTGTTGAAGACGTGTGTAAATTGCAAGTTGACATTTTCCAAGTTGTGCCTTGGTATATTAGGGTGTATTTTCACACCCTACAAATTTTTGTTGATGGACAACCTCAGGCACTTGTGGATGTTGTTGAGAAGATGCATGTTTCACCTTCTGAAGACAAGATATCGCCCGGGGTGATGGAGCTGATTCTGAAATTTCCTTGCAGTGTGAAATCAGCCACTTTAACTTTGGAGTTTGATAAGGTGCGAAGCATATGATCTGATATTTAAAAAAAAAAAAAATGGATTATTTTTTGATAAGCATTTTGATTTAGATTGAAGCTTTGTTGTTAAGAAAATTGAATTACACATCTCTTTGGTTAGATACAGAATACTATTTCCCAAGGCCTCATACATAGGTAACTCTTAAATGTCATATTCTGTCAAATAACCAGACTTAACCTCCATAATCATAAGAGGGTTTTAAGTGAAGTACAATAGGCATCTTTGCTCTTACCTCAATTGTTGATGTTAGCAATGAAGTCAACATTTCCTTAATCCCCAACCTAAACTTGCTCAACTAAGCTCTGCTTCCAACTTTGCTTCCTCAGTTTTGCTTTGAGCCTAAATTTCAGTATGTGAGAGTTCTTTAAGATTATGGGGCATTCTAACTGCAAGTGAGACTTTATAGGATCTACCTAATTACATTTCTTACTTTGAGGCTTCGTGGGCCCCAATTTAAATTTGCATTTGGTTTCTGTATTCTAAATTGTTGATAATCGTGCCGGTTCTTTATAACATGTATCATATCTCCACAGGGATTTTTGCACATCGATGAATATCCTCCAGATGCTAATCAAGGTTTTGACATTCCATCTGCCGTAATAAGTTTTCCCAACTTCCACGCAAGCACACCTTATCTTGAAGATAACTCTTTGACCAAGTCACCCTTCTTGTCTAAATTTCTGGTATTATTTTACTTCTTTTATGGCATTGGTTACAAATATGCTTCGGATTTCCTTGACTAATATGATTGAATGTCTGGATTTGTGGTGCAGAAAAACAGTCCTGTTCGATCTTACACAGAAGTATTACTTGTACCCTTGACAACTCCTGACTTTAGCATGCCTTACAATGTCATTACAATTACATGCACGGTATTTGCATTATATTTTGGATCTTTGGTTAATGTACTTCGAAGACGTGTTGGTGAGGAGGAAAGAATTCTGAAAGAGAGAGGTAACTCTTATCTCTTGGCGTATGTTGTTTTTACTAATTCATGACCATTCAAATGTGTAGAACAATTAGTAAGCATCCATTTTTCTTGGTTCTATATCAGAGTCCTACTCATAATTGTTTTGAGTTCAATTAGCACTATTATGTCAGATCTTCTGTCTGTGTATGTGCATTTCTATCTCTGTGTGCTTATCTTTATCTGCTGTGTTTGAACGGGTCATAGCAACAATTGTAGCAAGAGTCGTCAATAAAGGGTAAGCCAACAAAAAATAAAAGGCATATGGATGGACCTCCTAGAGTATACACTAACTAATCAACAAAAGCCAAGAGAGAAGATGGAAGATTGGCTTGAGATAGTCGTCCATTAGTATCAATGAAAAATAGTCCTGCATATCAAAGGAAGCGCTGCTCCCTTATAACTCCTCCATATGTTGGCAAAAATTAAAGCCTGCATGCATAGAATAATAAGTGCAATACGTGTGTACTAATCATATAGAGACTGATAAGAAAAAGGAAATTTAAAGATACCAAAAAAAGTGTCACCTAGAATTGAAGCTTTCCACTTATCAATAAGCAAGCATGACATCCTAACTTTAACTTTGCAAGAATGTTTGACTTTCGCTTCTTCCCTCGGTGAATTCTCTAAGGAAATTTATGCAATAAATTTATTTTCTCTGTGAATCATTTGAGGCTTTTGTTTTGCCATTAATACCCATTAGGTTGGATATGGCAGAGTATATGCATATCAATGCGTATCTAACTTCCATTTTCTAAAAATGGCACAATGTTTTGTGTTAATGTAGGAAGTCCAATTACTCAAGCTTCTTCTTGAAAGAAGAAAAAGAAACTAGAATCTTTAACTCTCCAGAATATGAAATCCCTTAAGTGTTGCAAAATTCAATTCCATTTGGTAACTATTTTCCATTTTAAGAAGAGCTAACCTAAAGATGATACATGATAACTGTGAAAATCCTATTTTCTTTTTCACTCCGGTCATGGTTGAAGTTATTTAATCTTGAGCTAATCATCATTGTTATCATGAAAGGAAAATATAAATCATCCTAATTATTTATTCTACAATATAACTGGCTCTTTGCTTCCTAGCTTCTTACGTTTACTTTTCATATTTTGCTTTCAGCTACCAAAAAATCTGGTCGGCTCTCTCAGCTACTGTCCAAGTTGTCTGCAAGGCTTAGAGGAAAAGAGTGGGAGTCTCCTCCCGAGTCAGCCTCATCATCTTTCATCAGTTCAAAACTTATGCTTAAAGTGGGAATGGTTACTGTGACCGCCATTGTTTGGCAGTATTTTTCCCGATGACGCCTTTAGTTGGACAAATGTACAGAACCTGCCGGAGTTTTGTGTAGAATATGAGTCTTCAATTCAAAACTAACACCTTATTTTCACGAGTAGGAATACAGAGATTGTTAAGAACTAACTTGAAGTACATATCAAAATTTGGGCCATCTTTTTTGAGAATATTCTGACTTTGAAACATGAATCTCTCCCACGCCACTACTTGGCAGTATTTAAAATTTCCCTAGTTCGTAGTTGCATGTATTATATCACATGTGAAACAAGATTATTAGGCTATGAAACTAAAGATCCGATAAACTTGGCTCAGATTTCCTTAAAGCCGGAAAAGTTCTCTAATTTCGACCTCAAAAGTATCCCTTCAAGTTGCCAACTTCGGTCCGTTGATTAATGAGCTGCAAAACGAAACAGGAATATATTACAGAGAATCCTTTCTACAAATCATTAATCAATGTTGCTCATTTCTGGTAATATTAATTGATTTGTAGAAGAGGAAGCTTGATTTTAACCAAATCATCATAGTTGTCTAAACATATGACTTGCTGGTACTGGGTTTTCTTGAATGCTTCGCTGCCAGAACATGCTTCTTCAGCAGAAGCTCTATATCCAATACCATATCCTTTTTGTAGCACCCATAAGTTGGGATTACGAAGTAAAATCTCCATACAGAAAAACATAATTACATGCCATATGATCAAACAAAACAGAAAAAACATGACATACGGAACATAGCACCAGGAAGTCTGATGGCTAGTAACCATTTTCACCACTTCACTCATCTAATCTGCTCATGGCTCGATGCCACCTTCTACTTGTGGTTCTTCCTTCTTATAATAACCTCAGGAACCTTCAGATCATCCAAGAAGAGCCTGCCAATGGATTCTTTCATCATGAAAACTCTTATCACGTCTTCTGGTTTTTGATATGCTTTGGAATTGAAGTCCGATGCACCTTCGGACTTCACATCTGCACAAGGCTTCTGCTTCTCTTGAATCTCGGCAAGCTGCTTAATGTCTTCCTCCAGTTTGACTACCTTGGCCTGCAGAGCCTTCACCTCTAATTCTTGACCCTCAAACTTCTTTCCATCAGGAACTGAACTCGAGACAATCTTCCAAAGAACTGGTCCACCTGCAATTAAAGTAGAAACCAGTGTTAACTATTAACCAATAAGGGAAACCTAGCAAAAATTTGGTCATCCATCGGTTTGGAAGATTTCGTAGATTCTCGGAGACATGGTAGAATCTTCTAAGCATTTTCACAGTACGTATAATGTCCAGTGGTTACAAAGTAGAAGCAAGGTAGAGTACGTTCATGGCAATGTGACCAACAGCGTCTGCTTCTGAACAATTTACTCAACATTAGAAACATCATAGGGCTTCACATTCGCATACTACATCGTCAGGATATACAAGATGCATCTGTCTATCCAGACCAGAAAGAATACTAGTCAGAAACATTCAGAATGATTAAGCATTTCTACGAACTGTAGATTCTGCTCCTTAGTGCATGTGTGAACTTAAACACCATATTAACTTCTCTACAAGAGAGAACAATTCCGTGATGAGGAGGACCATCAATCTGTTGCATATTAATTCGACAGAAATGAACACAGAACACAATACTAGAAAGTCTATTGGCAAATTCGTAACACATAACTCAAATCGTGAAGCCAATTCAGATCCTTCAATCCAACATGCAAATGATCCTTGTACTACTCTTAACACGCATCAATTTGGAAGAAAGGACAAGACGACCTAAGAGGTGGGGTGTGAAATACCTGGTACGAAGCTCTTGACAACCTCCTTACCGCCATAAATGGCGGTGTTTTTGGCCAAGTTGGTGACCAGAGTCTGACTGACGTTGTTCCTAACGGCGCTGTCGACCTTGGTAGCGGCGGCGGAACCAAAACCATAAACGCCCGACCACCAGCCCTTGACGATCGTCAGATCGGGTGTGTTACGTCTCAGTGAGTCACTTGTCCAGGAAATGTAATCCCAAACCCCCATCTTTCTTTCTCTCTCTCGCCGATCTCTCAAGCGCAAAAGCAAGATGCTTACTTTACGTCTTCTTGCAAAACTAGGACACTGTGTGTGTGCAACCCCTCCATGCTTTTTAAAGGTGGCCAGTGCTCTTCCCAACGGTTGACTGAGATGTGACTCAGGGAGACAGAAGTCTATAAATTATATCATTCCTTTCTTTTCCCAAAAAATAATAAATTGATTTCTGTCATGCTCTCCGGATATTTAAATGGAGAATTAGATTAGTGAATAAAACACATGCATATTTGTTTGTTTATTTACTTTTAAATAAACTCTAATTCCCTTCATTATTTTAGTAAAAAATCATGGTAATTACGTGGTATAATATTAAAAATATGATAATTATACCTCAAAAAAGAGTCGTTTGTATTACAGTATAAGTACGGAGCCGAAAAAAGAATAGAGTACAAAAAGTAAGATTTTGTGGTCGTGTATACCCTTTGTGTAACAAATATTTGAATTCGAAAATTAGCCATCACAGATATCAGTTTATACATTCATGTAAGCCTCTTCTTTAATTTCTTCAACAGGGGAAATAACAGAACGTTTAAACACTCTTTCAGTTCTGGTCACACGACTTAAACCAAGAACACCTTGTTAGACGAATACAAACATTTCCGAAACCAAAATATATACACCTTGTTGAACACGATTTTTCCGTCATGAGGCACAAGGTACAAGCACGTTTTTTCCAGGAACAAGTGGATCCAAGATCTCACAGTCTGCAACAAAAAGCACAAAGTATGTCAATCACAACACAATGAAAGTAATGTTTTACAAACTTTCAGTAAAGATGAGAAGTATCTTCACCAGATGCAGCATCAATAGATTAGGAAGAACAACTTATTTACTGCATGATTGGCATTCAGTTGAATATATAGCAGTTTGGGAAAATAGCTTTCATTAGTGCTCCTACATGACCAGCACGTCAATGTAGAGACAGGCAGCATAAACCCCTCTCCATCCCAACTAGAAGATGAGAAAGTAAAATTCCTCGGCAAAGCATATCTCAAGAGTCCAAGAATGACAAACGGAATAGCCAGAATGAGCAACTCTTCCTGGCCTTGGGCAAGCGATGAAAATTTGAGTCCAAGAGAATTTAGTTTTAGAAGGTATAGGTTCACACTTATTGAAAAAAACGAAACAAAATTGTTAGTCCAAGAGAGATCTCTCTACGAACAGATCAGAATTTGTAGATGCTGGATAGTATGTGTTTTCGATCTAGAAATAGGCCAGAGGTTATGCAAATGAAACATTGAAACAGCCCACCCACACAAATAAAAACAAAAAGGAAAAAGGTGAAAATGACAGCATAAAGGAAACCTAATAGGTGTCAAAAACATCACACAAAACTCAAACTTATTCCGCAAGATCAATTCAACTGAAACTGACCAATACCTTGATAGGTTAATTCACAGAGACAGCCCAGCAAAAAGTAACTCCAACTCCTGGTCCTGTGATGCAGTTCTCTGACATAAAAAGGCATTGATAAATACAACCCACAGCATTAAAGCCTAACAAGAATTACTTAATACACCAAAGAGTCGAAAATGTATGTTAAGCAAACTTGTATTTCAAATTGCCTTTTAAACAAACAACAGTTACACTGGTTTAACCACTTTTTTCTAATTTCTTAAATAGGGAATGATGGTGTTATTCATGCATCTAACTAAGCAACTTAGAAAGCAAGATACGTAAAATTCTATACATAATATCTCCCTAATTTGTAGGACTTGATCATTTGTACACGGTTACAACTATATGGGCTTTTGTAAAGGAATTTACACACAGGTCTATAACAACGACATATCACTATGTCCAGCTTTTTAATTTTACTGATGTGTATCTTTTTTAAAGACCTCTAAGTACCTTTGTTTAAGCTACCCAAGTCCTAATTAGAATATAAGAAATACAAAAAATGGCTCAGGCTACACTCACTTTTCCAAAGATATCTGTGTTCATATGTAGTTGAAAACATATCCATCCACAAGAGTAGCAAAAAGCTTTAGAAGTAAATGCAAAAAAGTTACACCTAAAACTTACAGCAACAACAGAAAACAAACATTTAGATGAAAAATATAGGTCCAGTGTCAAAAACCTGAATCGAAATAAGTTGCAATATTTTATTGAGGACCCGCAAGCGATGAGTAGCATAAGTGCTGTTCATAGGAAGCCGGTTCATTCTCTCCATTTCTGTATGAACTGCCGCCTGCTTCTCTTCAAACCCCATTTGCTTCTGTTGAGTTTTAGGATTGGTGCTAACGATGCCGTCCATAGTCTACTGAAGGGCTCGGATGCCCCTAGAGTGAGAACACTGAACAATATAACAGTACAGTTTATTACGGACAAGAATACACCCAACTTAAACAAATAAAAAGATAGAAAGAAGTGCACATTTGACAATGACCACAGTGGAACCTATGTTTGCACACCTCTTGACCACAACTCTCATTTGTACCCCAGATTTTGAATTAAAGCTAATAGATGCCAAAATTTAACAGGCAACGAAATCGGGACAGGATCCTCCAATGCCTAACAAAAGCAAGAGGTTCCCACTGACGAATTAAGAAAGCAAATTCCGTTTGATATAGCACTATTCTCGAAATAGAGTATGGGCCTTCGTATGCAAGTATATCATCTATAAAGAAACTTGTTCCACCTGAACTCAAAGCCTCAACTAGACTACCCATCAATACAGCCTTCCTAATTACTCCTAATAAGCTGGAAGACCAAGAATAAAATCAAGTTACTGAAACTCTGGAGACGTGTCAAGCCTAATTTATGGTTTAATTGGCGGGAAAAGAATGGAAACAACTTAAAAAAGCAAAATGAAAACAAACTTTACATGAAAATTTTCCTCGAAAGACAGTGGCTTCAGGTTTATTATTATCGAATAGGGCTTTTCCGTTTCTGAAAGAAATAGAAATCTTGAAAATCAAACAGTTTCAATTTCGTCAATTCCTTTAAATTCATGGACGCCAAACTGCGTTTGAAATGCCCTACAACGAAGGAACTAAGCCAACAACTCCACGAAGAAACAAGGCAAGGGAAAGAGCAACTTACAGGTCGCGACGTTGGAAGCCCTACAACAGTCTTCTCCACCCCGACAATTTGGAGAACGAAAGGAGAATGCTAGGATCTGGTCTGGCCCAAGTTAACCCTTGAGGAGGACACAAGTTATTTGAAGAAAAGCAGATAATTAGGATCGGGCCTAGCTCATTAAATAATTCAAGAAGGAGACTTATTCCAAGGCAATTAGGACTCCAAGTCCTAGTGCAATTAGGACTTCAAGATCTAGGACAATTAAGATTACATGCTTATATAAGGAGTAGCCTTCAAAAGAATCAACTCATTAAAAGAAGATCTTATTTTATCATTAGAAGTTTTATAGCCTAACCTTAATTATCTTATAACTTTTATAAGAGTAGCTTATTAATAATTTTATCACGGTACTTAGTTATGCATTGTGATGGGTTTGGTGCTTTAATTATTATTATTGTTAAACTGAATTTAGATCAATAAAAAGGTTATTATTCTATTCGGGTTTTGTGTTCTTAATTATGAGCTTGTGTAAGGTTCAAATTCTAACATAGAGGCTCTCTATTAGGGTTACTAGTGCCTCTCTATTTCTCCTAAAACACACCGTTTTCATCTTGCGAAGGTCATATACGTAATGTGCAACGGTAAAATTATAACATCTCAAAGCCTAGTTGTGATGTGAGTATGCATTCGACACTTGGTAGATGCATGGGAACTTAACTTTAAATATATGTATTAAATATGCTGAATAAGCCACTCTAACCACAGCGTCAAATTTTAATTTTCTAACCACAGCATCAAATTGTAATTTATGTTTTGTTTATCTAGATTATGGATTCTTATTGCAAGTTTAGATTTAAAAAGATCCACCACCCCTATAAGATACTGTGTATGAGAGATACAGGTAAAAGATTGTGATCATCTCAAAAGCTAACTATGGTTGGATGCAACACAAGTTTGTAAGATTTTACAAACTCATATTTTACATTCTAATGAAAGAATAAAGCAATGAGTTTTAAATGAAAAACAAGCAATTTGATTGAATCAGTTCACCATTCTCAAAATGGAAGTTTCATGAAAGAGATTATGTCTTTTAATTACCAAACAAAACAATGAAATTTTGATGAAAAATCAACCTTATTTAATTGGCTTAAAAGGAAAACACAAAAAGTGAAATCAATTTCTTTAAATGGGATATCCTTGAAAGAAGCAACAAAAATAGGGGATCCAAACAAATTATCTGGAGAATTCATAGGAGCTTGAATTTGTTGAGTTTATGGGGCTTAACAACTCCCTTGTATGCGGCACTTAACACGTAGTAAAATATAGTATTTCATGTTTGCCCATTACTTAGTGTGGGGTTTTATGTTGTCAAGGGTGAGTTACAAATAAGAGTCTTTTGTGGGCTTGGTGTGGAAGGTGTGCTTGGTGGGTCAATTGAAGCATCCAAATTCGAGGAAGTGACCAGCGCAATGTGAGGTTAAAATAATAGGATAATGACCTGATTATTTAGTTTTACTGAGTATTTATGATCAACCTAGGGATTATTATAATTCATAAAACAAGTTGCGAATACATTTGACCAAGATAAATAATTATACCTTCAAGAAAAATACGGACTATTCACAACCATAGATATCCCAATACTTTACTATTTAGATAATGGAATTTATATCATATAGATCATATCAAGTTATATTAAATATGACAAAACATAAAGAGTACATAGAAGTTCTTATTATATGCACAAATCTTATAGAAGTGGTTATCTTAATGTCAAGCAGACAATTAAGTGGCATTTATGGCAAACTTATCTACTAAAACAATATTAACTCCAAGATTTAGTTATTCAAATCATAAATTTTGAATATGTCGTTATGCACTACTTTCTTATCTTTGTTAAGTCGCAAAGTTTTATGGTAGTGGTAAACTTTTTTCCTTTTTTAAAATAATAACAGTACATTGACATGTTTTATTAATAAAAATAAAGATGGGCTGAAAAACCGTATCTTATGGAGATACAAAGAGTAGACATAAACCTAATCATTAGGAAATTACTTGATGAGCCTACAGTGTGAACATAAATACATGTAGGAATAGTAATAAATACAAAGGGCCACATGTAGACGTAACTTTATGGAGAATTATAATTACCTAGACCAAGTTAATCATTCCCTAAAAATATTTAAACACAAGCTTGGTAAGGAGTCTAATCTGTCAAAAATCTGCATATTCTAAACATGGCACCCATGATTTGCTAATTTGTCTGCACCAAAATTTCTCAATCTGTCAGATTATAGCATGTATAGGTAACATGCATACACGTTTCTAGATCACATACTCTAAATGCCATATATGCTTCCATCTATGCAGCATGCATTGCACCAAATAGAAGGAGTATAATTCTATTGAAGTGTGGAAATTAATTCCATTCATGACATAAATGGAGGCCTACGAGGAGAGTATGAGCTTCTACATGTGCATGGCTTCAAATGCCCAACTAGCCTTGCCAGTACTATCTCTCACCGCTCCTTCCACTTGTATTATTTCCCAACATACCATATCCATTTACATCCATGCATCCCTCCTAATATCACTATGTATGATAGGAATTCATCTAAATAATCATAGAAAAAAAGAATCAGATGAATATGCAACAGAAAATATAAATCATGTACTTAACACTTATAGTTGGAAAATGGGACGAATATGTTCAATTTCAACACTTATAGTTGGAACCGTTGAGCTGAATTTAGTATTTCACCTTTCACACGGGCATGCATGGCAATTGGTCATTATGAACGTATAGGTTTCACCAACTTTGCCTTGCATGTTATGCATCATCGATTAACCAGCAACACTTCAAAGGGAGGCAATTATTCTTAGCATTCACCCTCAAGTAAGCAACAAGACAACAGGACAACAACAAGTTTTGAAACAAAAGGAAAAGGTTTCCTAGTCATGTTGGCTGAAAGACATGATCGAATGGCGACAACTTCCATGGTCCCAAAAAGGTCATCGCTAAAGTCGGTGCCAACAAAGTTGCAGATTTAAAAGGTAAAAGGGTCGCAGAATTGGAAGATATGATTGCACAGGACGCTGTAAACCAATGATTCAAAGTTGATTACCAAAGCCTGGAATTTTTATTTTAATTTTTTTTCCAATGAAGAGAATACACAACCGAATGATGAAGACCTCTCAGCAGAAGTGATTTGCGAGCAGCCATGGCCTCCTTGTGGGGTTGGTAATGCTTTTTTCTTTGTTTAATCCCCGTCATCTAACTCTCCAATAAGAGAACTATATTGTTTTTGTTTCATATGCTTGGCCAAAAGATACGAACGAGGAGATCCAGCCATGTGAATATCACATGGCCAACTCCATTAACTTTTGGCCATAGACTTCTTCTTTAGGTGGATGTATAGATTCCCACTACAATTCCTCCACTTTTCTTGTGTTAATCCATCAAACTATTGAGACTATGACCAGCAATTTAAATTTGCTTTTTCCTGAAAATAGTAGTACATTCTAATTACAAACTCAATATTAAGTTTCTACTTTCAATTTTTTTTATTCATTTATAAAATTCTAATCAAAATTTTACATTGAGTATACAAGAGATTGTGTTCTAATCATAAACTTTTGGGAGTTTTGTTATAGACTACATGTTCTACACCTTAAACTTAAATTCTAACATTATATTATAGAATTTAATTTTCTCTTTAAAATTGATTTGTGAATTATTTGTAAGGGAGTGTATGTCACTGTCTTAAAAAAAGAAAAACAATAATTCAAGTCAAAGTTTAATTGAGTGAAAAGATGGATCTTCGTTGTACATGGTTGGCGGATTGCCCTGTTGTAGGTTTGATTATGCAGGTCTGAGACAAAGGTTGTCGAAACATGTCTGGTTGCTATTGGACCGAGACAATGCGCAATGTGACTGCTGTAGACCCCTCCACTCCTGATCGCACCCGCCATAAGTGCCAGCGATGGCCAAAATGGGACATTAAGCCGAGGCCCACGCGCTTAATCCGAAATGAGAGAGAGAAAGGAAAGGGGAAATTGCAGGTGCAAGAATAAAAGTCAAGAGCCACCTATGTTTCCTTCTCTCCTTCTTTCTTTCTGCGTCGCTAAATAGTAATCGGAGACGGGGAATTCCTGAGAGAAAGAGAGAGGGGAGAGGGCAGAAGGAGGGAACGTGTGTTAGAAACCCCTTTGGCCTTCGATCTTCGTCTTCCTCTCTCTCGCATCTCTTGTGTTTTTTTTTTTTGGTACGGGCATCATGAACGAGAAGGCTAATGTTTCCAAGGAGCTCAACGCCAGGCACAGAAAGGTCCTAACCTTTTTATGTTCTTTTTGGCCTGTGGGATTTTGGGGAAATGTTGAAATTGCTACATATGTTTTTTTTTTTTTCTTTATCCAAAGCTTCCTCCGATCTTTGATCTTCGATTGTGCTATTTGATTGGGTGCTGAGAAGAGAGGAAGGCAAAATTCGGAACTTTGTGTCGTCTTGGAGGATTATTTAGCTGGTATAAGATTTGGGAACATTTTTGGATTTGATCTATATGTTTTGGACGTGAAACGTTCTCGGTTTATATTGTTCCAGGGATTGGTTGATCGGTCGTAACTGTTCCCATCATTGACGATGTGCTGAGAGATCATCTTTTTCTTCCCTTGATTTTGTTGTATTGGGGTTTGTCTGGGATTCTATTCGGGTCATTTATGTGGTTCGCGTTGGACACTTTCTGTTCTCGTCTTTTGTTGATTTCTAATTTGCTTGGGGGATAGTTTCAAGCTCCCATTTAAGTTTTGGATGCTGAATTTAGAATATGGGTTATGTAGGTGCATTTCTATCTGATCGAATGGTGTTATGGCAACCTTATCTTGTAAAATGTGCTGTCCTTAATTAGATTCTTCGGTTCTTCTCAGGCTTCTATGATGCCTTCGTTTATCATCAGTTTGTGATACTGATTAGTTAAATTAGAAGCGGGATCATCAGTGGGACTAATTCTCTGATATTGGTGGCGTTGTTGGAGAATTCGTGGGATTTGCTGTGTTTTATTCTTTCATAAGATTCTACACCTATCTGAATCTTATGCGTTACAATATGTTTTCTATGACTGGAGTTTACCAAATACTTCAATTTTTTTTTTATAGAGCACTATGCTAACGTAATTTTTTATTTTTTCCTTTTTCTGTTCGGGAGGTTTTAATTTGCCGCTTGATGTTGATGTGGCACAGGAAAACAGAAGGGTTGGAATTCTTCTAGGATTACTTCATACATCCGTAGGACTGTTTATGTTAGAGATTGTGGGGGCGACATAATGAGTGTCCTGTACATAGGGTGGCCATAAATTTTCTATGATCATGTCTATCATATGGTAAACAGGATGTGCAACTGCGTCTTATGGTTCCTTTAGTTGGTGGAGCCTTCCCAGAGTGGGCGTAGGAGAAAAGGTGTATGTGTCACATAACAATGTGAAGGCTGTGTGTTGTTTTTTAACCTAGAACCAAGATCATCGCTGAACTTTGTAGCTGTGGACTATTTAAGATGCATATATCAACTTCCTAGTAGTTCTTGCTTGTCGTTTTATATAGCTCTTGGTCCCAATGTAAGCTTACGGGCGAAGCTATGTTTGTGCTATTTATCTTTTGTTTGATTAGGAATTTTGTTTGTGTACTAGCCTTTGCCTCACTGTTATCTGCTCTTGTTTGCTCCTTTTTTTTTTTTCTTGCTTAGATTATTGTCTTTACTTCTTAAAAAATATGCAGATATTGGAAGGACTTCTTAAATTGCCAGAGAACAGGGAATGTGCTGACTGCAAAGCTAAGTATGTATTTTAAAAGAACTCAAGAGTATCTGCATGGTCTATTTCTTTGTTTCTGATAATAGCCGCATAATCAGGAAGCCGAAGGAGATGATGAACAAAGTGTTCATTAGTGGAGTTCTAAGTACATTTAAGAGAAATTAACTCAAAAATAAGGAATCTTGTTTAGTTATCAAGTGATGGATATTGTAAGTTCAGTACATTTACTTGGATAAGTTGCTTGAATAAACTAATTGCTATGCAGAGGTCCAAGATGGGCTAGTGTGAATTTAGGCATTTTTATATGCATGCAGTGCTCTGGGATCCACAGAAGTCTTGGGGTACACATATCGAAGGTGATCTGTTGTATCTAACACATCAATTAATCTGTATACACATTCACGTTTGTGAACTCTCTTATTTGTAGGCTGATCTGGATATTCAAAATGGTTTTGGTTTCAGGTGCGTTCTGCTACACTGGACACTTGGCTTCCAGAGCAGGTGGCCTTTATTCAATGTAAGCTTTTCTATTAGGTCATGGAATGAATTTTCCTGATTAATGTCCCATTGAATTGAATATTAAGAAAGTGCCCACATAAATTTATTTTTTGCTTTTCTCTTTCTATATAGCTATGGGAAATGAGAAGGCAAATAGTTACTGGGAAGCAGAGCTGCCTCCAAATTATGATAGAGTTGGGATCGAGAATTTTATTCGTGCAAAGTATGTCTGTAAGAGTTAGACCTAGAAGCTATTATCTTTCCTTTTATGTTATTTCAATGTTTTGTGGTGTCTGTTATTTAAATCTGGCTGTGGTCATAGGATTACATTTATTCTAGGTATGCTGATAATAGCACATTCTTCTAGGTATGAAGAGAAGAGATGGATTCCAAGGGATGGAAAATCAAGATCGCCAACCAGAGTGCAGGAAGAAAGAGCTTCTGTGCACTGGCAAAGGCCCGGGGAAAGACTGGGGCATGGCCATATTTCTAGTTCTGAAAATACATTTGAGGAAAGGAAGAATACTCGACCACCTAGTACTACAGTTGCTTCAAGAATTAGTGTTCCTGCACCACCTAAAGGACCCGACCAGGTATCTTGATTTGTTTTCCTTGTTGTTTGCCATTTATATTATGTGTCTTTGCTTTCAAAAGACATATCTATTTGGAAAAGGTGAACTCAAACAAACATGATAACTTCCAAATGATCTGTGCATAAACTGTTATCCGTTTTGGAACAGCAATGACATGAATTGCATTAATATTCATTACATTAATGTAAATAGAACTGAATTATTGTAAACTTTGTTTTACCCTTAAATCTTGATAGAATTATATGGAACTATTTCACATTCCTTGCCTTGTAAAATAACAATATATAGAGGACTTTGAGGGCTCCCATTTACTCTTGGCTACAACTATTATGATGGGCTTCTCCAAAGCTGCAATCCTGCTAGTCATATCTGAGAGAGACGAAGTGTAGCCGTTCAGTTTCTAGTTTCTGGAAGGTAACACTTCTCATCAGTTACTGCAAGGAGGGAACCAATTTAGTTAGCTTAACAATTTTTAGAGCACTAATATCATCTTTAGAGTTGCAAAACGCAAAGTGTTGTCGGAAAGTGTTCTTTTCTAGGTAGTTGATTTCTGGATATTCTCGCTGTGGGTAACAAATCAGTGATCCCTTAGGGGTACCGCAGTGGAGTGTGTAACTTTCGAAATTATGGACTGTGCATATTAAGTGGAAGAGGTAAGCAAATTATTATGTGTTCACTTATATCAGCCAAGAAAAATAAATGTGAATCATATGTATGACTTTTTCTCTTCACATATGAACTGAGTTTAATCCTCCCTCTCTGTTGGAATGGAAACTTGAATACCAAAATGTTTTGTTCTTCAAAGGTGAAATAAAGGATCTTTATTGGTAACTATATTTCTATTTCCTGCCAGCACTTATTTCCATATATACATACCTAAGCCATCGTCTTGCTTTTGGAAGCATAGCATTGATTAGGAGAAAACAAGGGAATATTTTGGTCATTGTCATTTTCTTGAGAAACTATGGATATCAAGGTGTATTAGGGGCATTTAAGCTCATCACTGGATTATTCTGTTTTCTCTATAAATTATGTAGCTGCAGTGTCTCGAGCACAAGACTTTCTAATCAAAGAATAGATCCTTTTTTCTGGCTTAGCCTCAGGTCTTGGGACCAGTTATAGTGTCGCTATCATCTGAGGGTGATAAGTTTGATAATTGCTGTAATATTAATGACATTCAGAGGTGAAATGGTGAATCAAATATTAATGCTGCATTAGCCATGTAGTGAAGTGATTGGGAACATATCTGCTCAGTAGCTTTGCAATGCATAGTTTCTGGCTCCTAAGCTATACTTGATAAGATTGATTCAGTGTTGCTTCATTTCTTTCTGAACAATAATCCTTTCCCTTTGTCATCCTTTCAGTCAAAATTTGTTAATAGATTTAACATATAGGTTCTTCATGAATAACATGTAACAAATAAGCAGGTTACTCCAGTTCCAAACCCTCAACAAGTTGAGAAAATAGAAACAGCTGCAGCAGTGCCCCAAGTTGAGGCAACGAAGCAGGCTTCAGATGCTGGTTCCACTGTCTCTCCGCCAAAAGTTGACTATGCCACTGACCTTTTCAACATGTTATCCATGCATGGTCCTAGTGAAAATGGCTCAGGCTCAGCTTCTACTGATGATAATAACTGGGCAGGTTTTCAGTGTATGTGTCTACTGACTACCTCTTCTTACTTGCTGGATCTTCAAAGCCGTATTACTAGTATTGTGCTTCTTTTCATGAGCATGCATTCAGCGATTTCTCCAGGGTTGAGAGTCATGGTCCTGACTTGTCTTTATGGTTGCTGCAGCTGCTGCTCTTGAAGAAGCGTCAACAGCTGAAAAAACTGATCAAACGAAACCGGTTGGAAATAGTCCCCAGTCAGCTACTGGAATTGAGGATCTTTTTAAAGAGGAGCCTTCAGTATTGCCTGCTTCAGTTTCAGAGACACCCAAGAAAGATGTAAAAAATGATATTATGAGCCTTTTTGAGAAGGTAATTTTACCATCATTTACCAGATTTTTAGGAGCTGCACATAACAATCTATTTAGCTAGCTTTATTCTGCAATTTAAAACTAGGCTTCATTGTTTGTGATGATAAATTTTTTGAAACCAACAACAAATAAGCAGAATATGATTCCGTGGTTTGGATTGCAGTCAAGCATGGTGTCGCCATTTGCTGCACATCAACAACAATTGATGATGCTGGCTCAGCAACAGTCTCTTCTGATGGCTGCTGCAGCTAAATCTGCTGGTGGGGAACCAAAGTTTATTGGCACTATGCAGCAAGCTGGGTCCAATGGCAATAACATGCCTACACAAGGTTGGATAAATTCCGGCCGTCAAATTCCTGGAGTGATATTGCCTACTGGTGGGCAGGGTGACCTTCAGACATTCATGCAGGTGGCAACCATAATAGGGCTTGCCGAAATTTATTTTTCCTTTCTTGTGACTTATGTCTTGGCAATTCTGATTTTGTTCTATTTCTCCCTGGATTAGACAAGGAACGCAGGACTAGCACATCCAGTGGGAAGCTCTGTTCCATATCCAACTTCTAGGTATATCATCAATTTTTTTTTCTTCTTTTCTTCTCATTTTTTTGGGTTGATCTTTTCATTTCTGCAAAGATTTTGGGATCTTCAAATTAGAAATCAACAGTTCTTTTGTAGAAGGGTTGTTTTAGTTGTCAGTTGAGTCGACTCTAGTTTCATGTGCATTAGCGAGTGACATCTTAGATGGCTAGTTGGTGTTTGTTTGGTTGAAGGCCTTCTAATATCAAGGCTACTTACATAATGGGTCTATTAATCCAGCAAATGAGAAGGTTCCCAGCCCTTCTGGTACCTTGTATTTAGAAAGCTCCAAGGAGGTATGCATATTTGTTTAGCTTTCTTTTGTTCTTATCTGAGACCCCCTTTTTTGTGAGTACTGTACCCGACGGCACTTCAACTTACTACTCGTGGGTTATCTTTCTATTGCCTGTCATGCTTCCTCATTTGGTCCAAACCCAGAACCTGTTTCTTCTTGTGTAGGAGTACCAAGAATTACATATTTTTTCTAGCAAAGATTGCTCCTCCGCTTGGGAATGCTATTTCTTCAAGTTTGCTTAATATACTTTTAAGCGTGGTTTTTTTTATTTGTCTTTTTATAGCTGCATTAACTCTCCATGATTCAATTCTTTTCTTCTTTTCCTCCATTGTTTTACTAGATCTTGCGGTTTGCACTAATAATTTGTCCAATGGTGAAAGTGATTTTGCACTTTCCAGTGTGGTTGCTATGGCAATTGCTATGCCATGAATTTGTGGATGTATAGGTAGTAGGTATATTCCCAGGTTCCAGTTTGTCAGAAAACCAAAGATTTGATTATCGTTGTGTAATCTAACACGCAGTTGCTAGGCGGATTACCAAACATTTCACATTAATAAGTTGCTTCTTTGTTTTGCCGAACACTGTAAGATTCATTTCGTGACTGTTGCCATCCTTTCTTTCAGCTTCTACGCTATGGGGCAAGCCACTGCCGTTAATGGTGCAACAACCGCTGGAGTGAGTAAACCTCAATCAGCAGCTACCATGTCATCTGTGCCTCCAACGCAGTCGGCGAAGGATTATGATTTCTCCTCCTTAACGCAAGGGATGTTTGCAAAACAGTGAGCATCTTGGGGGGTGACAATGCTCATGCTTGCTCTGCCATACTATACCGACAAAATAGTTGAATCACAGGAAAATAGCACTTTGAGGTTTTCTTACCTGTACCCGGGGTTGTAAACCATTGTAGAGGCAGTTTCGGTTTTTTTCTTCATATTTGAGTGATTGCTTCATTTGTATTATTAGGCGTATCTGGAGTAATAAAAATGAGTTAGATTATTTTAATTCAACTCTTCTTTATTCCTCTTAGTCTGCATTTATGGACAGCTTCCCAGATTATTTCTTTCGGAATTTATGGAAAATTCACTCTGGTGAAAACTAGCACCCTTCCAATAAATCCTGGGATGATTGGAAGAATATGGAAATGATTATTTGAAGCGATGTTGATATTTGATGTTGATGCTGTCCTATACTGTGAATGTCTGCTGGATTGTGTACATTACTGTGTCTGGGTGCCTTGGTATCCTGTTTTGTGAATCATAGCTAATTATTGCATGCTAATTTGGTTAGATGCGAAATCAATGCCAAACAATTACAAAAGCCATGAATGAATTGCACGTGTATTCTTGGATCAGATGTTTGTTTGATCTTTAACTCGTGACTTTTATATTGACAGTCTGCTTTGTTTAATCACTGACTTGGGAAAATATGACTTAGAATCAAGTCCTGGATGGCGCCCAAAGTGGACGTATCATCTCAAATAAAGCACATGTACAATCTGCTACCCCATTCTGACATGGGTGCCATGCGTCGTCCCATCACTTTTCTCAAAAAGCTACGTGCCGGTCGGCTCCGCCGTGGTCCACGTGTCTAGCTTCCGTGCCAATCAACAAATGGGCTTCTATTCATCAAAGTTAGGCTAATCTTTGAACTTCGAGGAAATAACAATACTAAGAACGTTTTGGACGACGATTCAAAGGCAAAAAGCCCACCGTTTGTCTGCTGAACCATCCGGGAAGATGTGCCTGTCTGGGGTGACACGTTTCACCGGCTCGTGAATTGGGCGGTGTCAATCACCTTCGTACCGAAGATTCTTCTTGTCAGTAGACTTTTCCTGTATGATTTCATCATATCTCTGGGGGGTCAAACAATATTATGTCACCCTACGCCAAATGAAAAGCCGCCACGACTTGGCAACTAAGCATGTTCTTCCTCCTACCCCTCAAGTGTGCATGTAATAAACAAGATCTTCGACAACCTTACCTTCCAGCTCCTGTTTTTTATTACTCGCATACTCAGGAGGATGTTTCCATGACAAACTGAACATGGCAGATCATACTAATGGATAGTCCGTGTGAAATTAATAAGCGAAAACACAATCATAAACCATTATGCGATTTGCTTGTGGTCTATTCCGTCTTGTAGTCTGCAGAACGAATAAAGCTAGCCTATGACTTCTACGCCGTCGCCACCTTCCAACCTCTAGTAGCTGCTATTGACTTGACAACTTCTGCACAAAGAATTCTAGCCAAAGCTTGACACAGACGCTGCCACGCGTACATGCGTGCAGTTCTTATCACCTTCGAGCTGCAACTTGATCATTGTCTCACTCAACAACCAGATCCATCGAACACAATCTTGTGGTGGAAAAGATGTTATTGTCCATGGATTTTCACATTGCGTGCTCTTATGGTTCATGTTTTCTTCAAAAATTTCTGCTCCACTCTCGAAATTCAGGCAAGCCTAGTGGTTCGACGGTCGTCTGAATTTTCAGGAGTAGGACAAAGGACGGCTAATGATAATTATTGCTGTCAAAAGCCATGCATCGTACCAGCTAAGCTAGCCTAACTCATAACCAAATCGTCTGAAGATTTCTTGACAAACCCGTCGTTCGGTAGAGAAGATGATAATAATTTATGGCTTTCTTTCTATTGCCGGTATCGATCGGAAAGATCCTGACATGCACATGGACTTATCACATGACAATTGCCACTAACTAAAGCGTAGACTTTGAGAGTCGCCATTAATTAATCTCGTTCAAGGTTTAACCTGCGAGATTAAGACAAAGTCATATGAAAGTTCGTAGTTACAGCGTTGTCACGTTATGGTCGGTTTTTTATTTGCGGTCGTGACCGTGGTCGGCGAGGTGTGAACCCTCCGGGCCGATGAGCACGTGTAGAGCCCAAGCCACCCAGCACCGATGGGCCGGATATTCAGGACCCCGAAGCAGCTCCGCTGTTAACGGTCGAATAATATAGCCGTTGGGAGGTGCTTTGTCCTTTAAAATATTCGAAAGATTCTGACAACAACCCGCGGCGTTATCCATTAAATACTGGATGGGGAGCCTCGAAAAAAGTACGCCCATTTAGACACCCAGCTAAGATGTTAAAGTGACCCGGGGGTGACAATGCTGATCTGACGCCATCGTACATGTAGACCGCCAAATGGAAGACCCTCGGGGCCTACCCAACGCACTTCGTCTACAAACTCATTACAAATGCCACCTTCGCAAGCAATCCAAGCCAATCCAACGGCCAATAGTCCACCACAGACGTTTTTCCTATAAATAGACCCTCTTCACACTTTTTAGCCTAGAGGGAGAAAGAAGTCTCAAGCTTTTACAGAGGGTGAAAATGGCGTACTACTCATCGAGTTCGACCAACAACTGGAGCCTCCCTGTGAAGCTGGTTCTGATCTCCACTGGTGTGGTGACCTTGGCGGTGGCGCTGAAGGCCTCCGCTCCGGTGGTGTCTGATTTCGTGGTCTCTGAAATCCCTTTCATCTGGAGCTTCCTGCTGTCCTGTCTCAGGCCTCCCTACCTTTACATCCTCATCAACTGCATCATTATCAGCATCTTCGCTTCCTCCAAGCTCCAGCCGAGATCCGACGATCCGGTGCCGGAGATGCGGGCAGCTCCGCCGACTCCGACGCCGGTGGCATATGTACGTGAGGAACCTGCGGTTCAGATGAAGGACTTCGGTTTGAGTGGTTACGTTGAAGACGCTGTGGAGGCAGTTTCTGAGGTGCGGGTGTGGGATTCGCAGGGACTGGAGACCACCGTGACCGGTGGTCATGAGGCTGTGCCGTCGAGGTCAGGATGGAACGATAGGCTTCCGAAGCAAGACTCCTTCGAGCTGCCGTTTCCAAACAACGAGAAGGAGAATGAGAAACCACCGGTAACTTCCAGATTCGCTCATCGGAAGTCTGAGAAAGCTAGCGCTGAAGGTAAATCTTTCCCATATCTCTCTGTCTCATACAGTAATCTTTGTTTTGGAGTATTTGGCGAGATCAAGTGTATAGGAATCTGACTATATCAGCAACTTACAGTGAAAATAATTACTTCATTTCCTAACTCTTCCGATCTAGATTTAAGTAACGAAGCTTCCTTTTTAAGCATGTTGATTTTAATAAAGCAGAATACTATTTATTTTCTTTCAAAATTAGTAAATGTCGAAGCTACCCTCACCTTGTCGCCTAGTTCCCTGTAATGCTCGAATTGACTGTGACAAATCAGAAAAAGGTGGCAGGCAGACACATTAAGACCGTATAGTAGTAGTCTCAGGACCCCCTCCTGAATTTTTTTGTCCTTACCACCGAAAGTAGAAATCAGCCTGCCATTGTTCTTCTGAGATCCCTCACTTGGGCATGTACTGAAAGAGATAGTAGGGGAAATGGCAATTATGTTGACATATATGGGTACTCTTTTATCAGGAAAGGCGCTGAGAGTGTCGAAGCCGAGGCGGCAGGAGACTCTGGAGAACACGTGGAAGACGATTACGGAAGGCCGTCCGATGCCGCTAACGAGACACCTGAAGAAGTCCGACACATGGGAGACGCACGGACGGTGCAACAACATCCAGCCAGCGGATGAGAATACCCCTCCCCCGAAAATGAAGAAGTGCGAGACGTTCCCTGACAGGAACGCCAACGCGACGCCAGGATCGGCGCGACTCAAGAGGGAAGCGTCGCTGGGCCAGGACGAACTGAACCGGAGAGTGGAGGCTTTTATCAAGAAGTTCAACGAGGAAATGAGGCTGCAGAGGCAGGAATCCCTGAATCAGTACAACGAGATGATCCGCGGTGGGGCCTAATCTAATAGATTATAAAAATTATTCCTATTCTTTTTTCTTTGAACTAACTGGTTGGGGACGTGGGATTTTGGTGATCTGTAGTAAATGTCTGCAGTTGTGTTGAAGTTTCCCCAAATTTTCTTTGGGGGTGAAAATTATAGGGCTTGGGAATGGTAAAGAGCCCGAATGATTTAGGCAAGTGAAAAATATATTGCTTCAAAGTTTTGTGCTTTTGACAGCTCAATGTCTAAAAGGATGATTTGGAGAAGTCGAGTGTCTCACTGTCAACCATTGCGGTTTAGGAAAATGGGAAGTCCTGATAAAAAATTTCTGTAAGCCAAAGTTCTTTGGCACTCTTGTTCTGTGTAATACGGCAATGAGGTTCTTTATTCCGTTTTATCTTCTTACGTTTTGTTTCAATCTAAAATCTATAAGAACACGAGTACCAAAATGGACAAAGGCGGCCTAATTAATGTTTGGCGGCTACAATGTATTATGTGGCGGAGAAAGCTTATAAATGTTGCGGTTTCTGGATAAGCTCCTCCAAAGATCTTGAACTTCGGTGGCTGCCAATTCCACATCTGCAACCGGGTTTTTCGTGTATAATGGAATGATCCTTATCTCTTCCATTCTATGGTGGTAATGCCAAAAACCAAGAATGCCAATGCATCCCATTTTTTTCATTATCTAGTGAGCGGTTCTTTCGGTCGAGAAGCGGGCTGGGCCGCCCGTACGTAGGGCGGGCATCTCCCGCAACGCAAGCTGCATTCTTCGCAACCACCCGAGAAGCAAAAGATTCGAGAGTCCAGGCTGAAAATACATGCATAGATAGATAGTGGTCTAATGACAAGGGCCGAGGACGGAAGCTCATAGCGGTCGATCGGTTCGCATCTATGGTCAATCAATAGGTCCGCGGATCTCTTCTTCTATACGATAAATCGCCATCTCGTTGAAAGAGCTGGCCGAAAAGGGTCATGGTTGGCCCAGTACATCCTCGAGTGCGTGTTTCAATTTCGAGATCCTCCCCATTTCCTCTTTTTTATTAATGGCCTATCGGGATTGATATATCTAGGACCTGAATTCATCCCGCTTCTGCTTCATAGGCTAGATAGCGGCACATTCTCGTTTCTTTTCCATTCACTTCCTAGAAAACGGAGGTTTTCGACGCCTACGTGTGCAGGAGCGTACTGGTTTTCGGGGCTTGGCTTTGAACTTTAGTTAATAGGATCGATTGACCCCCCACGGAAAAGCTGCTTCGTCGGCCCATCCATGAATGCCCTGCCCTAGCTGAGATGTCAATCTAGCCCTTTCTAATTAATCCGGTTTGTCAGAAAGGTATGTGATTCGTCTGCCATTCTCAATGGAACGTCTCTCAACTTGTAAGTGGTGGAAATGTTGGACTCTGTTGTTGGTTAATTAAAAAATCCTCTCAGAAGCCCGTGTACATTAGTAAAAAGAGGGGACTTTCATGGGTCAGATGGCTCAAGTGTGCCTGAAAATGTGATTGATAAATGGGGTTTCTGCAGATAAGCTTGAAAGTTCTTGGAGAACTATTCTCCCCCCCATTGTCAGTCAGATCTCAAAATCTTAAAATTTATACCACACTTACTTTTTTATCATCTTATGAAAGAATGAAGTTCCTTTTACTCACATTCAGGTGCTGGGAAAGGCTTTCTCTAGAAAGATCGATGATAGAACTCATCCGCTTGTAAATTCCTGGCTTCGCTTCTCCTGTCGCGAGAGAGGTGGCTTTTTGCACAAAGGACGGGACGCAGGCTACCGAAGAGGGAAGCCCAACGAATCTCTAAGCTGTTTCCTTATGTCTCGGAAAGACAGATGTGCTTTCTGATACACTGGACTAAGGTGACTAACCCACAGGACCAGAGATGAGACAGAGACTGAGACAACGATTTGTCGAAGACACTGTGCCCGAATCAAGGAAAGCAACTGTGCCTGAGAAGAAAGAGAGATTTCTTTTTGAACAGCCTTGTTGAGATAGGGGGTGCCACAAGCCTAGGTCCCCAACAGAGAGTATGGATCATTATGTCTCAAAAATGCGTCTTGCTTAGGTCTCCGCAAATGCCAGTATAGTTGCTGTTCTTATGCCGCTATTAGTAGATCAAACGCTCTTCTTTCTCTGATCTTTCGGAGTAGATCTTTCCTTAGTCGAGTCAGATCCGCACCGCCATCCATCCCACTTTTCATGTTTGATCGGTCCCGAACTAAGACGCTCATTTCGGGCAAGTGCCCGGCTTGAACAGTGTGCTTAGAAGAGGCAAACAGATGGAGAGCTGTGAGTTCACTGTGATACCTGGGGCATTAACGACAGTGGGTTAAGGTAAGGCAGCTTATTAAGAGGAAGGAGAGATTAGAGTATATCTATTTACAGAGTCTACATTCTCGCTTGCTTGCTGGCTTGATTAAAGACTACTAACTCTATTGATTACAGATTACAGATTACAGAGTCGTAACTCCACTACTCTATTGCTTGCTGACGAAATAACTAAAACCAGTAGATATCACAAGGGTTACAAAAAGGGTTGAAGCACACATCCATCCAATTCACCAATTAACTTGGTACGCTGACATGACATACTAATTAAGTACATGTTTTGATTTATTTTTAATTAAAAAGGAAGCCCACAAATACTTAAAGAGTATATTAGGCCAATCTATTAAGAATATAAAATAACCACAATTTGACAAGTTACTTGTCACATGCATACTGAACCATTTATGGTATTTCACTAATACTACCTTGATATCATTATATTTGCCTTTATTGAAGGGGTGTAAGTTGCTTCACACACAATGTCAATGTGTTTGAAGAAGTCAACCTTGCTTGGAATAGTAAAGATGTTCATTTGATGTTCAAATCGCCACAACATAAATAAACAGAGTTTCTTATCAATTTTCAACATTATAAGTAATAGTCAAAATGTTATTATCATTGTCTATAAATTCATAAATAACACAAAGGTACTAAAGATTAAGTTCTATTAGAGGGTTAGTTCAAGCCCAACTATGGAAAATATTGAAGCCAACAAACTTGTCTACAAATTGCTATTAATTCAAGTTATTAATAATTTGTTGGATGGACTCCTTTTTTATTTCCATTGATTTTTTTTTACCAATAGTCATGCTAAAAAAATTATCTAAGTATTTAAAATTTAGATAATTTTATTAACATTATTGGCTTAAAAAGTAGGCAATCCATTTACCAATGCACCCTTTTTTTTATATAGAAAAAAATGACCTTAGTTACTTAAAAAAAAAAAAATTGAATGGCATTGGATGCCCAACCCATCAAAATAGTTATGGATCACCTTAAAATTTGAGCTCGAGAGAGTTCAAATATCAGCTTCCGTTAGGCTCAAATAACAGGCTCATTGTAGCCCAAAGTTCCTATACTTGTTGAGTTCTGACTTAATAATTTCTTTTTTTCTTCTCTGCAAGCGAATCATTGGAATAGTCCCAAGCTACTAATAATTTCTTCTTTTTTTCCCTTTCTTTAATTATTCTTAATATGTTCTCCTCGATTGTTGATTCCAAATAATGATATGTTCGTGTTAGCCTTTTCATGGTTTGAATTGTTAATAATAATTATTTTTTCTTTAAAAAAAAAACAAAAATTATAAGGAAATCCACGATTTCTGCCGCCAAAAGACAACCCATTTTTCAATATTAGCTAAAGTAATCTCTCAGGCCAAGATGATAATTTCGCCTAGCATTATCATTCTTCACCACCAATTTCGTACAACGATTTGGTTAAGTTGAGTAGTTCTCGATTATCTAAGACATGCTAAGGCAGGCGTCTGACTTAAATATGAACACAACACACACCGCCAAGTCCAAACTCCACACTAAAAAAGAGAACCAGTCTCAGTGATGTCATCCACTCCCACTGCAAAGATTAGTTGACGACGACCTAAAGGCCCAGACAAGTTTATGCCAAGCCTACAAGTTTTTCACTGATCTCCCACAGCTTTCAAGCCTTCTGTATGTCAATAGCTTCTTGGTACAACTGGTTTTCGAATGAGGCTAAACATTAACTACAAATCGACAAATCAACAAAATTCTTAGAACTAAGTAACATAAGAGGTCATTTCACCAATAAAATGAAATATTCTTGGATTTTGATCTCACTTGCAAAATAATTCCACTGCATTCTCAAGATGAATCATTCAATTATATCAACCCCATATATGTTAAAAAGGCAGAAAAACTATGTAAGGTCCTCATCTGAGATACAAAGAATGTGTAGTAGTTATTATCTAAAAGTCATCTAAGTCATGTCGGTCCATGTGAGCCTCATCCTCCCATGCCCTCCAACTGTGAATCTGGTGATATTGTTAAGAAGTTAAAAAAAAAAAAAGGCAATACAAGATAACTATTTCATTGTTTCAAACTAAATAACCCAACATATTAGGAGAGTAGAAATTCAAAGAGAACAGAGAGAATGATGGATGCATATAAACTAAATAATGTACCATTTCTATTCAAAAGATATTTGAAATATGCCACATTAAGCTTGTGAAAAAGATGTTGGGCTGCACATAAAACACTCTAATTTCACAAACATAAAGCAATATACTAAGTCCCAAGAACCAAAGCAGTAATGTGAGATGCTACTCTTAATATAATTGTAGGGAATCTAATCAGTTTTTTATTTCAACATAAAATTGTTTTGAATGAAGAAATGGGATAATCTCCAAACTTATATTAACAATACAAAAATTTTAGTACTTGATTTGAAATTTATACCATAAGACTTATCTGATCTGGTCAATTTTTAGGATTTTTTTGTGAATACATAAATTTTATCTAAATAGAATGTATATGGTACTTGGTTAGTCCATGTTTCTGGACTTTCTTTACATATATCTACTTGGTTCCACTTCTGTGTCCTGGATCAATGTACTAGGGTTTGTACTCAATTTAGTATGTCCTTCTGTTGGTTAAAAGTTTTCAAACCAAAAGAAGCTTCAAACTATTACTCCACCCAGAGTTACTAGATTCTCTAACTGCAAGCAAACCATCTCAGTAGTATGAAAATCTAATTGACATTGCTTTCATGGTTTACAATAAGCACATAAAATCCTCCACTTTCTTTTTCTTTTGTCATTCTTTTGCGTGTTCACATTCCCAGTCAGGGGTACCATTACTCCACCACCATCATCAAAGGGGCACAAAAATTTATCTATCTCTGCTTTCGATGTTGACCGTGTTGGACAGGTGTTGAACAAGAGCTTAAAGACTGTAGTTTTTATCAAAATTAACATGGTCAATAGTATTAGTAGCTTGCAGTTAGGTGATAAGAACAACAAGATTCAAATTAAATATGAGACTAGACCAACAACGCTTTAATAAAAAAAATGAACTCTGAACTTCTAAGTTAGGGTCAGGGTAAGTATACTACAGAATGCCTAACCTTCACAACGGCCAGCAACATCGTTAAGCAGCTGTAGGATATGTGAGTTATTGCCATGATGAAGATGAAGCGGTGCAATTGCTCAAGGCCTTCATATGAAACAAATGGTTCATGATCCTGCGGAACAAGAGAAACTCTGAATGACTTCAAGATTAGCCAGAAAGTAAGCAGGATATAAGACATACTACATAGACACACATGCAAACATTTCTATCTTTATACAATATATATGTATGTATAGATGCAAGAGAATATTTAATTTCTCCGGTGAAGTTACATACCCTTTCACATTTATTTTCATTCAATCCGTTCAACATCCTCCTAAACAAGTGAGGTAAAACAGAAACCATCATCAGTTGATGGCCCTGGGATAAATTCTTTTCAAGTTCTTCATTAATCTCTGCTCTGGAACACGGAGAGAAACTGCTATCATAGAACTTCGATGGGATGCAAATTTTGGCTATTGTGCTTGAGGTAGCAGTTAAAAGGAGGGAAATAAATCCAAGCAGCATCAAATCTGAAGACAGAAACCCACAAAATAAAAGCTTTATAAATAGCACAACAAACGAATACATGAACAAGAGTTATTAATTACTGAAACATGAGATTGCCATGCACAATACCTTCTTTCATTTTCTCCACAGCTGCAACAAGGGGCTTGTGGTTAGTTTTTCGCAACCACTAAAACAACCACAACCTCAGTTAGACTAGATGCATAAGTTGCACGTATTATTAGGATAATGTAATAAAGCTAACGGATATAGATTTTGGTAAGGTATCTTGAAGTAATTCTTATCTTCAAAATACCAAGCAATTGGGAGATTTCAAACCGCTGTACAATGTCTCACTGCATATAGGAATCAGTCTGGTTTTAAGCATCCAACCCAAATTAACGTATTCTAAATCACCTTAGAAGAACAAGTATACCCTACGCAGTATGAGGTCCACTATAAGCTAAACCCCCACCACTATAATGGTTAATGATAAATATGAAAGAACATGGAATATACAAAACAATGTGATTAGTCTTATACCAAAAGGGTTCAGTAACCAAAATGAATTTGGTCAAACTGGAAGCTTCATACCAAAGTTTTCCAACAAATTCATGGTTATTAAGTGGAAACAATGCAAAGTTTATATAAAAGCATGAAGATCTCACTGTGCTTCAGGCATAGACAAACAAAATAAGTTCAAGTAACCGAGTGGAGCATTTCAAGGTTGTGTAATTGGGGCATATACATCTGAATAGTTGATCTATAGAAGATGCTCTGCAAGTAAACAAAACAAAACAAAACAAAAAGAGAACTTGTCTGGAAAATTCTATTTGCGGTTTACAGAAAACCATCCATAAGAAACTAAAATTGTAAGGTGAAATGGTATATGCTACCAACGACTTTGTCTAAGCATGAATCTCAAGAATGATATTCACTATCATCAAAATAGACCATTTACGAGCAAAGGAGAGCTTTAGGGGGCTAGATCACTTTGATTCGTCTTGATGGTCGTCAAAGAACCCGGTAAGCTAAGGGACAAGCCTACTCAATGGGAAAATTGGATGGCGTCAAATGGAACATTCAAATACATAATGAACTGGAATCAAACATACACAAAATGTGTCAAATATAATACGTATGCAAGAACGTTGCTTAGCAGACATTTTGCATCAAATCATCAACCATGTAAAATTGTCTAAACATCATGCCACAAACAATACAGAAAGAGCACTAAAATAGGCAGAAGTTTCAACTAACGAATTAGAAGTCCAAGATTGTACTAAGTGGATGACACGGAGAATTATACACAGTGCAAAACTCTATTAAAAAGGCCAAGTTGAAATGACAAAACTGAGATTACTCAAAGTCCTTAACCGGTGAATCGATCGTTCCACTATAAATGAAACGGCAACAAAGATCGTCAACACAGTAGCGATAGACCATGTCGGAGTCAAGGCCAATGATCGCATTTCTTGATCATTTTCCGCCATTGCGAACAATCCTACCTACGGACCCCACACTTTTATAACAGCGACAGCCAGAAAATTCACTGCCTAGAGCGGTCATCTGGAAATGAGGGGAGGAGCAAACCGGCGGGAAATTTCAATAGATGCTTCTGTTACTTAGCTGGTCCCACCACTCCAGGCTACTAACAGAATGCGAGGGGAGCATTAAGCTTTGAAAAACAATGAACATAGTATAGTCATTCATTGCTCAAAACCGTTTTCCTTTTCTGTTTTTCCTTCCTCCTCTCTCTCTCTCTGTGTCTCAGTCTCATCGTCCCTGTTTTCTGTTTTTCCTCCTCCCTCTCTTATTTCTCCTCCAAAACAGTCGTCCTCCCTCTCTCTCTCTATGGCTCGTCTGATATACATTCGTTCAATCATCTTCGTTCTTCTGGTGCTCAAAGCTGCATCCTACAATCTTACTCGGTCGGAGCTACTGCTTTCTCGGGAGGCTGAGTTGGCTGTTAAATACCCCCTCACTACTGGAGTGTTCACAGGTTTAGCTTCAGGTTTAGCTGTTATTTACGTTGACCTGCTTATACAGTGCTTATTCAAGTACTTCTGCGATAAATGGAGACAGTGGCGCTCCCCTTCCGCTCCTTACTACATCCCGTTATCACAAAATCCACCGAGAGGTCCACTCCTTCCACCAGCGGGATCGGAGCAAAACCGAGTTAACATTCCAGCGCAGCAAGAGCAAGATAACGTTACAACAAGTGAGATACAGAGTAAACCACAATCTGATCTGAATAACGTTGCAACAAGTGAGATACAGAGTAATCCACAATCTGATCTGATGGAAAAAGGTGACAAAGGCGAACTTAATATTTCCGGTGGTGTTTTAGTTTAGTATTTATACAACTTGTATTTTAAATCTATATTTCTCACCTGCAGAGTTGCAGCAAAGTCGAGAGAACATTCCGCTGCCTCAGAGAGATCCAGCCGCCTGCTGCCTCAGAGAGATCCAGCCGCCTGCTGCCTCAGAGAGATCCAGTCGCCTGAGACGGATGGAGGAGATCCAGTCGCCTGAGATGGATGGAAGAGAGAACGTTGACGCACAATCTGATCCTTCAACGGTGACGAAATCTATATCTTCCAATGATTTTTTAGGCTAGCATTTATACAAGCTTGTGTGATGATGTTTTTTTTACTCCGACGTCGGAATCTATATCCTCTGTTTGTTGTCATTTTCCTGTTTTGTTACTGTCACTTCGGCTATATCCTCTGTTTGTTGTCATTTACACAAGCTTGTGTGAGGATGCTTTCTTTTACTCCGGTGGACCATAGGAATCTATATCTTCCTGTTTTGATGATGTTTCTTTTTTTACTCCGGTGGACGTCAGAATCTATATCTTCCTGTTCCTGTTTTGTTATCCTCTATGTTGTCAATTAGTCCATATACCCTATGTTGTTATCCTCTGTTTTGTTGTCAATTAGACCTTTAAATCCATATACTCTATCTTGTTATCATCTGTTTTGTTGTTTTTAAATCCATATACTCTATCTGTTATTGTCATTGCGGTTTTGTTAACCAACAACAACAACACACAAAAGAAGAAAAAGAAATCAACAAATCAAAAAAATTCTTACGATCATGGAAGTGTGTTATAGATTGGAGTTTTTCCCCTTTAAGTAGCTGATTGTTTGAATTGAAAGGAAACCATAAAAGAAGCAACTTAATTTTATGCTGTGGAAGCTCAACACATCAAATGTCCCACTGTATAGCTGTAAATACAGAGCATAAGGCACTGAGGTACCATATCTGAAATCAGCTAGCACCTACTTAGCAAAGCTTCGTCAATATACTGACAACCCCACAACCGTTCTAGGCCTCATTCACTATAACAACCAATTAAAAAAAAAGTGACCAAAGCTATCTGGGCCGGGAATCAGTTACAGTAACACCTTTGGTTCTACTAGGCCGGGAATCAGTTTCATGTTTCCACACATACACATTAGAATCCTCACTGGCAGAGACCACGAATTTTCCATTTGCTGTCTGAGAGGCTTATATTTGGCTGTTAGTGTTCCGAAACCCTGTCACAGAATCAACACCAACTTTGCTATATAAGTTGTTCGGGCCTGGAGTTGCATATACCAACGAAATAAAAGATGTTAATGGGAAACCACAAGCTTAAATCACTAGAAAAATATCTTGCTTAGGTATCCAGCAGACACAGATGCCCCTACAAACTACTATTAATGAAAAGGATATAATACCACTCAATCTCAATCATTTTTTCAAACAAAAGGATAAGTAGTGCTTAGAACTTTAATATCCATCCAGTGAGAATGCAAATCTAGATAATGCGCATTGTTCACTGATTGGAAAACAGAAGAAATACATTTCATATAATAGGAAATTTAATGATACTAAGAAAAGAAAAGTTAAGTAAGAATTTTGATTTGGATGCCCTATCGCTTAAATCAGGTGAATGACAGTACAACTGATAACTCGAAACTGAAAAACTTATAACTGAGTTCTAGATTTTTAAGCAAAACAGATGCTACTTTTGCTGAGGCAGGACACATCACATGATGAGCCCAAATAAGAATATGGAAGCCAACAATTATATTTAAGACAGTCCAGCATGAAGACTCCATTATAACATAAGCATCCACCAAAATGTTGTCCAACTCCACTGATATTCCATGTAGTCACTTAATATTGTACTGTAGCTTTCCGTACTTGACGATAAAACATCTAGTCAAAAGGTGAAAATTTATAGTATGATATTCTATCTCTCGATTTTGCTTTTAAGGCAGCCGTTGGTGTTGATTCCTATCATCTTCGTAGGTCACTAACTGATTTCAAACCTTTTGGTGAAAATCCATCAACTTCTCAACCCCATTGCTATTTTACATAAGTTCCTTCTAAGTATTTTATCACCAAAAAGAAAACGAGTTAAAGTACCACATAACATCACCTTCTTAATTGGGTGTCTAAAACTCAACAGAAAAAAGTAGTTCTCCCGTAAACTACCCATATGGTTCTCATCGGATTTTCTTCTTTTGTTGTTCTTCAGTTTTAAGATAGAGTGCACGACCCAAACTGGGGCCTCCACTTGAATGAAAGCATTCAAGCTCTGTAGTGGTGATGAAAGCCCAATGAAACACAGAAATATATCTTCCTTTCATTCACTTTCCTTTCTTAGACAGCCACTTCTCTGACTCACAGACACATGCAAAAAGGAACTCGTGCACACCTACTCAGGATCTGAAAAGATCTTTTGAATCCATGAAGACATCTCACTTTGTAGCTCCCTTTTGACATTCGTAGTTAGGATAGAACCGTTTCAAGTTGTCAAAAGACAGTACAAATGCTAGACCTTTTTACGGACTCTACAGGTTAGGTTGCAAGGTAGACTAAAAAATCGCATCAAGAAATTAAGGACCATATCTAAGAGATATGGGAAAAGATGACAGCTGGACCACCAAAACCATATGCGGTCAGAAGTTTCAACGAAAGGTAAAATAATTAAAGCATATGCTAGAAAAGATTTTACTGGTCAGTCAAACAAAAGATCAGTATCATGAAGTTTTATGGCAGAAATTTGCATTCAAATAACTTCTAACCTAAAGCATTTTCTACAAGATCTGTGATTGCAGTCCAAGAGACGATTCAATACTGTAATATAAGTGGAGAAGCATTGGATACTAGAGAAAAATATATTTAGAAGAGACGGAATGTTAAAATCAAGCAGGTAGAATTCAATATCAAACAATACTCTCTAAGAAGCAGAAACCAGCCCGACAATGCTACAACATATCTCCAAAGGTCAATGGTTTAAAATATTTTCATAAAAAGGATACCAAAAGGGTGCACCACAGGTTTTCATCGTCTCCAGTGCAATGTTTTAAAGAAAGAGTCAAAAATATTGTTATTGTTGTTTAATAACACTGAATTAACCATTATCCATCATGGACAGCAAATTATCACAATATTTTGAGTCATAAGTCCAGAATATAGGCAACTAAATCTAAGAGTTCCCCCTAGAGGGTCAGGGTTATCAAGTTCAAAGCAATCTTTTATCACTGATTGCAAATAATGCAAATAACATTGGAACCTCACAAACCAAAGAATCACAGGCATCAACTTTGGCCATGCCATCACATCAAACAACCCAATCAGGTTTCATGTCCCAAGCAGTTTCATGTCGCTAAAGAAAAAAAGAAAAAAGAAAAGAGATGAGACCATTTGATTCTTTTTTTCCCCCTTACCTTTATACTTGTGGACCAGATCAATACCATCAACAACTCGTATTCGTGAATCTGCAGAAGTGATGAGTACTTCCGATGAACTTCCCGGAGCAAACTGTTCATTTAAACCGATCAGCAAACTTGATGCTAAAAAGTAAAACGAGCTTTGCGAGGGGAAAACTATGCAAAACCTTGACTTAACCACAGAATCACACCATAGACAAACACAATGGAAACGAAATAGACAGGGGAAAGCGAGGTAGGAAGGATCTATATGAATTTGTACCAGATGTATTGTACAACCCACAACTCCCCTTGTATGAACCAATTAGTGCACCCTTCAGAAATCAACAAATCAAAAATTCTTACGATCATGGAAGTGTTTTATAGATTGGAGTTTTGTCCATAGAAGAACTAAACATTAAGTACAACCAAAACCATATTGTGGCACCGTTATAAAAGGTTTAATAAAACTAATTTTCCGAAAAAAGAGAGAAAAGAAATTCCCGAGAAAAAGTGAACTTTAAAAAACTACCCACACAAAAATTGCAACATATGATTCAAAATGATATTTCTTACCTACCTAACCTTTATCTAATAATGACATATAACAAATTGATTCTCAAATCATACATTTAAAAATTAGATTCTTAACAACAAATTATATATTTGAAGATTGACTTTCAATTATAAGCTTGTATTGTTAAGGTATTGTCCATGTTCTCTAAAATAATAATAATAACAATAATAAAATTATAAGTTTGTATTATGACTACAAAGCCAAATAAAGGAAATGGTGTAAAGAAAACAAGTGGAATTAACGTTATATATTGAATTTTGAAAATTTACTCCAATTTTTTAGAGAAGATATACTTGAATATATACTTATAAGTGAATTATATCTTCTATTCTTTTTAACTAATGTTTTCAACAATAATTCTTTGCTAATAAGGAAAGGAAATTGGTGACCAAAAAAAAATACTCTCTTTAAAACCAAAAAAAATACTCTCTTCAAAAAAAATAGCTTGTACGACAAGCTAGACAAAAAAGAGTCCTATAAGCTTTTTCGTTTTTGTTTTTGTTTCTCTAGTCGCTTTTATATTGATGCTTCTTTTTTGTGAAGGCGTTACATATATACGCACGAAGTCTCTCATACGAAGTTGTTTGTATGTATATATATGAAACCAAAGAAAAGTTCTTCATTCCTTGTTCTCACTTTTTCAGTGCTGGATATCTCCGGCGCGGGCTTCGCAGTTTCCCAGTGAAAATTTAGGTGATGGAAACACCCTGCGGTGGAGCTTTGATGGAAGACATTGCAGTAATGAGTGGCGACAAAGTGATTTTGAGAGGGTTGAAATTTCATGGATATCATGGGGTGAAGCCAGAAGAAAGGAATCTGGGTCAGAAGTTCTTGGTGGATGTTGATGCTTGGCTGGATCTTCGGCAGGCTGGTAATTCTGACTGCTTGTCAGATACTGTTGGTTACACCGAGATTTATCAAATAGTTAGAGAAGTTGTGGAAGGACCTGCACAGAATCTTCTAGAGTCGGTGGCTCAGCTGATCGCGTCGACCACCTTCACAAAGCACCCACAGATTTCTGCTTTACGTGTTAAAGTTACAAAGCCTTATGTTGCTCTTCCTGGTTCTGTTGACTCGCTGGGGGTCGAGATTCTGAGATCCCGAAGGGTAGGTGCACCAAACTAAGCCTTTTCTTTTCCATATTGTCCTTGCATTTTGTTAATATCAATGCAATATGTAGGTTGGTATAATGGAGAAGCCATCTTTCATCGGGGAAAAAAAAATTTGATTACAATTTCTAGCATCGGCATTTGTGATGCCAATTTATTGAGTTATTTATTTATTCTTGTATTGTAACTCGTAATGATTATTTTTGCTACAGTGAAATATGGCGCTAGATTCATGTCAGCAAGATGCAAACCATGGTGATTCAAGCGATTGTTTTTGTGTTTTTTGTTGTAAAGAAGTTGTATGTCCATCTCCATTGCATTGCATTGATACTTTCGAATGATTTGAACATTAATTTTATGTTAGTAAATTGAAACCATAAATCTCATATAAAATGTTATGGAATCCAATAAAAAGAAAACTTGGTCCACCAAAATGCGTTGAAGAAATTTCTTGAGAAAACCACATATGGCTAATTGTTGTAGAAGAATATGTTATTTATTGTTTACTTTATTGGACAACTGGTAAGAAATAAGAAATAATTTACATATATATATATATTTTTTGCAGATGCCTCCTTTTGAGAAAGATGTAATTTCGGTTCATAACTATTGTTCCAAATATGATTTTGATGGGACTCTTTTTTGTCTAGCTTGTCGTACACATCACGTCCATTCATCATTTTGTTATTTCAATTTTTTTTTTACTTTTTGATAATTTAGGATAGTCATATTGTTTATATATGACCAAGATTTTTCAAATGTTATTATTCATTGTTTTCAGGCCAGAAACAAACATTTTATTGACTTCGATGATGATTGGAGACTTTGCTTAGATTGCTATAGTATTGCTATCATGGATCATGAGAAAGTAAAGCCTATAATTAAAAATGTGCAAAAATTCTACAAGGTACTAAATATGAGAATTGGTGAAGATATTCCCATTTTCCTCGTTGATAAGCATATGCTTCAAAAGCAAGATCTTGCTAAAGAACTAATATAAGGATTATTATTTATTATAATTATTCTCTAGTTATTTCATTTTTTTATCTTTACAATCAATTTTTTTTTTCTAATCCCAGTATGATAAAAATGGCCAACTTTTATCGATATCCGACAAATTGAATGTGGCATTTATGCCATCATGAGCTACAAGTGGTTGAATTGGTTGGCTTGTACCCTTGACGAGTCCTCGTACAAAAGTATCGAGCAAGTGAAAATTGTGAGAAATTTAATAGAAGCTCGAAAAATCTGAATGGAACATAGACTTGACTTAGTTGGTGATGGATTTAGGGCAACAAAAAAGACAGTTGATAAGTTCGGCTTTCAAGAGACATTGGATTATGTAGCTTAAACAAAAAGTCTCCCGCAGTAGTTTAATTGTCATGGATCATCCTATAATCCAAAGTTTCTCTCCATTTAGAAACAATATTGGCTACTTTGTTATTCAAATATCTTAGTTTAAACATTTGAATGTGTCTTTTTTATTTTTTTAGCACAAATTCAGTAGCCTTTTAAAGAAAAAAATGGAGATCTACGAAATTCAATTGTATTCTTTACAAAAGAATACTTGACCTTTTAAGTAATGAGAAACTATGCCTTGAATCATAGTTGTATAGACTTCCGTAAATCAATATGTGATGAAAATCAATTTTGAAGAAGAAGATGGGCCTACAATTTTCAAAATGATTAAACTAATGGCTAAGCAGAATCAATCAAGCTCAGAAGTAAGGAAGTCCTTATGTGAAATGCATGATGGAGAATCTAATGGCCAAAACTCCGTTAAATCCCTTGCAACCAACCTAAGCGCATCGACTTCATCCGCGCTCCTGATATACAAGAAAGAACCAAATTTACAATGTGAAAACACTGAGTTCCTTATCTGTCCATGCTCGCAGAAATAAATAAAACTCCACTTGCGACGACTCCCCTTCGGGACAGGAATTGAATATGCATTTGGCTTGGAACTTGTGCTGGGACTGAAATACAGGGAGCTGAAGGTTCCACAGCAAACCCCAGAATAGACAAATCTAACAACCATCGTCAAGAAAATCTTTTGTTTGTTCTAACTGATGGGTTCAGGCCCCAACCCTCTTGGATTCTACTGAATTTGGCTTCATGAACTCCAAATGTCGTGAACAGAACATACTAGGTGAGTTTTAAATTGGTCAGGGTCGTCCAATGGATGTCTACGAGGTGGCGTCTGTTAGGTGTTTAAATATTTGTTGCTCTTGATAGAGATGCTGCATTTTGGTCGTTATGGGTCGTCGTTTGAGCATAAGTGCTTTGCCGGAAAGCAAATCCACTAATATCTTTAGATCCAGTGTAAAGACTATGATTAGGCTTTGTATGTGCTTTAAATATATAAATATATGTATCATCATCACCATATATGTATATATATGACATTTCATCACTGTTCAAAATTAATGTGAATGGAATTCTCAATTTTATAAGTTTTTTTTTTTTTACAAAATGTATACATGAATCATGAGTTAAAAAAGACATATTCATCTAAATTATAAGTTACATATAATATTATTTATTAATTAAACCATGACCCTTACTTTTATGACAACCCTAATAAAAAACATAGTCTAGAGGTGCTTATTATTGGATGCCTACAAGATGAAATTATTGGTTCAAAGAAATGGATTTACCAATCACAACAAGGAAGCATCACCCAAATAACAAATAAAATAATTAGAAAAAAAGTGATCATAGGAAAAGAAAAACAAAGAGGATGAAAGATGAAATGCCCTGCAAATATTAATGGTTGTTGTATGTTCTTAACACTCAACCTCAATCATACATAAATTCAAATCAAATATCCGATTTCTTTACTGACTCACTTTTTCAACTCCTTTCTTCATCAACCCCATTACGCCTTCCCTATCCTCTTCATTTCATGAATAAATTTCTTAGAATATCTAGAAAATCTTTGTGGGATCATTTGTCAAAAGTATTCAAGTATTCTTCTAACTCTTATAACTTTTCGACTTTGATTATATTTATTTTCTTAGTTCAATTTTTGACATTTAATCTAATATAATTTAAAGTTTGTATGAGGTCAGACCTTCTCTAAATGATCTATTGGAACACATGCCTTTGCTTACTAAAGCTGTTAAAAGGAATGATGACTTCACTAAGTCCCACGTTTGTGTAACACTCTTCCTTGTTTTGTTGTTTGGACATGAAGTGGTTGGTATAATAGAGAATCCATCTTTCTTCCAAGAAAAAAAAATTGTTTATAATATCTAGCAACAATATTTGTGATACTATTTTTTTTTTATGTTGTAACTCGTAATGACTATTTCTATTGTAGGGAAACATATCACAAGATTCATGTTAGCAAGATGCAAACCATGGGGATTCAAGCAATCATTTTTGTATTATCTGTTGTAACGAAGTTGTATGTCCATCTCCATTGCATTGATACTTTTGAATGGTTTGAAGATTAATTTTATACTAGTAAATCGAAGCTAGAAATCTCATATAAAATGCTAGGAAATTCAATAAAGATAGAAGTTGTCCACCAAAAGGCATTGAAAAATGGGTCATGTTTATTGTGTCAAACATAATTTTGAAAGGACATTTTTTTGCTTACCTTCTTATACACATAACATCCATGGATCATTTTGTTATTTTTTAATTTTTTTCACTCTATGATAATTTAGGATATTCTTATTGTTTATACAAGACCAAGATCATTCAAACGTTATTATTCATTATTTTCAAGCCGGAAACAAACAATTCATTAACTTTGAAGATGGTTGGAAACTTTGTGTAGATTGCCATAGTATTGCTATCATGGACCATGAGAAATTGAAGCCCATTAAAAATGTCCAAAATTTCTATGGGGAACTTAATATGATAGTTAATGAAGATATTCCCATTTTCCTCATTGATAATTAAAATGTGCAAAAATTATGTGGGGACCTAAATATGATAGTTGACCGAGATATTTCCATTTTTCTAGTCAATAAGCATATGCTTCACAAGCGTGATCTTCATTTGAAGGAATGACAATATGTGTGAGATTATTGTTTATAGTAATTACTCTTTAGTTATTTCATTTTCTTATCTCTGTAATCAAATTTTATCCTTTTTAATCCTAACCACGAGGAATGACTAAGATTATTAAAGCTCCAATGTGGAGTAGCATTTTCCTAATTTCTTGGTTGGCCACTTGTGCATTCTCCATGATTTCTTATGGTTTACACCGACTTTACAATCCAATGAGTACTGCACAGCTTGCCACAACTATGCATAATTCATGACGAGGCTTTTTTTTTATTAATTTCCATTTTCCTTCTTTAATGGAAAAAGTAGAAGAAAGAACTTGTTAGGCTTCATTTTTAGATGATGCAATGTGCACACACAATGTTCCTTTTCACATCCATCCAATTCACTAATTAACTTGGTACATGAAGTAGCTAAAAACTTTAATTTTTTTTTTTAAAAAAAAAACTTGAGCAAGGAAATATTTAGGATGATCACTAATAGAGGCACCTTAATATGAATTTCTCAATTTACCTGGGCTCTTTGGGAAACTGCAATTTGATCAATGCAAGAAGCTTGGCTAGCTTTACCTAAGCCTTTCTTCTTCTTCTTTTTCCCTTTCTTTTGCCATTCTTAATATGTTCTCCTCGATTGTGGATTCCAAATAATGATATGCTCGTGTTAGCCTCTTCATGGTCTGAATTGTTATTAATAATATTTATAAAAAATAAATAAAAAAAATTATAAGGAGATCCATGATTTCTGCTGCCAAAAGACAACCCATTTTTCAATGTTAGCTTAAGTAATCTCTCAGGCCAAAGATGATCATTTCACCTAGCATTATCATTCTTCACCACCAATTCCGTACGGTGATTTGGCTAAGTTGAGTAGTTCTCGATTATCTAAGACATGTTAAGGTAGGCGTCTGGCTTAAATATGAACACAACACACAACGCCCAAGTCCAAACTCCACACTCAAAAACAGAACTAGTCTCATTGATGTCATCCATTCCCGCTGCAAAGATTAGTTGACGGCGACCTAAAGGCCCATACAAGTTTATGCCAAGTCGACAAGTTTTTCACTAATTTCCCACAGCTTTTGAGCCTTCTGTATGTCACTAGCTTCATGGTACAACTGGTTTTCGAATGAGGCTAAACATTAACTACAAATCAACAAATCAACAAAATTCTTAGAACTAAGTTACATAAGAGGTCATTTCACCAACAAAATGAAATATTCTTGGATTTTGATCTCACTTGCAAAATAATTCCAAAAGTGATGCCTACAGCTTAAAAAAGTTATATAAGATACCCTCATACATGAACAGAAATTGATGTTAAAACCTTGAACATGATGCAACGAAATAGTGCCTATAATATAATAGTCACCTCACTCCAACTATCATTTGGAATTCTTCTTTCATCGAGCGAATCATATAGTTGTGGAAATCATACTTTAGAGAAAGGTTGTGATTCTGCCATCATAAGGAAAAAAACAGAAAAGAAGTAAATATGCATTAAGCAGAAGACAAGTTTTACATTGCAAAATGCCTAACCAGTTTAAATATTCCTAGTGAAGACATGAGAAGAAACCAGATTTTATCATGTCATAAATGTAACACATATGACTGCAGAAAACTGTATTTCTGAAAATCCATAATAGATTTCCAGATTGAAAGCGAAGAAGTTCAACATTGTGAGTACCACTAACATGATAAGCATGCAAAACCCTTTCAAGACATACTACCTGAAAATGATTAAAAATCCTAACCAAAACAACTCAATACAATCCTATAACCGTAGGATTGTCATCAAAACATGTCATGGATGGATATCATACTCCCTTAGATGACCGGAAATGTCTAAAAATAATTTTTTATCCAATAAATATTCGAACAAAGCATAAATCGTTCTTCAACATGATTTAAGAGTTCTTTTTTTTTTTGGTGAGGATTAATAGACATGCAAACCCAATTGACAATATTAAGAGTGACTCATATTTAAACATAATTAATAAATCAAATGTGTAATCCGTGGAGACCAGAACAACAGGAGAACTAATAACTCTAAATGTCCAAAGATGACATCATCGGATGTCAAACTGAAGTCATGCTTCGCATGTCTTAACTTATAGCTTACCATGATGAAGCCCTTATGGAGTGCAAGGTAATCAGCGCGAACAACTGATCGTCCAAATTGCCTAAAGAAACATGGCTGCAATATTATGAAATTGTAAATCTTACTGTGAAAAACGTTATATCAGCACAAAAACTTCAAACAGGTGCATGGGGTGTGAGGAATACTAAAAATAAAGTAAGATAAAAACAAGGGATAAACAATCGTGTCAACAGCAAGAATGAAAAAAATTGCAAACGGCATGGTGGGTGGTAAAGAGAAAGTATATATTCTCCTGGCAATTACCACAAGGTGTCTAACTTATTGCACTGACAAACAGTAAACATTCTTCATTGAAATTTGCAGATGGTAAAAGATTAGAGAACCCCTTGCACCCATAGATGACTTTACAGCTGGACTTGGTACAAAGTTGGCAATTCTCGTGTTTAAATTACATCTCATCATTTCAACTGACAGAAACATATTGTCAAAGTTTCTTTTCCCAGTACAAACCCTGTAATTATCTCCCTCCAAAGATAATTTAATCAAGAAAAAACGGCAATACACGAGTAGCTAAGTCAAGGCACCCGCATATCTAAAATAAAGCAATCTGAATTTTCCATAACTAAATCAGATTTTGTTAATCCTATTTTGTTGATTAAATACTACTAGATAATTTGTTTTTCTTTTTTATAACTTTTTGTTTTTAAGCATCACTCTATTCTTAAGATAAAGTATAGTGCAACAAATAAAAGAAAGTCATGACCTACCATCTAGATAAAGAAACTATTCGTGATCATAGGGTTTGATGCATGAGACTAGACAAATGTTGATTGCCCTTGCAATGTCTTCTCTCTTGTGATTTCTGTTTCAAAATAAACAAATTATAAATTTCCAACATATTTTGAGAAAGAAAAAAGAACACGATTAGAAAGAGAATACAATGGTAATGCTAACCATAACAACTAAAATATACAACTCTATCAAGAACAAGCATGACCAAAGAACAAAACTAATCACTAAATAACTAGTAAGATACTCCAAAGTTATGTCAACATATTAACAATAGTTCCTTAGATAGTATTAGGATTTGGAATAATACGTCATCTAATCTCCTTTTCTTTCCCCTTTTAGTAGGGGTTTGCTCCATGCATCCCAAGCCCTAGACAGAAAACTGCAAAAGGGAAAGAAAAATTAGCTTATAAAGTCTTTAAAATCTCAACAAAAAAAAAATCAAAGTATCAACTAAGTCAAACATTGAATTGAAAGGAAACCATAAAAGAAGCAACTTAATTTTATGCTGTGGAAGCTCAACACATCAAATGTCCCACTGTTTAGCTGTAAATACAGAGCATAAGGCACTGAGATACCATATCTGAAATCAGCTAGTACCTACTTAGCAAAGCTTCGTCAATATACTGACAACCCCACAACCGTTCTAGGCCTCATTCACTATAACAAGCAATTAACAAAAAGCTATCTGGGAACATCGCATTGAAGTAACGGTGAACCAGTCCCACTGTTTATTTAATTTGTAAATCAATTATACCTTGTTTCCACTTAAGATGATTATCCACTGTACTATATTCCCCAGAGTTGTAGGCCAGAGAGGCCAATCTTATGGGACAGCTATGCCCATCAAACACTCTCTACTAAAGAGACAAGATCAAGAATAAGATGTGGAAATGAATAAAGGGTACTTGGACCGAATAGCATTAACCTATGCCTACAATCCTTATTTCCAAGTTCCCAGAAGATACAGAAAGAATTAGTCGAGTCCTTTAATTGCATCACATGGAAAATTTGCCTAGGACAGAAAGTGTAAGAACTTTCCCGGTCAACAGCACTTGGGACTTTGAAAGGTTTAGGGGAGGGTCGGTGCGGTTGATTAATGCTTCATTATCAGCATGTACGTAGGAGGAGGGTCAATTTTTTTGACTGGGTTGTGTACTGCTGATATCATTGGAACGGACTCCTAAATTTGCCTGGCTCTAACTCAGATCACGGAGTTGGGTGCTTCTTAATAAGCGCTGCGGAAGACTATTTTCTCGTCGAGATGATGTGATACCGCATTGGAAGTCGGACAGGATTATTTTGCATAATGGTGTGACTGACGCCTCTTTCCATGTCCAAATGCAGTGAAGACATTCTCCGTGTCTGAACATCCGCAATAGATGAAACCCGTACGTGAACTTCATTTTCGTCCGGGGCGAAACGATGCCATTTAAGTTGACATTCTGTCACGGATTTGGATTTCTAACCCAAATAGTTGGAAACGAGTCATAGGTCGGCTTCAATACTACTTTATCACAGGTTTAGAATTCTGAATTTAAAAAACTAGTCTATAAATAGAATTACATGAAATAATATTTTTCATATTTCCTCTATGGGATATTCTCTCTCTCTTTTAAAGTGTCCATCTTGAAACATGACAATTCTACGTGTAAATCCATCATTTGTTGATGGGGTCATGTTGGTTATGTAGAATGAAAGACCGGACAGACCGATAAAGTTCCCTTCAAATTAGAACCATAGTAAATGACCAAATTGACGTAAAGCCAAAAACAGGAACTCAACATTTCTAATGTTAAGATGTGGGACAAAGAAAATATGGATTGAAAAGGAAAAAGTGTAAGAGAAAGTCAAAATTTTTTTTTTCTTTTCTTTTCCTTTTTTCATTTGAGTTCATGATTTAACTACATTAAATTGTGTACTTTTTATATAGCACACCTTGACAGTTTATTTACATTAAATTTTAATTTTGTTATGAGTAAAATAAGAGTTCCATATTAGTAAGTAAGATTTTTAAGGTAAAATTTAAATTAAAAAAATAATAATTCACTTTTAAGCTAACTTTTAAATTAAGTTTTTATATTACAAATTTCTTTCACTTAAAAAAAACTAACAAAATAATTTAACCATGTAAAAGAACCCACGGCATTGACATATTAGAATGGAACCCAATACCACAATAAGTGGCATCAAAGTTAAATCATGACCCAACTTAATGCCTTGTAATCGTTAGTAGCAAATTCAAAATCATTGAATTTTGAATATTTACGAAGATTGAAAAATTCCAGCATACATATTTTGGTTACCAAAATTGACCTCTTTTCCTTATCAGATATACTTATTGAAACAACCTATTATTTGATTGTAGAAAAATGCATGGCAATTATCGACATTAGCTGTAAAGCAAGACTTAGAATATTAACATCGATTAGAATAGATGATTTCAGAATTTGGTGAACTATGAGGCAAAAACGAAAAAAAATTAAATACAGAATAATTGTTTCAAATTATTTTGATTTAAATGCTTAATATTGTGGCACCGTTATAAAAGGTTTAATAAAACTAATTTTCCGAAAAAGGAGAGAAAAGAAATTCCCGAGAAAAAAGAGAACTTTAAAAACTACCCACACAAAAATGCAACATATGATTCAAAATGATATTTCTTACCTACCTATCTTTTATCTAATAATGACATATAACAAATTGATTCTCAAATCATACATTTAAAAATTAGATTCTTAACAACAAATTATATATTTGAAGATTGACTTTCAATTATAAGCTTGTATTGTTACGGTATTGCCCATGTTTTCTAAAATAGTAATAATAAGAATAATAAAATTATAAGTTTGTATTATGACTACAAAGCCAAATAAAGGAAATGGTGTAAAGAAAACAAGTGGAATTAACGTTATATATTGACTTTTGAAAATTTACTCCAATTTTTTAGAGAAGATATACTTGAATATACACTTATAAGTGAATTATATCTTTTATTCTTTTTAACTAATGTTTTCAACAATAATTCTTTGTTAATAAGGAAAGGAAAAAAAAATAAAGAAGGAAATTGTCCTACTTATAGAAGACAAGCGTTAGTAAAATATCATTATTGGTGACCAAAAAAATCCTGTCTCTTTAAAACCAAATTTCCTTTTGATACGCATGAATATTCCGAACAAATACTCATGCCGCTGCAACTTCTCCGTCATAATCGGTAACCGTCCCATAAGCAAATCTTAAGTTCGATCTCCCAAAATTGGTAATCATGCTTTTTCGTTTTTGTTTTTGTTTCTCTAGTCGCTTTTGTATTGATGCTTCTTTTTTGTGAAGGCATTACATATATACGTACAAAGTCTCTCATACGAAGTTGTTTGTATGTATATATATGAAACCAAAGAAAAGTTCTTCATTCCTTGTTCTCACTTTTTCAGTGCTGGATATCTCCATCGCCGGCTTCGCAGTTTCCCAGTGAAAACTTAGGTTATGGAAACACCCTGCGGTGGAGCTTTGAAGGAAGACATTGCAGTAATGAGTGGCGACAAAGTGATTTTGAGAGGGTTGAAATTCCATGGATATCATGGAGTGAAGCCAGAAGAAAGGAATCTGGGTCAGAAGTTCTTGGTGGATGTTGATGCTTGGCTGGATCTTCGGCAGGCTGGTAATTCTGACTGCTTGTCAGATACTGTTGGTTACACCGAGATTTATCAAATAGTTAGAGAAGTTGTGGAAGGACCTGCACAGAATCTTCTAGAGTCGGTGGCTCAGCTGATCGCGTCGACCACCTTCACAAAGCACCCACAGATTTCTGCTTTACGTGTTAAAGTTACAAAGCCTTATGTTGCTCTTCCTGGTTCTGTTGACTCGCTGGGGGTCGAGATTCTGAGATCCCGAAGGGTAGATGCACCAAACTAAGCCTTTTCTTTTCCATTTTGTCCTTGCATTTTGTTAATATCAATGCAATATGTAGGTTGGTATAATGAAGAAGCCATCTTTCATCGGGGAAAAAAATTTTTTGATTACAATGTCTAGCATCGGCATTTGTGATGCCAATTTATTGAGTTATTTATTTATTCTTGTGTTGTAACTCGTAATGATTATTTTTGCTACAGAGAAATATGGCGCTAGACTCATGTCAGCAAGATGCAAACCATGGAGATTCAAGCGATCGTTTTTGTGTTATTTGTTGTAAAGAAGTTGTATGTCCATCTCCATTGCATTGCATTGATACTTTTGAATGATTTGAACATTAATTTTATGTTAGTAAATTGAAACCATAAATCTCATATAAAATGTTATGGAATCCAATAAAAAGAAAACTTGGTCCACCAAAATGCATTCAAGAAATTTCTTGAGAAAACCACATATGGCTAATTGTTGTAGAAGAATATGTTATTTATTATTTACTTTATTGGACAACTGGTAAGAAATAAGAAATAATTTACATAATTTTTTTTTCTTTTTGCAGATGCCTCCTTTTGAGAAAGATGTAATTTCAGGTCATAACTATTGTTCCAAACATGATTTTGATGGGACTCTTTTTTGTCTAGCTTGTCGTACACATCAGGTCCATTCATCATTTTGTTATTTTCAATTTTTTTTTACTTTTTGATAATTTAGGATATTCATATTGTTTATATATGACCAAGATTTTTCAAATGTTATTATTCATTGTTTTCAGGCCAGAAACAAACATTTTATTGACTTCGATGATGGTTGGAGACTTTGCTTAGATTGCTATAGTATTGCTATCATGGATCATGAGAAAGTAAAGCCTATAATTAAAAATGTGCAAAAATTCTACGAGGTACTAAATATGAGAATTGGTGAAGATATTCCCATTTTCCTCGTTGATAAGCATATGCTTCAAAAGCAAGATCTTGCTAAAGAACTAACAGTACGTATGAGGATTATTATTTATTATAATTATTCTCTAGTTATTTCATTTTTTTTATCTTTACAATCAATTTTTTTTCTTTCTAATCCCAGTATGATAAAAATGGCCAACTTTTATCGATATCCGCCACCATGTTTTGCAAAGGACCTATCACTTTTGTAAGGCTCCTTTCAAGTTCTTTTTTCTCCCTTTTCTTTTTTAAACCATATTATGTGAAGAAGGATCAAGAGTAATTATTGATAAAAAGGTTGACATGCAATATTGCAAAGGTAATCTAAAATTTTCTTCTTTGTTTGTTTGTTTGTTTTTTTTTGAATGATAGATTACAAGTTGTTCTCAAGGAAATAAAGTAATAGCAACAGAGGATACAAAGCAGTTGATCCAACGCCCAGCTCGTGTACTGATGCTTTTGTATGGGATGCCAGAGTAATTTTTTGCACCTACTTTGCACATTTATTTGTTTGTTTTATTTTGAATTTAGTATTGCTGGTTGGCTAGTTAAAGGATATTTATGGTTAAATCTTGCTTCATTTCTTAATTAAGTTATTAATCAAGATTGACCTACATTAATAGAGTCATTTATTCTTCTTTAAAAATAATTTGTAAGAAAAAGAATAAGCAAATGCAGATCATCAACTACAGGGTGCTTGTGGGGCAATGCTTGGCAAATGGGATGATGTTCAAATGGCTTATTACTCAAAGTGAGTTGTTCTTTTTAAGTCCTCACAAAATTCTTTTGATTGTGGAATTTAAATTCTCTTACGTGAAGTGGTTCTAATTTGGAATGCAAATATATGTGTGAAAGACAAATATACAGGATTGAACCGACAAATTGAATGTGGCATTTGTGCCATCATGAGCTACAAGTGGTTGAATTGGTTGGCTTGTACCCTTGATGAGTCCTCGTACAAAAGTATCAAGCAAGTGAAAATTGTGAGAAATTTAATAGAAGCTCGAAAAATTCGAATGGAACATAGACTTGACTTAGTTGGTGATGGATTTAGGGCAACAAAAAAGGCAGTTGATAAGTTCGGCTTCCAAGAGACATTGGATTATGTAGCTCAAACAAAAAGTCTGCCGCAGTAGTTTAATTGTCATGGATCATCCTATAATCCAAAGTTTCTCTCCATTTAGATACAATATTGGCTACTTTGTTATTCAAATATCTTAGTTTAAACATTTGAATGTGTCTTTTTTATTTTTTTAGTACAAATTCAGTAGCCTTTTAAAGAAAAAAATGGAGATCTACGAAATTCAATTGTATTCTTTACAAAAGAATACTTGACCTTTTAAGTAATGAGAAACTATGCCTTGAATAATAGTTGTATAGACTTCTGTAAATCACTATGTGATGAAAATCAATTTTGAAGAAGAAGATGGGCCTACAATTTTCAAAATGATTAAACTAATGGCTAAGCAGAATCAATCAAGCTCAGAAGTAAGGAAGTCCTTATGTGAAATGCATGATGGAGAATCTAATGGCCAAAACTCCGTTAAATCCCTTGCAACCAGCCTAAGCGCATCGACTTCATCCGTCAACACATCAATTGAGAAATCGCTAGTAGCAAATTCAAAATCATTTCATTGCATTTTTAACAAGCGGAAGAATCAAAACAGCGCTTTGCTGGAAAAGAGCTCTTTCATAAGGAACAATATTCGTTCCTCTTGGATAACGTAAGGTATCACGACCCATTTTATGTTTAGAGCTCTCTTTTTTATGCGAAAGGGACAGCAGGACGTCTTTTGAAGGGCACGGCAATGGATAATACCGAGGCCCACTCCTGATATACAAGAAAGAACCAAATTTACAATGTGAAAACACTGAGTTCCTTATCTGTCCATGCTCGCAGAAATAAATAAAACTCCACTTGCGACGACTCCCCTTCGAGACAGGAATTGAATATGCATTTGGCTTGGAACTTGTGCTGGGACTGAAATACAGGGAGCTGAAGGTTCCACAGCAAACCCTAGAATAGACAAATCTAACAACCATCGTCAAGAAAATCTTTTGTTTGTTCTAACTGATGGGTTCAGGGGCCCCAACCCTCTTGGATTCTACTGAATTTGGCTTCATGAACTCCAAATGTCGTGAACAGAACATACTAGGTGAGTTTTGCATTGGTCAGGATCGTCCAATGGATGTCTACGCGGTGGCGTCTGTTAGGTGTTTAAATATTTGTTGCTCTTGATAGAGATGCTTCATTTTGGTCGTTATGGGTCGTCGTTTGAGCATACAAGTGCTTTGCCGGAAAGCAAATCCACTAATATCTTTAGATCCAGTGTAAAGACTATGATTAGGCTTTGTATGTGCTTTAAATATATAAATATATGTATTATCATCACCATATATGTATATATATGACATTTCATCACTGTTCAAAATTAATGTGAATGGAATTCTCAATTTTATAAGTTTTTTTTTTTTTTACAAAATGTATACATGAATCATGAGTTAAAAAGACATATTCATCTAAATTATAAGTTACATATAATATTATTTATTAATTAAACCATGACCCCTACTTTTATGACAACCCTAATAAAAAACATAGTCTAGATGTGCTTATTATTGGATGCCTACAAGATGAAATTATTGGTTCAAAGAAATGGATTTACCAATCACAACAAGGAAGCATCACCCAAATAACAAATAAAATAATTAAAAAAAAGTGATCATAGGAAAAGAAAAACAAAGAGGATGAAAGATGAAATGCCCTGCAAATATTAATGGTTGTTGTATGTTCTTAACACTCAACCTCAATCATACATAAATTCAAATCAAATATCCGATTTCTTTACTGACTTACTTTTTCAACTCCTTCTTTCTTCATCAACCCCATTACGCCTTTCCCTGTGCTCTTCATTTCATGAATAAATTTCTTAGAATATCTAGAAAATCTTTGTGGGATCATTTGTCAAAAGTATTCAGGTATTCTTCTAACTCTTATAACTTTTCAACTTTGATTATATTTATTTTCTTAGTTCAATTTTTGACATTTAATCTAATATAATTTAAAGTTTGTATGAGGTCAGACCTTCTCTAAATGATCTATTGGAACACATGCCTTTGCTTACTAAAGCTGTTAAAAGGAATGATGACTTCACTAAGTCCCACGTTTGTGTAACACTCTTCCTTGTTTTGTTGTTTGGACATAAAGTGGTTGGTATAATAGAGAATCCATCTTTCTTCCAGGAAAAAAGAAACTGTTTATAATATCTAGCAACAATATTTGTGATGCTATTTTTTTTTTTTTTATGTTGTAACTCGTAATGACTATTTCTATTGTAGGGAAACATATCATGAGATTCATGTTAGCAAGATGCAAACCATGGGGATTCAAGCAATCATTTTTGTATTATCTGTTGTAACGAAGTTGTATGTCCATCTCCATTGCATTGATACTTTTGAATGGTTTGAAGATTAATTTTATACTAGTAAATCGAAGCTAGAAATCTCATATAAAATGCTAGGAAATTCAATAAAGATAGAAGTTGTCCACCAAAAGGCATTGAAAAATGGATCATGTTTATCGTGTCAAACATAATTTTGAAAGGACATTTTTTTGCTTACCTTCTTATACACATAGCATCCATGGATCATTTTGTTATTTTCTAATTTTTTTCACTCTCTGATAATTTAGGATATTCTTATTGTTTATACAAGACCAAGATCATTCAAACGTTATTATTCATTGTTTTCAAGCCGGAAACAAACAATTCATTAACTTTGATGATGGTTGGAAACTTTGTGTAGATTGCCATAGTATTGCTATCATGGACCATGAGAAATTGAAGCCCATAATTAAAAATGTCCAAAATTTCTATGGGGAACTTAATATGATAGTTAATGAAGATATTCCCATTTTCCTCATTGATAATTAAAATGTGCAAAAATTATGTGGGGACCTAAATATGATAGTTGACCGAGATATTTCCGCTTTTCTAGTCAATAAGCATATGCTTCACAAGCGTGATCTTCATTTGAAGGAATGACAATATGTGTGAGATTATTGTTTATAGTAATTACTCTTTAGTTATTTCATTTTCTTATCTCTGTAATCAAATTTTATCCTTTTTAATCCTAACCATGAGGAATGACTAAGATTATTAAAGCTCCAATGTGGAGTAGCATTTTCCTAATTTCTTGGTTGGCCACTTGTGCATTCTCCATGATAGCCAAAGCTGTAAAATCATATGATTTCTTGTGGTTTACACTGACTTTACAATCCAATGAGTACTGCACAGCTTGCCACAACTATGCATAACTCATGACGGGGCTTTTTTTTTTTATTAATTTTCATTTTCCTTCTTCAGTGGAAAAAGTAGAAGAAATAACTTGTTAGGCTTCATTTTTGGATGATGCAATGTGCACACATAATGTTCCTTTTCACATCCATCCAATTCACTAATTAACTTGGTACATGAAGTAGCTAAAAACTTTAATTTTTTCTTTTAAAAAAAAACTTGAGCAACTTAATATTTAGGATGATCACTAATAGAGGCACCTTAATATGAATTTCTCAATTTACCTAGGCTCTTTGGGAAACTGCAATTTGATCAATGCAAGAAGCTTGGCTAGCTCTATCTAAGCCTTCTTCTTCTTTTTCCCTTTCTTTTGCCATTTTTAATATGTTCTCCTCAATTGTTGATTCGAAATAATGATATACTCGTGTTAGCCTCTTCATGGTCTGAATTGTTAATCATAATTTAAAAAAAAAAAAGAAATTATAAGTAGATCCACGATTTCTGCCGCCGAAAGACAACCCATTTTTCAATATTAGCTTAACTAATCTCTCAGGCCAAGATGATCATTTGACCTAGCATTATCATTCTTCACCACCAATTTCGTAATGCCAGAGTAATTTTCTGCACCTACTTTGCACATTTATTTGTTGTTTTATCAAATAGTTAGAGAAGTTGTGGAAGGACCTGCACAGAATCTTCTAGAGTCGGTGGCTCAGCTGATCGCGTCGACCACCTTCACAAAGCACCCACAGATTTTTGCTTTACGTGTTAAAGTTACAAAGCCTCATGTTGCTCTTCCTGGTTCTGTTGACTCGCTGGGGGTCGAGATTCCGAGATTCCGAGATCCCGAAGGGTAGATGCACCAAACTAAGCCTTTTCTTTTCCATTTTGTCCTTGCATTTTGTTAATATCAATGCAATATGTAGGTTGGTAATAATTATTTTTGCTGCAGAGAAACATGGCACGAGATTCATGTCAGCAAGATGCAAACCATGGAGATTCAAGCAATTGTTTTTATGTTATTTGTTGTAAAAAAGTTGTATGTCCATCTCCATTGCATTGCATTGCATTGATACTTTTGAATGGTTTGAACATTAATTTTATGTTAGTAAATTGAAACCAGAAATCTCATATAAAATGTTAGGGACTCCAATAAAAAGAAAACTTGGTCCACCAAAATGTATTGAAGAAATTTCTTGAGAAAACTACATATGGCTAATTGTTGTAGAAGAATATGTTATTTATTGTTTACTTTAGTGGACAACTGGTAAGGAATAAGAAATAATTTACATATTTTTTTTTCCTGCAGATGCCTCCTTTTGAGAGAGATGTAATTTCGGGTTGTACCTATTGTGCCAAACATGATTTTGATGGGACTCTTTTTTGTCTAGCTTGTCGTACGCATCAGGTCCATTCATCATTTTGTTATTTTCATTTTTTTTTACATTTTGATAATTTAAGATATTCATATTGTTTATATATGACCAAGATTTTTCAGATGTTATTATTCATTGTTTTCAGGCCAGAAACAAACATTTTATTGACTTCGATGATGGTTGGAGACTTTGCTTAGATTGCTATAGTATTGCTATCATGGATAAGGAGAAAGTAAAGCCTATAATTAAAAATGTGCAAAAATTCTACGAGGTATTAAATATGAGAATTGGTGAAGATATTCCCATTTTCCTCGTTGATAAGCATATGCTTCAAAAGCAACATCTTGCTAAAGAATTAATAGTACATATGAGGATTATTATTTATAATAATTATTCTCTAGTTATTTCATTTTTTTATCTTTACAATCAATTTTTTTCTTTCTAATCCCAGTATGATAAAAATGGCAAACTTTTATCGATATCCGCATCCATGTTTTGCAGAGGACCTATCACTTTTGTAAGGCTCCTTTCAAGTTCTTTTTTCCCCCTTTTTCTTTTTAAACCATATTATGTGAAGAAGGATCAAGAGTAATTATTGATAAAAAGTTGACATGCCATATTACAAAGGTAAGCTAAAATTTTCTTCTTTGTTTTTTTTTTTAATGATAGATTACAAGTTTTTCTCAAGGAAATAAAGTAATAGCAACAGAGGATACAAAGCATACTGATGCTTTTGTATGGGATGCCAGAGTAATTTTCTACACCTACTTTGCACATTTATTTGTTTGTTTTATTTTGAATTTAGTATTGCTGGTTGGCTGGTTAAAGGATATTTATGGTTAAATCTTGCTTCATTTTTTAATTGAGTTATTAATCAAGATTGACCTACATTAATAGAGTCATTTATTCTTCTTTAAAAATAATTTGTAAGAAAAAGAATAAGCAAATGCAGTACATATACCATTTCCCTCTAGCTTGGACACACTTCATTATTTTTTCGTCCACATATGGAAGGATGTTTTACATGAACTCGAATTTGATGATATGTTAAAGAATTTAAAATTTTTGATTATTAAAAAGTGGTTTACTTTTTTTAAAAAAAAAATAGATGGTAAAAAAGAGAATCATTCTCCTATATAAAGAGTTTACCATGATAATATTTATGTAGTGTAGGACATACATGATTTTCAATAATTTTTCTTATAAATACATAAGACATCTTTAAATCATCAACTACAGGGTGCTTGTGGGGCAATGCTTGGCACATTGGATGATGTACACATGGCTCGCTACTCTAAGTGAGTTGTTCTTTTTAAGTCCTAATTCTTTTGATTGTGGAATTTAATTTCTCTTATGTTAAGTAATTCTAATTTGCAATGCAAATATATGTGTGAAAGACTAATATACAGGATTGAACCAACAAATTGAATATGGCATTTGTGCAATCATGAGCTACAAGTGGTTGAATTGGCTGGCTTGTACCCTTGACGAGTCCTCGTACAGAAGTATCGAGCAAGTGAAGATTGTGAGAAATTTAATAGAAGCTTGAAAAATCCGGATCGAACATAGACTTAACTTCGCCAATGATGGATTTAAGGCAACCGATAAGTTCGGCTTTCAAGAGACATTGGATTATGTAGCTCAAACAAAAAGTCTCCCTCAATAGTTTAATTGTCACGGATCATTCTATAATCCAAAGTTTCTCTTCATTTAGATATACTATTGGTGAACTTTGTTATTTGAATATCTTACTTAGTTTAAACATTTGAATGTGTCTTTTTTATTTTTCTTTTTTAGTACAAATTCAGTAGCCTTTTAAAGCAAAAAATAGAGATCTACGAAATTCAACTGTATTCTTTACAGAAGAATACTTGACCTTTTAAGTAATGAGAAACTATGCCTTAAATAATAGTTGTATAGACTTCTGTAAATCAATATGTGATGACAATTTTGAAGAAGAAGATGGGCCTACAATTTTCAAAATGATTAAACTAATGGCTAAGCAGAATCAATCAAGCATAGAAGTAAGGAAGTCCTTATGTGAAATGCATGATGGACAATCTAATGGCCAAAACTCCGTTAAATCCCTTGCAACCAGCCCAAAAGCATCGACTTCATCCGTCAACACGTCAATCGAGAAATCGCTAGTAGCAAATTCAAAATCATTTCATTGCATTTTTAACAAGCGGAAGAATCAAAACAGCGCTTTGCTGGAAAAGAACTCTATCATATCTGTCCATGCTAGCAGAAATAAATAAAACTCCACTTGCGACGACTCCCATTCGGGACAGGAATTGAATATGCGTTTGGCTTGGAACTTGTGCTGGGACTGAAATACAGGGAGCTGAAGGTTCCAAAGAAAACCCCAAAATAGACAAATCTAACAACCGTCGTCAAGAAAATCATTTGTTTGTTCTAACTGATGGGTTCAGGGCCCCCAACCCTCTTGGATTCTACTGAATTTGGCTTCATGAACTCCAAATGTCGTGAACAGAACATACTAGGTGAGTTTTGCATCGGTCAGGGTCGTCCAAAGGATGTCATCGCGGTGGCGTCTGTTAGGTGTTTAAATATTTGTTACTCATGATAGAGATGCAGCATTTTGGTCATGATGGGTCGTCGTTTGAGCATACAAGTGCTTTGCCGGAAAGCAAATCCACTAATATCTTTAGATCCAGTGTAAAGACTATGATTAGGCTTTGTGTGTGCTTTAAATATATAACTATATGTATCATCATCATCATAACGCATAGGATTGTGATGGGTTTGTGTAGTGAGCTGGGGTGTTGGTGACAGCAGGGTTTGGGTGGCTTTTAGTGGTGAAGGCCTTTGTATGAAGCTCTTTCTCAGTTAATTTATAATTTATATGTATATATATGACATTTCATCACTGTTCAAAATTAATGTAGAATGGAATCCTCAATTTTATAAGTTTTTTTTTATTAAATGTATACGTGAATCATGAGTTAAAAAAGATATTCATCTAAATTATAAGTTACATATAATATTATTTATTAATTAAATCATGAACCTTACTTTTATGACAACCCTAATCAAAAAAATAGTCTGGAGGTGCTTATTATTGGATGCCTAAATGATGAAATTATTATTTGAAAGAAATAGATTTACCAATCACAACAAGGAAGCATCGCCCAAATAAAAAATAAAATAATTAAAAAAAGTGATTATAGGAAAAGTAGAACAAAGAGGATAAAAGATGAGGCACCCTAAAAATATGAATGATTGTTATATGTTCCTAACACTCAACCTCAATCACACATCAACTCAAATCAAATATCCATTTTCTTTACGACTTACTTTTTCAACTCCTTTCTTCACCAACCCCAATATGCCTATTCCTATTCCCTACCCTCTTCATTTCTTGGAACAATTTCTTAGAACATCTGAAAAATCTTTGTGGGATCATTTGTGAAAAGTATTCAGTTATTCTTCTAACTATTATGCCTTTTTGACTTTGATTAAATTTATTTTCTTAGTTCAAATTTTGACATTTAATCTAATATAATTTGAAGTTTGTATGAGGTCATACCTTCTCTAAATGATCTATAGGAACACATGCCTTTGCTTACTAAAGCTGTTGAAAGGGATGATGACTTCGCTAAGTCCTAAGTTTGTGTAACACTGCTCCTTGTTTTGTTGTTTGTATAAGAATCAAAATGCTTTCGACATGTAATCTTAAAGGTATTATAAATTTTTGGCATAAATCGCATCGGGAATCTTTAAAACCAAGTTTCTTTTTGATACGCATGAAGATTCCGTTGAAGTGCTCACGCCCTGCAACTTCTCTATATATACATGTCCACGTTCTAACCCATCATAACCATTAACCATTCCAAAAGCATTTCTTAAGTCGGATCTTCCAAAATTGGTAATCATGCTTCTGTTTCTCTAATCGCTTTTACATCGATGCTTCTTTTTTCTTTTTTCTTTTTTTTAAAGGAATATATATAAATACGCAGGAAGTCTTTCATACGAAGTTGTTTATTTACGTATGAAACAAAAGAAACGGCCTTCAGCCTTTTCTTTTCCATTTTGTCCTTGCATTTTGTTAAAATCAATACAAGATGTCGGTTGGTATAATAGAGAATCCATCTTTCTTCGGAAAAGAAAAAAAAATTGTTTATAATATCTAGCAACAGTCTTTGTGATGCCATTTTTTTTTTTTTTTTGTGTTGTAACTTGTAATGACTACTTCTGTTGTAAGAAAACATGGCACGAGATTCATGTCAGCAATATACAAACCACGGGGATTCAAGCAATCATTTTTGTATTATCTATTGTAATGAAGTTGTATGTCTATCTCCATTGCATTGATACTTTTGAATGATTTGAAGATTAATTTTATGCTAGTAAATTGATGCCAAAAATCTCATATAAAATGCTAATAAATTCAATAAAAATAGAAGTTGTCCACCAAAAGGCATTGAAAAAATTTCGAATCATGTTTATTGTGTCAAACATAATTTTGACAAGACACTTTTTTGCTTAGCTTCTTGTACACATAACATCCATTGATCATTTTGTTATTTTCTTTTCTTTCTTTTTTTACTTTTTGATAATTTAGGATATTCTTATTGTTTATACAAGACTGAAATCATTCAAACGTTACTATTCATTGTTTTCAAGTCATAAACAAACAATTCATTAACTTTGATGATGGTTCAAAACTTTGTGTAGATTGCCATAGTATTGCTATCATGGACCATGAGGAATTGAAGCCCATAATTAAAAATGTGTAACAATTCTATGGGGAACTAAATATGATGGTTAATGAAGATATTCCCATTTTCCTCCTCAATAATTAAAAATGTGCAAAAATTATGTGAGGAACTAAGTATGATAGTTGACCGAGATATTTTCACTTTTCTCGTCAATAAGCATATGCTTCACAAGCATGATCTTCATTCGAAGGAATGACAATATGTGTGAGATTATTGTTTATAGTAATTACTCTTTAGTTATTTCATTTTCTTATCTCTCTAATCAATTTTTATCCTTTTTAATCCTAACCATGAGAAATGACTAAGATTATTAAAGCTCCAGCGTGGAGTAGCATTTTCCTGATTTCTTGGTTGGCCATTTGTGCATTCTCCATGATAGCCAAGCCTATAAAATCATATGATTTATTGTGGTTTATACAAACTTTACAATCCAATGAGTAGCGCACAACTTGCCATAACTATGCATAATTTATGACGGGACTCTTTTTTATTAATTTCCATTTTCCTTATTCAGTAGAAAAGGTAGAAGAAAGAACTGGTTGGGCTTCATTTTTGGATGATGCAATGTGCACACACAATGTTCCTTTTCACATCCATCCAATTCACTAATTAACTTGGTACATGAAATAGCTAAAAACTTTAACATTTTTTTTTAAAAAAAAACTTGAGCAAGGAAATATTTAGGATGATCACTAATAGAGGCACCTTAATTTGAATTTCTCAATTTACTTCGACTCTTTGGGAAACTACAATTTGATCAATGCAGGAAGCTTGGCTAGCTCCACCTAAGGTTTCCCCAACAAAATTCTTCTAAACTTTTTATCACAATTGTCCACGTTCTTGTTGTTTGGATCCTTAAAAATAAAAGACACACCAATATATTTCTAGTAAGATAGATATATCCATCGAGATTAATATAAATGTGCAAACTAGAACCAAGGCAATTATATTAATGCAACAGAACACTAATTGCATTTGCTTCCTCAATCGGCCATGACATCACAGTTGTAAGTCACTAGAACTAAAATAAATTTACAAAAGTTGTGCATGTGAATTCAAAAAATTGCATAAGAGACTTGACCTAGAAGATCATAGAAATTAGTCTTTTCACTCAAAGTTGTCATAAATTTTTCAACAAATCAAGCAAGTGTGCACACGTCCATCCAAGTCACCAATTAACTTGGTACACTAACATGACATACTAATTAACAACGTGTTTTGATTTATTTTTCATTAAAAAGAAAGCTCACAAATATTTAAAGAGTATATTGGGCCAATCTATTAAGAATATAAAATAACCACAATTTAACAAATTACTTGTCACATGCATATTGAACCATCCATGGTATTTCACTAATCTTACTTTGCAATTTAAATTGAGGGACATTTCATAAAGCTACATTCCCATGTGTGAAAATAAAATACAATATCATTAAATTTTCATTTATTGAAGGGATGTAAATTGCTTCACACAAAATATCAATATCTTTGAAGAAGTCAACCTTACTTGGAATAGTGAAGATGTTGATTTGTTATCAAAATTGCCATAAGATATGGAATGCTAAAGAGCATAAACAACCAAAGTTGCAAACCAATTTTCAACATTATAAGTAATGGTCAAAATGGTCAAAATGTTATTATCACAGTCTATAAATTCATAAATAACATAAAAGTACTAAAGATTAAGTTCTATTAAAAGGTTAGTTCAAACCCAACCATGGAAAATATTGAAGCCTACAAACTTGTTTGCAAATTGCTATTAATTCAACCTATTAATAATTTGTTGGATGGACTCCTTTTTTTAAAATTGTCTAAGTATTTAAAATTTAGATAATTTATTAACATTTTTGGCTTAAAAGTAGGCAATCCATTTACCCATGCACCCTTTTTTTATATAGAAAAAATGACCTTAGTAGTTTTTACTTTAAAAAGAAAAAATTGAGTAGCACTGGATGCCCAACCCAACAAAATAGTTATGGCTCACCCTAGAATTTGGGCTCGAGGGAGTTCAAATATTGGCCATTGGGCTCAAATAACTTGCTCATTGCAGCCCAAAGTTCCTATACTTGTTGAGTTCTGGTTTAATAATTTCTTTTTTTCTCCTCAACAACCGAATCATCAGAATAGCCCAAAGCTGCTAAAAATTTCCTTTTCTTTTTCTTTTTTCTCCTTCTTTTGCTATTCTTAATATGTTCTCCTCGATTGTGGATTCCAAATAATGATATGTGATAACTCTATATTTTATAGAGTTATTAGTAGTATTTTAGGTAGTATTTAATATAATTTTTATTTAATTATATTTATTTATATTTTGATATTTTATGCAGTAAACCTAAAATAGAAGAAAAATGAAGAAAAGAAGCACAAAACCAAGAGAAAATGAGAAAATAGAAGAGAGAATAAAAGGAGAGTTAAAAAGGGGCCTTTTATCGAGACTTTTGTCAAGCTTGTGCGGGCTGGCGAAGGAGAAGGAGGATAGGAGGGGGCTTTTATCGCGCGGAAGGAGAAAAACCGAAAGAGGGAGAAAAGGCTTTCGCCGGACGAACCGAGGCAGGGGATCTCGCCGGAGCTCAAAGACGACGCGCGACAGCGCGCGTCTCAGGCGTAGAACGCGGCGGTCGTGCGACAGCAGATCGCCGGTGTCTTTCCCGGCGAGAAACCCATTTCGACAGTTTTCCGGCCAATTTTGAGTGCTTTTCGACGATCTGAAAGCAGATCTAGCTTCACACTGCAATTTCCGGCGTTTCTGTACCAGTTTCACGGCGATCTACAGCGGTTTCCGGCGAAGAATGGCGAACGCCGTCCGAGTCTTCTCCGTCAGATCTACGCGTTTCGGTGGAGATTCTGCTCAATATTTCTGCAGATCTGCAACCTAGGCGTCCCGATCTACGTTTTTGAAAGTTTCTGTGAGGACCGGCGGCGGGCGGCGACGTGTGTCACCGGCACGTGGCAGCGCGTGCGAAAGCGCGTGATGGCGCGTGTCAGCTCGTTTTCTTCCCGTTTTCCAGACAGCTTCATTTCCTCCCCTTATGTACAGATTTGTGCAACTTATTTTGTGACTTGAAGACATTTTTGGTGACAGCTTAATGTTTTTAATTTACAGAATGTGTTGTTTAATTTTCTGCACTATTCTTGGTTATGTAAATATGTTATTTTAGTTTATTTTGTCAAGGCTACGATGGAACTGAATTATAACGTATGAATTTGATTATTTAGGCTTTGTGAGATATTTTATAAATGTGAAGTTGCATATTACAAAGCTTAATGCATTTAAGTAATTAGCTATTACTTTGATGATCTGATTTGCATATTTGAGTTCGAACGATGACGATATGCAGTTGCTTCATATAATATGCAATCATAAATTAATATGAATAGAACTATATCATATGATTTGTGTGGCTTTAGGTGCAAACTAGAATATTCATAAATCTTAATGCACTTAGTTCATTTAATTCATATGCAGACTCACAGTGAGTTAATGAGTTAAGTAGATTTGCTATACCTAGACATAGGATAGTAAATACATTTGGAAATTCTGCCATCACATAAGTGGAATTAATCTCACTAACATGAATGATCTACATTTGTATTTAGTAATTAGGTGAAATTGGATGCTCTAACATATTTGTTTAACAAATTTAAGTTAAATTCAGTTGTTTACTTAAATGTTTTATTATTTCGGTTGGCTAGATAAACTTTAGAAACTATTCACCGTTAGTACTTAGTTAGTTTAGTAAACATCAGTCTCTGTGGGACGATACTCATACTTATCATTATATTACTTGTTCGACATGTACACTTGCATGTAGAATTTCACCGAACAATATGCTCGTGTTAGCCTCTTCATAGTCTGAATTGTTATTAATAATATTTATAAATTAAAAAAAAAAAAAGAAATTATAAGGAGATCCATGATTTCTGCCGCCAAAAGACAACCCATTTTTCAATATTAGCTTAAGTAATCTCTCAGGCCAAAGATGATCATTTCGCCTAGCATTATCATTCTTCACCACCAATTTCGTACGGTGATTTGGCTAAGTTGAGTAGTTCTCGATTATCTAAGATATGCTAAGGCAGGCGTCTGGCTTAAATATAAACACAACACACACCGCCCAAGTCCAAACTCCACACTCAAAAACAGAACTAGTCTCATTGATGTCATCCACTCCCGCTGCAAAGATTAGTTGATGGCGACCTAAAGGCCCATACAAGTTTATGCCAAGCCAACAAGTTTTTCACTAATCTCCCACAGCTTTTGAGCCTTCTGTATGTCAATAGCTTCTTGGTACAACTGGTTTTCGAACGAGGCTAAATTAACTACAAACAACAAATCAACAAAATTCTTAGAACTAAGTTACATAAGAGGTCATTTCACCAACAAAATGAAATATTCTTGGATTTTGATCGCACTTGCAAAATAATTCCAAAAGTAATGCCTACAGCTTAAAAAAGTTACATAAAATACCCTCATACATGAATAGAAATTGATGTTAAAACCTTGAACATGATGCAACGAAATAGTGCCTATAATATTATAGTCACCTCACTCCAACTATCATTTGGAATTCTTCTTTCATCGAGTGAATCATATAGCTGTGGAAATCATACTTCAGAGAGAGGTTGTGATTCTACCATCATAAAGAAAAAAACATAAAAGAAGTAAATATGCATTAAGGAGAAGACAACTTTTACATTGCAAAATGCCTAACCAGTTTAAATATTGCTAGTGAAGACATGAGAAGAAACTAGATTTTATCATGTCATAAATGTAACACATATGACTGCAGAAAACTATAATTTTTGAAAATCCATAATAGATTTCCTGAGTGGAAGCGAAGAAGTTCAACATTGTGAGTACCACTAACATGATAAGCATGCAAAACCTTTTCAAGACATACTACCTGAAAATGATTAAAAATCCTAACTAAAACAACTCAATAAAATCCTATGACCATAGGATTGTCATCAAAACATGTCATGGATGGATATCATACTCTCCTAGATGACCGAAAATGTCTAAAAATAACTGTTTATCCAACAAATATTTGAACAAAGCATAAATCGTTCTTCAACATGATTTAAGAGTTCCTTTTTTTTTTTTGGTGAAGATTAATAGACATGCAAACCCAATTGACAATATTAAGAGTGACTCATATTTAGACATAATTAATAAATCAAATGTGTAATCCATGGAGACTAGAACAACAGGAGAAATAACAACTCTAAATGTCCAAAAATGACATCATCGGATGTCAAACTAAAGTCATGCTTCGCATGCCTTAACTTATAGCTTACCATGATGAAGCCCTTACGGAATGCAAGGTAGTCAACACGAATAACTCATCGTCCAAATTGCCTAAAGAAACATGCCTGCAATATTATGAAATTGTAAATCTTACTGTGAAAAATGTTATATCAGCACAAAAACTTCAAACAGGTGCATGGGGTGTGAGGTATACTAAAAACAAAGTAAGATAAAAACAAGGGATAAACAATCATGTCTATAGCAAGAATGAAAAAAATTGGAAACAGCATGGTGGGTGGTTAAGAGAAAGTATATATTCTCCTGGCAGTTACCACAAGGTGTCTAACTTATTGCACTGACAAACAGTAAACATTCTTCACTAAAATTTTGCAGATGGTAAAAGATTAGAGAATCCCTTGCACCCATAGATGACTTTACAGATGGACTTGGTACAAAGTTGGCAATTCTAGTGTTTAAATTACATCTCATCATTTCAACTGATAGAAACATATTGTCAGAGTTTCTTTTCCCACTCCCACAAACCCTCTAATTATCTCCCGCCAAAGATAATTTAATCAAGAAAAAAAAGGCAATACACGAGTAGCTAAGTCAAGGCACCCGCATATTTAAAATAAAGCAATCTGAATTCTCCATAACTAAATCAGATTTTGTTAATCCTATTTTGTTGATTAAATATTACCAGATAATTTTTTTCTTTTTTATAACTTTCTGTTTTTAAGCGTCACTCTATTCTTAAAATAAAGTATAGTGCAACAAATAAAAGAAAGTCATGACCTACCATCTAGATAAAGAAACTATTCGTGATCATAGGGTTTGATGCATGAGACTAGACAAATGTTAATTGCCCTTGTAATGTCTTCTCTCTTGTGATTTCTGTTTCAAAATAAATAGATTATAAATTTCCAATATATTTTGAGGAAAAAGAACATGATTAGAAAGAGAATACAATGGTAATGCTAACCATAACAACTAAAATATACAATTCTATCAAGAATAAGCATGACCAAAGAATAAAACTAATCACTAAATAACTAGTAAGATACTCCAAAATTATGTCAACATATTAACAATAGTTCCTTAGATAGTATTAGGATTTGGAATAATACGTTATCTAATCTCCCTTTTTTCCCCCCTTTCAATAGGGGTTTGTTCCATGCATCCCAAGCCCTAGATAGAAAAACTAGCTTATAAAGTCTTTAAAATCTTAACAAAAAAAAAAAAGTCAAAGTATCAACTAAGTCAAACATTGAATTGAAAGGAAACCATAAAAGAAGTAACTTAATTTTATTTTGTGGAAGCTCAACACATCAAATGTCCCACTGTTTAGTAGTAAATACAAAGCATAAGGCACTGAGGTACCATATATGAAATCAGCTAGTACCTACTTAGCAAAGCTCTGTCAATATACTGACAATCCCACAACCGTTCTAGGCTTCATTCACTATAACAACCAATTAACAGAAAAGTGACCAAAGCTATCTGGGAACATCGTATTGAAGTAATGGTAAACCAATCCCATTGTTTCTTTAACGTGTAAATCAATTATACCTTGCCTCCAAGTTGCGGTTGAGATGGTAGAGGTCCGTGTGGGATTTCCTACAAAGTAGGGATCCTGGGTTCAAAACCTCTTGACGACATTCCTGACTCACAGGGCAAGGGCTTTGGGCCAAAGTGTTGCCTCCAGTTTGAGGCTGAGTTAGCTATTAAATACCCTATCACTATTTAATTGGGTGCTGATAAGAGAGGAAGTTAATTGGGTGCTGATAAGAGAGGAAGGCAAAATTCGGAACTTTGTGTCTTCTTGGAGGATTAGTTAGCTGGTATAAGATTTGGGAACATTTTTGGATTTGATCTATATGTTTTGGACGTGAAACGTTCTCGGTTTATATTGTTCCAGGGATTGGTTGATCGGTCGTAACTGTTCCCATCATTGACGATGTGCTGAGAGATCACCTTTTTCTTCCCTTGATTTTGTTGTATTGGGGTTTGTCTGGGATTCTATTCGGGTCATTTATGTGGTTCGCGTTGGACACTTTCTGTTCTCGTCTTTTGTTGATTTCTAATTTGCTTGGGGGATAGTTTCAAGCTCCCATTTAAGTTTTGGATGCTGAATTTAGAATATGGGTTATGTAGGTGCATTTCTATCTGATCGAATGGTGTTATGGCAACCTTATCTTGTAAAATGTGCTGTCCTTAATTAGATTCTTCGGTTCTTCTCAGCCTTCTATGATGCCTTCGTTTATCATCAGTTTGTGATACTGATTAGTGGGACTAATTCTCTGATATTGGTGGCGTTGTTGGAGAATTCGTGGGATTTGCTGTGTTTTATTCTTTCATAAGATTCTACACCTATCTGAATCTTATGCGTTACAATATGTTTTCTATGACTGGAGTTTACCAAATACTTCAATTTTTTTTTTATAGAGCACTATGCTAACGTAATTTTTTATTTTTTCCTTTTTCTGTTCGGGAGGTTTTAATTTGCCGCTTGATGTTGATGTGGCACAGGAAAACAGAAGGGTTGGAATTCTTCTAGGATTACTTCATACATCCGTAGGACTGTTTATGTTAGAGATTGTGGGGGCGACATAATGAGTGTCCTGTACATAGGGTGGCCATAAATTTTCTATGATCATGTCTATCATATGGTAAACAGGATGTGCAACTGCGTCTTATGGTTCCTTTAGTTGGTGGAGCCTTCCCAGAGTGGGCGTAGGAGAAAAGGTGTATGTGTCACATAACAATGTGAAGGCTGTGTGTTGTTTTTTAACCTAGAACCAAGATCATCGCTGAACTTTGTAGCTGTGGACTATTTAAGATGCATATATCAACTTCCTAGTAGTTCTTGCTTGTCGTTTTATATAGCTCTTGGTCCCAATGTAAGCTTAAGGGCGAAGCTATGTTTGTGCTATTTATCTTTTGTTTGATTAGGAATTTTGTTTGTGTACTAGCCTTTGCCTCACTGTTATCTGCTCTTGTTTGCTCCTTTTTTTTTTTTTTTCTTGCTTAGATTATTGTCTTTACTTCTTAAAAAATATGCAGATATTGGAAGGACTTCTTAAATTGCCAGAGAACAGGGAATGTGCTGACTGCAAAGCTAAGTATGTATTTTAAAAGAACTCAAGAGTATCTGCATGGTCTATTTCTTTGTTTCTGATAATAGCCACATAATCAGGAAGCCGAAGGAGATGATGAACAAAGTGTTCATTAGTGGAGTTCTAAGTACATTTAAGAGAAATTAACTCAAAAATAAGGAATCTTGTTTAGTTATCAAGTGATGGATATTGTAAGTTCAGTACATTTACTTGGATAAGTTGCTTGAATAAACTAATTGCTATGCAGAGGTCCAAGATGGGCTAGTGTGAATTTAGGCATTTTTATATGCATGCAGTGCTCTGGGATCCACAGAAGTCTTGGGGTACACATATCGAAGGTGATCTGTTGTATCTAACACATCAATTAATCTGTATACACATTCACGTTTGTGAACTCTCTTATTTGTAGGCTGATCTGGATATTCAAAATGGTTTTGGTTTCAGGTGCGTTCTGCTACACTGGACACTTGGCTTCCAGAGCAGGTGGCCTTTATTCAATGTAAGCTTTTCTATTAGGTCATGGAATGAATTTTCCTGATTAATGTCCCATTGAATTGAATATTAAGAAAGTGCCCACATAAATTTATTTTTTGCTTTTCTCTTTCTATATAGCTATGGGAAATGAGAAGGCAAATAGTTACTGGGAAGCAGAGCTGCCTCCAAATTATGATAGAGTTGGGATCGAGAATTTTATTCGTGCAAAGTATGTCTGTAAGAGTTAGACCTAGAAGCTATTATGTTTCCTTTTATGTTATTTCAATGTTTTGTGGTGTCTGTTATTTAAATCTGGCTGTGGTCATAGGATTACATTTATTCTAGTTATGCTGATAATAGCACATTCTTCTAGGTATGAAGAGAAGAGATGGATTCCAAGGGATGGAAAATCAAGATCGCCAACCAGAGTGCAGGAAGAAAGAGTTTCTGTGCACTGGCAAAGGCCCGGGGAAAGACTGGGGCATGGCCATATTTCTAGTTCTGAAAATACATTTGAGGAAAGGAAGAATACTCGACCATCTAGTACTACAGTTGCTACAAGAATTAGTGTTCCTGCACCACCTAAAGGACCCGACCAGGTATCTTGATTTGTTTTCCTTGTTTGCCATTTATATTATGTGTCTTTGCTTTCAAAAGACATATCTATTTGGAAAAGTTGAACTCAAACAAACATGATAACTTCCAAATGATCTGTGCATAAACTGTTATCCGTTTTGGAACAGCAATGACATGAGTTGCATTAATATTCATTACATTAATGTAAATAGAACTGAATTATTGTAAACTTTGTTTTACCCTTAAATCTTAATAGAATTATAAGGAACTATTTCACATTCCTTGCCTTGTAAAATAACAATATATAGAGGACTTTGAGGGCTCCCATTTACTCTTGGCTACAACTATTATGATGGGCTTCTCCAAAGCTGCAATCCTGCTAGTCATATCTGAGAGAGACGAAGTGTAGCCGTTCAGTTTCTAGTTTCTGGAAGGTAACACTTCTCATCAGTTACTGCAAGGAGGGAACCAATATAGTTAGCTTAACAATTTTTAGAGCACTAATATCATCTTTAGAGTTGCAAAACGCAAAGTGTTGTCGGAAAGTGTTCTTTTCTAGGTAGTTGATTTCTGGATATTCTCGCTGTGGGTAACAAATCAGTGATCCCTTAGGGGTACCGCAGTGGAGTGTGTAACTTTCGAAATTATGGACTGTGCGTATTAAGTGGAAGAGGTAAGCAAATTATTATGTGTTCACTTATATCAGCCAAGAAAAATAAATGTGAATCATATGTATGACTTTTTCCCTTCACATATGAACTGAGTTTAATCCTCCCTCTCTGCTGGAATGGAAACTTGAATACCAAAATGTTTTGTTCTTCAAAGGTGAAATAAAGGATCTTTATTGGTAACTATATTTCTATTTCCTGCCAGCACTTATTTCCATATATACATACCTAAGCCATCGTCTTGCTTTTGGAAGCATAGCATTGATTAGGAGAAAACAAGGGAATATTTTGGTCATTGTCATTTTCTTGAGAAACTATGGATATCAAGGTGTATTAGAGGCATTTAAGCTCATCACTGGATTATTCTGATTTCTCTATAAATTATGTAGCTGCAGTGTCTCGAGCACAAGACTTTCTAATCAAAGAATAGATCCTTTTTTCTGGCTTAGCCTCAGGTCTTGGGACCAGTTATAGTGTCGCTATCATCTGAGGGTAATAAGTTTGATAATTGCTGTAATATTAATGACATTCAGAGGTGAAATGGTGAATCAAATATTAATGCTGCATTAGCCTTGTAGTGAAGTGATTGGGAACATATCTGCTCAGTAGCTTTGCAATGCATAGTTTCTGGCTCCTAAGGTATACTTGATAAGATTGATTCAGTGTTGCTTCATTTCTTTCTGAACAATAATCCTTTCCCTTTGTCATCCTTTCAGTCAAAATTTGTTAATAGATTTAACATATAGGTTCTTCATGAATAACATGTAACAAATAAGCAGGTTACTCCAGTTCCAAAGCCTCAACAAGTTGAGAAAATAGAAACAGCTGCAGCAGTGCCCCAAGTTGAGGCAACGAAGCAGGCTTCAGATGCTGGTTCCACTGTCTCTCCGCCAAAAGTTGACTATGCCACTGACCTTTTCAACATGTTATCCATGCATGGTCCTAGTGAAAATGGCTCAGGCTCAGCTTCTACTGATGATAATAACTGGGCAGGTTTTCAGTGTATGTGTCTACTGACTACCTCTTCTTACTTGCTGGATCTTCAAAGCCGTATTACTAGTATTGTGCTTCTTTTCATGAGCATGCATTCAGCGATTTCTCCAGAGTTGAGAGTCATGGTCCTGACTTGTCTTTATGGTTGCTGCAGCTGCTGCTCTTGAAGAAGCGTCAACAGCTGAAAAAACTGATCAAATGAAACCGGTTGGAAATAGTCCCCAGTCAGCTACTGGAATTGAGGATCTTTTTAAAGAGGAGCCTTCAGTATTGCCTGCTTCAGTTTCAGAGACACCCAAGAAAGATGTAAAAAATGATATTATGAGCCTTTTTGAGAAGGTAATTTTACCATCATTTACCAGATTTTTAGGAGCTGCACATAACAATCTATTTAGCTAGCTTTATTCTGCAATTTAAAACTAGGCTTCATTGTTTGTGATGATAAATTTTTTGAAACCAACAACAAATAAGCAGAATATGATTCCGTGGTTTGGATTGCAGTCAAGCATGGTGTCGCCATTTGCTGCACATCAACAACAATTGATGATGCTGGCTCAGCAACAGTCTCTTTTGATGGCTGCTGCAGCTAAATCTGCTGGTGGGGAACCAAAGTTTATTGGCACTATGCAGCAAGCTGGGTCCAATGGCAATAACATGCCTACACAAGGTTGGATAAATTCCGGCCATCAAATTCCTGGAGTGATATTGCCTACTGGTGGGCAGGGTGACCTTCAGACATTCATGCAGGTAGCAACCATAATAGGGCTTGCCGAAATTTATTTTTCCTTTCTTGTGACTTATGTCTTGGCAATTCTGATTTTGTTCTGTTTCTCCCTGGATTAGACAAGGAACGCAGGACTAGCACATCCAGTGGGAAGCTCTGTTCCATATCCAACTTCTAGGTATATCATCAAATTTTTTTTTTCTTCTTTTCTTCTCATTTTTTTGGGTTGATCTTTTCATTTCTGCAAAGATTTTGGGATCTTCAAATTAGAAATCAACAGTTCTTTTGTAGAAGGGTTGTTTTAGTTGTCAGTTGAGTCGACTCTAGTTTCATGTGCATTAGCGAGTGACATCTTAGATGGCTAGTTGGGTGTTTGTTTGGTTGAAGGCCTTCTAATATCAAGGCTACTTACATAATGGGTCTATTAATCCAGCAAATGAGAAGGTTCCCAGCCCTTCTGGTACCTTGTATTTAGAAAGCTCCAAGGAGGTATGCATATTTGTTTAGCTTTCTTTTGTTCTTATCTGAGACCCCCTTTTTTGTGAGTACTGTACCCGACGGCACTTCAACTTACTACTCGTGGGTTATCTTTCTATTGCCTGTCATGCTTCCTCATTTGGTCCAAACCCAGAACCTGTTTCTTCTTGTGTAGGAGTACCAAGAATTACATATTTTTTCTAGCAAAGATTGCTCCTCCGCTCGGGAATGCTATTTCTTCAAGTTTGCTTAATATACTTTTAAGCGTGGTTTTTTTTATTTGTCTTTTTATAGCTGCATTAACTCTCCATGATTCAATTCTTTTCTTCTTTTCCTCCATTGTTTTACTAGATCTTGCGGTTTCCACTAATAATTTGTCCAATGGTGAAAGTGATTTTGCACTTTCCAGTGTGGTTGCTATGGCAATTGCTATGCCATGAATTTGTGGATGTATAGGTAGTAGGTATATTCCCAGGTTCCAGTTTGTCAGAAAACCAAAGATTTGATTATCGTTGTGTAATCTAACACGCAGTTGCTAGGCGGATTACCAAACATTTCACATTAATAAGTTGCTTCTTTGTTTTGCCGAACACTGTAAGATTCATTTCGTGACTGTTGCCATCCTTTCTTTCAGCTTCTACGCTATGGGGCAAGCCACTGCCGTTAATGGTGCAACAACCGCTGGAGTGAGTAAACCTCAATCAGCAGCTACCATGTCATCTGTGCCTCCAACGCAGTCGGCGAAGGATTATGATTTCTCCTCCTTAACGCAAGGGATGTTTGCAAAACAGTGAGCATCTTGGGGGGTGACAATGCTCATGCTTGCTCTGCCATACTATACCGACAAAATAGTTGAATCACAGGAAAATAGCACTTTGAGGTTTTCTTACCTGTACCCGGGGTTGTAAACCATTGTAGAGGCAGTTTCGGTTTTTTTCTTCATATTTGAGTGATTGCTTCATTTGTATTATTAGGCGTATCTGGAGTAATAAAAATGAGTTAGATTATTTTAATTCAACTCTTCTTTATTCCTCTTAGTCTGCATTTATGGACAGCTTCCCAGATTATTTCTTTCGGAATTTATGGAAAATTCACTCTGTGGTGAAAACTAGCACCCTTCCAATAAATCCTGGGATGATTGGAAGAATATGGAAATGATTATTTGAAGCGATGTTGATATTTGATGTTGATGCTGTCCTATACTGTGAATGTCTGCTGGATTGTGTACATTACTGTGTCTGGGTGCCTTGGTATCCTGTTTTGTGAATCATAGCTAATTATTGCATTCTAATTTGGTTAGATGCGAAATCAATGCCAAACAATTACAAAAGCCATGAATGAATTGCACGTGTATTCTTGGATCAGATGTTTGTTTGATCTTTAACTCGTGACTATTATATTGACAGTCTGCTTTGTTTAATCACTGACTTGGGAAAAGATGACTTAGAATCAAGTCCTGGATGGCGGCCAAAGTGGACGTATCATCTCAAATAAAGCACATGTACAATCTGCTACCCCATTCTGACATGGGTGCCATGCGTCGTCCCATCACTTTTCTCAAAAAGCTCCATGCCGGTCGGCTCCGCCGTGGTCCACGTGTCTAGCTTCCGTGCCAATCAACAAATGGGCTTCTGTTCATCAAAGTTAGGCTAATCTTTGAACTTCGAGGAAATAACAAAACTAAGAACGTTTTGGACGACGATTCAAAGGCAAAAAGCCCACCGTTTGTCTGCTGAACCATCCGGGAAGATGTGCCTGTCTGGGGTGACACGTTTCACCGGCTCGTGAATTGGGCGGTGTCAATCACCTTCGTACCCGAAGATTCTTCTTGTCAGTAGACTTTTCCTGTATGATTTCATCACATCTCTGGGGGGTCAAACAATATTATGTCACCCTACGCCAAATGAAAAGCCGCCACGACTTGGCAACTAAGCATGTTCTTCCTCCTACCCCTCAAGTGTGCATGTAATAAACAAGATCTTGGACAACCTTACCTTCCAGCTCCTGTTTTTTATTACTCGCATACTAAGGAGGATGTTTCCACGACAAACTGAACATGGCAGATCATACTAATGGATAGTCCGTGTGAAATTAATAAGCGAAAACACAATCACAAACCATTATGCGATTTGCTTGTGGTCTATTCCGTCTTGTAGTCTGCAGAACGAATAAAGCTAGCCTATGACTTCTACGCCGTCGCCACCTTCCAACCTCTAGTAGCTGCTATTGACTTGACAACTTCTGCAAACAATTCTAGCCAAAGCTTGACACAGACGCTGCCACGCGTACATGCGTGCAGTTCTTATCACCTTCAAGCTGCAACTTGTTCTGAATTTTCAGGAGTAGGACAAAGGACGGCTAATGATAATTATTGCTGTCAAAAGCCATGCATCGTACCAGCTAAGCTAGCCTAACTCATAACTAAATCGTCTGAAGATTTCTTGACAAACCCGTCGTTCGGTAGAGAAGATGATAATAATTTTTGGCTTTCTTTCCATTGCCGGTATTGATCGGAAAGATCCTGACATGCACATGGACTTATCACATGACAATTGCCACTAACTAAAGCGTAGACTTTGAGAGTCGCCATTAATTAATCTTGTTCAAGGTTTAACCTACGAGATTAAGACAAAGCCATATGAAAGTTCGTAGTTACAGCGTTGTCACGTTATGGTCGGTTTTTTATTTGCGGTCGTGACCGTGGTCGGCGAGGTGTGAACCCTCCGGGCCGATGAGCACGTGTTGAGCCCAAGCCACCCAGCACCCATGGGCCGGATATTCAGGACCCCGAAGCAGCTCCGCTGTTAACGGTCGAATAATATAGCCGTTGGGAGGTGCTTTGTCCTTTAAAATATTCGAAAGATTCTGACAACAACCCGCGGCGTTGTCCATTAAATACTGGATGGGAGCCTCGAAAAAAGTACGCCCATTTAGACACCAGGGAAAGATGTTAAAGTGACCCGCGGGTGACAAAGCTGATCTGACGCCATCGTACATGTAGACCGCCACATGGAAGACCCTCGGGGTACCCAACGCACTTCGTCTACAAACTCATTATAAATGCCACCCTCGCAAGCAATCCAAGCCCGTCCACATATTTCGTCGTTAATCCAACGGCCAATATTCCACCACAGACGTTTTACCTATAAATACACCCTCTTCACACTTTTTAGTCAGGAAGAAAGAAGAACTCTCAAGCTTTTACAGAGGATGAAAATGGCGTACTACTCATCGAGTTCGACCAACAACTGGAGCCTCCCTGTGAAGCTGGTTTTGATCTCCACTGGTGTGGTGACCTTGGCGGTGGCGCTGAAGGCCTCCGCTCCGGTGGTGTTTGATTTCGTGGTCTCTGAAATCCCTTTCATCTGGAGCTTCCTGCTGTCCTGTCTCAGGCCTCCCTACCTCTACATCCTCATCAACTGCATCATCATCAGCATCTTCGCTTCCTCCAAGCTCCAGCCGAGATCCGACGATCCGGTGCCGGAGATGCGGGCAGCTCCGCCGACTCCGACACCGGTGACTTATGTACGTGAGGAACCTGCGGTTCAGATGAAGGACTTCGGTTTGAGTGGTTGCGTTGAAGACGCTGTGAAGGCAGTTTCTGAGGTGCGGGTGTTGGATTCGGAGGGACTGGAGACCACCGTGACCGGTGGTCATGAGGCTGTGCCGTCGAGGTCAGGATGGAACGAGAGGCTTCCGAAGCAAGACTCCTTCGAGCTGCCGTTTCCAAACAACGAGAAGGAGAATGAGAAACCACCGGTAACTTCCAGATTCGCTCATCGGAAGTCTGAGAAAGCTAGCGCTGAAGCTAAATCCCTCCCATATCTCTGTCTCACACAGTATTCAAACAGTAATCTTTGTTTTGGAGTATTTGGCGAGATCAAGTGAATAGGAATCTGACTATATCCGCAACTTACAGTGAAAATAATTACTTCATTTCCTAACTTTTCCGATCTAGATTTAAGTAGCGAAGCTTCCGTTTTAAGCATGCTGATTTTAATAAAGCAGAATACTATTTATTTGCTTTCAAAATTAGTAAATGTCGAGGCTACCCTCACCTTGTCGCCTAGTTCCCGGTGATGCTCGAATTGACTGTGACAAATCAGAAAAAGGTAGCAGGCAGACACGTTAAGACCGTATAGTAGTCTCAGGACCCCCCTCCTGAATATTTTTGTCCTTACCACTGAGAGTAGAAATCAGTCCTTACCACTGAAAGTAGAAATCAGCCCGCCATTATTCTTCTGAGATGCCTCACTTGGGCATGTACTGAAAGAGACAGTAGGGGAAATGGCAATTATGTTGATATTTATGGGTACTCTCTTATCAGGAAAGGCGCTGAGAGTGTCGAGACCGAAGAGGCAGGAGACTCTGGAGAACACGTGGAAGACGATTACGGAGGGCCGTCCGATACCGCTAACGAGACACCTGAAGAAGTCTGACACATGGGAGACGCACGGACGGTGCAACAACATCCAGCCAGCGGATGAGAATACCCCTCCGCCGAAAATGAAGAAGTGCGAGACGTTCCCTGACAGGAACGCCAACACGTCGCCGGGATCGGCGCGACTCAAGAGGGAAGCGTCGCTGGGCCAGGACGAACTGAACCGGCGAGTGGAGGCTTTCATCAAGAAGTTCAACGAGGAAATGAGGCTGCAGAGGCAGGAATCCCTGAATCAGTACAACGAGATGATCCGCGGTGGGGCCTAATAGATTATAGAAATTATTCCTATTCTTTTTTCTTTGAACTAACTGGTTTGGGACGTGGGATTTTGGTGATCTGTAGTAAATGTCTGCAGTTGTGTTGAAGTTTCCCAAATTTTCTTTGGGGGTGAAAATTATAGGGCTTGGGAATGGTAAAGAGCCCGAATAATTTAGGAAAGTGAAAATATATTGCTTCAAAGTTTTGTGCTTTTGACAGCTCAATGTCTACAAAGGATGATTTGGAGAAGTCGAGTGTCACTGTCAACCATTGCGGTTTAGGAAAATGGGAAGTCCTGATCAAATTTCTGTAAGCCAAAGTTCTTTGGCACTCTTGTTCTATGTAATACGGCAATGAGGTTCTTTATTCCGTTTTATCTTCTTACGTTTTGTTTCAATCTAAAATCTATAAGAACACGAGTACCAAAATGGACAAAGGCGGCCTAATTAATGTTTGGCGGCTACAATGATTTATGTGGCGGAGAAAGCTTCTAAATGTTGCGGTTTCTGGATAAGCTCCAAAGATCTTGAACTTCGGTGGCTGCCAATTCCACATCTGCAACCGGGTTAGGTATAATGGAATGATCCTTATCTCTTCCATTCTATGGTGGTAATGCCAAAAACCAAGAATGCCAATGCGTCCCATTTTTTTCATTATCTTTTTCTTTTTGTTTCTTTACATTTTACGGTGCGTATTGCGGGAGCAATTCAAGCTCAGAACAGTTCGAGACTTCGAGATATATCTATTTTGCCAAATATTGTAGTTTGCACCCTTAGCATTACATTATTTAGTAACTTTCCAAAATCTTCTTTTACATGGAGTATACATTTGTAGTAAATGCTTCACAAGCATGATCTTCATTTGAAGGAATGACGGTACATCTGAGATTATTGTTTATAGTAATTACTCTTTAGTTATTTCATTTTCTTATTTCTCTAATGAATTTTTATCCTTTTTAATCCTAACCATGAGGAATGACTAAGATTATTAAAGCTCCAACGTGGATAAGCATTTTCCTAATTTCTTGGTTGGCCACTTGTGCATTCTCCATAATAGCCAAAGCTGTAAAATCATATGATTTCTTGTGGTTTACACTGACTTTACAATTCAATGAGTACCTCACAACTTGTCACAACTATGCATAATTCATAACGGGTTTTTTTTTTATTAATTTCCATTTTCCTTCTTTAGTGGAAAAAGTAGAAGAAAGAACTTGTTGGACTTTATTTTTGGATGATGCAATATGCATACACAATGTTCCTTTTCCTTTCCACATCCATCCAATTCACTAATTAACTTGGTACATGAAGTAGCTAAAAACTTTATTTTTTTTAAAAAAAAAAACTTAAGCAAGGAAATATTAAGGATGATCACTAATAGAGGCACCTTAATATGAATTTCTCAATTTACTTTGGTTCTTTGGGAAACTACAATTTGATCAATGCAAGAAGCTTGGCTAGCTCCACCTAAGGCTTCCCCAACAGAATTCTTCTAAACTTTTTATCACCATTGTCCACATTCTTGTCGTTTGGATCCTGAACAATAAAAGACACACCAACATATTTCTAGTAAGATAGATATATCCATCAAGATTAATATAAATGTGCAAACTAGAACCAAGGCAATTATATTAATGCAACATAACACTAATTGCATTTGCTTCCTCAATCAGCCATGACATTGCAATTGTAAGTCCTTGGAACTAAAATAAAATCACAAAAGTTGTGCATGTGAATTTGGAAAATTGCATAAGGGACTTGACCTAGAAGATTATAGAAATTAGTCTTTTCATTCAAAGTTGCCATAAAATTTTCAACAAATCAAGCAAGTGTGAAATGTTTCTGTTGAAGACGGGCCTTACCTTCGGTTCGAAAGGCATGGTTTTCAGTATGTCTCCAAATAGGATCGATTGACCCCCCACGGAAAAGGTGCTTTGTCGGCCCATCCATGAATGCCCTGCCCTAGCTGAGATGTCAATCTAGCCCTTACTAATTAATCCGGTTTGTCAGAAAGGTATGTGATTCGTCTGCCATTCGCAATGGAACGTCTCTCAACTTGTAAGTGGTAGAAATGTTGGACTGTTGTTGGTTGATTAAAAAATCCTCTCAGGAGCCCGTGTACATTAGTAAAAAAAGGGGACTTTCATGGGTCAGATGGCTCAAGTGTGCCTGAAAATGTGATTGATAAATTGGGTTTCTGCAGATAAGCTTGAAAGTTCTTGGAGAACTATTCTCCCCCATTGTCAGTCAGATCTCAAAATCTTAACATTTATACCACACTTAAATATGAACACAACACACACCGCCCAAGTCCAAACTCCACACTCAAAAACAGAACCAGTCTTAGTGATGTCATCCACTCTCGCTGCAAAGATTAGTTGATGACGACCTAAAGGCCCAGACAAGTTTATGCCAAGCCGACAAGTTTTTCACTGATCTCCCACAGCTTTCAAGCCTTCTGTATGTCAATAGCTTCTTGGTACAACTGGTTTTCGAATGAGGCTAAACATTAACTACAAATCGACAAATCAACAAAATTCTTAGAACTAAGTTACATAAGAGGTCATTTCACCAACAAAATGAAATATTCTTGGATTTTGATCTCACTTGCAAAATAATTCCACTCCATTCTCAAGATGAATCATTCAATTATATCAACCCCATATATGTTAAAAAGGCAGAAAAACTATGTAGGGTCCTCATATGAGATACAAAGAATGTGTAATAGTTCTTATCTGAAAGTCATCTGAGTCACGCCGGTCCATGTGAGCCTCATCCTCCCATGCCCTCTAACTGTGAATCTGGTGATATTGTTAAGAAGTTAAAAAAAAAAAAAAAGACAATACAAGACAACTATTTCATTCTTTCAAACTAAATAACCCAACATATTAGGAGAGTAAAAATTCAAAGATAACAGAGAGAATGATGGATGCATATAAACTAAATAATATACCATTTCTATTCAAAAGATATTTGAAATATGCCACATTAAGCTTGTGAAAAAGATGTTGGGCTGCACATAAAACACTCTAATTTCACAAACATAAAGCAATATACTAAGTCCCAAGAACCAAAGCAGTAATGTGAGATGCTACTCTTAATATAATTGTAGGGAATCTAATCGGTTCTTTATTTCAACATAAAATTGTTCTAAATGAAAAAATGAGATAATCTCCAAACTTATATTGACAATACAAAAATTTTAGTACTTGATTTGAAAATTTATACCATAAGACTTATATGATATGGTCAATTTTTAAGATTTTTTTGTGAATACATAAATTTTATCTAAATAGAATGTATATGATACTTGGTTAGTCCATGTTTCTGGACTTTCTTTGCATATATCTACTTGGTTCCACTTCTGCGTCCTGGACCAATGTACCAGGGCTTGTACTCGATTCAGTATGTCCTTCTGTTGGTTAAAAGTTTTCAAACCAAAAGAAGCTTCAAACTATTACTCCACCCAGAGTTACTAGATTCTCTAACTGCAAGCAAACCATCTCAGTAGTACGAAAATCTAATTGACATTGCTTTCATGGTTTACAATAAGCACAAAAAATCCTCCACTTTCTTTTTCTTTTGTCATTCTTTTGCGTGTTCACATTCCCAGTCAGGGGTACCATTACTCTACCACCATCATCAAAGGGGCACAAAAATTTATCTATCTCTGCTTTCGATGTTGACCGTGTTGGGCAGGTGTTGAACAAGAGCTTAAAGACTGTAGTTTTTATCAAAATTAACATGGTCAATAGTATTAGTAGCTTGCAGTTAGGTGATAAGAACAACAAGATTCAAATTAAATATGAGACTAGACCAACAACGCTTTAATAAAAAAATGAACTCTGAACTTCTAAGTTAGGGTCAGGGTAAGTATACTACAGAATGCCTAACCTTCACAGTGGCCAGCAACATCGTTAAGCAGCTGTAGGATATGTGAGTTATTGCCATGATGAAGATGAAGCGGTGCAATTGCTCAAGGCCTTCATATGAAACAAATGGTTCATGATCCTGCGGAACAAGAGAAACTCTGAATGACTTCAAGATTAGCCAGAAAGTAAGCAGGATATAAAACTTACTACATAGACACACATGCAAACATTTCTATCTTTATACAATATATATGTATGTATAGATGCAAGAGAATATTTAATTTCTCCGGTGAAGTTACATACCCTTTCACATTTATTTTCATTCAATCCGTTCAACATCCTCCTAAACAAGTGAGGTAAAACAGAAACCATCATCAGTTGATGGCCCTGGGATAAATTCTTTTCAAGTTCTTCATTAATCTCTGCTCTGGAACACGGAGAGAAACTGCTATCATAGAACTTCGATGGGATGCAAATTTTGGCTATTGTGCTTGAGGTAGCAGTTAAAAGGAGGGAAATAAATCCAAGCAGCATCAAGTCTGAAGACAGAAACCCACAAAATAAAAGCTTTATAAATAGCACAACAAACGAATACATGAACAAGAGTTATTAATTACTGAAACATGAGATTGCCATGCACAATACCTTCTTTCATTTTCTCCACAGCTGCGATAGACCATGTCGGAGTCAAGGCCAATGATCGCATTTCTTGATCATTTTCCGCCATTGCGAACAATCCTACCTACGGACCCCACACTTTTATAACAGCGACAGCCAGAAAATTCACTGCCTAGAGCGGTCATCTGGAAATGAGGGGAGGAGCAAACCGGCGGGAAATTTCAATAGATGCTTCTGTTACTTAGCTGGTCCCACCACTCCAGGCTACTAACAGAATGCGAGGGGAGCACTAAGCTTTGAAAGACAATGAACATAGTATAGTCATTCATTGCTCAAAACCGTTTTCCTTTTCTGTTTTTCCTTCCTCCTCTCTCTCTCTGTCTCAGTCTCATCGTCCCTGTTTTCTGTTTTTCCTCCTCCCTCTCTTATTTCTCCTCCAAAACAGTCGTCCTCCCTCTCTCTCTCTATGGCTCGTCTGATATACATTCGTTCAATCATCTTCGTTCTTCTGGTGCTCAAAGCTGCATCCTACAATCTTACTCGGTCGGAGCTACTGCTTTCTCGGGAGGCTGAGTTGGCTGTTAAATACCCCCTCACTACTGGAGTGTTCACAGGTTTAGCTTCAGGTTTAGCTGTTATTTACGTTGACCTGCTTATACAGTGCTTATTCAAGTACTTTTGCGATAAATGGAGACAGTGGCGCTCCCCTTCCGCTCCTTACTACATCCCGTTATCACAAAATCCACCGAGAGATCCACTCCTTCCACCAGCGGGATCGGAGCAAGAGCAAAACCGAGTTAACATTCCAGCGGGATCGCAGCAAGAGCAAAACCGAGTTAACATTACAGCGGGATCGCAGCAAGGGCAAGATAACGTTGCAACAAGTGAGATACAGAGTAATCCAGATCCACTCCTCTCATCTGCGGGTTCGCAGCAAGACCAAGATATTGAGCCACAATCTGATCTAACGGAAAAAGGTGATAAAGGCAGTGGTGTTTTAGTTTAGCATTTACACAAGCTTGTGTGAGGATGCTTTCTTTTACTCCGGTGGACCATAGGAATCTATATCTTCCTGTTTTGATGATGTTTCTTTTTTTACTCCGGTGGACGTCAGAATCTATATCTTCCTGTTCCTGTTTTGTTATCCTCTATGTTGTCAATTAGTCCATATACTCTATGTTGTTATCCTCTGTTTTGTTGTCAATTAGACCTTTAAATCCATATACTCTATCTTGTTATCATCTGTTTTGTTGTTTTTAAATCCATATACTCTATCTGTTATTGTCATTTCGGTTTTGTTAACCAACAACAACAACACACAAAAGAAGAAAAAGAAATCAACAAATCAAAAAAATTCTTACGATCATGGAAGTGTGTTATAGATTGGAGTTTTTTCCCCTTTTAGTAGCTGATTGTTTGAATTGAAAGGAAACCATAAAAGAAGCAACTTAATTTTATGCTGTGGAAGCTCAACACATCAAATGTCCCACTGTTTAGCTGTAAATACAGAGCATAACGCACTGAGGTACCATATCTGAAATCAGCTAGCACCTACTTAGCAAAGCTTCGTCAATATACTGACAACCCCACAACCGTTCTAGGCCTCATTCACTATAACAACCAATTAAAAAAAAAGTGACCAAAGCTATCTGGGCCGGGAATCAGTTACAGTAACACCTTTGGTTCTACTAGGCCGGGAATCAGTTTCATGTTTCCACACATACACATTAGAATCCTCACTGGCAGAGACCACGAATTTTCCATTTGCTGTCTGAGAGGCTTATATTTGGCTGTTAGTGTTCCGAAACCCTGTCACAGAATCAACACCAACTTTGCTATATAAGTTGTTCGGGCCTGGAGTTGCATATACCAACGAAATAAAAGATGTTAATGGGAAACCACAAGCTTAAATCACTAGAAAAATATCTTGCTTAGGTATCCAGCAGACACAGATGCCCCTACAAACTACTATTAATGAAAAGGATATAATACCACTCAATCTCAATCATTTTTTCAAACAAAAGGATAAGTAGTGCTTAGAACTTTAATATCCATCCAGTGAGAATGCAAATCTAGATAATGCGCATTGTTCACTGATTGGAAAACAGAAGAAATACATTTCATATAATAGGAAATTTAATGATATTAACAAAAGAAAAGTTAAGTGAGAATTTTGATTTGAATGCCTCATCGCTTAAATCAGGTGAATGACAGTACAACTGATAACTCGAAACTGAAACAACTTGTAACTGAGTTCTAGATTTTTAAGCAAAACAGACGTTACTTTTGCTGAGGCAGGACACATCACATGACGAGCCCAAATAAGAATATCGAAGCCCACAATTATATTTAAGACAGTCCAGCATGAAGACTCCATTATAACATAAGCATCCACCAAAATGTTGTCCAACTCCACTGATATTCCATGTAGTCACTTAATATTGTACTGTAGCTTCCGTACTTGACGATAAAACATCTAGTCAAAAGGTGAAAATTTGTAGTATGATATTCTATCTCTCGATTCTGCTTTTAAGGCAGCCGTTGGTGTTGATTCCTATCATCTTCGTAGGTCACTAACTGATTTCAAACCTTTTGGTGAAAATCCATCAACTTCTCAACCCCATTGCTATTTTACATAAGTTCCTTCTAAGTAGTTTATCACCAAAAAGAAAACGAGTTAAAGTACCACATAACATCACCTTCTTAATTGGGTGTCTAAAACTCAACAGAAAAAAGTAGTTCTCCCGTAAACTACCCATATGGTTCTCATCGGATTTTCTTCTTTTGTTGTTCTTCAGTTTTAAGATAGAGTGCACGACCCAAACTGGGGCCTCCACTTGAATGAAAGCATTCAAGCTCTGTAGTGGTGATGAAAGCCCAATGAAACACAGAAATATATATTCCTTTCATTCACTTTCCTTTCTTAGACAGCCACTTCTCTGACTCACTGACACATGCAAAAAGGAACTCGTGCACACCTACTCAGGATCTGAAAAGATCTTTTGAATCCATAAAGACATCTCACTTTGTAGCTCCCTTTTGACATTCGTAGTTAGGATAGAACCGTTTCAAGTTGTTAAAAGACAGTACAAATGCTAGGCCTTTTTACGGACTCTACAGGTTAGGTTGCAAGGTAGACTAAAAAATCGCATCAAGAAATTAAGGACCATATCTAAGAGATATGGGAAAAGATGACAGCTGGACCACCAAAACCATATGCGGTCAGAAGTTTCAACGAAAGGTAAAATAATTAAAGCATATGCTAGAAAAGATTTTACTGGTCAGTCAAACAAAAGATCAGTATCATGAAGTTTTATGGCAGAAATTTGCATTCAAATAACTTCTAACCTAAAGCATTTTCTACAAGATCTGTGATTGCAGTCCAAGAGACGATTCAATACTGTAATATAAGTGGAGAAGCATTGGATACTAGAGAAAAATATATTTAGAAGAGACGGAATGTTAAATTCAAGCAGGTAGAATTCAATATCAAACAATACTCTCTAAGAAGCAGAAACCAGCCCGACAATGCTACAACATATCTCCAAAGGTCAATGGTTTAAAATATTTTCATAAAAAGGATACCAAAAGGGTGCACCACAGGTTTTCATCGTCTCCAGTGCAATGTTTTAAAGAAAGAGTCAAAAATATTGTTATTGTTGTTTAATAACACTGAATTAACCATTATCCATCATGGACATCAAATTATCACAATATTTTGAGTCATAAGTCCAGAATATAGGCAACTAAATCTAAGAGTTCCCCCTAGAGGGTCAGGGTTATCAAGTTCAAAGCAATCTTTTATCACTGATTGCAAATAATGCAAATAACGATTGGAACCTCACAAACCAAAGAATCACAGGCATCAACTTTGGCCATGCCATCACATCAAACAAACCCAATCAGGTTTCATGTCCCAAGCAGTTTCATGTCGCTAAAGAAAAAAAGAAAAAAGAAAAGAGATGAGACCATTTGATTCTTTTTTTCCCCCTTACCTTTATACTTGTGGACCAGATGAATACCATCAACAACTCGTATTCGTGAATCTGCAGAAGTGATGAGTACTTCCGATGAACTTCCAGGAGCAAACTGTTCATTTAAACCGATCAGCAAACTTGATGCTAAAAAGTAAAACGAGCTTTGCGAGGGGAAAACTATGCAAAACCTTGACTTAACCACAGAATCACACCATACACAAACACAATGGAAACGAAATAGACAGGGGAAAGCGAGATAGGAAGGATCTATATGAATTTGTATCAGATGTATTGTACAACCCACAACTCCCCTTGTATGAACCAATTAGTGCACCCTTCAGAAATCAACAAATCAAAAAAATTCTTACGATCATGGAAGTGTTTTATAGATTGGAGTTTTGTCCATAGAAAAACTAAACATTAAGTACAACCAAAACCATATTGTGGCACCGTTATAAAAGGTTTAATAAAACTAATTTTCCGAAAAAAGAGAGAAAAGAAATTCCCGAGAAAAAGTGAACTTTAAAAAACTACCCACACAAAAATTGCAACATATGATTCAAAATGATATTTCTTACCTACCTAACCTTTATTTAATAATAACATATAACAAATTGATTCTCAAATCATACATTTAAAAATTAGATTCTTAACAACAAATTATATATTTGAAGATTGACTTTCAATTATAAGCTTGTATTGTTAAGGTATTGTCCATGTTCTTTAAAATAATAATAATAATAATAATAATAATAATAATAATAAAATTATAAGTTTGTATTATGACTACAAAGCTAAATAAAGGAAATGGTGTAAAGAAAACAATTTTTTTTTTTTTTGTGTTGTAACTCGTAATGATTATTTTTGTTGCAGAAAAACATGGCGCGGGATTCATGTCAGCAAGATGTAAACCATGGAGATTCAAGCAATCGTTTTTGTGTTATTTGTTGTAACGAAGTCGTATGTCCATCTCCATTGCATTGACACTTTTGAATGGTTTGAGCATTAATTTTATGTTAGTAAATTGAAACCAGAAATCTCATATACAATGCTAAGGAATCCAATAAAAAGAGAAGTTAGTCCACCAAAAGGCATTGAAAAATTTTCTTGAGAAAACCACATATGGCTAGTTGCTGTAGAAAAATATGTTGTTTATTGTTTACTTTAGTGGACAACTGGTAAGAAATAAGATATAATTTACATGGTTTTCTTTTTTTTGCAGATGCCTCCTTTTGAGAATGATGTAATTTCGGGTGGTACCTATTGTGCCAAACATAATTTTGATGGGACTCTTTTTTGTCTAGCTTGTCGTACACATCAGGTCCATTCATCATTTTGTTATTTTCTAAAACTTTTTTGCTTTTGGATTATTTACGATATTCATATTGTTTATATATGACTGAGATTTTTCAAATGTTATTATTCATTGTTTTCAGGCCAAAAATAAACATTTTATTGACTTCGATGATGGTTGGAGACTTTGCTTAGATTGCTATAGTATTGCTATCATGGATCAAGAGAAAGTAAAGCCCATAATTAAAAATGTGCAAAAATTCTACGAGTTACTGAATATGAGAATTAGTGAAGATATTCCCATTTTCCTCGTTGATAAGCATATGCTTCAAAAGCACGATCTTGCTAAAGAACTAAAAGTACGTATGAGGATTATTGATTATAATAATTATTTTCTAGTTATTTCATTTTCTTATCTTTACAATCAATTTTTTCTTTCTAATCCCAGTATGATAAAAATGGCCAACTTTTATCAGTATCCGCCCTCATACTTTGTAGAGGACCTATCACTTTTGTAAGGCTCCCTTCAAGTTCTTTTCCCCCTTTTTCCTTTTAAACCGTATTATGTGAAGAAGGATCAAGAGCAATTATTGATAAAAAGTTGACATGCCATATTGCAAGGGTAAGTTAAAATTTTCTTCTTTGTTTTTTTTTTAAAATGATAGATTACAAGTTGTTCTCAAGGAAATAAAGTAATAGCAACAGAGGATACAAAGCAGTTGACCCAACGCCCAGCTCGTGTACTGATGCTTTTGTATGGGATGCCAGAGTAATTTTCTACAGCTACTCTGCACATTTATTTGTTTGTTTTATTTTGAATTTAGTATTGTTGGTTGGTTGGTTAAAGGATATTGATGGTTAAATCTTGATTCATTTCTTAATTGAGTTACTAATAAAGATTGACCTACATTAATAGTCATTTATTCTTCTTTAAAAATAATTTGTAAGAAAAAGAATAAGCAAATGACACTTCATTATTTTTTTGTCCACATATGGAAGGATGTTTTACATGAACTCGAATTTGATGATATGTTAAAGAATTTAAAATTTTTGATTATTAAAAAGTGGGTTAATTTTTTTAAAAAAATATTAGATGGTAAAAAAGAGAATCATTCTCCTATATAAAGAGTTGACCATGATAATATTTATGTAGTGCAAGACATACATGATTCTCAATAGTTTTTCTTATAAATACATAAGACATATTTAAATCATCAACTACAGGGTGCTTGTGGGGCAATGCTTGGCACATGGGATGATGTCCAAATGGCTCATTACTCAAAGTGAGTTGTTCTTTTTAAGTCCTTACAAAACTCTTTTGATTGTAGAATTTAATTTCTCTTACATGAAATGGTTATAATTTGGAATGCAAATATTTGTGTGAAAGACAAATATACAGGATTGAACCGAAAAATTGAATATGGCATTTGTGCAATCATGAGCTACAAGTGGTTGAATTGGTTGGCTTGTACCCTTGACGAGTCCTCATACAAAAGTATTGAGCAAGTGAAGATTGTGAGAAATTTAATAGAAGCTCGGAAAATTCGGATCAAACATAGACTTGACTTAGCTGGTGATGGATTTAGGGCAGCAAAAAAGGCAGTTGATAAGTTCGGCTTTCAAGAGACATTGGATTATGTAGCTCAAACAAAAAGTCCCACTATAGTTTAATTGTCATGAATCATCCTACAATCCAAAGTTTCTCTCCATTTAGATACACTATTGGCTAACTTTCTTATTCGAATATCTTACTTAGTTTAAACATTTGAATGTGTCTTTTTTTATTTTTTTATTTTTTAGTAAAAATTCAGTAGTCTTTTAAAGCAATAATGGAGAAACTATGCCTTGAATAATAGTTGTATAGACTTCTGGGAAATCAATATGTGATGACAATTTTGAAGAAGAAGATGGGCTACAATTTTCAAAATGATTAAACTAATGGCTAAGCAGAATCAATCAAGCTCATAAGTAAGGGAAGTCCTTATGTGAAATGCATGATGAACAATCTAATGGCCAAAACTCTGTTAAATCCCTTGCAACCAGCCTAAAAGCATCGACTTCATCCGTCAACACATCAATTGAGAAATCGCTAGTAGCAAATTCAAAATCATTTCTTTGCATTTTTAATAAGCGGAACAATCAAAACAGCGCTTTGCTGGAAAAGAGCTCTTTCATAACGTCACTGCGAAAACAATATTCGTTCCTCTTGGATAGGGACAGCAGGACGTCTTTTGAAGGGCATGGCAATGGATAATACCGAGGCCCACTCCTGATATACAAGAAAGAACCAAATTTACAATGTGAAAACACAGTTCCTTATCTGTCCATGCTCGCAGAAATAAATAAAACTCCACTTGCGACGACTCCCCTTCGAGACAGGAATTGAATATGCATTTGGCTTGGAACTTGTGCTGGGACTGAAATACAGGGAGCTGAAGGTTCCACAGCAAACCCCAGAATAGACAAATCTAACAACCATCGTCAAGAAAATCTTTTGTTTGTTCTAACTGATGGGTTCAGGGGCCCCAACCCTCTTGGATTCTACTGAATTTGGCTTCATGAACTCCAAATGTCGTGAACAGAACATACTAGGTGAGTTTACTGAATTTGGCTTCATGAACTCCAAATGTCGTGAACAGAACGTACTAGGTGAGTTTTGCATTGGTCAGGGTCGTCCAATGGATGTCTACGCGGTGACGTCTGTTAGGTGTTTAAATATTTGTTGCTCTTGATAGAGATGCTGCATTTTGGTCGTTATGGGTCGTCGTTTGAGCATACAAGTGCTTTGCCGAAAAGCAAATCCACTAATATCTTTAGATCCAGTGTAAAGACTATGATTTGGCTTTGTATGTGCTTTAAATATATAAATATATGTATCATCATCACCATATATGTATATATATGACATTTCATCACTGTTCAAAATTAATTTGGAATGGAATCCTCAATTTTATAAGTTTTTTTTTTTTTTTTACAAAATGTATACATGAATCATGAGTTAAAAAAGACATATTCATCTAAATTATAAGTTACATATAATATTATTTATTAATTAAACCATGACCCCTACTTTTATGACAACCCTAATCAAAAAAATAGTCTAGAGGTGCTTATTATTGGATGCCTACAAGATGAAATTATTGGTTCAAAGAAATGGATTTACCAATCACAACAAGGAAGCATCACCCAAATAAAAAATGAAATAATTAAAAAAGAGTGATCATTGGAAAAGAAAAACAAAGAGGATAAAAGATGAAATGCCTTGCAAATATTAATGGTTGTTGTATGTTCTTAACACTCAACCTCAATCATACATAAATTCAAATCAAATATCCGATTTCTTTATTGACTCACTTTTTCAACTCCTTTCTTCATCAACCCCATTACGCCTTTCCCTGTCCTTTTCATTTCACGAATAAATTTCTTAGAATATCTAGAAAATCTTTGTAGGATCATTTGTCAAAAGTATTAAGGTATTCTTCTAACTCTTATAACTTTTCGACTTTGATTATATTTATTTTCTTAGTTCAATTTTTGACATTTAATCTAATATAATTTAAAGTTTGTATGAGGTCAGACCTTCTCTAAATGATCTATTGGAACACATGCCTTTGCTTACTAAAGCTGTTAAAAGGAATGATGACTTCACTAAGTCCCACGTTTGTGTAACACTCTTCCTTGTTTTGTTGTTTGGACATGAAGTGGTTTGTATAATAAAGAATCCATCTTTCTTTCGGGAAAAAAAAATTGTTTATAATATCTAGCAACAATATTTGTGATGCTATTTTTTTTTTTTTTATGTTGTAACTTGTAATGACTATTTCTATTGTAGGGAAACATATCACGAGATTCATGTTAGCAAGATGCAAACCATGGGGATTCAAGCAATCATTTTTGTATTATCTGTTGTAACGAAGTTGTATGTCTATCTCCATTGCATTGATACTTTTGAATGGTTTGAAGATTAATTTTATACTAGTAAATCGAAGCTAGAAATCTCATATAAAATGCTAGGAAATTCAATAAAGATAGAAGTTGTCCACCAAAAGGCATTGAAAAATGGGTCATGTTTATTGTGTCAAACATAATTTTGAAAGGACATTTTTTTGCTTACCTTCTTATACACATAGCATCCATGGATCATTTTGTTATTTTCTAATTTTTTTCACTCTCTGATAATTTAGGATATTCTTATTGTTTATACAAGACCAAGATCATTCAAACGTTATTACTCATTGTTTTCAAGCCAGAAACAAACAATTCATTAACTTTGATGATGGTTGGAAACTTTGTGTAGATTGCCATAGTATTGCTATCATGGAACATGAGAAATTGAAGCCTATAATTAAAAATGTCCAAAAATTCTATGGGGAACTTAATATGATAGTTAATGAAGATATTCTCATTTTCCTCATTGATAATTAAAATGTGCAAAAAAATATGTGGGGACCTAAATATGATAGTTGACCGAGATATTTCCACTTTTCTAGTCAATAAGCATATGCTTCACAAGCGTGATCTTCATTTGAAGGAATGACAATATGTGTGAGATTATTGTTTATAGTAATTACTCTTTAGTTATTTCATTTTCTTATCTCTGTAATCAAATTTTATCCTTTTTAATCCTAACCATGAGGAATGACTACGATTATTAAAGCTCCAATGTGGAGTAGCATTTTCCTAATTTCTTGGTTGGCCACTTGTTCATTCTCCATGATAGCCAAAGCTGTAAAATCATATGATTTCTTGTGGTTTACACCGACTTTACAATCCAATGAGTACTGCACAACTTGCCACAACTATGCATAATTCGTGACGGAGCTTTTTTTTTTTTTTTATTAATTTCCATTTTCCTTCTTTAGTGGAAAAAGTAGAAGAAAGAACTTGTTAGGCTTCATTTTTGGATGATGCAATGTGCACACACAATGTTCCTTTTCACATCCATCCAATTCACTAATTAACTTGGTACATGAAGTAGCTAAAAACTTTAATTTTTTTTAAAAAAATTAAGCTACTAAATATTTAGGATGATCACTAATAGAGGCACCTTAATATGAATTTCTCAATTTACCTGGACTCTTTGGGAAACTGCAATTTGATCAATGCAAGAAGCTTGGCTAGCTCTACCTAAGCCTTTCTTCTTCTTCTTTTTCCCTTTCTTTTGCCATTCTTAATATGTTCTCCTCGATTGTTGATTCGAAATAATGATATACTCGTGTTAGCCTCTTCATGGTTTGAATTGTTAATAATAATTTAAAAAAAAACAGAAATTATAAGTAGATTCACGATTTTTGCCGCTGAAAGACAACCCATTTTTCAATATTAGCTTAACTAATCTCTCAGGCCAAGATGATCATTTGACCTAGCATTATCATTCTTCACCACCAATTCCGTACTGCGATTTGGCTAAATTGAGTAGTTCTCGATTACCTAACACATGCTAAGGCAGGCGTCTGGCTTAAATATGAACATAACACACACTGCCCAACTACAAACTCCACACTAAAAAAGAGAACCAGTCTCAGTGATGTCATCCACTCCCGCTGCAAAGATTAGTTGACGACAACCTAAAGGCCCAAACAAGTTTATGCCAAGCTGACAAGTTTTTCACTGATCTCCCACAGCTTTCAAGCCTTCTGTATATCAATAGCTTCTTGGTACAACTGGTTTTCGAATGAGGCTAAACATTAACTACAAATCAACAAATCAACAAAATTCTTAGAACTAAGTTACATAAGAGGTCATTTCACCAAAAAATTGAAATATTCTTTGATTTTGATCTCACTTGAAAAATAATTCCAAAAGTGATGCCTACAGCTCAAAAAAGTTACATAAGATACCCTCCTACATGAACAGAAATTGATGTTAAAACCTTGAACATAATGCAATGAAATAGTGCCTATAATATAATAGTCACCTCACTCCAACTATCATTTGGAATTCTTCTTCCATCGAGCGAATCATATAGCTGTGAAAATCATACTTCAGAGAGAGGTTGTGATTCTACCATCATAAGGAAAAAAAACAGAAAAGAAGTAAATATGCATTAAGCAGAAGACAACGTTTACATTGCAAAATGCCTAACCAGTTTAAATATTGCTAGTGAAGACATGAGAAGAAACCAGATTTTATCATGTCATAAATGTAACACATATGACTGCAGAAAACTGTAATTTCTAAAAATCCATAATAGATTTCTAGATTGGAAGCGAAGAAGTTCAACATTATGAGTACCACTAACATGATAAGCATGCAAAACCTTTTCAAGACATATTACCTGAAAATGAATAAAAATCCTAACCAAAACAACTCAATACAATCCTATAACCGTAAGATTGTCATCAAAATATGTCATGGATGGATATCATACTCCCCTAGATGACCGGAAATGTCTAAAAATTACTGTTTATCCAACAAATATTCGGACAAAGCATAAATCATTCTTCAACATGATTTAAAAGTTCCTTTTTTTTTGTGAAGATTAATAGACATGCAAACCTAATTGACAATATTAAGAGTGACTCATATTTAGACATAATTAATAAATCAAATGTGTAATCCATGGAGACCAGAACAACAGGAGAACTAACAACTCTAAATGTCCAAAAATGACATCATCGGATGTCAAACTGAAGTCATGCTTTGCATGTCTTAACTTATAGCTTACCATGATGAAGCCCTTACGGAGTGCAAGGTAATCAGCACAAACAACTGATCGTCCAAATTGCCTAAAGAAACATGCCTACAATATTATGAAATTGTAAATCTTATTGTGAAAAATGTTATATCACCACAAAAACTTCAAACAGGTGCATGGGTGTGAGGAATACTTAAAATAAAGTAAGATAAAAACAAGGGATAAACAATCGTGTCTACAGCAAGAATGAAAAAAATTGGAAACAACATGGTGGGTGGTGAAGAGAAAGTATATATTCTCCTGGCAGTTACCACAAGGTGTCTAACTTATTGCACTGACAAACAATAAACATTCTTCACTGAAATTTTGCAGATGGCAAAAGATTAGAGAACCCCTTGCACCCATAGATGACTTTACAGCTGGACTTGGTACAAAGTTGGCAATTCTCGTGTTTAAATTAAATCTCATCATTTTAACTGACAGAAACATATTGTCAGAGTTTCTTTTCCCACTCCTATAAACCCTCTAATTATCTCCCTCCAAAGATAATTTAATCAAGAAAAAAATGCAATACACGAGTAGCTGAGTCAAGGCACCCACATATCTAAAATAAACCAATCTGAATTCTCCACAACTAAATCAGATTTTGTTAATCCTATTTTGTTGATTAAATATTACCAAATAATTTTTTTTTCTTTTTTATAACTTTCTATTTTTAAGCATCACTTTATTCTTAAAATAAAGTATAGTGCAACAAATAAAAGAAAGTCATGACCTACCATCCAAATAAAGAAACTATTCATGATCATAGGGTTTAATGCATGAGACTAAACAAATGTTAATTGTCTTTGTAATGTCTACTCTCTTGTGATTTTTGTTTCAAAATAAAAAAATTATAAATTCCCAATATATTTTGGGAAAAAAACACGATTAAAGAGAATACAATAGTAATGCTAATTATAACAACTCAAATATACAACTCTATCAAGAATAAGCATGGCCAAAGAACAAAACTAATCACTATATAACTACTAAGATACTCCAAAATTATGTCAACATATTAACAATAGTTCCTTAGATAGTATTAGGATTTGGAATAATACGTCATCTAATCTCCTTTTTTTCCCCTTTTTAGTAAGGATGAAAAATAATAAATTTACAAAGGGGTTTGCTCCATGCATCCCAAGCCCTAGACAAAAAAACTGCAAAAGGGAAAGAAAAACAAGCTTATAAAGTCTTTAAAATCTATAAAAAAAAAATCAAAGTATCAACTAAGTCAAACATTGAATTGAAAGGAAACCATAAAAGAAGCAACTTAATTTTATGCTGTGGAAACTCAACACATCAAATGTCCCACTGTTTAGCAGTAAATACAGAGCATAAGGCACTGAGGTACCATATCTGAAATCAGCTAGTACCTACTTAGCAAAGCTTCATCAATATATTGACAACCCCACAACCGTTCTAGGCCTCATCCACTATAACAACCAATTAACAAAAAAGTGACCAAAGCTACCTGGGAACATCGCATTGAAGTAATGGTAAACCAATCCCACTGTTTCTTTAACTTGTAAATCAATTATACCTTATTTCCACTTAAGATGATTATCCACTGTACTATATTCCCCAGAGCTGTGGGCCAGAGAGGCCAATCTTATGGGACAGGTATGCCCATCAACCACTCTCTCCCAAAGGGACAAGATTAAGAATAAGATGTGGAAATGAATAAAAGGTACTTGGGCGGAATAGCATTAACCTATGCCTACAATCCTTATTTCCAAGTTCCCAGAAGATACAGAAAGAATTAGTCGAGTCCTTTAATTGCATCACATGGAAAATTTGCCTAGGACAGAAAGTGTAAGAACTTTCCCGGTCAACAGCACTTGGGAATTTGAAAGGTTTAGGGGAGGGTCGGTGCTGTTGATTAATGCTTCATTATCAGCATGTACGTAGGAGAAGGGTCAATTTTTTTGACTGGGTTGTGTACTGCTGATATCAATGGAACGGACTCCTAAATTTGCCTGGCTCTAACTCAGATCACGGAGTTGGGTGCTTCTTAATAAGCGCTGCGGAAGACTATTTTCTCGTCGAGATGATGTGATACCGCATTGGAAGTCGGACAGGATTATTTTGCATAATGGTGTGACTGACGCCTCTTTCCATGTCCAAATGCAGTGAAGACATTCTCCGTGTCTGAATATCCGGAATAGATGAAACCCGTACGTGAACTTCATTTTCGTCCGGGGCGAAACGATGCCATTTAAGTTGAAATAGTTGGAAACGAGTCATAGGTTGCCTCAATACTACTTTATCAGAGGTTTAGAATTCTAATTTTAAAAACTAGTCTATTGAATAGAATTACCTTTAACCCTTATAAACTTAAAATCTCTTATTTGCATTTTTAATGTGAAATAATATTTTTTATATTTCCTCTATTGAATATTCTCTCTCTCTCTTATAAAGTGTCCGTCTTGTAACATGACAATTCTATGTGCAAATCAATCCTTTGTTGATGGGGTCAGGTTGGTTACGTACAATTTTAAGCTAACTTTTAAATTAAGTTTTTATATTACAAATTTCTTTCACATAAAAAAAACTAACAAAATAATTTAACCATGTAAAAGAACCCACGGCATTGACATATTAGAATGGAACCCAATACCACAATAAGTGACATCAAAGTCAAATCATGACCCAACTTAATGCCTTGCAATCGTTAGTAGCAAATTCAAAATCATTGAATTTTGAATATTTAGGAAGATTGAAAATTTCCAGCATACATAATTTGCTTACCAAAATTGACTTCTTTTCCTTATCAGATATACTAATTGAAACAACCTATTATTTGGTTGTAGAAAAATACATGGCAATTGTGGACATTAGTAGTAAAGCAAGACGTAGAATATTAACATGGATTAGAATAGATGATTACAGAATTTGGTGAATTATGAGGCAAAAAAGAAAAAATTAAATACAGAATAATTGTTTCAAATTATTTTGATTTAAATGCTTAATATTGTGGCTCCGTTATAAAAGGTTTAATAAAACTAATTTTCCGAAAAAGGAGAGAAAAGAAATTCCCGAGAAAAAGAGAACTTTAAAAAACTACCCACACAAAAATGCAACATATGATTCAAAATTATATTTCTTACCTACCTATCCTTTATCTAATAATGACATATAACAAATTGATTCTCAAATCATATATTTAAAAATTAGATTCTTAACAACAAATTATATATTTGAAGATTGACTTTTAATTATAAGTTGGTATTGTTAAGGTATTGCCCATGTTCTCTAAAATAATAATAATAAGAATACTAAAATTATAAGTTTGTATTATGACTACAAAGCCAAATAAAGGAAATGGTGTAAAGAAAACAAGTGGAATTAACCTTATATATTGACTTTTGAAAATTTACTCCAATTTTTTAAAGAAGATATACTTGAATATATACTTATAAGTGAATTATATCTTGTATTCTTTTTAACTAATGTTTTCAACAATAATTCTTTGCTAATAAGGAAAGGAAAAAAAAATAAAGAAGGAAATTGTCCTACTTATAGAAGACAAGCGTTAGTAAAATATCATTATTGGTGACCAAAAAAATCCTCTCTCTTTAAAACCAAATTTCCTTTTGATACGCATGAATATTCCGAACAAATACTCATGCTTCTCCGTCATAATCGGTAACCGTCCTATAAGCATATCTTAAGTTCGATCTCCCAAAATTGGTAATCATGCTTTTTCGTTTTTGTTTTTGTTTCTCTAGTAGCTTTTGTATTGATGCTTCTTTTTTGTGAAGGCATTACATATATACGTACGAAGTCTCTCATACGAAGTTGGTTGTATGTATATATATGAAACCAAAGAAAAGTTCTTCATTCCTTGTTCTCACTTTTTCAGTGCTGGATATCTCCGGCGCCGGCTTCGCAGTTTCCCAGTGAAAACTTAGGTTGTGGAAACACCCTACGGTGGAGCTTTGATGGAAGACATTGCAGTAATGAGTGGCGACAAAGTGATTTTGAGAGGGTTGAAATTCCATGGATATCATGGAGTGAAGCCAGAAGAAAGGAATCTGGGTCAGAAGTTCTTGGTGGATGTTGATGCTTGGCTGGATCTTCGGCAGGCTGGTAATTCTGACTGCTTGTCAGATACTGTTGGTTACACCGAGATTTATCAAATAGTTAGAGAAGTTGTGGAAGGACCTGCACAGAATCTTCTAGAGTCGGTGGCTCAGCTGATCGCGTCGACCACCTTCACAAAGCACCCACAGATTTCTGCTTTACGTGTTAAAGTTACAAAGCCTTATGTTGCTCTTCCTGGTTCTGTTGACTCGCTGGGGGTCGAGATTGTGAGATCCCGAAGGGTAGATGCACCAAACTAAGCCTTTTCTTTTCCATTTTGTCCTTGCATTTTGTTAATATCAATGCAATATGTAGGTTGGTAATAATTATTTTTGCTGCAGAGAAATATGGCACGAGATTCATGTCAGCAAGATGCAAACCATGGAGATTCAAGCGATCGTTTTTGTGTTATTTGTTGTAACGAAGTCGTATGTCCATCTCCATTGCATTGCATTGCATTGATACTTTTAAATGGTTTGAACATTAATTTTATGTTAGTAAATTGAAACCATAAATCTCATATAAAATGTTAGGGAACCCAATAAAGAGAAAACTTGGTCCACCAAAATGCATTGAAGAAATTTCTTGAGAAAACCACATATGGCTAATTGTTGTAGAAGAATATGTTATTTATTGTTTACTTTAGTAGACAACTGGTAAGGAATAAGAAATAATTTACATAATTTTTTTTTCCTGCAGATGCCTCCTTTTGAGAAAGATGTAATTTCGGGTCGTACCTATTGTGCCAAACATGATTTTGATGGGACTCTTTTTTGTCTAGCTTGTCGTACACATCAAGTCCATTCATCATTTTGTTGTTTTCAATTTTTTTTTTACTTTTTGATAATTTAGGATATTCATATTGTTTATATATGACCAAGATTTTTCAACTGTTATTATTCATTGTTTTCAAGCCAGAAACAAACATTTTATTGACTTTAATGATGGTTGGAGACTTTGCTTAGATTGCTATAGTATTGCTATCATGGATAAGGAGAAAGTAAAGCCCATAATTAAAAACGTGCAAAAATTCTACGAGGTACTAAATATGAGAATTGGTGAAGATATTCCCATTTTCCTCGTCGATAAGCATATGCTTCAAAAGCATGATCTTGCTAAAGAACTAAAAGTACGTATGAGGATTATTATTTATAATAATTATTCTCTGGTTATTTCATTTTCTTATCTTTACAATCAATTTTTTTCTTTCTAATCCCAGTATGATAAAAATGGCCAACTTTTATTGATATCCACCTCCATGTTTTGTAGAGGACCTATCACTTCTGTAAGGCTCCTTTCAAGTTCTTTTTTCCCCCTTTTCTTTTTAAACCATATTATGTGAAGAAAGATCAAGAGTAATTATTGATAAAAAGTTGACATGCCATATTGCAAAGGTAAGCTAAAATTTTCTTCTTTGTTTGTTTTTTTTTTTGAATGATAGATTAAAAGTTGTTCTCAAGAAAATAAAGTAATAGCAACAGAGGATACAAAGCAGTTGATCCAACGCCCAACTCGCGTAGTAATGCTTTTGTATGGGATGCCAAAGTAATTTTCTGCACCTACTTTGCACATTTATTTGTTTGTTTTATTTTGAATTTAGTATTGCTGGTTGGCTGGTTAAAGGATATTTATGGTTAAATCTTGCTTCATTTCTTAATTAAGTTATTAATCAAGATTGACCTACATTAATAGAGTCATTTATTCTTCTTTAAAAATAATTTGTAAGAAAAAGAATAAGCAAATGCAGTACATATATCATTTCCTTCCAGCTTGGAGACTCTTCATTATTTTTTTGTCCACATATGGAAGGATGTTTTACATGAACTCGAATTTGATGATATGTTAAAGAATTTAAAATTTTTTATTATTAAAAAGTGGTTTACTTTTCTTTTAAAAAAAAGTAGATGGTAAAAACGAGAATCATTCTCCTATATAAAGAGTTTGCCATGATAATATTTATGTAGTGTAGGACATACATGATTCTCAATAATTTTTCTTATAAATACATAAAACATCTTTAAATCATCAACTACACGGTGCTTGTGGGGCAATGCTTGGCACATTGGATGATGTACACATGGCTCGTTACTCAAAGTGAGTTGTTCTTTTTAAGTCCTAATTCTTTTAATTGTGGAATTTAATTTCTCTTACATTAAGTAATTCTAATTTGCAATGCAAATATATGTGTGAAAGACAAATATACAAGATTGAACCAACAAATTGAATACGACATTTGTGCAATAATGAGCTACAAGTGGTTGAATTGGCTGGCTTATACCCTTGACGAGTCCTCGTACAAAAGTATTAAGCAAGTGAAGACGGTGAGAAATTTAATAGAAGCTCGAAAAATCCGGATCGAACATAGACTTGACTTAGTAGGTGATGGATTTAGGGCAGCAAAAAAGGCAGTTGATAAGTTCGGCTTTCAAGAGACATTGGATTATGTAGCTCAAACAAAAAGTCTCCCACAATAGTTTAATTGTCATGAATCATCCTACAATCCAAAGTTTCTCTCCATTTAGATACACTATTGGCTAACTTTCTTATTCGAATATCTTACTTAGTTTAAACATTTGAATGTGTCTTCTTTTATTTTTTTATTTTTTAGTACAAATTCAGTAGCCTTTTAAAGCAATAATGGAGAAACTACGCCTTGAATAATAGTTGTATAGACTTTTGGGAAATCAATATGTGATGACAATTTTGAAGAAGAAGAAGGGCTACAATTTTCAAAATGATTAAACTAATGGCAGAATCAATCAAGCTCATAAGTAAGGGAAGTCCTTATGTGAAATGCATGATGAACAATCTAATGGCCAAAACTCCGTTAAATCCCTTACAACCAGCCTAAAAGCATCGACTTCATCCGTCAACACATCAATTGAGAAATCGCTAGTAGCAATTTCAAAATCATTTCTTTGCATTTTTAATAAGCGGAAGAATCAAAACAGCGCTTTGCTGGAAAAGAGCTCTTTCATAACGTCACTGCGAAAACAATATTCGTTCCTCTTGGATAACGTAAGGTATCACGACCCATTTTATGTTTAGAGCTCTCTTTTTTATGCGAAAGGGACAGCAGGACGTCTTTTGAAGGGCATGGCAATGGATAATACTGAGGCCCACTCCTGATATACAAGAAAGAACCAAATTTACAATGTGAAAACACTGAGTTCCTTATCTGTCCATGCTCGCAGAAATAAATAAAACTCCACTTGCGACGACTCCCCTTCGGGACAGGAATTGAATATGCATTTGGCTTGGAACTTGTGCTGGGACTGAAATATAGGGAGCTGAAGGTTCCACAGCAAACCCCAGAATAGACAAATCTCACAACCATCGTCAAGAAAATCTTTTGTTTGTTCTAACTGATGGGTTCAGGAGCCCCAACCCTCTTGGATTCTACTGAATTTGGCTTCATGAACTCCAAATGTCGTGAACAGAACATACTAGGTGAGTTTTAAATTGGTCAGGGTCGTCCAATGGATGTCGACGCGGTGGCGTCTGTTAGGTGTTTAGATATTTGTTGCTCTTGATAGAGATGCTGCATTTTGGTCGTTATGGGTCGTCGTTTGAGCATACAAGTGCTTAGCCGGAAAGCAAATCCACTAATATCTTTAGATGCAGTGTAAAGACTATGATTAGGCTTTGTACGTGCTTTAAATATATAAATATATGTATCATCATCACCATATATGTATATATATGACATTTCATCACTATTCAAAATTAATGTGGAATGGAATCCTCAATTTTATAAGTTTTTTTTTTTTTTTTTACAAAATGTATACATGAATCATGAGTTAAAAAAGACATATTCATCTAAATTATAAGTTACATATAAAATTATTTATTAATTCAACCATGACCCCTACTTTTATGACAACCCTAATCAAAAAGATAGTCTAGAGGTGCTTATTATTGGATGCCTACAAGATGAAATTATTGGTTCAAAGAAATGGATTTACCAATCACAACAAGGAAGCATCACCCAAATAACAAATAAAATAATTAAAAAAAAAGTGATCATAGGAAAAGAAAAACAAAGAGGATGAAAGATGAAATGCCCTGCAAATATTAATGGTTGTTGTATGTTCTTAACACTCAACCTTAATCATACATAAATTCAAATCAAATATCCGATTTCTTTACTGACTCACTTTTTCAACTCCTTCTTTCTTCATCAACCCCATTACGCCTTTCCCTGTCCTCTTCATTTCACGAGTAAATTTCTTAGAATATCTAGAAAATCTTTGTGGGATCATTTGTCAAAAGTATTCAGGTATTTTTCTAACTCTTATAACTTTTTGACTTTGATTATATTTATTTTCTTAGTTCAATTTTGACATTTAATCTAATATAATTTAAAGTTTGTATGAGGTCAGACCTTCCCTAAATGATCTATTGGAACACATGCCTTTGCTTACTAAAGCTGTTAAAAGGAATGATGACTTCACTAAGTACCACGTTTGTGTAACACTCTTCCTTGTTTTGTTGTTTGGACATGAAGTGGTTGGTATAATAGAGAATCCATCTTTCTTCCGGGAAAAAAAAAATTGTTTATAATATCTAGCAACAATATTTGTGATGCTACTTTTTTTTTTTTTTTTTTATGTTGTAACTCGTAATGACTATTTCTATTGTAGGGAAGCATATCACGAGATTCATGTTAGCAAGATGCAAACCATGGGGATTCAAGCAATCATTTTTGTATTATCTGTTGTAACGAAGTTGTATGTCCATCTCCACTGCATTGTTACTTTTGAATGGTTTGAAGATTAATTTTATACTAGTAAATCGAAGCTAGAAATCTCATATAAAATGCTAGGAAATTCAATAAAGATAGAAGTTGTCCACCAAAAGGCATTGAAAAATGGGTCATGTTTATCGTGTCAAACATAATTTTGAAAGGACATTTTTTTGCTTACCTTCTTATACACATAGCATCCATGGATCATTTTTTTATTTTCTAATTTTTTTCACTCTCTCATAATTTAGGATATTCTTATTCTTTATACAAGACCAAGATCATTCAAACATTATTATTCATTGTTTTCAAGCCGGAAACAAACAATTCATTAACTTTGATGATGGTTAGAAACTTTGTGTAAATTGCCATAGTATTGTTATCCTGGACCATGAGAAATTGAAGCCCATAATTAAAAATGTCCAAAAATTCTATGGGGAACTTAATATGATAATTAATGAAGATATTCCCATTTTCCTCATTGATAATTAAAATGTGCAAAAATTATGTGGGGACCTAAATATGATAGTTGACCGAGATATTTCCACTTTTCTAGTCAATAAGCATATGCTTCACAAGCATGATCTTCATTTGAAGGAATGACAATATGTGTGAGATTATTGTTTATAGTAATTACTCTTTAGTTATTTCATTTTCTTATCTCTGTAATCAAATTTTATCCTTTTTAATCCTAACCATGAGGAATGACTAAGATTATTAAAGCTCCAATGTGGAGTAGCATTTTCCTAATTTTTTGGTTGGCCACTTGTGCATTCTCCATGATAGCCAAAGTTGTAAAATCATATGATTTCTTGTGGTTTACACCGACTTTACAATCCAATGAGTATTGCACAGCTTGCCACAACTATGCATAATTCATGACGGGGCTTTTTTTTTTATTAATTTCCATTTTCCTTCTTCAGTGGAAAAAGTATAAGAAAGAACTTGTTAGGCTTCATTTTTGGATGATGCAATGTGCACACACAATGTTCCTTTTCATAATTCACTAATTAACTTGGTACATGAAGTAGCTAAAAAATTTAATTTTTTTTTTTTTAAAAAAAACTTGAGCAAGGAAATATTTAGGATGATCACTAATAAAGACACCTTAATATGAATTTCTCAATTTACCAGGGCTCTTTGGGAAACTGCAATTTGATCAATGCAAGAAGCTTGGCTAGCTGTACCTAAGCCTTTCTTCTTCTTCTTTTTCCCTTTCTTTTGCCATTCTTAATATGTTCTCCTCAATTGTTGATTCGAAATAATGATATACTCATGTTAGCCTCTTCATGGTCTAAATTGTTAATAATAATTTAAAAAAATAGAAATTATAAGTAGATCCACGATTTCTACCGCCGAAAGACAACCCATTTTTCAATATTAACTTAACTAATCTCTCAGGCCAAGATGATCATTTGACCTAGCATTATCATTCTTCACCACCAATTCCGTACTGCAATTTGGCTAAGTTGAGTAGTTCTCGATTATCTAACACATGCTAAGGTAGGCGTCTGGCTTAAATATGAACACAACACACACCACCCAAGTCCAAACTCCACACTCAAAAACAGAACCAGTCTCAATGATGTCATCCACTCCCGCTACAAAGATTAGTTGACGGCGACCTAAAGGCCCAGACAAGTTTATGCCAAGCCGACAAGTTTTTCATTGATCTCCCACAGCTTTCAAGCCTTTTGTATGTCAATAGCTTCTTGGTATAACTGGTTTTTGAATGAGGCTAAAAATTAACTACAAATCAACAAATCAACAAAATTCTTAAAACTAAGTTACATAAGAGGTCATTTCACCAAAAAATTGAAATATTCTCAGATTTTGATCTCACTTGCAAAATAATTCCAAAAATGATGCCTACAGCTCAAAAAAGTTACATAAGATACCTTACTACATGAACAGAAATTGATGTTAAAACCTTGAACATGATGCAACGAAATAGTGCCTATAATATAATAGTCACCTCACTCCAACTATCATTTGGAATTACTCTTCCATCGAGCGAATCATATAGCTGTGGAAATCATATTTCAGAGAGAGGTTGTGATTCAGCCATCATAAGGAAAAAAACAGAAAAAAAAAAAGTAAATATGCATTAAGCAGAAGACAACTTTTACATTGCAAAATGCCTAACTAGTTTAAATATTGCTAATGAAGACATGAGAAGAAACCAGATTTTATCATGTCATAAATGTAACACATATGACTGCAGAAAACTGTAATTTCTGAAAATCCATAATAGATTTCTAGATTGGAAGCGAAGAAGTTCAACATTATGAGTACCATTAACATGATAAGCATGCAAAACCTTTTCAAGACATACTACCTGAAAATGATTAAAAATCCTAACCAAAACAACTCAATACAATCCTATAACCATAGGATTGTCATCAAAACATGTCATGGATGGATATCATACTCCCCTAGATGACCGGAAATGTCTAAAAATAACTGTTTATCCAACAAATATTCGAACAAGGCATAAATCGTTCTTCAACATGATTTAAGAGTTCCTTTTTTTTTTTTTGGTGAAGATGAATAGACATGCAAACCCAATTGACAATATTAAGAGTGACTCATATTTAAACATAATTAATAAATCAAATGTGTAATCCGTGGAGACCAGAACAACAGGAGAACTAACAACTCTAAATGTCCAAAAATGACATCATCGGATGTCAAACTGAAGTCATGCTTCGCATGTCTTAACTTATAGCTTACCATGATGAAGCCCTTACGGAGTGCAAGGTAATCAGCACGAACAACTGATCGTCCAAATTGCCTAAAGAAGCATGCCTGCAATATTATGAAATTGTAAATCTTACTGTGAAAAATGTTATATCACCACAAAAACTTCAAACAGGTGCATGGGGTGTGAGGAATACTAAAAATAAAGTAAGATAAAAACAAGGGATAAACAATCGTGTCAACAGCAAGAATGAAAAAAAATTGAAACGGCGTGGTGGGTGGTAAAGAGAAAGTATATATTCTCCTGGCAGTTACCACAAGGTGTCTAACTTATTGCACTAACAAACAGTAAACATTCTTCACTGAAATTTTGCAGATTGTAAAAGATTAAAGAACCCCTTGCACCCATAGATGACTTTACAGCTGGACTTGGTACAAAGTTGGCAATTCTCATTTTTAAATTACATCTTATCATTTCAACTGACAGAAACATATTGTCAAAGTTTCTTTTCTCAGCACAAACCCTGTAATTATCTCCCTCCAAAGATAATTTAATCAAGAAAAAATGACAATACACGAGTAGCTAAGTCAAGGCACCCGCATATCTAAAATAAAGCAATATGAATTCTCCATAACTAAATCAGATTTTGCTAATCCTATTTTGTTGATTAAATACTACCAAATAATTTATTTTTCTTTTTTATAACTTTTTGTTTTTAAGCATCACTCTATTCTTAAGATAAAGTATAGTGCTACAAATAAAAGAAAGTCATGACCTACCATCTAGATAAAGAAACTATTCGTGATCATAGGGTTTGATGCATGAGACTAGACAAATGTTGATTGCCCTCGCAATGTCTTCTCTCTTGTGATTTCTGTTTCAAAATAAACAAATTATAAATTTCCAATATATTTTGAGAAAAAAAAAAAGAACACGATTAGAAAGAGAATACAATGGTAATGCTAACCATAACAACTAAAATATACAACTCTATCAAGAACAAGCATGACCAAAGAACAAAACTAATCACTAAATAACTAGTAAGATACTCCAAAGTTATGTCAACATATTAACAATAGTTCCTTAAATAGTATTAGGATTTGGAATAATACGTTATCTAATCTCCTTTTCTTTCCCCTTTTAGTAGGGGTTTGCTCCATGCATCCCTAGTCCTAGATAGAAAAACTGCAAAAGGGAAAGAAAAACTAGCTTATAAAGTGTTTAAAATCTCAACCAAAAAAAAAAAAAATTAAAGTATCAACTAAGTCAAACATTGAATTGAAAGGAAACCATAAAAGAAGCAACTTAATTTTATGTTGTGGAAGCTCAACACATCAAATGTCCCATTGTTTAGCAGTAAATACAGAGCATAAGGCACTGAGATACCATATCTGAAATCAGCTAGTACCTACTTAGCAAAGCTTCGTCAATATACTGACAACCCCACAACCGTTCTAGGCCTCATTCACTATAACAACCAATTAACAAAAAAGTGACCAAAGCTATCTGGGAACATCGCATTGAAGTAACGGTGAACCCATCCCACTGTTTATTTAATTTGTAAATCAATTATACCTTGTTTCCAAAATTGGTAATCATGCTTTTTCGTTTTTGTTTTTGTTTCTCTAGTCGCTTTTGTATTGATGCTTCTTTTTTGTGAGGGCATTACATATATACGTACGAAGTCTCTCATACGAAGTTGTTTGTATGTATATATATGAAACCAAAGAAAAGTTCTTCATTCCTTGTTCTCACTTTTTCAGTGCTGGATATCTCCGGCGCCGGCTTCGCAGTTTCCCAGTGAAAACTTAGGTTATGGAAACACCCTACGGTGGAGCTTTGATGGAAGACATTGCAGTAATGAGTGGCGACAAAGTGATTTTGAGAGGGTTGAAATTCCATGGATATCATGGAGTGAAGCCAGAAGAAAGGAATCTGGGTCAGAAGTTCTTGGTGGATGTTGATGCTTGGCTGGATCTTCGGCAGGCTGGTAATTCTGACTGCTTGTCAGATACTGTTGGTTACACCGAGATTTATCAAATAGTTAGAGAAGTTGTGGAAGGACCTGCACAGAATCTTCAAGAGTCGGTGGCTCAGCTGATCACGTCGACCACCTTCACAAAGCACCCACAGATTTCTGCTTTACGTGCGAAAGTTACAAAGCCTTATGTTGCTCTTCCTGGTTCTGTTGACTCGCTGGGGGTCGAGATTGTGAGATCCCGAAGGGTAGGTGCACCAAACTAAGCCTTTTCTTTTCCATTTTGTCCTTGCATTTTGTTAATATCAATGCAATATGTTGGTTGGTATAATGGAGAAGCCATCTTTCATCGGGGAAAAAAAAAATTTGATTACAATTTCTAGCATCGGCATTTGTGATGCCAATTTATTGAGTTATTTATTTATTCTTGTGTTGTAACTCGTAACGATTATTTTTGCTACAGAGAAATATGGCGCGAGATTCATGTTAGCAAGATGCAAACCATGGAGATTCAAGCGATTGTTTTTGTGTTATTTGTTGTAAAGAAGTTGTATGTCCATCTCCATTGCATTGCATTGATACTTTTGAATGATTTGAACATTAATTTTATGTTAGTAAATTGAAACCATAAATCTCATATAAAATGTTATGGGATCCAATAAAAAGAAAACTTGGTCCACCAAAATGCATTCAAGAAATTTCTTGAGAAAACCACATATGGCTAATTGTTGTAGAAGAATATGTTATTTATTGTTTACTTTATTGGACAACTGGTAAGAAATAAGAAATAATTTACATAATTTTTTTTTTCAGATGCCTCTTTTTGAGAAAGATGTAATTTCGGTTCATAACTATTATTCCAAACATGATTTTGATGGGACTCTTTTTTGTCTAACTTGTTGTACACATCAGGTCCATTCATCATTTTGTTATTTTCAATTTTTTTTTTACTTTTTGATAATTTAGGATATTCATATTGTTTATATATGACCAAGATTTTTCAAATGTTATTATTCATTATTTTCAGGCCAGAAACAAACATTTTATTGACTTCGATGATGGTTGGAGACTTTGCTTAGATTGCTATAGTATTGCTATCATGGATCATGAGAAAGTAAAGCCTATAATTAAAAATGTGCAAAAATTCTACGAGGTACTAAATATGAGAATTGGTGAAGATATTCCCATTTTCCTCGTTGATAAGCATATGCTTCAAAAGCAAGATCTTGCTAAAGAACTAACAGTACGTATGAGGATTATTATTTATTATAATTATTCTCTAGTTATTTCATTTTTTTATCTTTACAATCAATTTTTTTCTTTCTAATCCCAGTATGATAAAAATGGCCAACTTTTATCGATATCCGCCACCATGTTTTGCAGAGGACCTATCACTTTTGTAAGGCTCCTTTCAAGTTCTTTTTTCCCCCTTTTCTTTTTTAAACCATATTATGTGAAGAAGGATCAAGAGTAATTATTGATAAAAAGTTGACATGCCATATTGCAAAGGTAAGCTAAAATTTTCTTCTTTGTTTGTTTTTTTTTTTGAATGATAGATTACAAATTGTTCTGAAGGAAATAAAGTAATAGCAACAAAGGATACAAAGTAGTTGATCCAACGCCCAGTTCGCGTACTAATGCTTTTGTATGGGATGCCAAAGTCATTTTCTGCACCTACTTTGCACAATTATTTGTTTGTTTTATTTTGAATTTAGTATTGTTGGTTGGCTGGTTAAAGGATATTTATGGTTAAATCTTGCTTTATTTCTTAATTGAGTTATTAATCAAGATTGACCTACATTAATAGAGTCATTTATTCTTCTTTAAAAATAATTTGTAAGAAAAAGAATAAGAAAATGCAGATCATCAACTACAGGGTGCTTGTGGGGCAATGCTTGGCAAATGGGATGATGTTCAAATGGCTTATTACTCAAAGTGAGTTGTTCTTTTTAAGTCCTCACAAAATTCTTTTGATTGTGGAATTTAAATTCTCTTACGTGAAGTGGTTCTAATTTGGAATGCAAATATATGTGTGAAAGACAAATATACAGGATTGAACCAACAAATTGAATGCGGCATTTGTGCCATCATGAGCTACAAGTGGTTGAATTGGTTGACTTGTACCCTTGACGAGTCCTCATACAAAAGTATTGAGAAAGTGAAAATTGTGAGAAATTTAATAGAAGCTCGAAAAATCCAAATGGAACATAGACTTGACTTAGTTGGTGATGGATTTAGGGCAGCAAAAAAGGCAGTTGATAAGTTCGGCTTTCAAGAGACATTGGATTATGTAGCTCAAACAAAAAGTCTCCTGCAGTAGTTTAATTGTCATGGATCATCCTATAATCCAAAGTTTCTCTCCATTTAGAAACAATATTGGCTACTTTGTTATTCAAATATCTTAGTTTAAACATTTGAATGTGTCTTTTTTTTTTTTTAGTACAAATTCAGTAGCCTTTTAAAGAAAAAAATGGAGATCTACGAAATTCAATTGTATTCTTTACAAAAGAATACTTGACCTTTTAAGTAATGAGAAACTATGCCTTGAATAATAGTTGTATAGACTTCTGTAAATCAATATGTGATGAAAATCAATTTTGAAGAAGAAGATGGGCATACAATTTTCAAAATGATTAAACTAATGGCTAAGATGAATCAATCAAGCTCAGAAGTAAGGAAGTCCTTATGTGAAATGCATGATGGAGAATCTAATGGCCAAAACTCCGTTAAATCCCTTGCAACCAGCCTAAGCGCATCGACTTCATCCGTCAACACATCAATTGAGAAATCGCTGGTAGCAAATTCAAAATCATTTTATTGCATTTTTAACAAGCCGAAGAATCAAAACAGCACTTTGCTGGAAAAGAGCTCTTTCATAACGTCACTGCGAAAACAATATTCGTTCCTCTTGGATAACGTAAGGTATCACGACCCATTTTATGTTTAGAGCTCTCTTTTTTATGCGAAAGGGACAGCAGGACGTCTTTTGAAGGGCATGGCAATGGATAATACTGAGGCCCACTCCTGATATACAAGAAATAACCAAATTTACAATGTGAAAACACTGAGTTCCTTATCTGTCCATGCTCGCAGAAATAAATAAAACTCCACTTGCGACGACTCCCCTTCGGGACAGGAATTGAATATGCATTTGGCTTGGAACTTGTGCTGGGACTGAAATATAGGGAGCTGAAGGTTCCACAGCAAACCCCAGAATAGACAAATCTAACAACCATCGTCAAGAAAATCTTTTGTTTGTTCTAACTGATGGGTTCAGGGGTCCCAACCCTCTTGGATTCTACTGAATTTGGCTTCATGAACTCCAAATGTCGTGAACAGAACATACTAGGTGAGTTTTAAATTGGTCAGGGTCGTCCAATGGATGTCTACGCGGTGGCGTCTGTTAGGTGTTTAAATATTTGTTGCTCTTGATAGAGATGCTGCATTTTGGTCGTTATGGGTCGTCGTTTGAGCATACAAGTGCTTTGCCGGAAAGCAAATCCACTAATATCTTTAGATCCAGTGTAAAGACTATGATTTGGCTTTGTATGTGCTTTAAATATATAAATATATGTATCATCATCACCATATATGTATATATATGACATTTCATCACTGTTCAAAATTAATTTGGAATGGAATCCTCAATTTTATAAGTTTTTTTTTTTTTTTACAAAATGTATACATGAATCATGAGTTAAAAAAGACATATTCATCTAAATTATAAGTTACATATAATATTATTTATAAATTAAACCATGACCCCTACTTTTGTGACAACCTTAATCAAAAAGATAGTCTAGAGGTGCTTATTATTGGATGCCTACAAGATGAAATTATTGGTTCAAAGAAATGGATTTACCAATCACAACAAGAAAGCATCACCCAAATAACAAATAAAATAATTAAAAAAGAGTGATCATAGGAAAAGAAAAACAAAGAGGATGAAAGATGAAATGCCCTGCAAATATTAATGGTTATTGTATGTTCTTAACACTCAACCTTAATCATACATAAATTCAAATCAAATATCCGATTTCTTTACTGACTCACTTTTTCAACTCCTTTCTTCATCAACCCCATTATGCCTTTCCCTGTCCTCTTCATTTCACGAATAAATTTCTTAGAATATCTAGAAAATCTTTGTGGGATCATTTGTCAAAAGTATTCAGGTATTCTTCTAACTCTTATAACTTTTCGACTTTGATTATATTTATTTTCTTAGTTCAATTTTTGACATTTAATCTAATATAATTTAAAGTTTGTATGAGGTCAGACCTTCTCTAAATGATCTATTGGAACACATGCCTTTGCTTACTAAAGCTGTTAAAAGGAATGATGACTTCACTAAGTCCCACGTTTGTGTAACACTCTTCCTTGTTTTGTTGTTTGGACATGAAGTGGTTGGTATAATAGAGAATCCATCTTTCTTCCAGGAAAAGAAAAAATTGTTTATAATATCTAGCAACAATATTTGTGATGCTATTTTTTTTTTTTATGTTGTAACTCGTAATGACTATTTCTATTGTAGGGAAACATATCACAAGATTCATGTTAACAAGATGCAAATCATGGGGATTCAAGCAATCATTTTTGTATTATCTGTTGTAACGAAGTTGTATGTCCATCTCCATTGCATTGACACTTTTGAATGGTTTGAAGATTAATTTTATACTAGTAAATCGAAGCTAGAAATCTCATATAAAATGCTAGGAAATTCAATAAAGATAGAAGTTGTCCACCAAAAGGCATTGAAAAATGGGTCATGTTTATCGTATCAAACATAATTTTGAAAGGACATTTTTTTGCTTACCTTCTTATACACATAGCATCCATGGATCATTTTTTTATTTTCTAATTTTTTTCACTCTCTCATAATTTAGGATATTCTTATTCTTTATACAAGACCAAGATCATTCAAACATTATTATTCATTGTTTTCAAGCCGGAAACAAACAATTCATTAACTTTGAAGATGGTTGGAAACTTTGTGTAGATTGCCATAGTATTGCTATCATGGACCATGAGAAATTGAAGCCCATAATTAAAAATGTCCAAAATTTCTATAGGGAACTTAATATGATAGTTAATGAAGATATTCCCATTTTCCTCATTGATAATTAAAATGTGCAAAAATTATGTGGGGACCTAAATATGATAGTTGACTGAGATATTTCCACTTTTCTAGTCAATAAGCATATGCTTCACAAGCGTGATCTTCATTTGAAGGAATGACAATATGTGTGAGATTATTGTTTATAGTAATTACTCTTTAGTTATTTCATTTTCTTATCTCTGTAATCAAAATTTATCCTTTTTAATCCTAACCATGAGGAATGACTAAGATTATTAAAGCTCCAATGTGGAGTAGCATTTTCCTAATTTTTTGGTTGGCCACTTGTGCATTCTCCATGATAGCCAAAGCTGTAAAATCATATGATTTCTTGTGGTTTACACCGACTTTACAATCCAATGAGTATTGCACAGCTTGCCACAACTATGCATAATTCATGACGGGGCTTTTTTTTTAATTAATTTCCATTTTCCTTCTTTAGTGGAAAAAGTATAAGAAAGAACTTGTTAGGCTTCATTTTTGGATGATGCAATGTGCACACACAATGTTCCTTTTCACATCCATCCAATTCACTAATTAACTTGGTACATGAAGTAGCTAAAAAATTTAATTTTTTTTTTTTAAAAAAACTTGAGCAAGGAAATATTTAGGATGATCACTAATAGAGGCACCTTAATATGAATTTCTCAATTTACCTGGGCTCTTTGGGAAACTGCAATTTGATCAATGCAAGAAGCTTGGCTAGCTGTACCTAAGCCTTTCTTCTTCTTCTTTTTCCCTTTCTTTTGCCATTCTTAATATGTTCTCCTCGATTGTGGATTCCAAATAATGATATGCTCGTGTTAGCCTCTTCATGGTCTGAATTGTTATTAATAATATTTATAAAAAATAAATAAAAAAAATTATAAGGAGATCTATGATTTCTACTGCCAAAAGACAACCCATTTTTCAATATTAGCTTAAGTAATCTCTTAGGCCAAAGATGATCATTTCACCTAGCATTATCATTCTTCACCACCAATTCCGTACAGTGATTTGGCTAAGTTGAGTAGTTCACGATTATCTAAGACATGCTAAGGTAGGCGTCTGCCTTAAATATGAACACAACACACACCGCCCAAGTCCAAACTCCACACTAAAAAACATAACCAGTCTCATTGATGTCATCCACTCCCACTGCAAAGATTAGTTGACGGCGACCTAAAGGCCCATACAAGTTTATGCCAAGCCGACAAGTTTTTCACTAATTTCCCACAACTTTCGAGCCTTCTGTATGTCACTAGCTTCATGGTACAACTAGTTTTCGAATGGGGCTAAACATTAACTACAAATCAACAAATCAACAAAATTCTTAGAACTAAGTTACATAAGAGGTCATTTTACCAACAAAATGAAATATTCTTGGATTTTGATCTCACTTGCAAAATAATTCCAAAAGTGATGCCTACAGCTTAAAAAAGTTACATAAGATACCCTCATACATGAACAGAAATTGATGTTAAAACCTTGAACATGATGCAATGAAATAGTGCCTATAATATAATAGTCACCTCACTCCAACTATCATTTGGAATTCTTCTTTCATCGAGTGAATCATATAGCTGTGGAAATCATACTTCAGAGAGAGGTTGTGATTCTGCCATCATAAGGAAAAAAACAGAAAAGAAGTAAATATGCATTAAGCAGGAGACAAGTTTTACATTGCAAAATGCCTAACCAGTTTAAATATTGCTAGCGAAGACATGAGAAGAAACCATATTTTATCATGTCATAAATGCAACACATATGACTGCAGAAAATTGTAATTTCTGAAAATCCATAATAGATTTCCAGATTGGAAGCAAAGAAGTTCAAGATTCTGAGTACCACTAACATGATAAGCATGCAAAACCTTTTCAAGACATACTACCTCAAAATGATTAAAAATCCTAACCAAAACAACAATCCCATAACCGTAGGATTGTCATCAAAACATGTCATGGATGGATATCATACTCCTCTAGATGACCGGAAATGTCTAAAAATAACTGTTTATCCAACAAATATTTGAACAAAGCATAAATCGTTCTTCAACATGATTTAAGAGTTCCTTTTTTTTTTTTTGGTGAAGATTAATAGACATGCAAACCCAATTGACAATATTAAGAGTGACTCATATTTAGACATAATTAATAAATCAAATGTGTAATCCGTGGAGACCAGAACAACAGGAGAACTAACAACTCTAAATGTCCAAAAATGACATCAACGGATGTCAAACTGAAGTCATGCTTCGCATGTCTTAACTTATAGCTTACCATGATGAAGCCCTTACGGAGTGCAAGGTAATCAGCACGAACAACTGATCGTCTAAATTGCCTAAAGAAACATGCCTGCAATATTATGAAATTGTAAATCTTACTATGAAAAACGTTATATCACCACAAAAACTTCAAACAGGTGCATGGGGTGTGAGGAATACTAAAAATAAAGTAAGATAAAAACAAGGGATAAACAATTGTGTCAACAGCAAGAATGAAAAAAATTGGAAACGGCATGGTGGGTGGTAAAGAGAAAGTATATATTCTCCTGGCAGTTACCACAAGGTGTCTAACTTATTGCACTAACAAACAGTAAACATTCTTCAGTGAAATTTTGCAGATTGTAAAGGATTAGAGAACCCCTTGCACCCATAGATGACTTTACAGCTGGACTTGGTACAAAGTTGGCAATTCTCGTGTTTAAATTACATCTCATCATTTCAACTGACAGAAACATATTGTCAGAGTTTCTTTTCCCAGTACAAACCCTGTAATTATCTCCCTCCAAAGATAATTTAATCAAGAAAAAACAGCAATACACGAGTAGCTAAGTCAAGGCACCCGCATATCTAAAATAAAGCAATATGAATTCTCCATAACTAAATCAGATTTTGTTAATCCTATTTTGTTGATTAAATACTACCAGATAATTTGTTTTTCTTTTTTATAACTTTTTGTTTTTAAGCATCACTCTATTCTTAAGATAAAGTATTGTGCAACAAATAAAAGAAAGTCATGACCTACCATTTAGATAAAGAAACCATTCGTGATCATAGGGTTTGATGCATAGGACTAGACAAATGTTGGTTGCCCTCGCAATGTCTTCTCTCTTGTGATTTCTGTTTCAAAATAAACAAATTATAAATTTCCAACATATTTTGAGAAAAAAAAAAGAACACGATTAGAAAGAGAATACAATGGTAATGCTAACCATAACAACTAAAATATACAACTCTATCAAGAACAAGCATGACCAAAGAACAAAACTAATCACTAAATAACTAGTAAGATACTCCAAAGTTATGTCAACATATTAACAATAGTTCCTTAGATAGTATTAGGATTTGGAATAATACGTCATCCAATCTCCTTTTCTTTCCCCTTTTAGTAGGGGTTTGCTCCATGCATCCCAAGCCCTAGACAGAAAAACTACAAAAGGGAAAGAAAAATTAGCTTATAAAGTGTTTAAAATCTCAACAAAAAAAGGAAAAAAATCAAAGTATCAACTAAGTCAAACATTGAATTGAAAGGAAACCATAAAAGAAGGAACTTAATTTTATGCTGTGGAAGCTCAACACATCAAATGTCCCACTGTTTAGCAGTAAATACAGAGCATAAGGCATTGAGATACCATATATGAAATCAGCTAGTACCTACTTAGCAAAGCTTCGTCAATATACTGACAACCCCACAACCATTCTAGGCCTCATTCATTATAACAACCAATTAACAAAAAAGTGACCAAAGCTATCTGGGAACATCGCATTGAAGTAACGGTGAACCCGTCCCACTGTTTATTTAATTTGTAAATCAATTATACCTTGTTTCCACTTAAGATGATTATCCACTGTACTATATTCCCCAGAGCTGTAGGCGAGAGAGGCCAATCTTATGGGACAGCTATGCCCATCAAACACTCTCTACTAAAGAGACAAGATCAAGAATAAGATGTGGAAATGAATAAAGGGTACTTGGACCGAATAGCATTAACCTATGCCTACAATCCTTATTTCCAAGTTCCCAGAAGATACAGAAAGAATTAGTCGAGTCCTTTAATTGCATCACATGGAAAATTTGCCTAGGACAGAAAGTGTAAGAACTTTCCCGGTCAACAGCACTTGGGACTTTGAAAGGTTTAGGGGAGGGTCGATGCGGTTGATTAATGCTTCATTATCGGCATGTACGTAGGAGGAGGGTCAATTTTTTTGACTGGGTTGTGTACTGCTGATATCATTGGAACGGACTCCTAAATTTGCCTGGCTCTAACTCAGATCACGGAGTTGGGTGCTTCTTAATAAGCGCTGCGGAAGACTATTTTCTCGTCGAGATGATGTGATACCGCATTGGAAGTCGGACAGGATTAGTTTGCATAATGGTGTGACTGACGCCTCTTTCCATGTCCAAATGCAGTGAAGACATTCTCCGTGTCTGAACATCCGCAATAGATGAAACCCGTACGTGAACTTCATTTTCGTCCGGGGCGAAACGATGCCATTTAAGTTGACATTCTGTCACGGATTTGGATTTCTAACCCAAATAGTTGGAAACGAGTCATAGGTCGGCTTCAATACTACTTTATCACAGGTTTAGAATTCTGAATTTAAAAAACTAGTCTATAAATAGAATTACCTTTAACCCTTATAAACTTAAAATCTTTTATTTGCTTTTTTAACATGAAATAATATTTCCCATATTTCCTCTATTGGATATTCTCTCTCTCTTTTAAAGTGTCCATCTTGAAACATGACAATTCTATGTGTAAATCCATCATTTGTTGATGGGGTCATGTTGGTTATGTAGAATGAAAGACCGGACAGACCGATGAAGTTCCCTTCAAATTAGAACCATAGTAAATGACCAAATTGACGTAAAGCCAAAAACAGGAACTCAACATTTCTAATGTTAAGATGTGGGACAAAGAAAATATGGATTAAAAAGGAAAAAGTGTAAGAGAAAGTCAATTTTTTTTTCTTTTCTTTTCCTTTTTTCATTTGAGTTCATGATTTAACTACATTAAATTGTATACTTTTTATATAGCACACCTTGACAGTTTATTTACATTAAATTTTAATTTTGTTATGAGTAAAATAAGAGTTCCATATTAGTAAGTAAGATTTTTAAGGTAAAATTAAAATTAAAAAAATAATAATTCACTTTTAAGCTAACTTTTAAATTAAGTTTTTATATTACAAATTTCTTTCACTTAAAAAAAACTAACAAAATAATTTAACCATGTAAAAGAACCCACGGCATTGACATATTAGAATGGAACCCAATACCACAATAAGTGGCATCAAAGCTAAATCATGACCCAACTTAATGCCTTGCAATCGTTAGTAGCAAATTCAAAATCATTGAATTTTGAATATTTACGAAGATTGAAAAATTCCAGCATACATATTTTGGTTACCAAAATTGACCTCTTTTCCTTATCAGATATACTTATTGAAACAACCTATTATTTGATTGTAGAAAAATACATGGCAATTATCGACATTAGCTGTAAAGCAAGACTTAGAATATTAACATCGATTAGAATAGATGATTTCAGAATTTGGTGAACTATGAGGCAAAAACGAAAAAAATTAAATACAGAATAATTTTTTCAAATTATTTTGATTTAAATGCTTAATATTGTGGCACCGTTATAAAAGGTTTAATAAAACTAATTTTCCGAAAAAGGAGAGAAAAGAAATTCCCGAGAAAAAAGAGAACTTTAAAAAACTACCCACACAAAAATGCAACATATGATTCAAAATTATATTTCTTACCTACCTATCCTTTATCTAATAATGACATATAACAAATTGATTCTCAAATCATACATTTAAAAATTAGATTCTTAACAACAAATTATATATTTGAAGATTGACTTTCAATTATAAGTTTGTATTGTTACGGTATTGCCCATGTTCTCTAAAATAGTAATAATAAGAATAATAAAATTATAAGTTTGTATTATGACTACAAAGCCAAATAAAGGAAATGGTGTAAAGAAAACAAGTGGAATTAACGTTATATATTGACTTTTGAAAATTTACTCCAATTTTTTAGAGAAGATATACTTGAATATATACTTATAAATGAATTATATCTTGTATTCTTTTTAACTAATGTTTTCAACAATAATTCTTTGCTAATAAGAAAAGGAAAAAAAATAAAGAAGGAAATTGTCCTACTTATAGAAGACAAGCGTTAGTAAAATATCATTATTGGTGACCAAAAAAATCCTCTCTCTTTAAAACCAAATTTCCTTTTGATACGCATGAGTATTTGTTCGCAAATTTCCTTTTGATACGCATGAATATTCCGAACAAATACTCATGCTTCTCCGTCATAATCGGTAACCGTCCTATAAGCAAATCTTAAGTTCGATCTCCCAAAATTGGTAATCATGCTTTTTCGTTTTTGTTTTTGTTTCTCTAGTCGCTTTTGTATTGATGCTTCTTTTTTGTGAAGGCATGACATATATACGCACGAAGTCTCTCATACGAAGTTGTTTGTATGTATATATATGAAACCAAAGAAAAGTTCTTCATTCCCTGTTCTCACTTTTTCAGTGCTGGATATCTCCGGCGCCGGCTTCGCAGTTTCCCAGTGAAAACTTAGGTTATGGAAACACCCTACGGTGGAGCTTTGATGGAAGACATTGCAGTAATGAGTGGCGACAAAGTGATTTTGAGAGGGTTGAAATTCCATGGATATCATGGGGTGAAGCCAGAAGAAAGGAATCTGGGTCAGAAGTTCTTGGTGGATGTTGATGCTTGGCTGGATCTTCGGCAGGCTGGTAATTCTGACTGCTTGTCAGATACTGTTGGTTACACCGAGATTTATCAAATAGTTAGAGAAGTTGTGGAAGGACCTGCACAGAATCTTCTAGAGTCGGTGGCTCAGCTGATCGCGTCGACCACCTTCACAAACCACCCACAGATTTCTGCTTTACGTGTTAAAAGTTACAAAGCCTTATGTTGCTCTTCCTGTTTCTGTTGACTCGCTGGGGGTCGAGATTCTGAGATCCCGAAGGGTAGATGCACCAAACTAAGCCTTTTCTTTTCCATTTTGTCCTTGCATTTTGTTAATATCAATGCAATACGTAGGTTGGTATAATGGAGAAGCCATCTTTCATCGGAAAAAAAAAATAATTGATTACAATTTCTAGCATCGGCATTTGTGATGCCATTTATTTTTTTTTTTTTGTGTTGTAACTCGTAATGATTATTTTTGTTGCAGAAAAACATGGCACGGGATTCATGTCAACAAGATGTAAACCATGGAGATTCAAGCAATCGTTTTTGTGTTATTTGTTGTAACGAAGTCGTATGTCCATCTCCATTGCATTAATACTTTTGAATGGTTTGCACATTAATTTTATGTTAGTAAATTGAAACCAGAAATCTCATATACAATGCTAAGGAATCCAATAAAAAGAGAAGTTAGTCCACCAAAAGGCATTGAAAAAATTTCTTGAGAAAACCACATATGGCTAGTTGTTGTAGAAGAATATGTTGTTTATTGTTTACTTCAGTGGACAACTGGTAAGAAATAAGATATAATTTACATGGTTTTCTTTTTCTTGCAGATGCCTCCTTTTGAGAAAGATGTAATTTCGGGTGGTACCTATTGTGCCAAACATAATTTTGATGGGACTCTTTTTGGTCTAGCTTGTCGTACACATCAGGTCTATTTATCATTTTGTTATTTTCTAAAACTTTTTTACTTTTGGATTATTTACGATATTCATATTGTTTATATATGACTTAGATTTTTCAAATGTTATTATTCATTGTTTTCAGGCCAGAAACAAACATTTTATTGACTTCGATGATGGTTGGAGACTCTGCTTAGATTGCTATAGTATTGCTATCATGGATAAGGACAAAGTAAAGCCCATAATTAAAAGTGTGCAAAAATTCTACGAGGTACTAAATATGAGAATTGGTGAAGATATTCTCATTTTCCTCGTCGATAAGCATATGCTTCAAAAGCAAGATCTTGCTAAAGAATTAAGAGTACGTATGAGGATTATTATTTATAATAATTATTCTCTAGTTATTTCATTTTCTTATCTTTACAATTAATTTTTTTCTTTCTAATCCTAGTATGATAAAAATGGCCAACTTTTATCGATATCCGCCTACAAGTTTTGTAGAGGACCTATCAGTTTTGTAAGGCTCCTTTCAAGTTCTTTTTTCCCCCTTTTCTTTTTAAACCATATTATGTGAAGAAGGATCAAGAGTAATTATTGATAAAAAGTTGACATGCCATATTGCAAAGGTAAGCTAAAATTTTCTTCTTTGTTTTTTTTTTTTTGTTTTTGAATGATAGATTACAAGTTGTTCTCAAGGAAATAAAGTAATAGCAACAGAGGATACAAAGCAATTGATCCAACGCCCAGCTCGCGTACTGATGCTTTTGTATGGGATGCCAGAGTAATTTTCTGCACCTACTTTGCAGATTTATTTGTTTGTTTTATTTTGAATTTAGTATTGCTGGTTGGCTGGTTAAAGGATATTTATGGTTAAATCTTGCTTCATTTCTTAATTAAGTTATTAATCAAGATTGACCTACATTAATAGAGTCATTTATTCTTCTTTAAAAATAAATTGTAAGAAAAAGAATAAGCAAATGCAGTACATATACCATTTCGCACCAGGTTAGAGACTCTTCATTATTTTTTTGTCCACATATGGAAGGATGTTTTACATGAACTCGAATTTGATGATATGTTAAAGAATTTAAAATTTTTTATTATTAAAAAGTGGTTTACTTTTTTTTTTTTAAAAAAAAAAAGATGGTAAAAAGGAGAATCATTCTCCTATATAAAGAGTTTGCCATGATAATATTTATGTAGTGTAGGACATACATGATTCTTAATAATTTTTCTTATAAATACATAAGACATCTTTACATCATCAACTACAGGGTGCTTGTGGGGCAATGCTTGGCACATTGGATGATGTACATATGGCTCGTTACTCAAAGTGAGTTGTTCTTTTTAAGTCCTAATTCTTTTGATTGTGGAATTTAATTTCTCTTATGTTAAGTAATTCTAATTTGCAATGCAAATATATGTGTGAAAGACAAATATACAGGATTTAACCAACAAATTGAATATGGCATTTGTGCAATCATGAGCTACAAGTGGTTGAATTGGCTGGCTTGTACCCTTGACGAGTCCTTGTACAGAAGTATCGAGCAAGTGAAGACTGTGAGAAATTTAATAGAAGCTCGAAAAACCTGGATTGAACATAGACTTGACTTTGTAAATGATGGATTTAAGGCAGACAAAAAGGCAATTGATAAGTTAGGCTTTCAAGAGACATTGAATTATGTAGCTCAAACAAAAAGTCTCTCTCAATAGTTTAATTGTCATTGATCATTCTATAATCCAAAGTTTCTCTTCATTTAGATATACTATTGGTGAACTTTGTTATTTGAATATCTTACTTAGTTTAAACACTTGAATGTGTCTTTTTTATTTTTATTTTTTAGTACAAATTCAGTAACCTTTTAAAGAAAAAAATGGAGATCTACCAAATTCAACTATATTCTTTACAAAAGAATACTTAACCTTTTAAGTAATGAGAAACTATGCCTTGAATAATAGTTGTATAGACTTTTGTAAATCAATATGTGATGACAATTTTGAAGAAGAAGATGGGCCTGCAATTTTCAAAATGATTAAACTAATGGCTAAGCAGAATCAATCAGCTTAGAAGTAAGGAAGTCCTTATGTGTAATGCATGATGGACAATCTAATGGCCAAAACTCCGTTAAATCCCTTGCAACCAGCCCAAAAGCATGACTTCATCCGTCAACACGTCAATTGAGAAATCGCTAGTAGCAAATTCAAAATCATTTCATTGCATTTTTAACAAGCGGAAGAATCAAAACAGCAATTTGCTGGAGGAGAACTCTTTCATATCTGTCCATGCTCGCAGAAATAAATAAAACTCCAATTGCGACGACTCCCCTTCGGGACAGGAATTGAATATGCATTTGGCTTGGAACTTGTGCTGGGACTGAAATACAGGGAGCTGAAGGTTCCACAGAAAACCCCAAAATAGACAAATCTAACAACCGTTGTCAAGAAAATCTTTTGTTTGTTCTAACTGATGGGTTCAGGGCCCCCAACCCTCTTGGATTCTACTGAATTTGGCTTCATGAAATCCAAATGTCGTGAACAGAACATACTAGGTGAGTTTTGCATCGGTCAGGGTCGTCCAAAGGATGTCATCGCGGTGGCGTCTGTTAGGTGTTTAAATATTTGTTACTCATGATAGAGATGCAGCATTTTGGTCATGATGGGTCGTCGTTTGAGCATACAAGTGCTTTGCCGGAAAGCAAATCCACTAATATCTTTAGATTCAGTGTAAAGACTATGATTAGGCTTTGTATGTGCTTTAAATATATAGCTATATGTATCATCATCACCATAACGCATAGGATTGTGATGGGTTTGTGTAGTGAGCTGGGGTGCTGGTGACAGCAGGGTTTGGGTGGTTTTTAGTGGTGAAGGCCTTTGTATGAAGCTCTTTCTCAATTAATTTATAATTTATATGTATATATATGACATTTCATCACTGTTCAAAATTAATTTGGAATGGAATCCTCAATTTCATTAAGTTTTTTTTTACTAAATGTATACGTGAATCATGAGTTAAAAAAGACATTCATCTAAATTATAAGTTACATATAATATTATTTATTAATTAACCATGAACCCTACTTTTATGACAACCCTAATCAAAAAGATAGTCTGGAGGTGCTTATTATTGGATGCCTAAATGATGAAATTATTATTTGAAAGAAATAAATTTACCAATCACAACAAGGAAGCATCGCCTAAATAAAAAATAAAATAATTATAAAAAAGTGATTATTGGAAAAGTAGAACAAAGAGGATAAAAGATGAAGCACCCTACAAATATGAATGATTGTTATATGTTCCTAACACTCAACCTCAATCACACATCAATTAAAATCAAATATCCATTTTCTTTACTGACTTACTTTTTAACTCCTTTCTTCACCAACCCCATTATGCCTCTTCCTTACCCTCTTCATTTCTTGGAACAATTTCTTAGAACATTTGGAAAATCTTTGTGGGGTCATTTGTGAAAAGTATTCAGTTATTCTTCTAACTCTCATGCCTTTTTGACTTTGATTAAATTTATTTTCTTAGTTCAAATTTTTGTATGAGGTCATACCTTCTCTAAATGATCTATTGGAACATATGCCTTTGCTTACTAAAGCTGTTGAAAGGGATGATGACTTCGCTAAGTCCCAAGTTTGTGTAACACTGCTCCTTGTTTTGTTGTTTGTATAAGAATCAGAATGCTTTCGACATGTAATCTTAAAGGTATTATAAATTTTTGGCATAAATCGCATCGGGAATCTTTAAAACCAAGTTTCTTTTTGATACGCATGAAGATTCCGTTGAAGTGCTCACGCCCTGCAACTTCTCTATATATACATGTCCACGTTCTAACCCATCATAACCATTAACCATTCCAAAAGCATTTCTTAAGTCGGATCTTCCAAAATTGGTAATCATGCTTCTGTTACTCTAATCGCTTTTACATCGATGCTTCTTTTTTCTTTTTTTCTTTTTAAAGGCATTATATATAAATACGCAGGAAGTTGTTTATTTACGTATGAAACAAAAGAAACGGCCTTCAGCCTTTTCTTTTCCATTTTGTCCTTGCATTTTGTTAAAATCAATACAAAATGTTGGTTGGTATAATAGAGAATCCATCTTTCTTCCGAAAAGAAAAAAAAAATTGTTTATAATATCTAGCAACAGTATTTGTGATGCCATTTTTTTTTTTTTGTGTTGTAACTTGTAATGACTACTTCTGTTGTAAGGAAACATGGCATGAGATTCATGTCAGCAAGATGCAAACCATGGGGATTCAAGTAATCGTTTTTGTATTATCTATTGTAACGAAGTTGTATGTCCATCTTCATTGCATTGATACTTTTGAATGAATTGAAGATTAATTTTATGCTAGTAAATTGAAGCCAAAAATCTCATATAAAATGCTAGGAAATTCAATAAAAATAGAAGTTGTCCACCAAAGGCATTGAAAAAATTTTGAATCATGTTTATTGTGTCAAACATAATTTTTGACGGGACACTTTTTTGCTTAGTTTCTTGTACACATAGCATCCATTGATCATTTTGTTATTTTCTAATTTTTTTTTTAATTTTTGATAATTTAGGATATTCTTATTGTTTATACAAGACTGAGATCATTCAAACGTTATTATTCATTGTTTTCAAGCCAGAAACAAACAGTTCATTAACTTTGATGATAGTTCAAAACTCTGTGTAGATTGCCATAGTATTGCTATCATAGACCATGAGAAATTGAAGCCCATAACTATAAATGTGCAAAAATTCTATGGGGAACTAATATGATGGTTAATGAAGATATTCCTCCTTAATAATTAAAAATGTGCAAAAATTATGTGGGGAACTAAGTATGATAGTTGACCGAGATATTTCCACTTTTCTCGTCAATAAGCATATGCTTCACAAGCATGATCTTCATTTGAAGGAATGACAATATGTGTGAGATTATTGTTTATAGTAATTACTCTTTAGTCATTTCATTTTCTTATCTCTCTAATCAATTTTTATCCTTTTTAATCCTAACCATGAGGAATGACTAAGATTATTAAAGCTCTAGCTTGGAGTAGCATTTTCCTGATTTCTTGGTTGGCCATTTGTGCATTCTCCATGATTGCCAAGGCTATAAAAATCATATGATTTCTTGTGGTTCATACTGACTTTACAATTCAATGAGTAGCGCACAACCTGCCATAACTATGCATAATTTATGATGGGACTCTTTTTTATTAATTTCCATTTTCCTTATTCAGTAGAAAAAGTAGAAGAAAGAACTGGTTAGGCTTCATTTTTGGATGATGCAATGTGCACACACAATGTTCCTTTTCACATCCATCCAATTTACTAATTAACTTGGTACATGAAATAGCTAAAAACTTTAACTTTTTTTTTTAAAAAAAAAAAAACTTGAGCAAGGAAATATTTAGGATGATCACTAATAGAGGCACCTTAATTTGAATTTCTCAATTTACTTCGACTCTTTAGGAAACTGCAATTTGATCAATGCAGGAAGCTTGGCTAGCTCCACCTAAGGCTTCCCAACATAATTCTTCTAAACTTTTTATCACAATTGTCCACGTTCTTGTTGTTTGGATCCTTAACAATAAAAGACACACCAACATATTTCTAGTAAGATAGATATATCCATCGAGATTAATATAAATGTGCAAACTAGAACCAAGGCAATTATATTAATGCAACAGAACACTAATTGCATTTGCTTCCTCAATCGGCCATGACATCACAGTTGTAAGTCCTTGGAACTAAAATAAATTTACAAAAGTTGTGCATGTGAATTCAGAAAATTGCATAAGAGACTTGACCTAGAAGATCACAGAAATTAGTCTTTTCACTCAAAGTTGACATAAATGTTTCAACAAATCAAGTAAGTGTGCACACGTCCATCCAAGTCACCAATTAACTTGGTATACTAACATGACATACTAATTAACAATGTGTTTTGATTTATTTTTCATTAAAAAGAAAGCCCACAAATATTTAAAGAGTATATTGGGCCAATCTATTAAGAATATAAAATAACCACAATTTAGCAAATTACTTGTCACATGCATATTGAACCATCCATGGTATTTCACTAGTCTTACTTTGCAATTTAAATTGAGGACATTTCATAAAGCTACATTCCCATGTGTGAAAATAAAATACAATATCGTTAAATTTTTATTTATTGAAGGGGTGTGAATTGCTTCACACAAAATATCAATATCTTTGAAGAAGTCAACCTTACTTGGAATAGTGAAGATGTTGATTTGTTATCCAAATTGCCATAAGATATGGGATGCTAAAGAGCATAAACAACCAAAGTTGTAAACCAATTTTAAACATTATAAGTAATGGTCAAAATGGTCAAAATGTTATTATCACAGTCTATAAATTCATAAATAACATAAAGGTACTAAAGATTAAGTTCTGTTAAAAGGTTAGTTCAAACCCAACCATGGAAAATATTGAAGCCTACAAACTTGTTTGCAAATTGCTATTAATTCAAGCTATTAATAATTTGTTGGATGGACTCTTTTTTTTAAAAAAATTATCTAAGTATTTAAAATTTAGATAATTTATTAACATTTTTGGCTTAAAAGTAGGCAATCCATTTACCCATGCACCCTTTTTTTATATAGAAAAAATGACCCTAGTAGTTTTTACTTTAAAAAGAAAAAATTGAGTAGCACTAGATGCCCAGCCCATCAAAATAGTTATGGCTTACCCTAGAATTTGGGCTCGAGGGAGTTCAAATATTGGCCATTGGGCTCAAATAACATGCTCATTGCAGCCCAAAGTTCCTATACTTGTTGAGTTCTGGTTTAATAATTTCTTTTTTTCTCCTCAACAAGCAAATCATCATAATAGCCCAAAGCTGCTAAAACTTTCCATTTCTTTTTCCTTTTTCCCCTTCTTTTGCTATTCTTAATATGTTCTCCTCGATTGTGGATTCCAAATAATGATATGCTCGTGTTAGCCTCTTCATAGTCTGAATTGTTATTAATAATATTTATAAAAAAAAAATAAAATTATAAGGAGATCCATGATTTCTGCTACCAAAAGACAACCCATTTTTCAATATTAGCTTAAGTAATCTCTCAGGCCAAAGATGATCATTTCACCTAGCATTATCATTCTTCACCACCAATTTTGTATAGTGATTTGGCTAAGTTGAGTAGTTCTCGATTATCTAACACATGCTAAGGTAGGCGTCTGCCTTAAATATGAACACAACACACACCACCCAAGTCCAAACTCCACACTCAAAAACAGAACCAGTCTCATTGATGTCATCCACTCCCGCTACAAAGATTAGTTGACGGCGACCTAAAGGCCCATACAAGTTATGCCAAGCCGACAAGTTTTTCACTGATCTCCTACAGCTTTTGAGCCTTTTGTATGTCACTAGCTTCATGGTACAACTGGTTTTCGAATGAGGCTAAACATTAACTACAAATCAACAAATCAACAAAATTCTTAGAACTAAGTTACATAAGATGTCATTTCACAAACAAAATGAAATATTCTTGGATTTTGATCTCACTTGCAAAATAATTCCAAAAGTAATGCCTACAGCTTAAAAAAGTTACATAAGATACCCTCATACATGAACAGAAATTGATGTTAAAACCTTGAACATGATGCAATGAAATAGTGCCTATAATATAATAGTCACCTCACTCCAACTATTATTTGGAATTCTTCTTTCATCAAGCGAATCATATAGCTGTGGAAATCATACTTCAGAGAGAGGTTGTGATTCTGCCATCATAAGGAAAAAAACAGAAAAGAAGTAAATATGCATTAAGCATAAGACAAGTTTTACATTGCAAAATGCCTAACCAGTTTAAATATTGCTAGTGAAGACATGAGAAGAAACCAGATTTTATCATGTCATAAATGCAACACATATGACTGCAGAAAACTGTAATTTCTGAAAATCATAATAGATTTCCAGATTGGAAGCGAAGAAATTCAACATTCTGAGTACCACTAACATGATAAGCATGCAAAACCTTTTCAAGACATACTACCTGAAAATGATTAAAAATCCTAACCAAAACAACTCAATACAATCCTATAACTGTAGGATTGTCATCAAAACATGTCATGGATGGATATCATACTCCCCTAGATGACTGGAAATGTCTAAAAATAACTGTTTATCCAACAAATATTTGAACAAAGCATAAATCGTTCTTCAACATGATTTAAGAGTTCCTCTTTTTTTTTTTTTGGTGAAGATTAATAGACATGCAAACTGTTCGGTGAATTTTAAATACAAGTGAACATGTTGAACAAGTAATATAATGATAAGAAAAGTATCGTCCCACGAAGATTGGTGAATACTAAACTAATTAAATACTAATGATGAATAAATCCTAAAATTTATCTAGCAAATCAAAATATTGTTGATGATGAATTAAAATTTAAAACTTTCAAAAAGAAAACTCAAGACTAATTAAAATTGAATCCAAGTAAGAAAAATCAAGATGAGAAACATGTTAGAGCTTCCGATTTCACCATAACTACTAGATATGAATTTTTATAGTTTATGCCTACAAGAATGATATTACCCATGTGATGGCGGAACTTCCTAATTTATTTACTATCCTATGTCTAGGTATAGCAAACCTATTTAGTTCATTAATTCACTATATCTCTATATGTGAATTGAAACAAACCAAATGCATTAAGATTTGTGAATATTCTTGGTTTACAATAAATCTTTCGATCATCTTATCACCAAAAGCCACACAAATAACATGGTATATGTCTATCCACATTTAATTCATGGTTATATATTATAAGAAGCAATTGCATATTATTACCTTTCAGTCTCAAATATGCACATCAAATCATTCAAGTGGTGGTCAATCACTTAAAAGCATTAAGCATAATAATATATAACTCACATAAATAAAATATCTTGCAAAACATAAAAACTTATAAAATTCACATCATCATAGTTAGGCTACATCTTCGCTCTAACAAAAGAAGTTTAGAACATAATAAAATAACAAACCAAAGCAATAGTAGAAATTAAGCAAAACATCTTAAAAAAAAAACAGGAAAGTTGTCACCACACTGTCTTTTCTTTAAGAATTCTTTACAGAATTCCTATAATTCAAGAATGATAAGAAGTAGAGGGAAGCTTTCGCGCCTCTATTTATCTTTTTCTTTCTTGGTTTTCTCTTTCTTCTCTCACTTTTTCTCTCTTCCTTGGTTGATTTCGGCGGCAACACACGGCTTCTTCTTCTTTTCTCTCTCTTCTCTCTCTTCTCTCTCCTATTCTCCTCTACTCTTGTGCGGCGCCTTCTCCTCCCCTTTTAATTCACGTTCCTTTGCCTTTTTATTCTATCTTGGGATACGTGCCCTAAGATTCTCCCTTAATAATTCACTTTTTTGCCCCTTTTCCTTTATTTCCTTTCTTGTCCTTTTTTTTTTTTGTCCTTTTCCTCCTCTTTTGCTGCTTTACACGTTGCCTCCTCTTTTCTTCTTTTGACTTCTTTTTCTTTCCTTGTCTTCTTCACGTGCCTTTTTGTAACTTTCTCTTCCTTTATTTCTTTTGCTCTTTTGGGGTTTGCTGCATAAATAACACCAGTTTACATAAATATATCAAAACTTAAATATTATCTTATAAAACTTGTATTATTTATATCCTAAAATAGTCAAAATAACTCTATAAAAATAGAGTGATCAAAACCCCCAAACTTGACATTTTGTTAGTCCTCGAGCAAAAGTAAGAGATAATAGTTTTAGACAAAACCCTTTCTTGAAATTCACTCAAAATTGCTCAACTTAACAATTCAAAGAAAAAATATAGCTTTCATGCAAACACAACAATTGTTCATAAGATAAGATAGACTCTTAACTATGTTGACCATGTTCATATGTGTGAGTGTGAGTCCTTATCTTTTCAACTATATGCACTCTAAATAGATCTACATTAATATGCAATCTCTCAAAATCTTTAACCAAACCTCATAGGTTTGCTTTTCATTCCTCTCTCCACTAATGTAGGCCAATCATATAACCAAGAATCAATAGGACTTTTATAAGCTTGTAATGTAAGGCTGGGCTAGGGGTAAGATGAAAGTCATTTAGGCTAAATTCACCTATGAACACATTGCTTTCTAGGATCTAATTTAAGCTTTTGTCACTTCCTTTCTTTGCTTTCTTCTTCTTCTTCTTTTTCTTTTTCTTTTTTTTTGCAAATGATCTTTCTATCACAAATTCTCTTATTTATTTCTTCCCAAAAATACTTGATTTCACTTGGATTTCGACACTCACAAAAGTCACAATCATGCTTGCAATCATAAAGCAAGTAGTAGGACTAGAAATGTAATCATTATAATCTTATCTTGTTGATGACATCCAACTACTGTGCAAAAGTCAATTTCTAAACCTTTAGTTGCTTGAATTTGACAATAAGCAATAAGAGAATTCCATTCTTAGACAAATGTTGCATTTCCTTTTTTTTTTTTTTTGCATTCACAAAAGCAACATATTATGCTACATAATCATTGCAATTAATATCCTTCCCATATAACATCCTTCCCTTCGACTTCTCTTTCACTCAAAATCAACATGTTCAAGGGTGCGGGACGAAAAGATAATTTATCAAAGGCTCAAAGGTATATATATGTGGGTGTCAAAATAAAAAAATGGATATAAATCAAGGCTCAGCGGGGTGACTAGTGATAAATAAATAAGGTTGGCTTGAAAGGCTCAAACGATCCAAAGAATGGCCTAAATCATTTTCTCAATTAGATGCAGCCTAGGATTTCGCCTCAAGAGAAAATCAAACAAATTCTAAGATTCAGGTGAGATCTAAGAAAATCACATACTTCACATGAATGTTCTCTAGAGATACACACAATTTAAAAAATGAAGGACTTTTAGTGCTTAATAAATGAATCAACATAATCAGAATCACACTTAACTCACATCACAATTGTAGGTTTGAACAGAATCTACATCTTCCTAAGAATCGCTAAGAATTCAAAACAAAGGGTTTAATCATGACATGAGAAAAATTCAATTAGATTTAGCAAGAAAAGATTTATTTTCCCACACCCAAACTTGAATGGAGCATTGTCCTCAATGTAAAAAGAAATAAAGCAAAAATAAAGGTAAAATAGGAATGAGAAAACTCCCCTGATAGTAGGTGATAGCCATAGAAAGCTTTGAGGAGATGGTGGTGACAAAATTTTCAACAAAAGAACCAATAAGATGCTTGGGTTGCCTCCCAAGAAGCGCTTGCTTTATAGTTTTCAGCCAAACTATCTTCAATGTTGCTACTCAAGGAGGAAGAAGATCAATGGTAGTCTTCTGCATATTGACTCCCTCAAAGTAGGGCTTCAAACGATGACCATTCACCTTAAACGTGCCTTGGGTGTCATTTGAAACTTCTATTGCTCCATATGGGAATACCTTAGTGACTATGAAAGGGCCAGACCATCGAGACCGCAATTTACCTGGAAACAATTTAAGACGAGAATGATAAAGTAATACTTTTTGGCCAACCACAAACTCTCTCCTTAATATGTGTTTGTCATGCCATCTTTTTGTCCGCTCCTTGTATATTTTGGCATTTTCGTAGGCCTCATCTCGTAATTCCTGCAATTCATTCAGCTGCAACAATCGAGTTTCACCTGCAGACTGCATATCAAAGTTCAAAAATTTCAAAGCCCAATATGCTTTATGCTCTAATTCTACCGGTAGATGACAAGCCTTCCCAAACACTAGCCTAAAAGGAGACATTCCAATTGGTGTTTTGAATGCTGTTCTATAGGCCCAAAGTGCATCATCAAGTTTCATTGACCAATCTTTCCTTGAGGCATTCACAGTTTTTTCCAAAATTCTCTTAATTTCCCTATTTGATATCTTAACTTGACCACTAGTCTGAGGGTGATAAGGGGTAGCAATCTTATGGGTAACCCCATACTTACCCAAAAGTGCTTCAAATTGTTTGTTGCAAAAATGGGTCCCTCTATCACTTATGATTGCCCTAGGAGTGCCAAAACGGGTAAAAATATTTTTCTTTAAGAATTTAACCACAACTTTAGCATCATTTATAGGCAATGCTACTGCTTCTACCCACTTAGACACATACTCAACAGCCACCAAAATATACATATTTCCATAAGAAGGTGGAAAGGGTCCTATGAAGTCAATACCCCAAACATCAAATAACTCACACACAACAACATTGTTTAGAGGCATCTCATGTTTCCTAGAAATATTTCCAGTTCTTTGACATTGATCACATGCAACTACATATGAATATGCATCTCTAAAAAGTGTAGGCCAATAAAATCCAGACTGTAAAACCTTAGCTGCAGTTCTGGTGGCACCAAAATGACCACCAGCTTCTCTAGCATGACAATGGTGTAGGATACTAGCCATCTCTTCCTCAGGAACACATCTCCTTATAACCTGGTCTACACATACTTTAAACAAGAAAGGCTCTTCCCAAAAATAATGTTTGAGGTCAGAAAAGAATTTTTTTCTTTGTTGATATGACATTTCAGGAGGAAGAACATTACTTACCAAATAATTGACAAAATCAGCATACCAGGGAATTTGGATGGATTGGAGCGCAAAAATGTTTTCGTCGGGAAATTCTTCCATAATCGGTTGATCTTCTTCCTTTAGATTGGGAATTCTGGACAAATGATCTGCAACTAGATTTTCAGTCCCTTTCTTATCCTTGATCTCCAAATCGAACTCTTGTAGCAAGAGAATCCACCTTATTAACCTAGGTTTTGATTCTTTCTTTTCAAGTAGATGCTTGAGAGCAGAATGGTCAGAATAAACAATAACTTTGGAACCAATTAGATAAGAACAAAATTTATCAAATGCAAATACTACTGCCAAAAGTTCTTTTTCTGTTGTTGAATAATTCAATTGTGCACCTGACAAGGTTCGACTGGCATAGTGATTGGTCTGAAAAACTCCATTCTTCCGTTGTCCCAAAACAGCTCCTACTGCAAAATCACTAGCATCACACATTAGCTCAAAAGGTAAGTCTCATTCTGGTGCTGCCATGATTGGTGCTGATATTAACTTTTCCTTTAAAGTGTTAAAAGCCTGCAAGCATTCATCAGAAAAGTTATATTTCACATCTTTAACCAACAAACTTGAAAGAGGTCTAGCGATTTTAGAAAAATCTTTTATGAATCGCCTATAGAATCCTGCATGCCCTAAAAAGCCTTTAACAAGTTTCACTGATGTTGGTGGGGGCAGTTTTGCAATGACCTCCACTTTAGCTCGATCAACCTCTAATCCTTTTTTAGATATCTTATGCCCAAGCACTATTCCTTCCTGCACCATAAAATGACATTTCTCCCAATTCAAAACAAGGTTAGTCTCCTCACACCTTTGTAAGACCCTTGCTAAATTATCTAAACAAATGTCAAATGATGAACCAAATACAGAAAAATCATCCATGAAAATTTCAATGAATTTTTCAACCATATCAGAAAAAATGGCCATCATGCATCTCTGAAAAGTGGCTGGTGCATTACAAAGACCGAAGGGCATTCTTCTAAAAGCAAAGGTACCATAAGGACAAGTGAAAGTGGTTTTCTCTTGATCTTCTGGTGCAATGTGAATTTGATTATACCCTGAATACCCATCAAGAAAGCAATAAAATTCATGTCCTGCAAGTCTTTCTAACATTTGATCAATAAATGGTAAAGGGAAATGATCTTTTCTAGTGGCATCATTTAGTTTTCTATAATCTATACACACACGCCATCCAGTAACTGTCCTAGTTGGAATCAATTCATTATTATCATTTCTTTGAACAGTCATACCTCCCTTCTTTGGAACAACTTACACAGGACTTACCCAGGGACTATTAGAGATAGGATAAATGATCCCTGCATCAAGCAACTTGATTACCTCAGCCTTCACCACTTCTTGCATCTTTGGATTTAATCACCTTTGAGGTTGAACAGTAGCTTTGTACTGCTCTTCCATCAAAATCTTGTGCATGCAAAGTGAAGGACTAATTCCCTTGATGTCAGCTATTTTCCATCCAATTGCTCCTTTATGCTCTCTCAACACCTGAAGTAATTTCTCTTCCATTGATTTTGTCAAAGAAGAAGATATAATTACTGGCAAAGTAGAAACTTTATCTAAATAAACATATTTCAAATGAGAAGGTAAGGGCTTGAGTTCAAAAGTTGGGGGCTCTTCAATTGATGGCTTAGGTTTTGTCATATGTTGTCCCAACTCCTCAAACTTTGTTGCCTTTTGCTGTGAATATGGTGGATTTACTTCCATGAGATTGGCATAATCCTGTATTTCTTCACTTTCAATTTCCTCATTCTTTGGGTGAACCAAGCATGCTTCAAGTGGATCCTTGAAAACCTTTTCTTGAAAAATCTTATTCACAAACTTATCAATTGTCTCAACCCTAAAGCAAGAACTATCATCAGATGGATGTTTCATAGCAGTAAAAACATTAAAAGTGACAGAATCATTTTGAACTCTTAATATTAACTTCCCTTGTTGTACATCAATCAAAGCTCTTCCTGTTGCTAGAAAAGGTCGACCTAAGATAAGTGGTACCTCAAAGTCTTCCTCCATGTCAAGTACTATAAAATCTACAGGAAAAATGAATTTGTCAACTTTTACCAATACATCTTCTACAATGCCCCTCGGATATTTAATTGATCGATCAGCCAATTGTAGGGACACTGTGGTTGGCTTCACTTCACCCAATCCTAATTTCCTGAAAACAGAAAAAGGCATTAGATTAATACTAGCTCCTAAATCACATAATGCCTTATCAAAGTGAGAATCTCCAATAGTACAAGGAATTGTAAAACTCCCTGGATCTTTTAATTTTGGAGGCAGTTTGTTTTGTAAGATGGCTGAGCATTCTTCAGTTAGCTTCACAGTTTCATACTCTTCCAGCTTCCTTTTGTTTTTCAATATCTCCTTAAGAAATTTTGCATAACTGGGCATTTGAGCTAATGCATCTGCAAAAGGAATGTTAATATGCAATTTTTTAAATACATCAAGAAATTTAGAAAACTGCTTATCTATTTTATGTTGCTGGAGTCTCTGAGGAAATGGAACTGGAGGCACATAAGGCTTGGGATTATCAGGGAATAATGTCCTCTTGGTTGCCTCATCAGGCTGCGTGCTAACATCATCTTCCTTATCCCTGACATTTTCCTTCTCAACATCATCTTTTCCCACTTGTTTGCCATTTCTCAAGGTTATTACCTTTGCATCTTCTATAGGATTCTTCTCTGTGCTACTTGGCAATGAACCTTGTTGTCTTCCAGAAATCATATTAGCCAACTGACCTATTTGCACCTCTAAATTTCGAATTGAAGCTTCTTGGTTTTGCATTCTTGTTTCGTTGTTCTGTAACATCTTGGCAACCATTTTCTCTAAGTTAGGCTTCTTTTCTTCTGGTTGCCTGAACCCTGGTGGTGGCCTCATTGCATTAGAATTACTCCATGAAAAATTTGGGTGGTTACGCCATCCCGGATTGTAAGTGTTGGAGTATGGATTATTTTGTGGCCTATTTGAATTTCCAACATAATTAGCATCTTCGCTACCCTGTGCAAAGGTGTTACCTACTTGGCACTCTATGCTTGCATGTCCTCCACCACAATGATCACATAATATGTTCTGAATCCTCATGACTGGAGTACTCAGGTTATCTATTTTCTTGTTGAGTTTTTCAATTTGTGCATACATTGCAGTGTAAGCATCTACTTCATGAATTCCACTAGCTTTCCTCACTGGTGACCTCTCAGTAGGCCATTGATAACTATTATTTGCCATTTCCTCCAAAAGATCATATGCTTCTTCTGGTGTCTTATTGTTCAAAGCCCCTCCTGCAGCTGCATCAAGCATAAAACGAAGATTTGTACTAGACCCGTTATAGAAAGTTTGTACTTGTAACCATGTGGGTAGTCCATGTTGTGGACATCTTCTTAAAAGCTCTTTGAATCTTTCCCAAGCTTCATATAATGATTCATTGTCCATCTGCATAAAAGCGGTAATATCGTTACGCATTTTGGCAGATTTTGCTGGAGGAAAGAACTTACTAAGAAATTTCTGAGCCAAATCATCCCATGTTGTAATTGATCCTGCAGGAAGAGAAGAAAGCCAACTTTTAGCTTTGTCTTTTAAAGAAAATGGGAATAGCCTTAATCTAACAGCATCATCTGTGACTCCATTGTATTTAATCATGTCACAGATTTCAAGAAAAGCATCAATGTGAGCATTTGGATCATCGTTTGGTAGCCCACTAAATTGCACAGAATTTTGAAGCATCTGAATGAGTGCTGGCTTGATTTCAAAATTGTTTGCTTGAATTGTAGGCCTTTTAATGCTTGATGTGGCACCCTGAACTATTGGTGCAACATATTCTTTTAGAAGCTTGCGTGCATCATCATTCTCCGCCATTTTTCTAACTTCACTTCTTTGTTCTCTTAACTCTTTTTGTTGCCTTCTGACTGTGCGTTTAATTTCTGGGTCAAGATTAACAAGTTGTTCTTTTTGGCTACGAGTCATACACGTCAGCAACACTCCTGAAAAGTAGCAACTAAAAAAAATGATTGATTTTTTGTTTTTAAAGGAAAAATAACAATAATAAAGCAAAAGAAAAATAAAATCTAACAAAACAAAACAAAACAAAAGAAAAAAAATTATTTTTTTTTAACAAAATAAAAACTAGATTAAACTTAGAATTATTCGGTATTAATATTAATCAGTAGTAAAACAACCAATCCCCGGCAACGGCGCCAAAAACTTGTTCGGTGAATTTTAAATACAAGTGAACATGTTAAACAAGTAATATAATGATAAGAAAAGTATCGTCCCACGAAGATTGGTGAATACTAAACTAATTAAATACTAATGATGAATAAATCCTAAAATTTATCTAGCAAATCAAAATATTGTTGATAATGAATTAAAATTTAAAACTTTCAAAACGAAAACTCAAGACTAATTAAAATTGAATCCAAGTAAGAAAAATCAAGATGAGAAACATGTTAGAGCTTCCGATTTCACCATAACTACTAGATATGAATTTTTATAGTTTATGCCTACAAGAATGATATTACCCATGTGATGGCGGAACTTCCTAATTTATTTACTATCCTATGTCTAGGTATAGCAAACCTATTTAGTTCATTAATTCACTATATCTCTATATGTGAATTGAAACAAACCAAATGCATTAGGATTTGTGAATATTCCTGGTTTACAATAAATCTTTCGATCATCTTATCACCAAAAGCCACACAAATAACATGGTATATGTCTATCCACATTTAATTCATGGTTATATATTATAAGAAGCAATTGCATATTATTACCTTTCAGTCTCAAATATGCACATCAAATCATTCAAGTGGTGGCCAATCACTTAAAAGCATTAAGCATAATAATATATAACTCACATAAATAAAATATCTTGCAAAACATAAAAACTTATAAAATTCACATCATCATAGTTAGGCTACATCTTCGCTCTAACAAAAGAAGTTTAGAACATAATAAAATAACAAACCAAAGCAATAGTAGAAATTAAGCAAAACATCTTAAAAAAAAAACAGGAAAGTTGTCACCACACTGTCTTTTCTTTAAGAATTCTTTACAGAATTCCTATAATTCAAGAATGATAAGAAGTAGAGGGAAGCTTTCGCGCCTCTATTTATCTTTTTCTTTCTTGGTTTTCTCTTTCTTCTCTCACTTTTTCTCTCTTCCTTGGTTGATTTCGGCAGCAACACACGGCTTCTTCTTCTTTTCTCTCTCTTCTCTCTCTTCTCTCTCCTATTCTCCTCTACTCTTGTGCGGCGCCTTCTCCTCCCCTTTTAATTCACGTTCCTTTGCCTTTTTATTCTATCCTAGGATGCGTGCCCTAAGATTCTCCCTTAATAATTCACTTTTTTGCCCCTTTTCCTTTATTTCCTTTCTTGTCCTTTTTTTTTGTCCTTTTCCTCCTCTTTTGCTGCTTTACACGTTGCCTCCTCTTTTCTTCTTTTGACTTCTTTTTCTTTCCTTGTCTTCTTCACGTGCCTTTTTGTAACTTTCTCTTCCTTTATTTCTTTTGCTCTTTTGGGGTTTGCTGCATAAATAACACCAGTTTACATAAATATATCAAAACTTAAATATTATCTTATAAAACTTGTATTATTTATATCCTAAAATAGTTAAAATAACTCTATAAAAATAGAGTTATCACAAATCCAATTGACAATATTAAGAGTGACTCATATTTAGACATAATTAATAAATCAAATGTGTAATCCGTGGAGACCAGAACAACAGGAGAACTAACAACTCTAAATGTCCAAAAATGACATCAACGGATGTCAAACTGAAGTCATGCTTCGCATGTCTTAACTTATAGCTTACCATGATGAAGCCCTTACGGAGTGCTAGGTAATCAGCACGAACAACTGAACATCCAAATTGCCTAAAGAAACATGCCTGCAATATTATGAAATTGTAAATCTTACTGTGAAAAACGTTATATCACCACAAAAACTTCAAATAGGTGCATGGGGTATGAGGAGTACTTAAAATAAAGTAAGATAAAAAACAAGGGATAAACAATCGTGTCTACAGCAAGAATGAAAAAAATTGGAAACAACATGGTGGGTGGTGAAGAGAAAGTATATATTTTCCTGGCAGTTACCACAAGGTGTCTAACTTATTGCACTGACAAACAGTAAACATTCTTCACTAAAATTTTGTAGATGGCAAAAGATTAGAGAACCCCTTGCACCCATAGATGACTTTACAGCTAGACTTGGTACAAAGTTAGCAATTCTCGTGTTTAAATTAAATCTCATCATTTCAACTGACAGAAACATATTATCAAAGTTTCTTTTCCCACTCCCAGAAACCCTGTAATTATCTCCCTCCAAAGATAATTTAATCAAGAAAAAAATGCAATACACAAGTAGCTGAGTCAAGGCACCCACGTATCTAAAATAAAGCAATCTAATTCTCCACAACTAAATCAGATTTTGTTAATCCTATTTTGTTGATTAAATATTACCAAATAATTTTTTTTTTCTTTTTTATAACTTTCTGTTTTTAAGCATCACTCTATTCTTAAAGTAAAGTATAGTGCAACAAATAAAAGAAAGTCATGACCTACCATCCAAATAAAGAAACTATTCGTGATCATAGGGTTTGATGCATGAGACTAGACAAATGTTAATTGTCTTTGCAATGTCTACTCTCTTGTGATTTTTGTTTCAAAATAAACATATTATAAATTCCCAATATATTTTGAGAAAAAAACACGATTAGAGAGAATACAATAGTAATGCTAATCGTAACAACTCAAATATACAACTCTATCAAGAATAAGCATGGCCAAAGAACAAAACTAATCACTATATAACTACTAAGATACTCCAAAATTATGTCAACATATTAACAATAGTTCCTTAGATAGTATTAGGATTTGGAATAATACGTCATCTAATCTCCTTTTTTTCCCCTTTTAGTAAGGATGAAAAATAATAAATTTACAAAGGGGTTTGCTCCATGCATCCCAAGCCCTAGACAAAAAAACTGCAAAAGGGAAAGAAAAACTAGCTTATAAAGTCTTTAAAATCTATAAAAAAAATAAAATTAAAAAAAAATCAAAGTATCAACTAAGTCAAACATTGAATTGAAAGGAAACCATAAAAGAAGCAACTTAATTTTATGCTGTGGAAGCTCAACACATCAAATGTCCCACTGTTTAGCAGTAAATACAGAGCATAAGGCACTGAGGTACCATATCTGAAATCAGCTAGTACCTACTTAGCAAAGCTTCATCAATATACTGACAACCCCACAACTGTTCTAGGCCTCATCCACTATAACAACCAATTAACAAAAAAGTGACCAAAGCTATCTGGGAACATCGCATTGAAGTAATGGTAAACCAGTCCCACTGTTTCTTTAACTTGTAAATCAATTATACCTTGTTTCCACTTAAGATGATTATCCACTGTACTATATTCCCTAGAGCTGTAGGCGAGAGAGGCCAATCTTATGGGACAGCTATGCCCATCAACCACTCTCTCCCAAAGAGACAAGATTAAGAATAAGATGTGGAAATGAATAAAGGGTACTTGGACGGAATAGCATTAACCTATGCCTACAATCCTTATTTCCAAGTTCCCAGAAGATACAGAAAGAATTAGTCGAGTCCTTTAATTGCATCACATGGAAAATTTGCCTAGGAAAGAAAGTGTAAGAACTTTCCCGGTCAACAGCACTTGGGACATTGAAAGGTTTAGGAGAGGGTCGGTGCGGTTGATTAATGCTTCATTATCAGCATGTACGTAGGAGGAGGGTCAATTTTTTTGACTGGGTTGTGTACTGCTGATATCAATGGAACGGACTCCTAAATTTGCCTGGCTCTAACTCAGATCACGGAGTTGGGTGCTTCTTAATAAGCGCTGCGGAAGACTATTTTCTCGTCGAGATGATGTGATACCGCATTGGAAGTCGGACAGGATTATTTTGCATAATGGTGTGACTGACGCCTCTTTCCATGTCCAAATGCAGTGAAGACATTCTCCGTGTCTGAACATCCGGAATAGATGAAACCCGTACGTGAACTTCATTTTCGTCCGGGGCGAAACGACGCCATTTAAGTTGACATTCTGTCACGGATTTGGATTTCTAACCCAAATAGTTGGAAACGAGTCATAGTTCGGCTTCAATACTACTTTATCACAGGTTTAGAATTCTCATTTTAAAAAACTAACAAAATAATTTAACCATGTAAAAGAACCCACGGCATTGACATATTAGAATGGAACCCAATACCACAATAAGCGACATCAAAGTCAAATCATGACCCAACTTAATGCCTTGCAATCGTTAGTAGCAAATTCAAAATCATTGAATTTTGAATATTTAGGAAGATTGAAAATTTCCAGCATACATAATTTGCTTACCAAAATTGACTTCTTTTCCTTATCAGATATACTAATTGAAACAACCTATTATTTGGTTGTAGAAAAATACATGGCAATTGTGGACATTAGTAGTAAAGCAAGACGTAGAATATTAACATGGATTAGAATAGATGATTACAGAATTTGGTGAATTATGAGGCAAAAAAGAAAAAATTAAATACAGAATAATTGTTTCAAATTATTTTGATTTAAATGCTTAATATTGTGGCTCCGTTATAAAAGGTTTAATAAAACTAATTTTCCGAAAAAGGAGAGAAAAGAAATTCCCGAGAAAAAGAGAACTTTAAAAAACTACCCACACAAAAATGCAACATATGATTCAAAATTATATTTCTTACCTACCTATCCTTTATCTAATAATGACATATAACAAATTGATTCTCAAATCATATATTTAAAAATTAGATTCTTAACAACAAATTATATATTTGAAGATTGACTTTCAATTATAAGTTGGTATTGTTAAGGTATTGCCCATGTTCTCTAAAATAATAATAATAAGAATACTAAAATTATAAGTTTGTATTATGACTACAAAGCCAAATAAAGGAAATGGTGTAAAGAAAACAAGTGGAATTAACGTTATATATTGACTTTTGAAAATTTACTCCAATTTTTTAGAGAAGATATACTTGAATATATACTTATAAGTGAATTATATCTTGTATTCTTTTTAACTAATGTTTTCAACAATAATTCTTTGCTAATAAGGAAAGGAAAAAAAATAAAAAAGGAAATTGTCCTAATTATAGAAGACAAGCGTTAGTAAAATATCATTATTGGTGACCAAAAAAATCCTCTCTCTTTAAAACCAAATTTCCTTTTGATACGCATGAATATTCCGAACAAATACTCATGCCGCTGCAACTTCTCCGTCATAATCGGTAACCGTCCTATAAGCATATCTTAAGTTCGATCTCCCAAAATTGGTAATCATGCTTTTTCGTTTTTGTTTTTGTTTCTCTTGTCGCTTTTGTATTGATGCTTCTTTTTTTGTGAAGGCATTACATATATACGCACGAAGTCTCTCATACGAAGTTGTTTGTATGTATATATATGAAACCAAAGAAAAGTTCTTCATTCCCTGTTCTCACTTTTTCAGTGCTGGATATCTCCGGCGCCGGCTTCGCAGTTTCCCAGTGAAAACTTAGGTTATGGAAACACCCTACGGTGGAGCTTTGATGGAAGACATTGCAGTAATGAGTGGCGACAAAGTGATTTTGAGAGGGTTGAAATTCCATGGATATCATGGGGTGAAGCCAGAAGAAAGGAATCAGGGTCAGAAGTTCTTGGTGGATGTTGATGCCTGGTTGGATCTTCAGCAGGCTGGTAATTCTGACTGCTTGTCAGATACTGTTGGTTACACCGAGATTTATCAAATAGTTAGAGAAGTTGTGGAAGGACCTGCACAGAATCTTCTAGAGTCGGTGGCTCAGCTGATCGCGTCGACCACCTTCACAAAGCACCCACAGATTTCTGCTTTACGTGTTAAAGTTACAAAGCCTCATGTTGCTCTTCCTGGTTCTGTTGACTCGCTGGGGGTCGAGATTCTGAGATCCCGAAGGGTAGATGCACCAAACTAAGCCTTTTCTTTTCCATTTTGTCCTTGCATTTTGTTAATATCAATGCAATATGTAGGTTGGTATAATGGAGAAGCCATCTTTCATCGGAAAAAAAAAATAATTGATTACAATTTCTAGCATCGGCATTTGTGATGCCATTTTTTTTTTTGTGTTGTAACTCGTAATGATTATTTTTGTTGTAGAAAAACATGGCGCGGGATTCATGTCAGCAAGATGTAAACCATGAAGATTCAAGCAATCGTTTTTGTGTTATTTGTTGTAACGAAGTCGTATGTCCATCTCCATTGCATTAATACTTTTGAATGGTTTGAGCATTAATTTTATGTTAGTAAATTGAAACTAGAAATCTCATATACAATGCTAAGGAATTCAATAAAAAGAGAAGTTAGTCCACCAAAAGGCATTGAAAAAACTTCTTGAGAAAACCACATATGGCTAGTTGCTGTAGAAGAATATGTTGTTTATTGTTTACTTTAGTGGACAACTGGTAAGAAATAAGATATAATTTACATGATTTTCTTTTTCTTGCAGATGCCTCCTTTTGAGAAAGATATAATTTTGGGTGGTACCTATTGTGCCAAACATAATTTTGATGGGACTCTTTTTTGTCTAGCTTGTCGTACACATCAGGTCCATTCATCATTTTGTTATTTTCTAAAACTTTTTTACTTTTGGATTATTTATGATATTCATATTGTTTATATATGACTGAAATTTTTCAAATATTATTATTCATTGTTTTCAGGCCAGAAATAAACATTTTATTGACTTCGATGATGGTTGGAGACTTTGCTTAGATTGCTATAATATTGCTATCATGGATCAGGAGAAAATAAAGCCCATAATTAAAAATGTGCAAAAATTCTACGAGGTACTGAATATGAGAATTGGTGAAGATATTCCCATTTTCCTCGTCGATAAGCATATGCTTCAAAAGCATCTTGCTAAAGAACTAAAAGTACGTATGAGGATTATTATTTATAATAATTATTTTCTAGTTATTTCATTTTCTTATCTTTACAATCAATTTTTTCTTTCTAATCCCAGTATGATAAAAATGGCCAACTTTTATCAGTATCCACCGTCATACTTTGTAGAGGACCTATCACTTTTGTAAGGCTTCCTTCAAGTTCTTTTTTCCCCCTTTTCTTTTTAAATTGTATTATGTGAAGAAGGATCAAGAGTAATTATTGATAAAAAGTTTACATGCCACATTGCAAGGGTAAGTTAAAATTTTCTTCTTTGTTTTTTTTTTTAATGATAGATTACAAGTTGTTCTCAAGGAAATAAAGTAATAGCAACAGAGGATACAAAGCAGTTGACCCAACGCCCAGCTCGTGTACTGATGCTTTTGTATGGGATGCCAGAGTAATTTTCTGCAGCTACTTTGCACATTTATTTGTTTGTTTTATTTTTAATTTAGTATTGTTGGTTGGCTGGTTAAAGGATATTGATGGTTAAATCTTGATTTATTTCTTAATTGAGTTACTAATAAAGATTGACCTACATTAATAGTCATTTATTCTTCTTTAAAAATAATTTGTAAGAAAAAGAATAAGCAAATGCAATACATATACCATTTCCCTCCAGCTTGGAGACACTTCATTATTTTTTTGTCCACATATGGAAGGTGTTTTACATGAACTCGAATTTGATGATATGTTAAAGAATTTAAAATTTTTGATTATTAAAAAGTGGGTTAATTTTTTAAAAAAAATATTAGATGGTAAAAAAAAGAATCATTCTCCTATATAAAGAGTTAACCATGATAATATTTATGTAGTGCAAGACATACATGATTCTCAATAGTTTTTCTTATAAATACATAAGACATCTTTAAATCATCAACTACAGGGTGCTTGTGGGGCAATGCTTGGCACATGGGATGATGTACAAATGGCTCGTTACTCAAAGTGAGTTGTTCTTTTTAAGTCCTTACAAAATTTTTTTGATTGTAGAATTTAATTTCTCTTACATGAAGTGGTTATAATTGGAATGCAAATATTTGTGTGAAAGACAAATATACAGGATTGAACCAACAAATTGAATATGGCATTTGTGCAATCATGAGCTACAAGTGGTTGAATTGGTTGGCTTGTACCCTTGACAAGTCCTCATACAAAAGTATCGAGCAAGTGAAAATTGTGAGAAATTTAATAGAAGCTCGAAAAATCCGAATGGAACATAGACTTGACTTAGCTGGTGATGGATTTAGGGCAGCAAAAAAGGCAGTTGATAAGTTCGGCTTTCAAGAGACATTGGATTATGTAGCTCAAACAAAAAGTCTCCCACAATAGTTTAATTGTCATGGATCATCCTCCAATCCAAAGTTTCTCTCCATTTAGATACACTATTGGCTAACTTTCTTATTCAAATATCTTACTTAGTTTAAACATTTGAATGTGTCTTTTTTGTTTTTTTATCTTTTAGTACAAATTTAGTAGCCTTTTAAAGCAATAATGGAGAAACTACGCCTTGAATAATAGTTGTATAGACTTTTGGGAAATCAATATCTGATGACAATTTTGAAGAAGAAGATGGGCTAAAATTTTCAAAATGATTAAATTAATGGCTAAGCAGAATCAATCAAGCTCATAAGTAAGGAAGTCCTTATGTGAAATGCATGATGAACAATCTAATGGCCAAAACTCCGTTAAATCCCTTGCAACCAGCCTAAAAGCATCGACTTCATCCGTCAACACATCAATTGAGAAAGCGCTAGTAGCAATTTCAAAATCATTTCTTTGCATTTTTAATAAGCGGAAGAATCAAAACAGCGCTTTGCTGGAAAAGAGCTCTTTCATAACGTCACTGTGAAAACAATATTCGTTCCTCTTGGATAACGTAAGGTATAACGACCCATTTTATGTTTAGAGCTCTCTTTTTTATGCGAAAGGCACAGCAGGACGTCTTTTGAAGGGCATGGCAATGGATAATACCGAGGCCCACTCCTGATATACAAGAAAGAACCAAATTTACAATGTGAAAACACTGAGTTCCTTATCTGTCCATGCTCGCAGAAATAAATAAAACTCCACTTGCGACGACTCCCCTTCGGGACAGGAATTGAATATGCATTTGGCTTGGAACTTGTGCTGGGACTGAAATACAGGGAGCTGAAGGTACCACAGCAAACCCCAGAATAGACAAATCTAACAACCGTCGTCAAGAAAATCTTTTGTTTGTTCTAACTGATGGGTTAAGGGTTTAACCCTCTTGGATTCTACTGAATTTGGCTTCATGAACTCCAAATGTTGTGAACAGAACATACTAGGTGAGTTTTGCATTGGTCAGGGTCGTCCAATGGATGTCTACGCGGTGGCGTCTGTTAGGTGTTTAAATATTTGTTGCTCTTGATAGAGATGCTGCATTTTGGTCATTATGGGCCGTCGTTTGAGCATACAAGTGCTTTGCCGGAAAGCAAATCCACTAATATCTTTAGATCCAGTGTAAAGACTATGATTAGGCTTTGTATGTTCTTTAAATATATAAATATATGTATCATCATCACCATATATGTATATATATGACATTTCATCATTGTTCAAAATTAATGTGGAATGGAATCCTCAATTTTATAAGTTTTTTTTTTTTTTTACAAAATGTATACATGAATCATGAGTTAAAAAAGACATATTCATCTAAATTATAAGTTACATATAATATTATTTATTAATTAAACCATGAACCCTACTTTTATGACAACCCTAATCAAAAAGATAGTCTAGAGGTGCTTATTATTGGATGCCTACAAGATGAAATTATTGGTTCAAAGAAATGGATTTACCAATCACAACAAGGAAGCATCACCCAAATAACAAATAAAATAATTAAAAAAAATGATCATAGGAAAAGAAAAACAAAGAGGATGAAAGATGAAATGCCCTGCAAATATTAATGGTTGTTGTATGTTCTTAACACTCAACCTCAATCATACATAAATTCAAATCAAATATCCGATTTCTTTACTGACTCACTTTTTCAACTCCTTCTTTCTTCATCAACCCCATTACGCCTTTCCCTATCCTCTTCATTTCATGAATAAATTTCTTAGAATATCTAAAAAATCTTTGTGGGATCATTTGTCAAAAGTATTCAGGTATTCTTCTAACTCTTTTAACTTTTCGACTTTGATTATATTTATTTTCTTAGTTCAATTTTTGACATTTAATCTAATATAATTTAAAGTTTGTATGAGGTCAGACCTTCTCTAAATGATCTATTGGAACACATGCCTTTGCTTACTAAAGCTGTTAAAAGGAATGATGACTTCACTAAGTCCCACGTTTGTGTAACACTCTTTCTTGTTTTGTTGTTTGGACATGAAGTGGTTGGTATAATAGAGAATCCATCTTTCTTCCAGGAAAAAAAAATTGTTTATAATATCTAGCAACAATATTTATGATGCTATTTTTTTTTTATGTTGTAACTCGTAATGACTATTTCTATTGTAGGGAAACATATCACGAGATTCATGTTAGCAAGATGCAAACCATGGGGATTCAAGCAATCATTTTTGTATTATCTGTTGTAACGAAGTTGTATGTCCATCTCCACTGCATTGATACTTTTGAATGGTTTGAAGATTAATTTTATACTAGTAAATTGAATCTAGAAATCTCATATAAAATGCTAGGAAATTCAATAAAGATAGAAGTTGTCCACCAAAAGGCATTGAAAAATGGGTCATGTTTATCGTGTCAAACATAATTTTGAAAGGACATTTTTTTGCTTACCTTCTTATACACATAGCATCCATGGATCATTTTGTTATTTTCTAATTTTTTTCACTCTCTGATAATTTAGGATATTCTTATTGTTTATACAAGACCAAGATCATTCAAACGTTATTATTCATTGTTTTCAAGCCGGAAACAAACAATTCATTAACTTTGATGATGGTTGGAAACTTTGTGTAGATTGCCATAGTATTGCTATCATGGACCATGAGAAATTGAAGCCCATAATTAAAAATGTCCAAAAATTCTATGGCGAACTTAATATGATAGTTAATGAAGATATTCCCATTTTCCTCATTTATAATTAAAATGTGCAAAAATTATGTGGGGACCTAAATATGATAGTTGACCGAGATATTTCCACTTTTCTAGGCAATAAGCATATGCTTCACAAGCATGATCTTCATTTGAAGGAATGACAATATGTGTGAGATTATTGTTTATAGTAATTACTCTTTAGTTATTTCATTTTCTTATCTCTCTAATCAATTTTTATCCTTTTTTAATCCTAACCATGAGGAATGACTAAGATTATTAAAGCTCTAGCGTGGAGTAGCATTTTCCTGGTTTCTTGGTTGGCCATTTATGCACTCTCCATGATAGCCAAGGCTATAAAATCATATGATTTCTTGTGGTTCATATAGACTTTACAATTCAATGAGTAGCGCACAACCTACCATAACTATGCATAATTTATGACAGGATTCTTTTTTATTAATTTTCATTTTCCTTATTCAGTAGAAAAAAGTAGAAGAAAGAGCTGGTTGGGCTTCATTTTTGGATGATGCAATGTGCACACACAATGTTCCTTTTCACATCCATCCAATTCATTAATTAACTTGGTACATGAAATAGCTAAAAACTTTAACTTTTTTTTAAAACAAAAACTTGAGCAAGGAAATATTTAGGATGATCACTAATAGAGGCACCTTAATTTGAATTTCTCAATTTACTTCGACTCTTTGGGAAACTGCAATTTGATCAATGCATGAAGCTTGGTTAGCTCCACCTAAGGCTTCCCCAACAAAATTCTTCTAAACTTTTTATCACAATAGTCCACTTTCTTGTTGTTTGGATCCTTAACAATAAAAGACACACCAATATATTTCTAGTAAGATAGATATATCCATCGAGATTAATATAAATGTGCAAACTAGAGCCAAGGCAATTATATTGATGCAACAGAACACTAATTGCATTTGCTTCCTCAATCGGCCATGACATCACAGTTATAAGTCCTTGGAACTAAATTAAATTTACAAAAGTTATGCATGTGAATTCAGAAAATTGCATAAGAGACTTGACCTAGAAGATCATAGAAATTAGTCTTTTCACTCAAAATTTTCATAAATTTTTCAACAAATCAAGCAAGTGTGCACACGTCCATCCAAGTCACCAATTAACTTGGTACACTAGCATGACATACTAATTAACAACGTGTTTTGATTTATTTTTCATTAAAAAGAAAGCCCACAAATATTTAAAGAGTATATTGGGCCAATCTATTAAGAATATAAAATAACCACAATTTAGCAAATTACTTGTCACATGCATATTGAACCATCCATGGTATTTCACTAATCTTACTTTGCAATTTAAATTGAGGGACATTTCATAAAGCTACATTCCCATGTGTGAAAATAAAATACAATATCATTAAATTTGCATTTATTGAAGGGATGTGAATTGCTTCACACAAAATATCAATATCTTTGAAGAAGTCAACCTTACTTGGAATAGTGAAGATGTTGATTTGATATCCAAATTGTCATAAGATATGGGATGCTAAAGAGCATAAACAAATAAAGTTGCAAACCAATTTTCAACATTATAAGTAATGGTCAAAATGGTCAAAATGTTATTATTACAATCTATAAATTCATAAATAACAAAAAAGTACTAAAGATTAAGTTCTGTTAAAAGGTTAGTTCAAACCCAACTATGGAAAATATTGAAGCCTACAAACTTGTTTGCAAATTGCTATTAATTCAAGCTATTAATAATTTGTTGGATGGACTCCTTTTTAAGAAAAATTGTCTAAGTATTTAGAATTTAGATAATTTATTAACATTTTTGGCTTAAAAGTAGGCAATCCATTTACCCATGCACCCTTTTTTTATATAGCAAAAATGACCTTAGTAGTTTTTACTTTAAAAAGAAAAAATTGAGTAGCACTTGATGCCCAACCCATCAAAATAGTTATGGCTCACCCTAGAATTTGGGCTCGAGGGAGTTCAAATATTGGCCATTGGGCTTAAATAACAGGCTCATTGCAGCCCAAAGTTCCTATACTTGTTGAGTTCAGATTTAATAATTTCTTTTTTTCTCCTCGACAAGCAAATCATCAGAATAGCCTAAAGTTGTTAAAAATTTCTTTTTCTTTTTCTTTTTTCCCTTTCTTTTGCTATTCTTAATATGTTCTTCTCGATTGTGGATTCCAAATAATGATATGCTCGTGTTAGCCTCTTTATAGTCTGAATTGTTATTAATAATATGTTTTTTAAAAAAAAAATTATAAGGAGATCCATGATTTCTGGCGCCAAAAGACAACCCATTTTTCAATATTAGCTTAAGTAATCTCTCAGGCCAAAGATGATCATTTCGCCTAGCATTATCATTCTTCACCACCAATTCCGTACGGTGATTTGGCTAAGTTGAGTACTTCTTGATTATCTAACACATGCTAAGGCAGGCGTCTTGCTTAAATATGAACACAACACATACCGCCCAAGTCCAAACTCCACACTCAAAAACAAAACTAGTCTCAGTGATGTCATCCACTCCCGTTGCAAAGATTAGTTGACAATGACCTAAAGGCCCATACAAGTTTATGCCAACCCCACAAGTTTTTCACTGATCTCCCACAGCTTTCGAGCCTTCTGTATGTCATTAGCTTCATGGTACAATTGGTTTTCAAATGAGGCTAAACATTAACTACAAATCAACAAATCAACAAAATTCTTAAAACTAAGTTACATAAGAGGTCATTTCACCAACAAAATGAAATATTCTTGGATTTTGATCTCACTTGCAAAATAATTCCAAAAGTGATGCCTACAGCTCAAAAAAGTTACATAAGATACCCTTCTACATGAACAGAAATTGATGTTAAAACCTTGAACATGATGCAACGAAATAGTGCCTATAATATAATAGTCACCTCACTCCAACTATCATTTGGAATTCTTCTTCCATCGAGCGAATCATATAGCTGTGGAAATCATACTTAAGAGAGAGGTTGTGATTCTGCCATCATAAGTAAGAAAACAAAAAAGTAAATATGCATTAAGCAGAAGACAACTTTTACATTGCAAAATGCCTAACCAATTTAAATATTGCTTGTGAAGACATGAGAAGAAACCAGATTTTATCATGTCATAAATGTAACACATATGACTGCAGAAAACTGTAATTTCTAAAAATCCATAATAGATTTCCAGATTGGAAGCGAAGAAGTTCAACATTGTGAGTATCACTAACATGATAAGCATGCAAAAACTTTTCAAGACATACTACCTAAAAATGATTAAAAATCCTAACCAAAACAACTCAATACAATCCTATAACCATAGGATTGTCATCAAAACATGTCATGGATGGATATCATACTCCCCTTGATGACCAAAAATGTCTAAAAATAACTGTTTATCCAACAAATATTCGAACAAAGCATAAATCGTTCTTCAACATGATTTAAGAGTTCCTTTTTTTCTTTTTTTTTTGTGAAGATTAATAGACATGCAAACCCAATTGACAATATTAAGAGTGACTCATATTTAGACATAATTAATAAATCAAATGTGTAATCCGTGGAGACCAGAACAAAAAGAGAACTAACAACTCTAAATGTCTAAAAATGACATCATCGCATGTCAAACTAAAGTCATGCTGCGCATGTCTTAACTTATAGCTTACCATGATGAAGCCCTTACGGAGTGCAAGGTAGTCAGCACGAACAACTGATCGTCCAAATTGCCTGAAGAAACATGCCTGCAATATTATGAAATTGTAAATCTTATTGTGAAAAACGTTATATCACCACAAAAACTTCAAACAGGTGCATGGGTGTGAGGAATACTTAAAATAAAGTAAGATAAAAACAAGGGATAAACAATCGTGTCTACAGCAAGAATGAAAAAAATTGGAAACAGCATGATGGGTGGTGAAGAGAAAGTATATATTCTCCTGGCAGTTGCCACAAGGTGTCTAACTTATTGCACTGACAAACAGTAAACATTCTTCATTGAAATTTTACAGATGGCAAAAGATTAGAGAATCCCTTGCACCCATAGATGACTTTACAGATGGACTTGGTACAAAGTTGGTAATTCTCGTGTTTAAATTAAATCTCATCATTTCAACTGACAGAAACATATTGTCAGAGTTTCTTTTCCCACTCCCATAAACCCTCTAATTATCTCCCTCCAAAGATAATTTAATCAAGCAAAAAATACAATACACGAGTAGCTGAGTCAAGGCACCCACGTATCTAAAATAAAGCAATCTAATTCTCCACAACTAAATCAGATTTTGTTAATCCTATTTTGTTGATTAAATATTACCAAATAATTTTTTTTTCTTTTTTATAAATTTCTATTTTTAAGCATCACTCTATTCTTAAAGTAAAGTATAGTGCAACAAATAAAAGAAAGTCATGACCTACCATCCAAATAAAGAAACTATTCGTGATCATAGGGTTTGATGCATGAGACTAGACAAATGTTAATTGTCTTTGCAATGTCTACTCTCTTGTGATTTTTGTTTCAAAATAAACATATTATAAATTCCCAATATATTTTGAGAAAAAAACACGATTAGAGAGAATACAATAGTAATGCTAATCGTAACAACTCAAATATACAACTCTATCAAGAATAAGCATGGCCAAAGAACAAAACTAATCACTATATAACTACTAAGATACTCCAAAATTATGTCAACATATTAACAATAGTTCCTTAGATAGTATTAGGATTTGGAATAATACGTCATTTAATCTCCTTTTTTTTCCCCTTTTAGTAAGGATGAAAAATAATAAATTTACAAAGGGGTTTGCTCCATGCATCCCAAGCCCTAGACAAAAAAACTGCAAAAGGGAAAGAAAAACTAGCTTATAAAGTCTTTAAAATCTATAAAAAAATAAAATTAAAAAAAAATCAAAGTATCAACTAAGTCAAACATTGAATTGAAAGGAAACCATAAAAGAAGCAACTTAATTTTATGCTGTGGAAGCTCAACACATCAAATGTCCCACTGTTTAGCTGTAAATACAGAGCATAAGGCACTGAGGTACCATATCTGAAATCAGCTAGTACCTACTTAGCAAAGCTTCATCAATACACTGACAACCTGTAACAGTGGTGATTCTCCCTCCAGGGCTTGGGGCTGATTCCTCGCCTTCGATCGGGTGATTGGACCTTCGGACGGTGCCTGACCGAGGATCCCTTTTCTGGAGCACGCGTTGTGAGGAATCTTGGCAGCTTCTGGACACGTCCCACCTGGACGTCTAAGAAAGGACAAATACGAATGGAGACAAGGTGAAAGGGACAAGAGAGCAAGAAGGAAAAAAGAGGAAAGGAAGAGAAGATAGTTCGATAGGGAGGGGAAAAGGTAAGGAGAATGGGAGAGAGAGGGCTCGTGGTCGGGAACCCAAACCGCCTGATGAGTCTGCGCCCGAGACTCCAGAATCTTCCAAAACCGCAATACCCCTTCGACCCCCTCCTGCGTCTTCCCAAATGCTTACAAATCTGGGCTTGCCACTTACTGACCCGAGTAGGCCCTCCCTGTAGGCCCAACTCTTAACTGAAGCCCGTAACATTCCCCCCCGCTCAACTTTAGCCTTGACCTCAAGGCTGATTCCACTGATTACCCATGAATTCTGGGAATCTGGAGTGAAAATCTCGTTCTTCCTCCCAAGTGGCTTCTGCAGGGGCTTTCCCCTTCCGATGGATCAAGAGTTCTCTTCCGTCGTTGTGACTACGAACTTCCAACACAGCCAGCGGCTTCTCTTCCTCTGTAAATTCTCCTTGGGCATCCTGGAACTCTTCATCATAATTCTGCTCACCTTCTGCTGGTTCCCCTTTAAACCTTCTTAGTTTTGACACATGGAACACCGGGTGTACCCTGGAGCTGATGGGACGTGCTAACTCGTAAGCCACCTTTCCAATTCTCCTGATCACCTTATAGGGTCCCTGAAATCTAGCCTTTAACTTCTGATTCCCTCGGTTTGACACTGAAATTTGACGATTTTGGGGCATTTTAACTAGCACCCAATCACCCGCTTGGTAATTGACCTCCCTCATCTTTGTGTCGTATATTCTCTTCATTCGGTCTTGGGCTGCATACAAATTCTTCTTGATAACCCGCAGCATAGCATCTCTTTCCCTTAATATATGTTCCACCGAAGCCACTTTTGTAGTACCAGAAACATAGTTTAAGAGGGATGGGGGACTCCTTCCATATAACACCTCATACGGAATGTATAAGGTGGAACTATGCCAGCTGGTGTTGTAACAATATTGGGCCCAAGCTAACCACTTACACCACTCCTTTGGTTGTTCCCCTACAAAACACCTCAAATACATTTCAAGAGTCTTATTCACTATTTCGGTCTGTCCATCTGTTTAGGGGTGGTAAGAGGAAGAAAAATTAAAGGTAGTGTTCTGCAATCTAAATAGTTCCTTCCAAAATTTGCTTGTGAATAGGGGATCACGGTCGCAAACTATAGATCGGGGCATCCCATAAAGTTTAAAAATGGTTTCAAAAAAAGCTTGTGCTACTGTTACTGCCGTGTAGGGGTGAGATAAAGGAATAAAATGCCCGAATTTAGATAACCTATCCACCACCACCAAAATCACCGATTTTCCTTGGGATCGGGGCAGCCCTTCCACGAAATCCATAGTAATGTCTTCCCAAACCTGCTCAGGGACTGGTAACGGCTGTAAAAGGCCCGCTGGCTTCGAGTTATCATTCTTGTTCTTTTGGCAGATCAAACATTCCTCTATGACTCTTTCTACCTGGTTTCTCATCCCCTTCCAGTAGAACACCGATTTCACTCTTCTCAATGTTTTCTCCCTACCCTCATGTGCACTATCATGCATCTCCTTAACTATTAATGGAATCAATAATGAGTTAAGAAGAAGATATACCTTATCCTTGAAGGTAATGATCCCATCCTTATATTTCCAAGGCCCCACGGCTTCTCCAGCAATAATGTTCGCCACCAATTCCTGCATCTGTTGGTTCTGTTGGACTTCTTCTCGTATGGTCTGAAGCCACTGCGGGTAAGGTGCTGATATCGCTGCCAATTCTCCCTTAATCACTTCTCTGTCATTCTCCTCTGCCTCCCCATGCTGTCTGGACAGTGCGTCAGCCACCACATTGTCTCTTCCAGCTCTGTACTCCACCTCAAACTCATACCCTAGTAATTTTAATAGCCATCTCTGCTGTGCAGGAGTCACAATCTTTTGATCTTGTAGGAACTTTAGACTCCGCTGGTCAGTTTTGATAATAAACTTGCTCCCTAGTAGATAATGCCGCCACTTTTGCACCGCCATGATTATGGCCAGCATCTCGCGCTCATAGGTGGAGAATTTTAAATGGTTCCCATGGAGTGCTTTGCTGAAATATGCAATGGGCTTCTTCCCTTGCAATAACACCACTCCAACTCCTGTCCCCGAAGCATCACACTCCAAAAAAAATGGTTGAGAGAAATCCGGTAGCCTTAATACCGGGGCTGTAGTTAGTGCTGATTTCACCTTTTCAAATGCTTGTAATGCCCTTTCATTCCAAACAAAGGCATCCTTCTTCAGTAGGCTGGTAAGGGGTTCAGTGATTCTGCCATATCCTTCTATAAAGCGACGGTAATATCCTGTGGTGCCTAGAAAACCCCTCAGAGCCTTCACTGAGCTCGGTATTGGCCATTTGATAATTGCTTCCACTTTACTCGGGTCCACAGCCACTCCTCTCTCACTCACTACATGCCCAAGGAACTTTAATTCTGTTCTTCCAAACTCGCATTTGGATAGCTTGACATATAACTGATTTCTCCTCAATATCTCCAAAACTAGCCGCACATGTTGGAGGTGATCTTCCCAGCTCTTGCTGTAGATTAAGATATCATCAAAGAAAACTAGGACCATCTTCCTTAACTGTTCTTGAAAAACCACATTCATAAGTGATTGGAAAGTGGAAGGTCCGTTGGTCACCCCAAATGGCATGACTAGGAATTCGTAGTGGCCGTGATGAGTTCTGAAGGCTGTTTTCTCAATATCTTCCTCCTTCATTCGGACTTGATAGTACCCTAATTTTAAGTCCAGCTTCGAGAAGTAACGGGCTCCATTTAATTCATCCAATAATTCATCAATTGTGGGGATGGGAAATTTATCTTTAACGGTCTGTTTGTTCAGCTCTCTGTAGTCCACACACAGCCTCCATGATCTGTCTCCCTTCTTCACTAAGAGCACCAGGGATGAGAAAGGGCTCTTGCTCGGTCGGATCACCCCTTCTTCTAACAGTTCTTTCACTAATTTCTCTATTTCTCCTTTATGAACATAGGGGTATCGGTAAGGTCGCACCGATATTGGCTTCCCGTCTCCTTTCAAAATAATTCGATGGTCATGACTCCTCCTAGGGGGTAGCCCCTTCGGAGCTCGAAACACGTCCTCAAATTGTGCCAGCAGATGCTCCATGTGTTGATACCTCTTATCATCCACCATTGCAACCTGTAATTCGGCCTCCCTATTTTCCTTCTCGTTATTCACAATCTGTACCACCATTAATTGTCCCCTTTTTGCCAATTCTCGTGTAAATTGTGCTTCTTCGATCAACTTCGATGCTTTCGGTCGCCACCCCTGAAGAATCACCTTCTTGTTTTCCATTTCAAACTCCATCCGATGATCTGCAAAATTCCAGATGATATCTCCTAATGTCTCCAGCCATTGCACCTCTAATACTACCTCCACAGCCACCAACGGCAGTACATACAAATCCAGTTTCATTCCTACCCCTTGCAATTTTACTTCTACCCCTCGACAAACCCCTATACTCTCTACTCCCTTCCCGCTTGCTACCATCACCCTAAACACCACTAATTGGTCCACCTTAAGCCCAAGTCTGACAACTAAATTCTGATCAATGAAGTTATGAGTGCTGCCCGAGTCTATTAACACTCTGATGTGCTTCTTAAAAGACTCCACCTGTCCTTCCACCTTCATGGTTTTAGGCTTCCCTACCCCCAAATCATAAAGGGCCATGGTGGAGATGCCCATTCCTTCCTCTGTATCAAAACAATCCGTAAATTCTTCTTCCGTTGCAGTCTATCCCATTTCGTCTCCACCTTCTCCCCATTCGTCTGGATACACCGCCTCACAAATAAACAATCTTTTCTGACATTTGTGCCCTGGGGCATACCTATCGTTGCAGTGAAAACAGAGCCCCTTCTGTCTCCGTTCCTCTAACTCAGTAGCTGTAAACTTCCTGGTTGGTAAGGGATTTCAGTTGTGAAATGGTGGTCTTGGCCGAATAGCTCCCGGACCCACTCTTGTTGGTGCTGGAGGGGGTACTATCTCGCCTCCTACCTTACGCCCCGAAGGATCCAGTCCCATTCTTCGTCCCGGTATAACCACATTTCGGAACCCTTGCATTTTTAGCAGTTGATCTTCGTAAATCTGGGCAAGATGTAAGGCCTCATGAAGAGTGGTTGGATGTTTAGCATCGACATCACCCTGTATGCCAACCTTCAAACCACCAATGAAACAGTCGATGACTTGTTGAGAATTAAGGGGGCCCACATAGGTTAGTGCTTCCCGGAATTGCTCATAATAATGATCTACTGACCCAGTTTGTTCCAATTTCATCATAGACCTTATGGAGTCTCTGGGTTTGGTGGGTCCATACCTCTCCAATAATCCTTGTTTAAATTTTTCCCAAGTAAGGGTTTGACTTACCCTTTCCAAATCCTCTCTATATGACTGCAACCACTTCACAGCGTTCCCCGCCATGTTCCATGTGGAAATTCGGACCCGATCAGAGTTAGATAAGCTGTGGAATTCAAAGAATTCCGTGGCTAAGAAAATCCAGGAGGTTGGGTCGTCTTCATGGTGAAAACGGGGAAATTCGAATCGGGTAATTCGATTTAGAAGACTAGATTCAAATTCCGGTCCCGATCCAGATTGGATCGACCCGTTTGGGCCCGACCCGTGTGGGCCCGACCCTTTGGGGCCCGACCCATTGGGGCCCGAGCCGCTAGGGCCCGACCCATTGGGGTTTGGCCCGTCGGGACCTGACCCATTGGGGCCCGGCGTATGAGGCCCTGACCCATGAGGGTCTGAGCCATCTGGGCCTGCTCTAGACCCGATAGGGTCAGAGAACGGAGGTTGGGAATTAGGGTTACCTCCATCCGTCGAGGAGTGAAGGCCAGCACCGGAGTTGGGGTTGTTGCCGCCCGATACTGAGTCCGGTCGTTGTGAAACCAGCAGCTGGATCTGCGTCATCATCAAATCAAGGCGGGAACGAAGATCTTGGACCTCCGAAGAGACTTGGGATTTGAGATTAGTCAAATCGGATGCCACCTGCGACACACGGTCCTCCATAGTAGGATCGGAGTGCTCTAATACCACTTGTAACAGTGGTGATTCTCCCTCCAGGGCTTGGGGCTGATTCCTCGCCTTCGATCGGGTGATTGGACCTTCGGACGGTGCCTGACCGAGGATCCCTTTTCTGGAGCGCGCGTTGTGAGGAATCTTGGCAGCTTCTGGACACGTCCCACCTGGACGTCTAAGAAAGGACAAATGCGAATGGAGACAAGGTGAAAGGGACAAGAGAGCAAGAAGGAAAAAAGAGGAAAGGAAGATAAGATAGTTCGATAGGGAGGGGAAAAGGTAAGGAGAATGGGAGAGAGAGGGCTCGTGGTCGGGAACCCAAACCGCCTGATGAGTCTGCGCCCGAGACTCCAGAATCTTCCAAAACCGCAATACCCCTTCGACCCCCTCCTGCGTCTTCCCAAATGCTTACAAATCTGGGCTTGCCACTTACTGACCCGAGTAGGCCCTCCCTGTAGGCCCAGCTCTTAACTGAAGCCCGTAACACAACCCCACAACCGTTCTAGGCCTCGTCCACTATAACAACCAATTAACAAAAAAGTGACCAAAGCTATCTGGGAACATCGCATTGAAGTAATGGTAAACCAGTGCCACTATTTCTTTAACTTGTAAATCAATTATACCTTGTTTCCACTTAAGATGATTATCCACTGTACTATATTCCCCAGAGCTGTAGGCCAGAGAGGCCAATCTTATGGGACAGCTATGCCCAACAACCACTCTCTCCCAAAGAGACAAGATTAAGAATAAGATGTGGAAATGAATAAAGGGTACTTGGGCGGAATAGCATTAACCTATGCCTACAATACTTATTTCCAAGTTCCCAGATGATACAGAAAGAATTAGTCAAGTCCTTTAATTGCATCACATGGAAAATTTGCCTAGGACAGAAAATGTAAGAACTTTCCCGCTCAACAGCACTTGGGACTATGAAAGGTTTAGTAGAGGGTCGGTGCTGTTGATTAATGCTTCATTATCAGCATGTACGTAGGAGGAGGGTCAATTTTTTTGACTGGGTTGTGTACTGCTGATATCAATGGAACGGACTCCTAAATTTGCCTGGCTCTAACTCAGATCACGGAGTTGGGTGCTTCTTAATAAGCGCTGCGGAAGACTATTTTCTCGTCGAGATGATGTGATACCGCATTGGAAGTCGGACAGGATTATTTTCATAATGGTGTGACTGACGCCTCTTTCCATGTCCAAATGCAGTGAAGACATTCTCCGTGTCTGAATATCCGGAATAGATGAAACCCGTACGTGAACTTCATTTTCGTCCGGGGCGAAACGATGCCATTTAAGTTGACATTCTTTTGGATTTCTAACCCAAATAGTTGGAAACGAGTCATAGGTTGCCTCAATACTACTTTATCAGAGGTTTAGAATTCTAATTTTAAAAACCAGTCTATTGAATAGAATTACCTTTAACCCTTATAAACTTAAAATCTCTTATTTGCATTTTTAATGTGAAATAATATTTTTCATATCTCCTCTATTGAATATTCTCTCTCTCTCTTATAAACTGTCCGTCTTGTAACATGACAATTCTATGTGCAAATCAATCCTTTGTTGATGGGGTCATGTTGGTTATGTACAATTTTAAGCTAACTTTTAAATTAAGTTTTTATATTACAAATTTCTTTCACATAAAAAAAAACTAACAAAATAATTTAACCATGTAAAAGAACCCACGTCATTGACATATTAGAATGGAACCCAATACCACAATAAGCGACATCAAAGTTAAATCATGACCCAACTTAATGCCTTGCAATCGTTAGTAGCAAATTCAAAATCATTGAATTTTGAATATTTAGGAAGATTGAAAAATTCCAACATACATAATTTGCTTACCAAAATTGACTTCTTTTCCTTATCAGATATACTAATTGAAACAACCTATTATTTGGTTGTAGAAAAATACATGGCAATTATGGACATTAGTAGTAAAGCAAGACGTAGAATATTAACATGGATTAGAATAGATGATTACAGAATTTGGTGAATTATGAGGCAAAAAAGAAAAAATTAAATACAGAATAATTGTTTCAAATTATTTTGATTTAAATGCTTAATATTGTGGCACCGTTATAAAAGGTTTAATAAAACTAATTTCCCGAAAAAGGAGAGAAAAGAAATTCCCGAGAAAAAGAGAACTTTAAAAAACTACCCACACAAAAATGCAACATATGATTCAAAATTATATTTCTTACCTACCTAACATTTATCTAATAATGACATATAACAAATTGATTCTCAAATCATATATTTAAAAATTAGATTCTTAACAACAAATTATATATTTGAAGATTGACTTTCAATTATAAGCTGGTATTGTTAAGGTATTGCCCATGTTCTCTAAAATAATAAGAATAATAATAAGAATAATAAAATTATAAGTTTGTATTATGACTACAAAGCCAAATAAAGGAAATGGTGTAAAGAAAACAAGTGGAATTAACGTTATATATTGACTTTTGAAAATTTACTCCAATTTTTTAGAGAAGATATACTTGAATATATACTTATAAGTGAATTATATCTTGTATTCTTTTTAACTAATGTTTTCAACAATAATTCTTTGCTAATAAGAAAAGGAAAAAAAATAAAAAAGGAAATTGTCCTAATTATAGAAGACAAGCGTTAGTAAAATATCATTATTGGTCACCAAAAAAATCCTCTCTCTTTAAAACCAAATTTCCTTTTGATACGCATGAATATTCCGAACAAATACTCATGCTTCTCCGTCATAATCGGTAACCGTCCTATAAGCAAATCTTAAGTTCGATCTCCCAAAATTGGTAATCATGCTTTTTCGTTTTTGTTTTTGTTTCTCTAGTCGCTTTTGTATTGATGCTTCTTTTTTGTGAAGGCATTACATATATACGTACGAAGTCTCTCATACGAAGTTGTTTGTATGTATATATATGAAACCAAAGAAAAGTTCTTCATTCCTTGTTCTCACTTTTTCAGTGCTGGATATCTCCGGCGCCGGCTTCGCAGTTTCCCAGTGAAAACTTAGGTTATGGAAACACCCTACGGTGGAGCTTTGATGGAAGACATTGCAGCAATGAGTGGCGACAAAGTGATTTTGAGAGGGTTGAAATTCCATGGATATCATGGGGTGAAGCCAGAAGAAAGAAATCTGGGTCAGAAGTTCTTGGTGGATGTTGATGCTTGGCTGGATCTTCGGCAGGCTGGTAATTCTGACTGCTTGTCAGATACTGTTGGTTACACCGAGATTTATCAAATAGTTAGAGAAGTTGTGGAAGGACCTGCACAGAATCTTCTAGAGTCGGTGGCTCAGCTGATCGCGTCGACCACCTTCACAAAGCATCCACAAATTTCTGCTTTACGTGTTAAAGTTACAAAGCCTTATGTTGCTCTTCCTGGTTCTGTTGACTCGCTGGGGGTCGAGATTCTGAGATCCCGAAGGGTAGATGCACCAAACTAAGCCTTTTCTTTTCCATTTTGTCCTTGCATTTTGTTAATATCAATGCAATTTGTAGGTTGGTATAATGGAGAAGCCATCTTTCATCGGAAAAAAAAAATAATTGATTACAATTTCTAGCATCGGCATTTGTGATGCCATTTTTTTTTTTTTTTGTGTTGTAACTCGTAATGATTATTTTTGTTGCAGAAAAACATGGCGCGGGATTCATGTCAACAAGATGTAAATCATGGAGATTCAAGCAATCGTTTTTGTGTTATTTGCTGTAATGAAGTCGTATGTCCATCTCCATTGCATTGATACTTTTGAATGGTTTGGGCATTAATTTTATGTTAGTAAATTGAAACCAGAAATCTCATATACAATGCTAAGGAATCCAATAAAAAGAGAAGTTAGTCCACCAAAAGGCATTGAAAAAATTTCTTGAGAAAACCACATATGGCTAGTTGTTGTAGAAAAATATGTTGTTTATTGTTTACTTTAGTGGACAACTGGTAAGAAATAAGATATAATTTACATGGTTTTCTTTTTCTTGCAGACGCCTCCTTTTGAGAAAGATGTAATTTCGGGTGGTACCTATTGTGCCAAACATAATTTTGATGGGACTCTTTTTTGTCTAGCTTGTCGTACACATCAGGTCTATTCATCATTTTGTTATTTTCTAAAACTTTTTTACTATTGGATTATTTACGATATTCATATTGTTTATATATGACCAAGATTTTTCAAATGTTATTATTCATTGTTTTTAGGCCAGAAACAAACATTTTATTGACTTCGATGATGGTTGGAGACTTTGCTTAGATTGCTATAGTATTGCTATCATGGATAAGGAGAAAGTAAAGCCCATAATTAAAAATGTGCAAAAATTCTACGAGGTACTAAATATGAGAATTGGTGAAGATATTCCCATTTTCCTCGTCGATAAGCATATGCTTCAAAAGCAAGATCTTGCTAAAGAATTAAGAGTACGTATGAGGATTATTATTTATAATAATTATTCTCTAGTTATTTCATTTTCTTATCTTTACAATCAATTTTTTTCTTTCTAATTCCAGTATGATAAAAATGGCCAACTTTTATCGATATCCGCCTACAAGTTTTGTAGAGGACCTATCACTTTTGTAAGGCTCCTTTAAAGTTCTTTTTTCCCCCTTTTCTTTTTAAACCATATTACGTGGAGATGGATCAAGAGTAATTATTGATAAAAAGTTGACATGCCATATTGCAAAGGTAAGCTAAAATTTTCTTCTTTGTTTTTTTTTTTTTTTTGAATGATAGATTACAAGTTGTTCTCAAGGAAATAAAGTAATAGCAACAGAGGATACAAAGCAGTTGATCCAACGCCCAGCTCGCGTACTGATGCTTTTGTATGGGATGCCAGAGTAATTTTCTGCACCTACTTTGCACATTTATTTGTTTGTTTTATTTTGAATTTAGTATTGCTGGTTGGCGGGTTAAAGGATATTTATGGTTAAATCTTGCTTCATTTATTAATTGAGTTATTAATCAAGATTGACCTACATTAATAGAGTCATTTATTCTTCTTTAAAAATAAATTGTAAGAAAAAGAATAAGCAAATGCAGTACATATACCATTTCGCTCCAGCTTGGAGACTCTTCATTATTTTTTTGTCCACATATGGAAGGATGTTTTACATGAACTCGAATTTGATGATATGTTAAAGAATTTAAAATTTTTTATTATTAAAAAGTGGTTTACTTCTTTTTCTTTTTTTTTTAAAAAAAGATGGTAAAAAGGAGAATCATTCTCCTATATAAAGAGTTTGCCATGATAATATTTATGTAGTGTAGGACATACATGATTCTCAATAATTTTTCTTATAAATACATAAGACATCTTTACATCATCAACTACAGGGTGCTTGTGGGGCAGTGCTTGGCACATTGGATGATGTACATATGGCTCGTTACTCAAAGTGAGTTGTTCTTTTTAAGTCCTAATTCTTTTGATTGTGGAATTTAATTTCTCTTATGTTAAGTAATTCTAATTTGCAATGCAAATATATGTGTGAAAGACAAATATACAGGATTGAACCAACAAATTGAATATGGCATTTGTGCAATCATGAGCTACAAGTGGTTGAATTGGCTGGCTTGTACCCTTGACGAGTCCTCGTACAGAAGTATCGAGCAAGTGAAGACTGTGAGAAATTTAATAGAAGCTCGAAAAACCCGGATTGAACATAGACTTCACTTTCTAAATGATGGATTTAAGGCAGCCAAAAAGGCAATTGATAAGTTAGGCTTTCAAGAGACATTGGATTATGTAGCTCAAACAAAAAGTCTCCCTCAATAGTTTAATTGTCATGGATCATTCTATAATCCAAAGTTTCTCTTCATTTAGATATACTATTGGTGAACTTTGTTATTTGAATATCTTACTTAGTTTAAACATTTGAATGTGTCTTTTTTATTTTTATTTTTATTTTTATTTTTTAGTACAAATTCAGTAGCCTTTTAAAGAAAAAAATGGAGATCTACCAAATTCAACTGTATTCTTTACAAAAGAATACTTGACCTTTTAAGTAATGAGAAACTATGCCTTGAATAATAGTTGTATAGACTTCTGTAAATCAATATGTGATGACAATTTTGAAGAAGAAGATGGGCCTACAATTTTCAAAATGATTAAACTAATGGCTAAGCAGAATCAATCAAGCTTAGAAGTAAGGAAGTCCTTATGTGTAATGCATGATGGAGAATCTAATGGCCAAAACTCCGTTAAATCCCTTGCAACCAGCCCAAAAGCATGACTTCATCCGTCAACACGTCAATTGAGAAATCGCTAGTAGCAAATTCAAAATCATTTCATTGCATTTTTAACAAGCGGAAGAATCAAAACAGCAATTTGCTGGAAAAGAACTCTTTCATATCTGTCCATGCTCGCAGAAATAAATAAAACTCCACTTGCGATGACTCCCCTTCGGGACAGGAATTGAATATGCATTTGGCTTGGAACTTGTGCTGGGACTGAAATACAGGGAGCTGAAGGTTCCACAGAAAACCCCAAAATAGACAAATCTAACAACCGTCGTCAAGAAAATCTTTTGTTTGTTCTAACTGATGGGTTCAGGGCCCCCAACCCTCTTGGATTCTACTGAATTTGGCTTCATGAACTCCAAATGTCGTGAACAGAACATACTAGGTGAGTTTTGCATCGGTCAGGGTCGTCCAAAGGATGTCATCGCGGTGGCGTCTGTTAGGTGTTTAAATATTTGTTACTCATGATAGAGATGCAGCATTTTGGTCATGATGGGTCGTCGTTTGAGCATACAAGTGCTTTGCCGGAAAGCAAATCCACTAATATCTTTAGATTCAGTGTAAAGACTATGATTAGGCTTTGTATGTGCTTTAAATATATAGCTATATGTATCATCATCATCATAACGCATAGGATTGTGATGGGTTTGTGTAGTGAGCTGGGGTGCTGGTGACAGCAGGGTTTGGGTGGTTTTTAGTGGTGAAGGCCTTTGTATGAAGCTCTTTCTCAGTTAATTTATAATTTATATGTATATATATGACATTTCATCACTGTTCAAAATTAATGTGGAATGGAATCCTCAATTTCATTAAGTTTTTTTTTTACTAAATGTATACGTGAATCATGAGTTAAAAAAGACATTCATCTAAATTATAAGTTACATATAATATTATTTATTAATTAACCATGAACCCTACTTTTATGACAACCCTAATCAAAAAGATAGTTTGGAGGTGCTTATTATTGGATGCCTAAATGATGAAATTATTATTTGAAAGAAATAAATTTACCAATCACAACAAGGAAGCATCGCCTAAATAAAAAATAAAATAATTAAAAAAAGTGATTATTGGAAAAGTAGAACAAAGAGGATAAAAGATGAAGCACCCTACAAATATGAATGATTGTTATATGTTCCTAACACTCAACCTCAATCACACATCAATTCAAATCAAATATCCATTTTCTTTACTGACTTACTTTTTCAACTCCTTTCTTCACCAACCCCATTATGCCTCTTCCTTACCCTCTTCATCTCTTGGAACAATTTCTTAGAACATTTAGAAAATCTTTGTGGGATCATTTGTGAAAAGTATTCAGTTATTCTTCTAACTCTCATGCCTTTTTGACTTTGATTAAATTTATTTTCTTAGTTCAAATTTTGACATTTAATCTAATATAATTGGAAGTTTGTATGAGGTCATACCTTCTCTAAATGATCTATTGGAACATATGCCTTTGCTTACTAAAGCTGTTGAAAGGGATGATGACTTCGCTAAGTCCCAAGTTTGTGTAACACTGCTCCTTGTTTTGTTGTTTGTATAAGAATCAGAATGCTTTCGACATGTAATCTTAAAGGTATTATAAATTTTTGGCATAAATCGCATCGGGAATCTTTAAAACCAAGTTTCTTTTTGATACGCATGAAGATTCCGTTGAAGTGCTCACGCCCTGCAACTTCTCTATATATACATGTCCACGTTCTAACCCATCATAACCATTAACCATTCCAAAAGCATTTCTTAAGTCGGATCTTCCAAAATTGGTAATCATGCTTCTGTTTCTCTAATCGCTTTTACATCGATGCTTCTTTTTTCTTTTTTTTTTTCTTTTTAAAGGCATTATATATAAATACGCAGGAAGTCTTTCATACGAAGTTGTTTATTTACGTATGAAACAAAAGAAACCGCCTTCAGCCTTTTCTTTTCCATTTTGTCCTTGCATTTTGTTAAAATCAATACAAAATGTTGGTTGGTATAATAGAGAATCCATCTTTCTTCCGAAAAGAAAAAAAAAATTGTTTATAATATCTAGAAACAGTATTTGTCATGCCATTTTTTTATTTATTTTTTTGTGTTGTAACTTGTAATGACTACTTCTGTTGTAAGGAAACATGGCACGAGATTCATGTCAGCAAGATGCAAACCATGGGGATTCAAGCAATCGTTTTGTATTATCTATTGTAACGAAGTTGTATGTCCATCTCCATTGCATTGATACTTTTGAATGAATTGAAGATTAATTTTATGCTAGTAAATTGAAGCCAAAAATCTCATATAAAATGCTAGGAAATTCAATAAAAATAGAAGTTGTCCACCAAAGGCATTGAAAAAATTTCGAATCATGTTTATTGTGTCAAACATCATTTTTGACGGGACACTTTTTTGCTTAGCTTCTTGTACACATAGCATCCATTGATCATTTTGTTATTTTCTAATTTTTTTTAATTTTTGATAATTTAGGATATTCTTATTGTTTATACAAGACTGAGATCATTCAAACGTTATTATTCATTGTTTTCAAGCCAGAAACAAATAGTTCATTAACTTTGATGATAGTTCAAAACTTTGTGTAGATTGCCATAGTATTGCTATCATAGACCATGAGAAATTGAAGCCCATAACTAACAATGTGCAAAAATTCTATGGGGAACTAATATGATGGTTAATGAAGATATTCCTCCTTAATAATTAAAAATGTGCAAAAATTATGTGAGGAACTAAGTATGATAGTTGACCGAGATATTTCCACTTTTCTCGTCAATAAGCATATGCTTCACAAGCATGATCTTCATTTGAAGGAATGACAATATGTGTGAGATTATTGTTTATAGTAATTACTCTTTAGTTATTTCATTTTCTTATCTCTCTAATCAATTTTTATCCTTTTTAATCCTAACCATGAGGAATGACTAAGATTATTAAAGCTCTAGCTTGGAGTAGCATTTTCCTGATTTCTTGGTTAGCCATTTGTGCATTCTCCATGATAGCCAAGGCTATAAAAATCATATGATTTCTTGTGGTTCATACTGACTTTACAATTCAATGAGTAGCGCACAACCTGCCATAACTATGCATAATTTATGACGGGACTCTTTTTTATTAATTTCATTTTCCTTATTCAGTAGAAAAAGTAGAAGAAAGAACTGGTTGGGCTTCATTTTTGGATGATGCAATGTGCACACACAACGTTCCTTTTCACATCCATCCAATTTACTAATTAACTTGGTACATGAAATAGCTAAAAACTTTAACTTTTTTTAAAAAAAAAAAAACTTGAGCAAGGAAATATTTAGGATGATCACTAATAGAGGCACCTTAATTTGAATTTCTCAATTTACTTCGACTCTTTGGGAAACTGCAATTTGATCAATGCAGGAAGCTTGGCTAGCTCCACCTAAGGCTTCCCCAACATAATTCTTCTAAACTTTTTATCACAATTGTCCACGTTCTTGTTGTTTGGATCTTAACAATAAAAAACACACCAACATATTTCTAGTAAGATAGATATATCCATCGAGATTAATATAAATGTGCAAACTAGAACCAAGGTAATTATATTAATGCAACATAACACTAATTGCATTTGCTTCCTCAATCGGCCATGACATCACAGTTGTAAGTCCTTGGAACTAAAATAAATTTACAAAAGTTGTGCATGTGAATTCAGAAAATTGCATAAGAGACTTGACCTAGAAGATCACAGAAATTAGTCTTTTCACTCAAAGTTGACATAAATGTTTCAACAAATCAAGCAAGTGTGCACACGTCCATCCAAGTCACCAATTAACTTGGTATACTAACATGACATACTAATTAACAACGTGTTTTGATTTATTTTTCATTAAAAAGAAAGCCCACAAATATTTAAAGAGTATATTGGGCCAATCTATTAAGAATATAAAATAACCACAATTTAGCAAATTACTTGTCACATGCATATTGAACCATCCATGGTATTTCACTAGTCTTACTTTGCAATTTAAATTGAAGACATTTCATAAAGCTACATTCCCATGTGTGAAAATAAAATACAATATCATTAAATTTTCATTTATTGAAGGGGTGTGAATTGCTTCACACAAAATATCAATATCTTTAAAAAAGTCAACCTTACTTGGAATAGTGAAGATGTTGATTTGTTATCCAAATTGCCATAAGATATGGGATGCTAAAGAGCATAAACAACCAAAGTTGCAAACCAATTTTCAACATTATAAGTAATGGTCAAAATGTTATTATCACAGTCTATAAATTCATAAATAACATAAAGGTACTAAAGATTAAGTTCTGTTAAAAGGTTAGTTCAAACCCAACCATGGAAAATATTGAAGCCTACAAACTTGTTTGCAAATTGCTATTAATTCAAGCTATTAATAATTTGTTGGATGGACTCTTTTTTTTTAAATTGTCTAAGTATTTAAAATTTAGATAATTTATTAACATTTTTGGCTTAAAAGTAGGCAATCCATTTACCCATGCACCCTTTTTTTATATAGAAAAAATGACCTTAGTAGTTTTTACTTTAAAAAGAAAAAATTGAGTAGCACTGGATGCCCAGCCCATCAAAATAGTTATGGCTCACCCTAGAATTTGGGCTTGAGGGAGTTCAAATATTGGCCATTGGGCTCAAATAACATGCTCATTACAGCCCAAAGTTCCTATACTTGTTGAGTTCTAGTTTAATACTTTCTTTTTTTCTCCCCAACAAGCGAATCATCAGAATAGCCCAAAGCTGCTAAAAATTTCCTTTTCTTTTTCTTTTTTCCCCTTCTTTTGCTATTCTTAATATGTTCTCCTCGATTGTGGATTCCAAATAATGATATGCTCGTGTTAGCCTCTTCATAGTCTGAATTGTTATTAATAATATTTATAAAAAAAAAAATTATAAGGAGATCCATGATTTCTCCTGCCAAAAGACAACCCATTTTTCAATATTAGCTTAAGTAATCTCTGGCCAAAGATGATCATTTCGCCTAGCATTATCATTCTTCACCACCAATTCTGTACGGGGATTTGGCTAAGTTGAGTAGTTCTCGATTATCTAAGACATGCTAAGGCAAGCATCTGCCTTAAATATGAACACAACACACACCGCCCAAGTCCAAACTCCACACTCAAAAACAGAACCAGTCTCATTGATGTCATCCACTCCCGCTGCAAAGATTAGTTGACAGCGACCTAAAGGCCTATACAAGTTTATGCCAAGCCGACAAGTTTTTCACTAATCTCCCACAGCTTTCGAGCCTTCTGTATGTCACTAGCTTCATGGTACAACTAGTTTTCGAATGAGGCTAAACATTAACTACAAATCAACAAATCAACAAAATTCTTAAAACTAAGTTACATAAGAGGTCATTTCACCAACAAAATGAAATATTCTTGGATTTTGATCTCACTTGCAAAAGAATTCCAAAAGTGATGCCTACAGCTTAAAAAAGTTACATAAGATACCCTCCTACATGAACAGAAATTGATGTTAAAACCTTGAACATGATGCAACGAAATAGTGCCTATAATATAATAGTCACCTCACTCCAACTATCATTTGGAATTCTTCTTTCATCGAGCGAATCATATAGCTGTGGAAATCATACTTCAGAGAGAGGTTGTGATTCTGCCATCATAAGGAAAAAAACAGAAAAGAAGTAAATATGCATTAAGCAGAAGACAAGTTTTACATTGCAAAATGCCTAACCAGTTTAAATATTCCTAGTGAAGACATGAGAAGAAACCAGATTTTATCATGTCATAAATGTAACACATATGACTGCAGAAAACTGTAATTTCTGAAAATCCATAATAGATTTCCAGATTGGAAGCGAAGAAGTTCAACATTCTGAGTACCACTAACATGATAAGCATGCAAAACCTTTTCAAGACATACTACCTGAAAATGATTAAAAATCCTAACCAAAACAACTCAATACAATCCTATAACCGTAGGATTGTCATCAAAACATGTCATGGATGGATATCATACTCCCCTAGATGACCGGAAATGTCTAAAAATAACCGTTTATCCAACAAATATTCGAACAAAGCATAAATCGTTCTTCAACATGATTTAAGAGTTCCTTTTTTTTTTTTTTTGGTGAAGATTAATAGACATGCAAACCCAATTGACAATATTAAGAGCGACTCATATTTAGACATAATTAATAAATCAAATGTGTAATCCGTGGAGACCAGAACAACAGGAGAACTAACAACTCTAAATGTCTAAAAATGACATCATCGGATGTCAAACTGAAGTCATGCTTCGCATGTCTTAACTTATAGCTTACCATGATGAAGCCCTTACGGAATGCAAGGTAATCAGCACGAACAACTGATCGTCCAAATTGCCTAAAGAAACATGCCTGCAATATTATGAAATTTTAAATCTTACTGTGAAAAACGTTATATCACCACAAAACTTCAAACAGGTGCAAGGGGTGTGAGGAATACTAAAAATAAAGTAAGATAAAAACAAGGGATAAACAATCGTGTCAACAACAAGAATGAAAAAAAATTGGAAACGGCATGGTGGGTGGTAAAGAGAAAGTATATATTCTCCTGGCAGTTACCACAAGGTGTCTAACTTATTGCACTGACAAACAGTAAACATTCTTCACTGAAATTTTGTAGATGGTAAAAGATTAGAGAACCCCTTGCACCCATAGATGACTTTACAGCTGGACTTGGTACAAAGTTGGCAATTCTCATGTTTAAATTACATCTCATCATTTCAACTGACAGAAACATATTGTCAGAGTTTCTTTTCCCAGCACAAACCCTGTAATTATCTCCCTCCAAAGATAATTTAATCAAGAAAAAACGGCAATACACGAGTAGCTAAGTCAAGGCACCTGCATATCTAAAATAAAGCAATATGAATTCTCCATAACTAAATCAAATTTTGTTAATCCTATTTTGTTGATTAAATACTACCAGATAATTTTTTTTTCTTTTTTATAACTTTTTGTTTTTAAGCATCACTCTATTCTTAAGATAAAGTATAGTGCAACAAATAAAAAAAAGTCATGACCTACCATCTAGATAAAGAAACTATTCGTGATCATAGGGTTTGATGCATGAGACTAGACAAATGTTGATTGCCCTCACAATGTCTTCTCTCTTGTGATTTCTGTTTCAAAATAAACAAATTATAAATTTCCAATATATTTTGAGACAAAAAAAAGAACATGATTAGAAAGAGAATACAATGGTAATGCTAACCATAACAACTAAAATATACAACTTTATCAAGAATAAGCATGACCAAATAACAAAACTAATCACTAAATAACTAGTAAGACACTCCAAAGTTATGTCAACATATTAACAATAGTTCCTTAGATAGTATTAGGATTTGGAATGATACGTCATCTAATCTCCTTTTCTTTCCCCTTTTAGTAGGGGTTTGCTCCATGCATCCCAAGCCCTAGACAAAAAAGCTGCAAAAGGGAAAGAAAAACTAGCTTATAAAGTCTTTAAAATCTCAACAAAAAAAAAAAAATCAAAGTATCAATTAAGTCAAATATTGAATTGAAAGGAAACCATAAAAGAAGCAACTTAATTTTATGCTGTGGAAGCTCAACACATCAAATGTCCCACTGTTTAGCAGTAAATACAGAGCATAAGGCACTGAGATACCATATCTGAAATCAGTTAGTACCTACTTAGCAAAGCTTCGTCAATATACTGACAACCCCACAACCGTTCTAGGCCTCATTCACTATAACAACCAATTAACAAAAAAGTGACCAAAGCTATCTGGGAACATCGCATTGAAGTAACGGTGAACCAGTCCCACTGTTTATTTAATTTGTAAATCATTTATACCTTGTTTCCACTTAAGATGATTATCCACTGTACTATATTCCCCAGAGCTGTAGGCCAGAGAGGCCAATCTTATGGGACAGCTATGCGCATCAAACACTCTCTACTAAAGAGACAAGATCAAGAATAAGATGTGGAAATGAATAAAGGGTACTTGGACCGAATAGCATTAACCTATGCCTACAATCCTTATTTCCAAGTTCCCAGAAGATACAGAAAGAATTAGTCGAGTCCTTTAATTGCATCACATGGAAAATTTGCCTAGGACAGAAAGTGTAAGAACTTTCCCGGTCAAAAGCACTTGGGACTTTGAAAGGTTTAGCGGAGGGTCGGTGCGGTTGATTAATGCTTCATTATCAGCATGTACGTAGGAGGAGGGTCAATTTTTTTGACTTGATTGTGTACTGCTGATATCAATGGAACGGACTCCTAAATTTGCCTGGCTCTAACTCAGATCACGGAGTTGGGTGCTTCTTAATAAGCGCTGCGGAAGACTATTTTCTCGTCGAGATGATGTGATACAGCATTGGAAGTCGGACAGGATTATTTTGCATAATGGTGTGACTGACGCCTCTTTCCATGTCCAAATGCAGTGAAGACATTCTCCGTGTCTGAACATCCGGAATAGAAGAAACCCGTACGTGAACTTCATTTTCGTCCGGGGCGAAACGATGCCATTTAAGTTGACATTCTGTCACGGATTTGGATTTCTAACCCAAATAGTTGGAAACGAGTCATAGTTCGGCTTCAATACTACTTTATCACAGGTTTAGAATTCTGATTTTAAAAAACTAGTCTATAAATAGAATTACCTTTAACCCTTATAAACTTAAAACCTTTTATTTGCTTTTTTAACATGAAATAAAATTTTTCATATTTCCTCTATTGGATATTCTCTCTCTCTTATAAAGAATTTTTCAATTCTTTGTGCAAATCAATCCTTTGTTGATGGGGTCATGTTGGTTATGTACAATTGTAAGCTAACTTTTAAATTAAGTTTTTATATTACAAATTTCTTTCACATAAAAAAACTAACAAAATAATTTAACCATGTAAAAGAACCCACGGCATTGACATATTAGAATGGAACCCAATACCACAATAAGTGACATCAAAGTCAAATCATGACCCAACTTAATGCCTTGCAATCGTTAGTAGCAAATTCAAAATCATTGAATTTTGAATATTTACGAAGATTGAAAAATTCCAGCATACATATTTTGGTTACCAAAATTGACCTCTTTTCCTTATCAGATATACTTATTGAAACAACCTATTATTTGATTGTAGAAAAATACATGGCAATTATCGACATTAGCTGTAAAGCAAGACTTAGAATATTAACATCGATTAGAATAGATGATTTCAGAATTTGGTGAACTATGAGGCAAAAACGAAAAAAATTAAATACAGAATAATTGTTTCAAATTATTTTGATTTAAATGCTTAATATTGTGGCACCGTTATAAAAGGTTTAATAAAACTAATTTTCCGAAAAAGGAGAGAAAAGAAATTCCCGAGAAAAAAGAGAACTTTAAAAAACTACCCACACAAAAATGCAACATATGATTCAAAATGATATTTCTTACCTACCTATCCTTTATCTAATAATGACATATAACAAATTGATTCTCAAATCATACATTTAAAAATTAGATTCTTAACAACAAATTATATATTTAAAGATTGACTTTCAATTATAAGCTTGTATTGTTAAGGTATTGCCCATGTTCTCTAAAATAGTAATAATAAGAATAATAAAATTATAAGTTTATATTATGACTACAAAGCCAAATAAAGGAAATGGTGTAAAGAAAACAAGTGGAATTAACGTTATATATTGACTTTTGAAAATTTACTCCAATTTTTTAGGCAAGATATACTTGAATATATACTTATAAGTGAATTATATCTTGTATTCTTTTTAACTAATGTTTTCAACAATAATTCTTTGCTAATAAGAAAAGGAAAAAAAAATAAAGACGGAAATTGTCCTACTTATAGAAGACAAGCGTTAGTAAAATATCATTATTGGTGACAAAAAAATCCTTTCTCTTTAAAACCAAATTTCCTTTTGATACGCATGAATATTCCGAACAAATACTCATGCCGCTGCAACTTCTCCGTCATAATCGGTAACCGTCCTATAAGCATATCTTAAGTTCGATCTCCCAAAATTGATAATCATGCTTTTTCGTTTTTGTTTTTGTTTCTCTAGTCGCTTTTGTATTGATGCTTCTTTTTTGTGAAGGCATTACATATATACGCACGAAGTCTTTCATACGAAGTTTTTTGTATGTATATATATGAAACCAAAGAAAAGTTCTTCATTCCTTGTTCTCACTTTTTCAGTGCTGGATATCTCCGGTGCCGGCTTCGCAGTTTCCCAGTGAAAACTCAGGTTATGGAAACACCCTGCGGTGGAGCTTTGATGGAAGACATTGCAGTAATGAGTGGCGACAAAGTGATTTTGAGAGGGTTGAAATTCCATGGATATCATGGGGTGAAGCCAGAAGAAAGGAATCTGGGTCAGAAGTTCTTGGTGGATGTTGATGCTTGGCTGGATCTTCGGCAGGCTGGTAATTCTGACTGCTTGTCAGATACTGTTGGTTACACCGAGATTTATCAAATAGTTAGAGAAGTTGTGGAAGGACCTGCACAGAATCTTCTAGAGTCGGTGGCTCAGCTGATCGCGTCGACCACCTTCGCAAAGCACCCACAGATTTCTGCCTTACGTGTTAAAGTTACAAAGCCTCATTTTGCTCTTCCTGGTTCTGTTGACTCGCTGGGGGTCGAGATTCTGAGATCCCGAAGGGTAGATGCACCAAACTAAGCCTTTTCTTTTCCATTTTGTCCTTGCATTTTGTTAATATCAATGCAATATGTAGGTTGGTATAATGGAGAAGCCATCTTTCATCGGAAAAAAAAATAATTGATTACAATTTCTAGCATCGGCATTTGTGATGCCATTTTTTTTTTTTTTTTTGTGTTGTAACTGGTAATGATTATTTTTGTTGCAGAAAAACATGGTGCGGGATTCATGTCACCAAGATGTAAACCATGGAGATTCAAGCAATCGTTTTTGTGTTATTTGCTGTAACGAAGTCGTATGTCCATCTCCATTGCATTGATACTTTTGAATGGTTTGAGCATTAATTTTATGTTAGTAAATTGAAACCAGAAATCTCATATACAATGCTAAGGAATCCAATAAAAAGAGAAGTTAGTCCACCAAAAGGCATTGAAAAAATTTCTTGAGAAAACCACATATGGCTAGTTGTTGTAGAAGAATATGTTGTTTATTGTTTACTTTAGTGGACAACTGGTAAGAAATAAGATATAATTTACATGATTTTCTTTTTCTTGCAGATGCCTCCTTTTGAGAAAGATGTAATTTCAGGTAGTACCTATTGTGCCAAACATAATTTTGATGGGACTCTTTTTTGTCTAGCTTGTCGTACACATCAGGTCCATTCATCATTTTGTTATTTTCTAAAACTTTTTTACTTTTGGATTATTTACGATATTCATATTGTTTATATATGACTGAGATTTTTCAAATGTTATTATTCATTGTTTTCAGGCCAGAAACAAACATTTTATTGACTTCGATGATGGTTGGAGGCTTTGCTTAGATTGCTATAGTATTGCTATCATGGATCAAGAGAAAGTAAAGCCCATAATTAAAAATGTGCAAAAATTCTACGAGGTTCTGAATATGAGAATTGGTGAAGATATTCCCATTTTTCTTGTCGATAAGCATATGCTTCAAAAGCATCTTGCTAAAGGACTAAAAGTACGTATGAGGATTATTATTTATAATAATTATTCTCTAGTTATTTCATTTTCTTATCTTTACAATCAATTTTTTCTTTCTAATCCCAGTATGATAAAAATGGCCAACTTTTATTAGTATCCGCCATCATACTTTGTAGAGGACCTATCACTTTTGTAAGGCTCCCTTCAAGTTCTTTTTTCCCCCTTTTCTTTTTAAATTGTATTATGTGAAGAAGGATCAAGAGTAATTATTGATAAAAAGTTGACATGCCATATTGCAAGGGTAAGTTAAAATTTTCTTCTTTGTTTTTTTTTTTTTTTAATGATAGATTACAAGTTGTTCTCAAGGAAATAAAGTAATAGCAACAGAGGATACAAAGCAGTTGACCCAACGCCCAGCTCTGATGCTTTTGTATGGGATGCCAGAGTAATTTTCTGCAGCTACTCTGCACATTTATTTGTTTGTTTTATTTTGAATTTAGTATTGTTGGTTGGCTGGTTAAAGGATATTGATGGTTAAATCTTGATTTATTTCTTAATTGAGTTACTAATAAAGATTGACCTACATTAATAGTCATTTATTCTTCTTTAAAAATAATTTGTAAGAAAAAGAATAAGCAAATGCAATACATATACCATTTCCCTCCAGCTTGGAGACACTTCATTATTTTTTTGTTCACATATGGAAGGATGTTTTACATGAACTCAAATTTGATGATATGTTAAAGAATTTAAAATTTTTGATTATTAAAAAGTTGGTTAATTTTTTAAAAAAATATTAGATGGTAAACAAGAGAATCATTCTCCTATATAAAGAGTTGACCATGATAATATTTATGTAGTACAAGACATACATGATTCTCAATAGTTTTGCTTATAAATACATAAGACATCTTTAAATCATCAACTACAGGGTGCTTGTGGGGCAATGCTTGGCACATGGGATGATGTACAAATGGCTCATTACTCAAAGTGAGTTGTTCTTTTTAAGTCCTTACAAAATTCTTTTGATTGTAGAATTTAATTTCTCTTACATGAAGTGGTTATAATTGGAATGCAAATATTTGTGTGAAAGACAAATATATAGGATTGAACCAACAAATTGAATATGGCATTTGTGCAATCATGAGCTACAAGTGGTTGAATTGGTTGGCTTGTACCCTTGACGAGTCCTCATACAAAAGTATTGAGCAAGTGAAGATTGTGAGAAATTTAATAGAAGCTCAGAAAATTCGGATCAAACATAGACTTGACTTAGCTGGTGATGGATTTAGGGCAGCAAAAAAGGCAGTTGATAAGTTCGGCTTTCAAGAGACATTGGATTATATAGCTCAAACAAAAAGTCTCCCACAATAGTTTAATTGTCATGGATCATCCTCCAATCCAAAGTTTCTCTCCATTTATATACACTATTGACTAACTTTCTTATTCGAATATCTTACTTAGTTTAAACATTTGAATGTGTCTTTTTTGTTTTTTAATATTTTAGTACAAATTTAGTAGCCTTTTAAAGCATTAATGGAGAAACTACGCCTTGACTAATAGTTGTATAGACTTCTGGGAAATCAATATATGATGACAATTTTGAAGAAGAAGATGGGCTACAATTTTCAAAATGATTAAATTAATGGCTAGCTCATAAGTAAGGAAGCCCTTATGTGAAATGCATGATGAACAATCTAATGGCCAAAACTCCGTTAAATCCCTTGCAACCAGCCTAAAAGCATCGACTTCATCCGTCAACACATCAATTGAGAAAGCGCTAGTAGCAATTTCAAAATGATTTCTTTGCATTTTTAATAAGCGGAAGAATCAAAACAGCGCTTTGCTGGAAAAGAGCTCTTTCATAACGTCACTGCGAAAACAATATTCGTTCCTCTTGGATAACGTAAGGTATCACGACCCACTTTATGTTGAGAGCTCTTTTTTTATGCAAAAGGGAAAGCAGGACGTCTTTTGAAGGGCCTGGCAATGGATAATACCGAGGCCCACTCCTGATTTACAAGAAAGAACCAAATTTACAGTGTGGAAACACTGAGTTCCTTATCTGTCCATGCTCGCAGAAATAAATAAAACTCCAGTTGAGGCGACTTCCCTTCGGCACAGGAATTGAATATGCATTTGGCTTGGAACTTGTGCTGGGACTGAAATACAGGGAGCTGAAGGTTCCACAGTGTTAAGTGATCAAAAACATGCGGTCCACCTTGCCACATCAGATCCACGTGGTGCCACATCAACGATCATAAACCACGTGGCAGTGCAATGCCACGTCAGCCCTGCGCATCGCAAACTCAATGCGCAGCCTTCGTCCCCAAAGAAGTCTCCACCTACCGCTTCACCTACCACACGCCCCTGGCTGGAAACACGTCGTCGGAAATACTTTCATAATCGGCCAGCTTCCAGACCCTTCGATAATCAACACCGTCAAGGAAAGAATCGGCATCCCCAGTCAAGGTGATCGGTATCAATCTCAAACCCATTCCAAAACCTCGCCGATCTCACCTCTGTTTCATAGACAATCCGATCTTGTATAACAGAGAATCCATCTTTCTTCCAAAAAAAAAAAAAATTGTTTATAATATCTAGCAATAGTATTTGTAATGCCATTTCTTTTTTTTTGTGTGTTGTAACTCATAATGACTATTTCTGTTGTAGGGAACATAGCACAAGATTCATGTTAGCAAGATGCAAACCATGGGGATTCAAGCAATCATTTTTGTATTATTTGAAACAAAGTTGTATATCCATCTCCATTACATTGATACTTTTGAATGGTTTGAAGATTAATTTTATAATAATAAATTGAAGCTAGAAATCTCATATAAAATGCTAGGAAATTCAATAAAGATAGGTCCACCAAAAGGAATTGAAAAAATATTGAGTCATGTTTATTGTGTCAAACATAATTTTGAGAGGACACTTTTTTGCTTAGCTTCTTGTACACATAGCATCCATTGATCATTTTGTTATTTTTTAATTTCATTTTTACTTTTTGATAATTTAGGATATTCTTATTGTTTATACAAGACCAGATCATTCAAACTTTATTATTCATTGTTTTCAAGCCGGAAACAAACAGTTCATTAACTTTGATGATGGTTAGAATACTTTGTGTAGATTGCCATAGTATTGCTATCATGGACCATGAGAAATTGAAGCCCATAATTAAAAATGTACCAAAATTCTATGGGAAACTAAATATGATAGTTAATGAAGATATTTCCATTTTCCTGGTTGATAATTAAAATGTGCAAAAATTATGTGGGGAACTAAATATGATAGTTGACCGAGATATTTCCACTTTTCTCGTCAATAAGCATCATGTATAACGATGAATTGGAGTCATACCCCCACTTGCTATGATCTTTGTGTGAATGTATTGGAGCTCCTGCTTTTTCTTTTTTCTTTTTTCTTTTTTCTTTTTTCTTTTTTCTTTTTTCTTTTTTCTTTTTTCTTTTTTCTTTTTTCTTTTTTCTTTTTATTTTTTCTTTTTTCCACCCCCTTTGCGTCAACAAGTATTTCGCTACATTGCCATTGTGACTGGGAAAACCCTATCCAAGAAAGTATAAACACCCCCTCCTAACAGAAGCGCACCGCTGCAAAAACAATCGATTCAAAGCTCTATCAGAAGCAAGGAAACTGAAAAGGCCTAAGCAAAATGGTAAACAGCTCATGGAAGAAGCGTGCAGGGTCAAGATCATTATCCATTGCTACATGCTAGTAGGAATGGGACTGACTGCCATAAATGGAGTAATAAATTTGAGTTCTGCAAGTCAAGATCATTATCACTTCTGCTGAGATGTAACTAATGATTCCTTACGAGAATTCGGGTATGTTTGCGGGTCTAAAAGTAAATACCTGATTGGGTTGATCCATGCTGAGAACTTGCGAAAAGAAAGCAGGCTCTGCAAACATCTAAGCATTAGTATTTGGCCGGAAACATTTGGACAGGACACGTTCATAAGCTTGATAACAACCCAGAAAAAGGTTGTAGCGAGGGAACAACTTATTAACTATGTTTGAGCCAGTTACCAGTATTTTCAAGTGCCATCTTGTCTTCAATTTATTTCATTAATTTCAGGACTGTGACACTAAAGCTGACTTAAGATACCTCCCGCTCCTGAAGCAGTAGATATAATACAACCATACAATAGGACCCCACATACCTGCAATGCCCCGGCAAAAGAAGCAGCAAGAAGCAGTGGAGTAACGTAGCCAGTTGTGTATGTCAGAAGTAGGCTGCCCCCAATAACTGGATCCTGTTATACATTGGAAGTGTCTCGTGGGTGATTTATTAATAACGGCAACTGTAATTATTGTACTCCGCTCCAAGTGAAACTAAAGAAAATGTGCCCACCAAAATCCAAGACATCAATTTATATTTCAAGTGAAGTTCTTTTTTTTTTTTTTTCGCTCTCTTTCTCTGACGCATTTGCTTGTTCACATGAAATATTTTCATAGATGTGTCCTCTATTCTTAACTATTTGAACTGCTTCACAAATTGTTAAAATTGGTCGTCTCCATCTTCCATAACCCCTCTAATGATATAAAAAGTTTCTCCTGGGCATCAACAAGGAATTGATAACATCCACCAAACCAAAAGGTTGTCAGAGGAATAAAAAGAGTTCCAGGAACACTTCCATTAGCACAAATTTTGGTGTCCCTCAGCATTATCGAAGCACTTAATTAATCATTCTCGCAAACTTCTACATATGTAAGAACAAGTGAGGCCCAAGCCAGTAAAACTAAGCTAATAGCAATATGGTGTCAATACCAAATGGAATGGAGGCTTAGGAACTAAAAAATACCTTCTCTACGAGTTATGGAATGGAGAGAAAGAGAGAGAGATCACTAACAACCATATGGGATACATCATAGTATATAAGAATTTGAACATAATAAACAGTTCAAGTACCTTGGATGCAGCTACATATCCAAGAAGAGTGGCCAACACTGGCGTACTGCAAGGTGAGGCAGCTAAGGCAAAAGTCAGCCCAGCCAGATATGCTTGCACACCTAACATGTCAAATTCAATTTAAATTTAGAACCAGTAAGCACAAGCAGGTAAGCACTTTGCAAACTGCGAGCAATCGAAGAAAGCAGGGTAAAATAGCAAGCCAATTACTTGATGGGAAGCTAGCAGCAACAGCGCGGGGATCAAAATTGTCCATAAATGAAGGGAGTTGTACGTCAATTACCTGGAGAATTAGAGACCGGATTAGCAGATAACTAGAACATGTAGTCTTGCCAAAGAGCTAAGCCAAACAAAGTCTTTTTAAGTGGTTAAACTCTAAAATAGTGTTAGCACCTTCTGAGAATATTGAAGGTTTTTTGTAGGTTTGTTTCCTAAGTCTAATCACTTTATTAAAAGATTTAAGCATACTTGAGACAGCGTCAATGTTATTGACCATCAGTTCAGTAAAATGACCCGCTTAAGCTCAAAGACCTTATGGAGAAGGGAAAATAAAATAACCGAATCATACCTCTAGGAGATTTAGACCCATAAGAACAGCTAAACCAGAAGCAGCCACAGGTAATCCTTGCCCAACCTGCCCATATGCCTTTCCAGCAAATGAGGCTGCTATGCCCAGGACTGCGAGTGTGGTTGCCAATCCCAGTGAAAATGCAATGGAATCCCCAACGACCTGACCAGGAAAAAAAAGAAGAGCTCTGGTTAAATGATCGAATGGAGATGCAATCACACAGTAAGATGACAAAGATCTAGACTCATACATGATAAACAAAAGATAAGACGAAACATGCAGTGCACAGAACCAATGGTTTTAAGGATAACACATATCTTGCTTAAAAATTTTAATCAACTGTATGAACGAGTGTTTCCAAAAGATATTAAAGAAAAATAAATTTGTTAATGATCTCAATTAATGACCACGATGGATATTGGCGGTGAAGTGCTGAGGCATATAAGCTCCTCTTATTTCTGGACCATCCAAATTAATCTCAATTAATGTCTTGCTTCAGACAAAAGATCCAACCCTAGGATTAACTTAACACGTGTAACTTGTCAACAATTTTTTACGTTCAATGTTTCAGCGGTAATTAAATATATATATATATATATTCTTCAGTAATATGAGAAGGTATGAATAAGGTAATTCAATTAGGAAGTCAATACCTCTGCCCTACTTTTTCCAGAACCAAATGCTCCTGTGTAAATAATCAAAACAGGAAAAAGCATTTGGTATGAGATCCAAAATTTATGAGGCTGCATTATCCAAAGTAAAAAAAAAAAAATTGCCACTAGATCTGTTACGTAGAGCACTCACCAATGTAACCAAGGGTCAGTGGTAAGACACTTAGTGTACAAGGAGAAAGACTGGTTACAAGCCCTGCCCCAAAGATGACTGCCAAACTATAGGAATAAGTGGCAAAAGTAAGTGTAAATACAGAATGCTGAGAATAATCTTTACAACATCAACAGGAACATGAATGACAAAGTGTAGGACTGAACCTAGTGAAACTGAGAGCCGATAACTGGTCCTGGACAGCTTCATTAGCCTGCTGTCCAGCCGAATATAGGAAGCCTCCAAACCAATCTCCAAGACCTCCATCAGCCAAATTATAAACAGAGGTGGCTCCTTCCTGACATGAAGGAAAATAATTCTATTTCCTGATATCTTTCTTAAGAAGCATAGCTTGGATGCAGATCTTCAAAGAGAGCATGATACGAGACATGCAGACCAACACTTGACCCATCTCCAACATAAATATCACAAAATTCAGTTTTTGGTATGATCTTAGAGGACAACAATTACTTATATATGTTTTTACTGCTGGAAAAGCCAAAAGATAAATTTTTGACAAGCGTAATGACAAATTACAATTACAATAAAATTAAATTAAATTAAAAACCAACATGACTACATCCAAAATAAGTTAGGCAAGTCGAACATGATATCCAGCATGCAAGACTTTGAATGCGGTGCAAGCACAAGCCCACCAAATAGCCTTATTGCCTTGATCCTAGCACTATTATCTGCTAGTTAGCGTATGATATTCTAGGTCCATCTAATAAAAAGTAATATAACTTAAAAAATCTAATTCTAAATAACTTCAGTCCATAGTATATGGCACATTCTCACCAATACATCCTTTGTACTCACAGCCCTTGCTGAGTTGGTTGCAACCAAATTCACCGCTGAAAAGCAGAAAGAAAAGTTTCACCGATGCAGAAGTTTGAAAGGAAAAGCTCAAAAGGCAACTAGACTTTGCAGATTCACTATTTGTAACCTAACTAGTTTAATTTTCATTCAGTATGGTAGACTTTTATGGAAATGGAAATCTGGCAACTTTGCTTAAACATGTCACGCAGGCATCACACTAATACAGTAACCACACCTAAATGTTCCTATTTCAGATAGGTTCTGACTTATGAGGGCAAGATGCTTTCTTTTTTCTTTTTTCTTTTTTCCTTTTTTCTAGGTTTGGTACATTATATATGCATGTGGATCATAAACCTATAACCAAATTTGGCATTTAGCTAAGTCGTATTGGTCATTTTAAATTGCTTAGAAATCGAATCACATAAATTTGAATATTAGAAACTTCAAAACACAAATTTGAAAAACTCCCCATATAATATGGACTCGTCAAGTGAACATGCAATAATATTGAAATGAAAAATAGCTCCTCAAGAAAAAAAGGGAAAGAGAGCTAAAAGAAAAAACGGTAGAAACTTTCAGAACAAGATTGCATGGTAATATCAACAACATACTCAACATCAAGACAAGCGTACAGGTTCTTACCTGCAATGGCATTTACAAATGTCTTAACTTGCAAGCCACTGCTTCCAACATGCTTTGACGACAATACACTATTTTGGTTGCCATCCTCAGCCCCGGATGGTCTCTTAAGCATCTTAATTGGCGTCATATATCCACCTTTACCTTGAAAAACATGAGTCTGACATTTATTTGTGGTACGTTGTATACTCATACCAACGAAAGGGGAAAAGAAGAAAAAAAAAATCATACTCCAGATAACACAGTTCACCGTATTCAACCACGTAAGTCCCTGATGCAACCCCGCCATAACACAAACGTATACAACAACAGTGACAATCTATCATGACTCACAAATTTCATATAAAAAAAATATACATCAACAACAACTTAGAAAAGAAGAGGTAAGGAGAGAAAAAAAAAAAAAATCCATGAAGCACAGGAGATATCAAGTTTGGCGAATTTGGCATCCGAAAGGTCAGCAAAAAACAATGCCACAAAGTATGAAAGATAATGTAAAAAAGATAAAGGAGATTTGAGCCATTTGGGCTCCACCAAAACGCCTAAAAGTTGCTAAATCTGGGCATGTAAAAAGTTCTTTTAAGACCTCCCATACGGACACAGGAAAAAAATACACACACAGGGGAAAAGGAGGACGGGACCCAATTGGCTCACCATGAAAGCCGCTTTTACGGGCACGCTTGCCGCCGGAGATTGTGCAAGAACTGAAACCATAACTACCGCAGTGGCTTACAACTAAGCTCATCTACAAAAGTTTCAAAGGAAGTTCCAAATTAACAAAAAGAAAAGAAAACGAAAAGTAACCTCAGTTAAGCTTAGCTTTCTCGGCAACCAAACAAAGGGCAGACGAATCTGCAAAACTTTAGAGAGAGAGAGAGAGTAGTCTACTTTGAACTATTTCGCTAGGCAACGATAATGAGCAATGATGCGGTTCAGATTATTTCGAATGTCCTCGCAGGAGTTTCTTTTCCGTGTATCTTTCTTCTTCGTGTAGCGTGTCGAAGACCAGATATTTTTCTACTTTCTTTCTCGGGACTTAATTCAGACCAGAGACGTAAGTAACCGTTAAACGAGATTGGTACGGGCTTTCTCGGCCTGAAGAGCAATGGCGTCGGAGTGACCCTTAGGCCCAATTTTAATCACAACGCATTGAATCCAAAACGCGTAAAGAGGAAGGGGATGCGCAGGGGAGGTCTTGAGTGTAGTTACTCCGACCATTGCAAGAAACTGACTATGGCGGAATGATGGACTTGGGAAAATTAGATAGGGATTGATTGTGTTTTAGGTATTCACAACGGAGAACTTAAAACATCCGAGGACGACGTTCAAGTCCTTTTCCTCGATCAAAAAGGGGGATTTCTTCAGTTTCATTTAAGAGTACCGAAGGTTTTGTTCCGAATCTAGCAAAAGAATTCAACAAATAATCACACTAAAGCTAATACACTCTGGGAATGTATGGGGTAAATGATGCAAGACTACAAACAGGAATTGATTGTTCTGAGCTACTTCTATGATACTGTGGTCACGTAGATGGCAATTCTCTGTTCCTCAGTCGTAAAGCGTTTTGGCGGATTGCGTTCTCAACTTTTTGCTTCCATCTTTCAAATTTTTCTCGACGAACTTGTCATTTACAGATACAGCTTTTTCCATGGCTTTAATCTTCCTGACTTTTTTCGATCTCTTCATTGGTCTTCCCTTCTTCACCTTTCTGTTTCACAAAAGAGGGTTTGTGATTAGAGGATGAGCAAATAAGAAACAAAGGGCTCAAGAAGCAATCACATCTGAAACCAAAAAATAAAAGAGAACAGTTATAGAAAACCAGCCATTCGATGATGGGTGAGAGGATTTGTATTTAGAAATAACCAGAAAGGTTGCATATGGAAGACAACAGAGGGGATGCAGAACATGCACATCCAAAATAACCAGCCTCCTATTCCCATACTTCAAAGATGCCATAAAACTACGGAAAAAGAAACATTAAAATCCAAAGCTACATCTGTTTTGGAGATCCAATCCAAGGCTCCCTATGCACCAGAGTTAATTGGGAAGAAAGCAGAAAAGCAGAAAAGTGAACACATCCTGTTTACGTCCATAAGCTGAAAAAGGACCCAATCACCACAGACAAGGTGAAGGACAAACTTTTAAAAAAGGGGATGTGTTTTGAAGGTATTCTTTCACAACTGATTTATTAGGATACAGATATGAGTGGATTCTGACCCAGGTATATTCCGCATTCACATTCCCCCTAAACCACAAAAGACCAGCACACTTATGATTTCAATTTGAATCACCAAGAAACCTAGATTCCTTTGTTTTTAAGCAGAGATGAAGGAAAGCCCGTCAACAAGCTGCACCACGAAGTAAAACTTATTTCTATTTCATCATAGAATATACACATTTCTTTCATGCCAAGTACTTATATGCTTGTTAAATTGACCCACATTCTAGTCTCAGAACAATATACAATCAACAAGAAGTAAGTGGCACAATAACAGTCCACCCAGTTTCCTTTCAGGCCTATCTCTTGCCACACCACAATTGCTCTGCCAGTGATAGAACTAGAATAGCTATGCTTGGAAGTCTCAGACATCAGAAAAATACCCTTAAGTAATACACAAAAATTATACTCGTGATAACACATGCAGTGAACAAGCTTAACTAGAATCTCCGACATGATCCTTCACATGATATAACCAGCTGAGTGGTCTCAAGATTACAAGCAGGCATTCTTCATGATATTACTTGTCACTAGGACTTGCTCAATCACAGATATCATGCCAACTCTCACATAAAGGGGCTTCTGAAGAATTATATTAGTGAAATTTTTCCATGCATGTCATTGAGAACTTCTAAGGGCACCATTATGCCAATTTTTTCACTGGGAATAATAACGATTTTATAGACAACTCCAGAGACAACTGAATTGCTCGTTTACTTACTTGATGTGAGCACTAGGAGCTGGACCCTTAATTACAGACTCTGACATGTCCATTGCTGCAAAAATAAATAAATGAAAAAATTAGTAAATTTTACTTCTACTCGTACAGCAAACACACAGAATCACAAATCAAGAACAAATAACACACAAAACCAAAGACCCCCTTTTGTTCCTTTCTTTTGCTCTAATGATTAAGAGGTACCTTGAGGAACGTCATAAGCAGCGTCTTCAGCAATATCCATGGCATCGGCAGCCTTTCGCTTCTTCTTGTTCCTATTCTTCGCCATCGCCGATCGCGAGGGAGAAGGACGTGGTTTTCCTTTTCTTTTGCTCTTCCGGCGAAAGGTTGAAATCAAAAACCCTAGCAATTATAAGCGAAACGTCTTGGGCCGCATTGGGTCTAGGCCCACTTAATTTCAACTTGGCCCAGGTTTCCGGTACCAAGATTAGCAAAATATGCAAACAGACCAAAGGTATTAAAGATCACAAATTCTTCATTCAAAATACAAATTTTTTGGAAATTTATGAAGCAATCAGTGGCAAGGTCTATCAGTTTAGTAATAAATTAACAAGGGCCACCAACCATTAGGTTAAAGATTCAACACTGACTGCATGTATGAATACGTAAGTTATAAAACTAAGAAAGAAAAAGATATTTATGAAACAAACATGCATGTAACCTCTTCATGCTGGAAGAATGAAGGGGGATATGGGGGCATTTGCCATTTAAAGGCACTCATGTTGTCGAAGCATTGAGTCTGCGGGCGTGTATCACACGTGCTTGCGCTTTTGGCAGTAGCCATGGGTGTGTCCCATCATTGAGATTATGTTTGTGAAGAAACAGCAGCTACCTTCCAAGGCTGTTTGGAATTTTTCGTGTTGGCAACACCTGGATGGGGTTATGTCGATGGGTCCGATTACTCAACTCGTTAGGTGTGGATTGTTTAGGATTGGGTCAGTCTTGTTTGCAAGTTTAAGAAATTCAAAAGACCTATGATGTTTACAGGGGATTGACAGAAAGATTAAGGGTTTGAAAAGAGAACGCCGGGTAAAGTGACCATCTGGGTGCAACGTGGGCTCCATAACCAAGTGAACTCAGACCTCGGCAGTGTGAAAATGTACAGATTTTCTTCCTTTGTCTCTCTTTTTGCCATATCCTTGACTTAGTTTCTACTCAAACAGGGAATGCAAAGCGAAGGAGCTTAAAACTTTGGCAGGCTCTTTTTAGACCAGCTCTTGCCTGCACATTGTCAGAAACTTCATCCATCCTCTTGATAATGTTCAATAATTGTGGAGGTATCTTAGCACATGGCAATGCCCAAAAAGGAGGCAATCTAATGGGACTTACATATGCTCATTTGTACTAGTCGTGCTTGTCAGTTCCCTTTATCTGCGTTTCCATCCCTTGGGGCCTGTGGTTCTGGTGTCATGAAAAAACTACAATATCTTGCCCAACAACTTTACTAAAGCATCATAACCACAACAACTTGTGGGGTTATACAAAGTGAGGAGAAAAGCATCTAAATTGCCCGACCCAGAACGCGTACTCTGGAGATACATTTTTATGAGCGATTAAAAGCTTTCCTCATAAACCTAGTAATAAGAAAAATAAATTATATCCATATATATATATATATATATATATATATATATGTGTGTGTGTGTGGTAGTGGATTTTGAACTTCCTTATATAGTATTAGATCTTAAGTCTCTCTTAACACTCTTATAGATTTTCATAAGCCTGATCCATAGAAAAAATGAAACTATGTAAATGTTCAAACCCACATTGCAAGTGGACATGTTTCAATATGAATATCATGTTTTACATTTCTAAAATATAAAGTTGTATATATTAGTTAAATGTGTACATTTTAAAGATTACAGATCTAAATTGCTGTGAACACATGCCCAGGTATAAAAACTACAGATCGCAGTGATTAATGCATGAAAATGGTTTTAGTCAACAAAAGGGAGAAACTAAATAATACAACTGGTGCATGCATTCATTATTAGAAGCCTTTTGGAAATGGAATGATTGCGTTTGGCGTAATAGTTTCGCAGGCTTTGTATAATTGCCGGTGATGCCGGCAAACCAGTTACAATATTCCGACAAACTTTGTGGTACATTGGCTTGGGGTCCATTTATGCTACATCTCATGTCGCTTAATTTGATTTAGACGATGCTAATCTACCGGAATAACGTGCATGGCACGATCCCATTTATCAGAACCCCGAGACTTGCGCGAACATCTAGATTTTAGAACTACGTGTCCATCGACTGACTGAACAATATTAGCTTATAAATTTTATTATTTTCCTCCGATTTTTTCCAAGAATCTGAGTATCATTTATTGTTACGAAAACAAAAGATTAAAAAAGTACATTAAGCGACGAAACAAAATATTACAAATTTGTTCATTTCGTGGGTATTAGAAGATAAGAAGGACTGGGATGATGCAGGGATGACGCGTAGTTCTTTGTAGGTGTATGCCGATTGTGCTGCCCAATTCTCTAGAGAACTCTGCTTTTGTTTTTGTTCTTTATTCTTTGTTCTTTTCTTCGGAGTAGATTTATGTCTAAATCAAACTATACAGCTCTGAATGCGATGAGTAATTGAACACACTTAAAACAGAAGTCCGCGTCACTTCATCAACACTTTTGAGTCATTGAAACATGTCTGTCATTCATGTCATGTAATATACATTGGGAACGAAGTAAGGGTAAACTTACGGACAAAGATACAGTACGATGGATCTGGGGGTAGGAAACCCAAAGGGAAAAACCCCCCGACAACGAGAGGAACTGCAAAATATGAAGAAAAAGCATGCTCTCGTGACCGAAGAAAAAGAACACACCAGATGCAAGAAGAGAAAGAATAGAAAGGTCTGCAATTAGAATATCTCCATGGGGAAGCAACCCAGGAAGCCAACCAGAGAAAGAAGTCCTCATAGTTGGTGAAAGAAGTGGGTTACATAAGCGAAATGGCGTGCTACTCAAATCAGAATCTTACCTACTTAGATGCCTAGATTAGGGAGACAAGTAATCACAGGATTTAAACCAAAGAAGAGTAAAAAAGCCACCGAGTTCCATTTTGTAAGCGGTGGTGGTAGAATAATAGGGAGGTTTGCTGTTGTAGCATGCTATCATTGTGTCATTACCACAGCTCTCGTTAAAAGAAGAGTCCTGAGCTTTCTAGGCAGGCAATCATGGCAGGCATTTGGTAACGCAACCAAACTGTAACAAATGGGGTCAGGGTTTCTCCTCTTTCCTGAACAAATGATAGAGGGAGTCACGATATCATGGGCTCCAAAAGCTGTTTTGGCAATGAAATTAGAAAAGGTCAAAAGAAAAAGCATTATTTCCAGTAAACACTGGGATTAGGTTTGTGGATTTTGCCTGCTCGGACCAACCGAGGAAAAGGTGGTCTTTGCTGGTTCCATTTCCTTGCAAACGAGTTATTGACTTATCCATTTGCTCCGCCTTTTTCTTCCCAAATTGCCGGGCGCCACGTTACCGTTATGATAATCTCACCCCAGTTTGAATTATCAATTCTTCTATCCACAAAATTACAAATTTAGCCTCCTCTAAAGCAGCAGCAGCTACAGAAAACGATGCTTAGAAACTGACGATCAAAGGCTGTCAAATAATCATGATTTGAGGCTGTCACGTCAAGGGGTCTATGTATATAGCCAAGATGCTTTGGCACGTAATGATACTAACTCTAATAGTTACTTTTTGCTGTTTTAACATATCTTAATCTACACAGCTACCAATTGCTAGATGGTCTACATGTGGACGCATTGAGATAATAGATTATAAGTTGCCCGATATGAGGCTGCCACGCCGACCATAGTTCAATTTATAGGAAGGAGTTTGGTTATATACTAGAAAATCACATTTAATTCCTCAGAAGATTTCTAGGGTTTTGTATAATTTCTGTTAATGTCTTCCACGTAAAGAATTGTGGTTTGACTTTTGAGGTCTTTAATGCTTTCACTTCATTTCTCCACATCCTATATTGACTTGGTGACTTCAATTCTTTGTAGTGCCATCAATTAATTTCATTACATACACATCACGGGCTAAAAGGAAACTCAAATTTCACGAGAGGCCAAATCAATTTCCCTGTTAAAAAAGAAAAAGAAAAAGAAAAAGAAAAAGAAAAAAACCCTAGAATATCCTTCCAACAAGACGAGGAGGCCATCTTTCCATGCTTGGAAAGCCATTTTCTTAAGAAATATTTGAAAATCCTATATTTAATAATAAAAAATATATATTTGAATTAATTTTTGGTTAAAATTAAACTTTTTTACAAAATGCCTCGTATACTTCCATCTCGACAGAGGGGAAGCATTTGCGGATCTCACGGCTCATGATTGGATGTCGTTCCGCGTTCTTTCACGTAGCAACAAGACATGCATGCAGACCAACTCTAGAAACCTCGGCGACCGTTTCCTCATCTTTCTTTTTCTTCTTAATGGTAAAAGTTAAGTGAAAATGTAATAATTTAATTGGATTTTTAGCCTTCTAAAACTCAATTCCTTAAATTCAGAGGACACAACCGTCAACATGCAATTAACGATTCAAAGTTCCCTCCAATAATACAGTCACGCTCACCAAATCCTGACTTTCGGATATTCTCCAAGTCGTATTCACGATTTAAAATTTCAAAAAACGGCTGACACCCACAAAAGCGAAGAGGCGCCCCGCGACAAAACGCATTTTCTTATCCTAATACGCACGTCGACCAGCTTCCTTAGACTCCCTTCCTGCCATTTATTTATGTCACCAATAACGACCCCGCTCGTAAACATAATTACAAACTTGCCACAAAGTACAGTATATCGCTTGGACATTAAGAGTCGGTTATACCGCAGGATAACAAATAAACGGTAATTAGTATTTTTGACAGCGAAAAAACAATCAGAGCAATTCTATTTTTATCGCGAAATGAAGCCTAAATATATCAATTTTCATCACCAAATAATGATGAAAAATGATTAATAGTTGAAGCTTTATTCATTTGCTTTATTTAACAATTCTGTTATTGTATTTCTCGTGTATTGATTTTGGCGACGTCAAACCTTCTAAGAAGCTCCTAAAATTGAAAAGCGGCAAAAATACAAGTGGTTGTGTAACGGCGTGGAGTGGATTAGGCAGAAGGAGGTGGATTTGTAAATTTGGGGAAATATGAAGGCAAATGTGGAGCCACGCTTTTCCAAGTTCCAGCTCTCAGCTTTTCAGGTCCCAACTGTGAAGCGCCTCCGTGTTTGCTTCTGTCCGGCGCTCTCGTGCTACGCACAATATTTTATCGCTTTTCAGATCCAAACGGTTCTCACAACAAACCCCCGTATGGCGACCTACCTGAGAACGGGAATTTGAATTTTCTTCGCAAAAACTTTAAGCAACAACATCGACGGATTTCACTCTCATTGGAGTAAGTTTCAAATTTTGGTTTCAGAAAACGAAATGGACCACAGTTTTCTTTCATTTTCGTTTTCATTATTTCGCCTTCTCTGTCACGGGGTTTGTTTCTCGAGAAACAACCTCAACCTCCCGTATTGACCTCCAAGTTACGCTTTTCGAGTATGAAAACCAACGGGGCCTTCTGTGTTATTTACGCAAATGCGGTTTTGGAGTTTGTTTTATGAAGGAGTTTTTTGGAAACAAGGAAACTGGATAGTTGTTTGTATTTATCTGGACGTCGAAATTCCAGCTTATTTTCTTCTTGCGAATTTGGACTGAGGGACGGGATTCTGACTTGTTAATCATTTTTTATTAGGGTTTTCCTTGTACAATGCAGGGCTTGAATTCCTTCAAGTGAGGGGGAAATTGAGCTTTTGGGAGTGAATTTGGAGTTCGGTTTGTGAGAATTTGGTGATTTTGTCGCCGGCGACGATGGCGCGGAGCTCGCTGGAGGAGATGCTGGACTCGCTGCGCCGGAGGGACGAGACCGAGAGGCCCAAGGACTTGCCGCCGGCTCTTCCGGCTCGGCCGGCGTCGAGGGCGCGGCTGCCATCAGCGCGTCGCTCTCTGCCGAACAACTTTAAGGTTGGCGACGACGTTGTAGATGGTCCTTTGCCTGCGCATAGGGAGTTTAACGCGAAAGAGGAAGGAAAGAGGAAAGATAGCGATTTCAGGTTCAAGAGAGGGAGCTTCGGAAGCAAGAAGATGAAGAAAGATCTGAATGTGGAGTCGCCATATGCTGTGGAGGTTGAGGAGAGCAAAAATGAGCGAAGGGAGCGTTCGGAATCGGATCGCGGCTCACCGATGCAGTGCTCTTCGGCATCGAAGAGGAGGGAACTGGATTGGGACGACAACGTCAGTTATTTCATCAAGAAGGTAATTGGGCACAAAAATGACGAGAATAAAAAGTTGGCTTCAGAGTTATTCTTTGTTGTTCCGTTAGTGCTGTTAAGGTTTGTTGATTGACAATCCGACACGGTTTAAATTTTATTCTCGTACAACTAATTGCCAGAATCGGTGCGGCTTGGGTCATAGACTATTTAAGTAGGAGTATAATCGAGATTCTTGTTGAAATATATGACCAACGTAACTTTTTTTTTTTTCTGAAAATTATTTTTGTCGTTCGTATGATATTTTTATGGGTGCCAATCTGAAGCGAGTGATGAAGAAATTGTGGAATTGTGATTAATAGCGGGCACATGGACTGTGCAGGGGTGGTTGATTTAAACCCCTGAGGTAGAATAAGACATTCAAAGTTCTCTGTTTTCCATAAGCAACAACTCAAAGTTCTCCGTTTTCCATAAGCAACAACTTGTTTTTAGTTCTGTGATTTTGTTTTTGATACATTAGTTACGGCACCTTGTGAACCAAAAGATGTACTCAGGTGTGGTAAGTGCGCTAAAGATTACGTTTTAGATTTAATTGATATAAAATTTATAAGTCTAAACAAGGTTTATATATTGTCAAGATGCTGAAGTTTCTTACTTTTGAAGTGAATCATTCATTTGATGCTCGGTCCGGCACTGAACTGGTTCCTAAAGTGGTTGAAATTTTAGTGATGAATGTGTTCTGTGTGAATTCTGCAAGTGGTCTAAGTGCTGGTGTTGATGTATTGTTTCTGAAATGTGCATAGATGCTGATGGAAATTTTCTTAGCAGAAACTTCGTGTTTGGTGTTGGCTGTCAAGTCAGCAGTGGGAGTCAGGAACAATACAATCAATTTCAGGGGATGAAGCTCTTGTTTTGCCATCCAATGGAAATGTATGTTTTATAACCTTTGGCCATTTTGGACCTCTGTTTAAAAGATCTTAAATACTTCAGTTGGTGGGTTGTACTTGCACTTAGTTTCTGCTGTTACCGTAGGTTATGAAAGTTCTCAGAGGAGAGCTCTTACCTGCAAACCCCGATATTTTAGATGGTGTGGATGATCTTATACAGCTTAGTTATTTGAACGAGCCATCAGTACTTCACAATCTTCGGTACAGATATTCTCATGATAAGATCTATGTAAGTATGACATGGTCCTTCTGCTCATGCTTGCAAGGCCATGGCCATTTATTTATTTTTTTTGACTTGACTCTACTGTGACAGTTTTTATGTTTTCCCTTTGCAGAGCAAGGCAGGTCCAGTTTTGATTGCAGTTAATCCCTTCAAGGATGTAGAGATATATGGAAAAGATTTTGTCACAGCTTACAAGCAGAAACGCATGGACTCCCCTCATGTTTATGCTATGGTAGATGCTGCTTATACTGAGATGACAAGAGGTAAGAGAGTCCCCGTGGTTTCTTATGTGCAAGAAAAAATTGTGTCTCTTTTGTCCATATGTAAAATCTTTCTGAAGCCTTTTCCTTTTGCTATAAATTTATTTTGCAGATCAAGTAAATCAATCAATAATCATAAGGTTAGAATTTCTTAATTAAGTTTCCTTTCTACTAGAAGCTCTGTTATGGACCATTTTCTTAATGTTCTTTAAGCTCTACTCTTCAATTGGGCTAATTCTGGTTATTGCATTGTTCTTAGCACACAGAATCATCTTTAGTTTTTTTCTTGCAGTGGGGAAAGTGGAGCTGGGAAAACTGAGACAGCTAAAATTGCAATGCGGTATTTGGCTGAGCTTGGCGGTGGAAGTTTTGGGATCGAAAATGAAATCCTTCAGACAAATAGTATACTGGAAGCATTTGGGAATGCAAAAACATCGAGGAATGGCAACTCTAGTCGATTTGTGAGTTCTTTTCTTTCTTATCTTCATTGCAGAGGAGAGTCTCAGTTTTATTCTGGTGTACATATAAAAGTTTTTGTTTGCTGTTGAATACTAAAGTTTTATAAATGTGGTAAACGACTACCCTCCCTATTGCAGTTTACTGTTAAGGTCTTGGGTTAAGCAGTTTAGTTTACTTATATCTTATTTGTATTTGTGCAGGGGAAGTTGATTGAAATTCATTTTAGTTCATTGGGAAAGATATGTGGTGCTAAGATTCAAACCTGTAAGTATGTTTGAATTTGCTTCATAAATTATCCGTGTTATACTATTTTGTGATGTGTATTAAGTGAGATAACTGACTTGATTGCTGTTTCAACCTCATGCCTATGTCAAATGTCAATTTACCTGCAATAATTGCGGACAGTTTTGTTAGAAAAGGTAAACTGTTGCCCCATCTCAAGTGCGGTAAACATTTATCTTATCCTGTTTTACTTCTGAAGTCCTATACATCTTCTTTGAGCAGTCGCGAGTGGTTCAACTGGTTAATGGGGAGAGGTCATACCACATCTTTTACCAACTTTGTGCTGGAGCCCCATCACTTCTTAAAGGTTGGACTTCCATTTTGGCTGATTCATGTAATTGTTACTCCAATATGACAAAACTGCAATATGTCAAGTCATTTCACTGTAGTCAAAGTCTAGATGTGTTACGCTTTTACTTGTTCTTTTTGGGCAAAATCCAGGTTTTCCAATCTTATGAAATCATCATCACAGCAAGGCCTTTAGACTCTCTGTTTCTACAGTTGCTTGTGCTATATGGCAGCTGGCATGCAGTCTATTTAAAATCAACTACCTCTTGTACAACATCCCTAGGATTTCTAAGTGTTACGCACAACTCTGAAGAATTGATGATTTCTCAAAATAGCTAGACCTCGCATATGAGCGGGCAATTGTACTGGTAGCATTGGGAATAGTTTGCTCAGTTGTCCTGATTGTTTCTTTCTACTAGCCTTATCTGTTAAATGCTGGGATGATCAGCAACTAGTCACTGAGCCCTCTCATTAGTTGGATCCTCCTAGAATGTTGTTCATATTTCATTATGTCTTAGTACAAGAATTTGTCTGTTTGTAAGCCCATGATGCTTTCTGAATATTCTAATATGCTCATAGTTTATTCGAATGACTTCTAGAGAACTTATTCTCTCATGTTTGAAACTGATTGATTCCTTCTTGTAGGGAGATTGAATCTAAGAAATGCTAGTGACTACAATTATCTTAATCAGAGTGATTGCTTGGCAATTCATGGTGTTGATGATGCTAGAAAATTTCATGAGCTCATGGTAAGGTTACATCGGGTCTTTCTATCTCCATAATACTTCACATACCTTGCTTGCTCTCATTTCTGTCTTCAGGTATCCTTATTGCTGGTTTTCTTCTTTTTCCAGGAAGCTCTAGACACTGTTCAAATTAGCAAAGAAGATCAAGAGCAAATATTTGCAATGCTTGCTGCAGTGTTATGGCTGGGGAACATATCATTCAAAGTAATTAACAATGAAAATCATGCAGAAGTGTTGGCTAATGAAGGTAAGTTTTATGTGGTTAAATACTCGGTGGTTGTAGTAACCATCTAGAATATTTTAATTAATCATATAATGATGTTTTTAATTGGAAGTTATTTAGGTTTAGGGACTGCATGGTGATATTCTGAGCTATGATAAACACACGGTCCATATATAGGGAGAGAATTTGATTACAGAGCAATTGTAGGTCAACCATCCCCAGAAGATAATGTGTATACATTTTTTGGTTGTTACACTTGGGGCAACAGGAAGTTTACTTAAGGAATAGAAATGTAAATTTCTTTGGTAGGTTGCTACTAATGGTGATAGAACCAGTATCTATGACTGTGAGGCTATTTGAATATTAAAGACTTCTTATGCTGGTAAATATGTTCATAATGATTACATAATAGCTTCCCTGGCTTTGGCCTTAATTTTGGAAGATATATGGTAGGTATCATAGTTGAATTGTAACTCATACTTTGATAGAGATAGGAAGACAACAAAACTGACATAGAACCTAAGGCTGTCCCCCTCTCTCAATTCATGTCTTCTATATTTGTTCTATGACTTTTTGTTCATTTTCACAATAAGTACTTTTTCTGTCTACCGCCTGATTATGTGTATTTCTTTAAAGACTGTCTTAGACTTACTTCGAAGTGATTTCTACTCACTTTTCCTTTTGGCAGCTGTAACCTATGCTGCCAGTCTGATAGGTTGCAGTTCAGAGGAACTAGTGCTAGCTTTAACTACACATAAAATCCAAGCTGGGAAGGACACCATTTCTAAAAGTTTGACACGGCAGCAGGTCTGTTTAGAACTTTGTCCCTCTATTCTTGCACCTTTCAGATGCACTATATTGGGGTTACATGGGTTGTAAAGTAAGTTGTTATAACAATTGAGCTGATTTATAATCTCAAATTCAGGCAGTTGACACAAGAGATGCTTTGGCTAAATTTATATATGCAAGCATGTTTGATTGGCTTGTAGAACAAATCAATAAGTCACTTGAAGTGAGCAAACGATGTAGCTGGAGATCCATCAGTATTCTTGATATTTATGGGTTTGAGTCATTTCAGGTATGTGATTTGGCTTCATGAATACAGTGTTGTTTTTAGTGCACTATAGTTGAATATTTGACAGTTATAGCATCTCACTCACAGAGGAATGGCTTTGAACAATTTTGTATAAACTATGCCAATGAGAGGCTGCAACAACATTTCAACCGGCATCTGTTTAAACTTGAACAGGAGGTAAGTGAATTGAAAGCATACTGACCTTTCAATTTAATCACAATGCATTCTTTTTGAGAATTCATTTCTTAATTGAATGATGCTTAAAAAAATCACAACTGCATGTCTTGTCATATGTATGTAAACCTATTCTCTTAGTGGCTTTTGCATGTTTACATTGAATATGGAAGTTTGATACTTTATAAAGGAATAGAAAGAAGAGATCCCAGAAAATAAAATGAAAAAACAGGAAGGAAAGAGCCTAGAAAATAAAATGAAAAAACAGAGAGGAGAGATTCCAGAGAATAAAATGAAAGAGTAGAAAGTGAGGAACAAATTATGAGTGGAGTAGAACAAAGAGGAATCTGATGTTCTTTGTTTGTTCAGATATTAAAACAAAAGAAAAGGAGTAGCAAGGCATGTGTTATGTATTTGAATACCTTACTCTGCTGTCATTTTTTAAATCAGTTGAGCGAGAGTGAGGTTTGATACCTATTATGAGTATCTCACCTCCTTTTCGGTGGAATGCTAATGGAATCCAGCATTCCATTATGCCCATTTCTTTCCTTTAAGGTTCACTTCCATGTGGAGGAATTTCATCTATCCTTTCATTTCCATTCCACCGGTTTGGCACATGCAAACTTGCTGATGGAGAAGTTTGTTTGTTTTCTTCCTTTCAAGAAAGGTTGACATTGAGCACTTACCAAAAGAAAAAAAGGGGATTAAACAAATATGCACTGGAGATATCCAAGATAAATTATTGCTCATCTAATATAGGAATTAAGTAATTCTTTCCCTAACAATTCTGTGTTCCATGCTGCAATAGGATTTGGGTATTCTCTTGACAAAATAGTTGTAAGAAATGAGGTTGATAGTTGTATGTCTCTATAACCATACTAAAATGTGATCTATACTTCTTGAAGGAAAATATTGCACTGTTCCCTTGTATAATTACTTACTAGAGGAATAAATCCCTTGCGCTTTCTATGTAGAAAATCCCTCGCTATAGATGGAAAGGGAGGATCATTTACTTTTAACTGCTCACTAATTGTATTTACCTTTGGCAGTGATGATAGAGAGATTCATGAGTGTTGTGGAGTGGGACTGCAAGCTGGTGTAGAGTCCAAAATGATTATACAGTCGGTCCTTTCTGTTTGTTTTTATTATATGCTTTATGCTCATAGAAACTATTGGTGAGGATTTGAGATACTGATTTGAAGCCTAATTTAAGCGTTATATAATTAAGGGAAAATAACCTTGAAGACATTCTGCCAAGAGATAAACAGGATATCTCCTGTTTTTGGTTGGACCAAGTGATTTTGCAAAACCAGATGTTCAATTTTTTTTTTTGAACTTTCTTTTTTTGACATGCCTTTTTTGGATGTGTTTTCTGTTCCATTCATTCAATAGATCTTCTCGAATATCAGCATTTGATATTATTTTTAGGAATAGCAAATTAAAATTTTGTTGTTTCAGGACTATGAGTTGGATGGGGTTGATTGGACAAAAGTTGATTTTGAAGACAATCAGGAGTGCTTGGATGTGTTTGAGAAGGTATCTCTATCCAATCCTTCTTTTCATTCATGTGCTACTTAACTATGGAGATTGTTAGAATCTTTTTCACTAAGTTCTTTGATTTGAATTTGTTTTGGATGCCATTTGATATTCAGTGTGTGGGTCTTCCTCACTTTTGGTGTTTATTCTGTTTTTCCAAAAGTAGAAGCACTTATTTCTGTTTGTTTCATGTGGATACTCTGGTATATAGCATGTTATTTATTATGGTAGCTTCCAGAAAGTTTTGGTCTCACGTGCTCCTGATGGACGAAGTTCTCATTTCTTTGGATTTGTTTGTTTTCACATGAAACCATTCTATTTGCCCTTGGAGTTATATCAACTTGCTGTTTGTTGTCTGGTGAGTTGTGCAGAAGCCTTTAGGTCTACTAGCACTGTTGGATGAGGAATCTAATTTTCCCAAGGCCACTGATCTGACATTTGCTAATAAGCTCAAGCAGCACTTGCATTCTAATTCTTGCTTTAAAGAAGACAGAGGCAGGGCATTTGGAATACGTCATTATGCAGGAGAGGTGAGTCATAGCCCAGTTTGCAAGGAGCTTTCCAATAATAAGCTTTTATTTTTGATTTGAGCTGAACGATTGAAATTGTAGGAGAGAAAATTGTGACTAACATTTCTCTTCTGGAATTTATGCTTTGTATGATAGCAGAGGTGATAGTAGTGTGTATGAGGAAGTTAAATATCTTCTATTTAGAAACTTAGATATGAAATTGTTTGGTAATCATAGAACTGTTTCTGGTTATGAAATAATACAAAGGTAGACACTAGTTCAACTTTGACCTGACTTCACTTTGTATTCAGTTTATCTGAACCACATGGTAATCTTGCCTGACTTTATTGAAATGCTTTCCACTATTTCTTCTATTCATAAAAGGGGATTGGGTATGATATTATATTTTAGAATGTTTACCAAATTTAGGAACCAAAATGTTTATTATACATTTCATGTCTGGCCGAGTTTTGTGGTTTGTGAAACACCCCCATAGTACTAATGACAACAATGACGACCATGATATCACCAGAAAAATATGTCAGAGTAAAGTTCCTTCAATTTCTTTCTTTGGTCGCTCTCTTCCTGCAATATCTTGTATCCAAGCATCTTCTCAGATGTTGGATATGGTTACTATGATAGCATCAACTCTGTGTCCTAGTAATTGTTTTGAGACTCAATAAAGAAGTCAGCATAGAGCTTTACTTTCACAACCTCATAGCATCATGTTGGAGTTCACCATATACACTGAGGATTAACCCCCTTCCCCCCCCCAAAAAAAAAAAATCCCTCGAGTTTATTCCTGACAATGGATATTAGGGTGTAAATTTGAATCTTCCTAATTCAGGTGCATAATTATCCAGAGATGATGAAGAAGAGTTGAGTAATATTATTTGTTTCAAGATCCTCTTAATTTTGCTAGAGTTTGCATGGCATTATAGGTACAAGGAAAGCCAGATATTTTTGCAATAGTCCTGCGAGATTGTGAACCACTCTTTTCTTATATAAATGCAAGGTATTGAACCTTGAAAGTTATTTCTCACACAGTGTTTATGGTTTTACTAACATCTAGATTTTTATTAGGTTCTATACGATACAAATGGTTTCCTGGAAAAGAACAGAGACAGACTGCAATCTACTTCCATCCAACTCCTTTCAAGATGCAGATGCCAACTGCTGCGATTATCTGCCTCAAAAATGCTTGAACAATCCCAGAAACTAGCAAATGGTGTGTGCCAGATAGGTACATTGGACACCCCAAATCAGAGTGTTGCTACAAAGTTTAAGGTAATAAGGTTGCTGCTTTTTTTTTTCATTTTTTTTTTTAGTTTAGTAGATGAAAGCTGTATCAAGCTTGAAAAGGCAGAAGTCAAAATGATGGAAATTCACCAGTGGCGTGTGACTGTATGAGATGATTTTGGTTTACGCATTGTTCTGAAAGTTGCAAATATTCTGGTAGCATGAAGAGCACAACATATTATGATACACCGAAATGTAGCTGATGTATTGCCTTGCAAAATCTCAAGAAATCCCCTGGATTCTTGTAGGGTCAACTTTTCAAACTGATGCACTGGCTGGAGAACACGACACCTCACTTCATTCGCTGCATAAAGCCAAATAGCAGGCAGCTTCCTGGCATATACGAAGAGGACCTTGTCTTACAACAGCTCAGGTGTTGTGGTGTATTGGAGATTGTCAGAATTTCAAGATCTGGTTATCCTACTAGAATGACTCATCAAGAGTTTGCAGGAAGGTAGTGGTTATAACCTTCCACCAGTTCTTTGATGGTTCTTTTCTTTTTTGTTTAGTGATAATGATGAGTTAATTCTTACGTGTGCTGTTATATATATATATATATATATATATATTCAGGTATGGTATCCTACTTCCAGAGACCAATGTATTCCAGGATCCATTAAGTATATCAGTTGCAGTGTTGAAGCAATTCAATGTCCTCCCTGAGATGTACCAAGTTGGATATACCAAACTGTTCCTCAGAATGGGGCAGGCAATTCTCTCTCTCTCTCTCTCTCTGTGTCTGGACATATATACTTTTATGCTCACGTGAAATTGCTTTTATTCTAGTTGAAGGAAACTCTATAGAAGTTCAACTTTATCATTTTAATCTATAAAGGTTTCTCTTCCCATTCTAAGTGTATGAAATGATTAGATTAGTTGGATTCATATCTGGCATGAGCATGGTCCGTGCTGTCCTTTCTGAAAGAAAAAAAATGGAGAAAAAGAGGTGCTTTAAGGCTTTCCGAGAAATTGCAGGAGAAACCCAGCTTCACTTTCTGTCTTTGAATGTCAAGAATCATTTGTGAAGACTCCTTTTATAGAAGTGAAATATATGGTACGGTATAGAATTACTTTCAACTAAACATGTAAGTTGGAATGACTGACCTCAGTTTTTCTACAGAAATTAAGAGGAATCTTCTTCATCATCCCATCGTTATGTCAAACAAGAATAGAAATATAAATCAAGCCCAAAAAGCTTTTCTTAGTCTTTCATGTATCAGCGTTCCTTGTTATTTTCTGCTTAGGAGTTCGCAGCAAAGCATATGTTACAGCACCAAGAAATTTTTAATGGTTTAAATCAGTCCTTGATAACAGCTGAAATGAGAAATTTTTTCCTAAATGTTTTATATGAGTCTGGGAAAATAGTTGGGGACCAACGTATGTTGATTGCATTAGTGCTAAAACTTGCCTTTGTCATGAAATACTTGTGGTTTTAATGTATGGATGTTGCCACATTATTCAGTTGACTATTTGAGACCCTGAGTTTGAGGATGTCCTCAAGAGGAAGACGGGGGAAATGAAAAAAGAAGGTTGAATTTGCAAAGAGGACAGGATAAATACAAAAAAGAGTAGTGAAGAGGTCATCGTTGAGTTGAGCTGATACTTGACAAGGAATGACTGTAATTTTAACATTCAACTGAAAAGGGTGTTCTGTCAATTGAACTAAATAATCCTTTGAAGATTTCTGAAACAGTAATGGTTCCCTTCTTGGTTGAAACGAGTTTATTTTTGGTTAGTGGGTTTGCTGATGTGGTTATTTCTTAATGTTGTACAGGTTGTTGCATTGGAGAATACAAGAAATCAAGTTCTGCAAGGTGTAATTGGTGTTCAGAAATGCTTCCGCGGTCAACAAGCACGCCATTTTTTCCATGAACTCAAGGAGGGAGCAACGAGATTACAATCATGTAGTGCATGCATACCCATGCCTTCTAAAACACACACACACACACACACACACACACACACATTTTCTTTTGTCTGGAAGCAATGTGTTACTTGTTCTATAATGCCGTTCATATTAAATTTATTCTGTGGTTTTTCTCTGTTGTATCCAATTTGGATATGTCTAGAGAAGAATTTTGCTTTATACATATTAGAGTTTCTTCAGAACTGTGAAGTTCTCTAGGTCTCTCGCATGTTTCTGCTGTAAAGTGCCTAAAACACTTGAATTGGTGGCTTAAACTGTTAATTGATTTTAGGTGATCCACTGATCCAGTTGGATCCTTGGAAGGTTCATTATTTATATATTTACTTCTTTTGAGTTCTAAAAAGTGTTTAATTAAACTGATGCAACCTCTGCAGTTGTTCGTGGTGAAAATGCAAGGAGGATTTATAATGCTAGGATAAAGTGCTGGACAACTGGTGCTTCTGAAACGCTTAATGAAATGCAAGCAGCTGTGCATTTGCAGTCTGGTAAAATATATTTTTGTTCATTGCTTTTACGGTAGTTTAATGGTATACAGTTTTCTTATTGTCAAATATAATTGTAGTAATACGTGGATGGCTTGCGCGGAGGAATGTCAACGGTATGCATAATTTGAAGAAGGTACATCCTGAGAATGCAAAAACCAAACGGAAGCCGAGCAGGAAGATTCCAGAAATGAGGGTACTCTCCATGACACTTAGCTAGCAAGATTTTTTATATTTTGGTCTTGTCACTGTAGTTAAAATAAGTTTTTGTTCATGAAAGTGGTATTTTCCTTGGTATCATTTTCCTTAGTAAATGAAGTTCTTCTAGACTTCTTAAGCCATAAGATTTTCATGATGCAAAATTTTTGGCATTCGTGATACCAAATTTAGAAACTAGATTTAGTTTTGCCAAGATTCAACAATTCCCCAAAGAAACTTGTTTATCTAAAAAGATTATTTGATGAACGTTTTTTTCTTTTTGCCTCAAAATACTGTGGAATTTCCAAAGGATTAAAGCGCTTTCAGAGCTTTATTATCATGAAAAAATATCCATCAGCTGTTACCATTGCCATGCTGTTTGCCTATTGACGGGAAACAGTGATTAAATTCGGATTGTTTCAAGTGTATATTGAATCTGTTCTTAGTGATGCCTATACTTGAAGACCAGAATTTTTTATTTTTTATTTTTTAAATGTGGTGCGTATGCTTATAATGAACCTTTATTTGCTGAAGAAGTGCATGCATCCACAGAATTAGCAAAATGCATATCTTTCAAATCCATGGTAAATGAACGTGTTAAAAAAACTTCATGCATGGCCTACACTGCCATTGGGGCCCTTTGGTGTATCTGCTTACATTGGGCACTACCACTCACATGCTTATAATTAACGGAGAAGCCTCTCCTTTGCGTTCCTTTCAATCAACATTCACTTTGGGATTCACAAAGGTGAGGCTAAACCCACAGAGTCAGCCTAGCACTAAGGGTGTTTAGATGATGCATGGAGTGAACATTTTAGGTTCGCATGGCACTGGTATTTGATGTGGGGCTTACTTTGTACGTGGCTCTAGTGGATGGGTTAGTCAGGGTTTATTCAACAACATTGTACTCGATGAGTGGCTGAGTTTCTGTGGAGTTTTTGCAACTTGGATGACTAAACAGGTCACTTCCCTTGTGAGCAGGATACATCACAAGAGCTGGTTCAGGTTCTGCCTTCAGTTTGGGAGGGGCTTCAAATGCGTGTTCTAAAGGCAGAAGCAACTCTGGAACAAAAGGAAGAAGAAAATACTGCACTGAGGGAACAACTACGGCAGTTTGAAACTAGGTGGTCAGAATATGAGGTAAAGATGAAATCAATGGAGGAGACGTGGCAGAAGCAGATGGCATCTTTGCAAGTGAGTTTGTGTGTTCATTCATTAATTCGATTACAAAAGATATTACATATATGTGATTGAAGTTAACGTAACAAGAATAGGCCTGAAGACATTCAAAGTTCAAACAAAAATGATGGTTGCAAATCAAAAAAGCTATTTTTGCTTCTCTTCAAAATTCTATTTATAGATTGATTTCTTTTCCATAACATGAGAGGTGCACCCTTACTAGATAAATCACTAAGATGGCTGAGGGTTTTAATGGTAATAACGATGCAGACGAATCTTGCGGCAGCCAGAAGGAGCCTAGCTTCTGATAATTCTGTAGGTCTACCTGGAAAACTGGAGACTTCTTCAACGCCTCAGGATTATGACTCAGAGGATGCAATGTCCATGGGATCTCGAACTCCAGGTGGAAGCTCACCATCCAGATCAGCTAGTAATAATCATGAGGTTGGAGCAGGGCGAGACACTAATGGTACTTTGGCTGCAATCGGCAATCTGGTAAAGGAATTTGAGCAGCGTAAACAGGTTTTTGATGACAGTGCCAAAGCTCTTGTTGAGGTCAAACCAGGGCAGTCAAGTTCTCTTAATCCAGAGGGTGAACTTCGGAAACTTAAACTCAGTTTTGAGATTTGGAAGAAAGAATATAAAAATAGGTTACGGAATACAAAGGTAAAGCTTCATAAACTTGGACATTCCGACAGTCGTCGTAGATGGTGGGGAAAACTAAGCTCCAAAGCATCATAAAGTTGTCATTCTAGATTATCCCGGTGAAGTGTGTACAGACGGAGATGACTCATAGAATGGAGAAAGAAATGTGGAAATACTGCCTCCTTGATTTTGAAGCTCTTTCTTTGCCTGTGTTGAGGGCAGCATTTATTGGTGTACTCGCAATCTGAGGTAGTTAAGGGAGAGAAATTGTATATCTACCAATTTTCTTTACTAGGTAGAAGTGTTCATAAGCTTGTGCATAGCCAAATGGGGATCTGTTGAGAGACCTGGACACTTCAAGTTCTACATTCATTAGTTAGTGTATTTGTGTATAATCCATTTTCAATGTTGTATTTTGAGACTACCTAGAACTTTAAGATGTGGAAGGAAAGTGTTTATATTGCCTATCCTTGTACATCAAGTGCTTATTGTAAACTATTTGTTCATCAAAAGTATAGTCTTGTTCCTGCTATTGCACTGTCCGTCTTCCAAGTGTACAAGTCCGATGAAAGTTTTTCTGGGTTGGCCCTCCTATCTTCGGTTTATTTTTAGCCATTGTATTTTGGGAACTCCGTCTCTTTTGGTTTGTTAAACTAGAGAAGAGCAACACCCCTAGAAAACCACTTGCTTCTTTTGGGTCACACAATTACAAATACGAGGTTTTGAAGTCTAAAAATTACTTTAACTACACACGGACTTCCACTTCTATCTCATCGACATGAAATTAGATGAAAACTTAAGATCCAGGCACGAACTTGGTGGCATAGACCCATGCATTATTGGCAACAGGGTTGTCGAGATGGTCCAAGAGGTTCTCCAGCGGGCCCTTGCCAGTGACAATGGCTTGGACAAAGAAACCAAACATGGAGAACATGGCTAGGCGGCCGTTCTTGATCTCCTTCACCTTGAGCTCGGCAAATGTGACAGGGTCATCAGCAAGGCCAAGGGGGTCGAAGTATTGGCCACCGGGGTAGAGATCATTGCCCTCTCCAACTCCAGGGAGGCCGTTGATGCGGAATCCCTCGACGAGGCCCATGAGGACGACTTGGAAGCCGAGCACTGCCAGTATGCTTTGAGCATGAACGAGATTAGGATTGCCCAGGTAGTCCAGGCCACCTTCCGAGAAGATTTGAGCTCCGGCTTTGAACCATACGGGCTCTTTGAAGTCTACTTTAACCCATTTCTCAAGGACTTCAGGGGTGATGCAGCCCAGTGCTCCAAGCATAGCCCATCGGCCATGGATCACCTAATTTTCCACAAGAATGTAGCGCTGTCATGAATACCAATATTGGGCACCAATTGTGGACAACAAACATATAAACTCCGTCGATTCTCAGGTTATCATTGCCTAGTAATATGCTGTGCTATAGGAAGTGTCAGCTGAGAACATATGCTTACTTGGATTAAGATAATGAATGTTTCAAGTCCAGAAAAAGAAGCAGTAACAATTTGATTTTAGGTAGAATAATCAAATATATATACCCCATTAGGTTTTTTCTTTGGTAGAGTCAGATTAACATTGATTACCTCAAGTGCCCTGTTCTTTGCAAAGGCTTCGGGGTCGGCAGATAATCCAGCAGTATCCCAACCATAATCACCGGGGAATTCTCCGGTCAAGTATGATGGAGTCTGAGCTGAAAAGGGTCCCAAGTACTTCACTCTATCTGGCCCATACCACAGTTCATTTCCCTATTCATATCCCAACCAAAAATGAAAAACCCACGATGTTAGACACCCAACGAGCTCGAATCCAGAAAGAGACAGAGAGACAGAGCAGAGAGAAAATACCATGGTATATTTCCCAGTTCCTACAGGGACAACATCTCTAAGTGGGTTGGCGTTGGCTCCCCGGCTTTGGCCAAGAAAAGGAGTCGGGCTGAGAACGGTGCTGGAGCTAGCAGTTGCTGCCATTAGCATTGCCGCCATGATCTCAAACTTCCGGTGATGCTACAGTTGAAATGATCTCCGAAGGTTATGAGAGTCGTGTGTGGAAGTGTGTAGAAAGGGGAAGCGAGTGGTAATATTATGGGCGGAGAAGAGGACAATGGAGGAGCAGATGGGTGGTGATGAATGGAAGAGTGGGAAATTGTGGTGGGGAATGAGAGGTTTGAATCAACCAATGGGAAGGCTCTAAAAGATTTTTAGTATCTCCAACTCATATCTTTCTATCCACATTTTATCTCGATAGTTGATTGATTGGGAGATGTTGTCTTCTGCACAAACGGACGACATGGCATGCCACGTAGATGATGATCAGTCAATGCATGAAATCACATGAAGAGCCCTGTCACAAACCAAGATTTTTTATTTTTTACTTTTAACCTTCGCGTGGTTCCTTCTGTTTAAGTAAATATGAGGAGTAAAAAGTAGATAGGCAAAAGTAGAGGAAAGTGAAAATATACGAAAATGTTACAAAAAGGCAAAGGAGATGCGGTGAGCGTGGATCGAACACGCGACCTTCAGATCTTCAGTCTGACGCTCTCCCAACTGAGCTATCCCCGCGATGTTTACAAAGTTCACATACATATTATAGAACCTAAAACCATTAACAAGACATTTATATTTCAAGCAAGAACTCCGTCCCAGAGTGGGAGTATGCAAAGACCACATTAGCAACGGGTGGAGAAATATCTATATTTATAATGAGAAGGGCTATTTTTATGTTATTAATATGGGAAATATCCACCTTTAACACAAATAATTATATATTAAATTATCTACTTTTAAATAAGCTCTTCTTGCCTACCATGTAGAATCAATCAATCATACTATCCTAAAACCATGTAAAAACTTAAAAGGAGCATGTTTCTTATTATTAGAGCTTGTTTCTCCTCTTAAGACATTCTTAAGACAAATTAGAAAAAGAGAAGCTAAAAGAGGTTCTTATTTATTAATCTTACCATAACTTGTTATCTCTATACAATTAACGTTAAGAGTTTTCAATACAATTCATAACATGTTGCTTTTGAACTATAATCCGGCATTTTAATAGAAGATAAGGGAGGTGACAGCAGTTCAATTTCCTAGTATATTTTGAATCCCTGCAACGGTCCGATACTTTGGCGCTCGTCCTCTCCCCTGAAACCATTTGTACCAGCAACACAAATCTCTAAACTCCCTAATCGATCTCCACTCTCCATTCTATGGAACCTCCGTACCGAACTTTTCTTTTAACGTCGCCGTATTAGCTTCTTCATCATTTCCAATAATAGCCGAATACACAAACTATCTGACGTAAATGCCTCTCGGGCGCTCAATCAAAAACAGAAATCGCTGACCTCTCTGGAGGATTCAAAACCCTTTGGGTAATTCTTCCCAGCACGAAAAGTTGTGAGAAATACAAAAATGGTTCTCAAGAAAGCTGATCATCACTGGGCTTTTCTGGTAAAGTACTGAACGGATTTCGAATCTGCTTTCTTGATGTTATTCTCATTAATTGTTCTTATTCTTTGGTGCCTTTCTGAAAGTTGGCTTTATCTTTTCTATCTCTGTAAATGTTGTTTTTGTATCTGACATGGTCCTGTCAATTTCATTTCTGGGTATCTTCTGATATTCTGGATTTTTATTTTTCTAGAAAAGCTAAAAGATTTATGGGGTTCTTGAGTTTAGTACATTGGGTCTAACTTTTGTGTGCGCTCTGGTTTAAAATATAGAAAATGAGTATCTCTGTTAATCAAACATTGATCTTGGCTGTGTTTAATCTGGGTGTTCATTTGATATATCTTATTTTCTGTGTTTTGATCACCTTGATTCTGTTTTCCTGGCTCTGCGATTGGGGGTTTCATCTGGTCATTGTAGTTCTGATGTTGTCCTTTTCAGTTCTTTTCTCTATTGATGTATGTCTAGTATTATATTTAGATTCACTTGGCTGCTTTTGGATGCTATGTAGGAAAAGAAATCAATTGAAAATTCAAACCTGAATTCTGTCATCATTTGGATGCAAGAATTGTATGAATTGCATAAGATCCAAAATTTGCAACTCAACTTTTCTCATTCTCTTCCGTACGGATCTCGGAAGCAATAGAAATGTGAAATTTTAACAAAAAATTCAAGTCTTAAGCCAATAGCAATTTGCTTTTGCTTTTTTATTGCTCTTCTTCGTTCTTAATAGAGCCTCATAGACCAAAATGGAGGAATCGTTTATCATTGGGTGGATATGTTTTCTTCATTTTTCCTTTTTTATGGTGACATGTTGCCCTTTTGGTCTTTTCTGATATCCCAAGTCATTTGTCTCTCTAAACATTCACAATTTTTATTTTTTCTTTGGCTTGGCTGATTATTGTATAGGACGAAATCGAAGCACCTATGTGGGTGGATCTTACTGTAGAGGCCAAATTTAACAATCAAGACAAGTGAGATTTATATAACTGCTTTAAGCATTCGATGCTTCTTTCCAAAGTTTTATTATCAATTCTATGTTTCTCATACCAATTGTATTGCTCCCTTTGTTATATTGCAGCAGTGATGACTGGTTTCACATTAGCCATCCGTATGCTTCCTCTCTCCTTTGCTCGTTTCTGTAATCTTACTTAATTGGCTTTAGAATGTAGTTAAAAGTTTCAATTTTTACTAATTATGGAATTGGTTTGATTTCAGGTTCCACCAGCGTTCTTCTGACCATCTAAAATCTGCATTTTCTGACGAGGGTATTATATCCTTAGACTTAGACTTACAGGGATCAAATTTGCCGAAACTTCCCCCTTCAGTCTCGGGATCAAGAGGCAAACACTACAGGAGCAATAAATGGAAAGCAGAAAAGCTTGATTTCGCATTAAATAATAAGCAGCATCCAATCAAGGGTTTAAGCGGGAAATCTTTTTTTCTTGATCCACAATTTGGTGGGGAAATAAAGCCTAAATCGGGCTTTATGAATTTTAAGGGAACTTCCTGGTCCAAATCAAGTTTCACTGGTGGAAGCAGTCTAACTGGAAATGCCATACCAATTTGCTCTAAACCTGTATCCACTTACGGGAATCCTGCAAGTAAGTCGAGTTCTATGGAAAACAAGACTTGTGAAAGAAGCGTAACAAGCACCGTTACATCTCAGAGCAGTCAGCAACAAGAGCTGGGTTACCGGGAGGTATCCACTTTACAATTTGGTCCAAGTGGGCTTTTGCCAAAACAGAGGAGTGGTCTCAGGAAAAGCTATACTACTAAAGAAGCACCAAAGGTGGAGATGAATAATGACAAAAGGCCATCAAGGGGCCGCAAATCATCATCTAGCAAGTCCTGTGTGAGTTCATCATCTGGCAATTCCAGTGTGGGTTCATCATCTGGCAATTCCAGTGTGGGTTTCTCATCTGGTAATTCCAGTGTGGGTTCATCATCTGGCAATTCCAGTGTGGGTTTCTCATCTGGCAATTCCAGTGTGGGTTTCTCATCTGGCAATTCTAGTGTGGGTTCATCATCAAACCCTTGTAATGTTAGGAGCTCAACATCTAGGTCACTGTGTCAGAAAGAAACAACTCGAGAAGGTGGAGATGTAGTGAGGATCACTCATGCAGCAAGGAATAAGATCGATGTATCCAGGGCAGCGACCAATAAGATTGAAGACGTGAGCTCCCGTTCTAGAATGAGAACAAAGACTAACGTTCTAAAGTCAGTCCACAAGGAAGCTGCAAAACCAAAGGTGCGAAGGTGTACAAATTTGAGACACCGTTGTCATAATGTTTTTTTTTTAAACCTATAAATATTGATTTACACCTTTCTGCTGAAGCGTGCGCAATCCAATTTTATTACATATAACAATATACAAATAACAGGTTTTATTGAGGACTGTCCTTTCAGTACAAGATATTCATTCAGAATTCTCTTGAAAATTATTCATTATGTTCAAGAAGTTCCGAACGAGAGTTTTGATTTTAAAATTCTAAATTTTTCATTAAGAATGATATGAACTGGAATTGTGCACTGATTCTCCCTGGTTGGGCTTCAGAATCTGCGAGCAAAAGCATTGGTGCCAGTTAAAGTTAACGAGCAAGATTCGTCTACTGCTGTATTGAAATCCAAGGAGAAGCTGAGAGCAGGAGGCAGGTCGAGAAGATTGGTAGGCACTGGAAAAGAGAATGCTAGAGGGGCCGTGGCTAGGGATCAGAAATGCCGTGCCAAGGGCATTCCTGCTATACCCGTGGCTAGGGATCAGAAAGAGACTAAACAGAGTGTTCGACGCAAGTGTGGAGCAGGCTTGGCTGATTCACAGGTAGATGTCCTGATTTCAGTTATGTGGCCTCAGTACTTAATTTCATCTTTTCAAAGTATCTAATCTTTTGATCTTCTTGTCCCTATTGGTAATGTTGGTTGCTGAATGAACTGCTTTCAGTCTAGTGGGATAACTGCATTAAAACGAAGGTTGCACAAGTACCTGATATGATAGATCAAGAAGTGCCAACTACATATCTAGATAATAAGAATTATGGTACTAGGAGGTTTTGATAATAGACATCTACTGGAGATTAATCATTCTTGCATGCGCTGTTGTTACACTAATCTTGGAAAAAGGTTGGAGGTTTTGTGGTGACTTTGAGTGGTGAGAATGAGTTGTACCTTCCCATACAACTAGACAACCAAATTTTGAATTGGCTGATTGGAAGTGTCAACTATCTTTATTGTCTCAATTTGTTATGATTAACAAGGGACTCAAAATGTCAATTCGAAGTACCATCCCATGTCAAATCGGCAATATTCTTCGCCATGGAGCATTCTAATTGTTCATCTGGACTGTTTCTGTATAACCATCACCAGGAATATGATGGCATCACCGAGGCTATGTATCTTCACGTAAGAAATTCTGCTTGTTTTACTGCAAGCAATCTGATTATATGGACGTAGTGATCTCGTGGGTAAAAGACTTATTTATTCTGAATGTTATATCCCCAGATCTAATTAACTTGTTTGGAGTTTATAACCTCATTTTCACTCGAAATTGATACTGATATTATTTGAGCAGGGAAAAGTCAGTGATCGACACAAAGAAAATAGATCTGCGAAGGTGAGGCAAAACCTGTGAAGGTGAGGCACGGCAGCCAGCGAAACACACGGGAGTTGTATATAGTAAAAGTCTAACATCTTCCTTACTCCTCAGGGAACATGGAGTGCAGCAGCCAAGTTCTGCTCCTTTTTCGATTTGGGTGTGAAATTTTGGTGTTTTCCTGCTTTGAACATCACTGAGGCGTCTCTGACCCGGAGAATTCCCAGTGTTCTGTCAATGATTCTCTTTCGTTTGCCATACTTTGCCTTTGCGTGCGCCTTAAGTTCGTCCAATTCCATTCCCGCTGAGTTGAATAAATTCAAACCCGAAAGAGTTGATAATGGTTTACATTCAATATAAACTAAACTAGGATCAATGTCACATGACGCTAGAATCTTAAGAGACATGGGCACTATCTAGCGCTGAACTTGCATACAAATGCATCTAAATCCATTCCAATGGATACCCATTTATGTACAGTGGCGCAAGAGAAAGTAGAAGTATGGCTTCCGTAATATGATCTTTCCTCGCAGAAGTTTCAGTCATTAAGGCAGAGCCTGTAACATATGCCAACTTCAACTTGCATAAATTCACGCCTTAGTCCCGATAAAATTTTTGTCATAAGCCACTTACTCTATAATAATATATTTTATCCATACTATAATTTTGACCACTGCGAGAAAAGTTGAATCCTGGGAAATCGTATACAAACTTGTGCTATGTGACACAAAGATGTGGAGATGTGTCAGTTACTTATAACATCCACTCGCATCATGTACTAGACAAAATTTAGAGAGAGACGAAACAAATGTTAGTGCCCCTTCCAAGTGTGACCAAAATAACACTGCATCCACACTGCGAGGACAGACGATGCTTCTTCAACAGAAGCTGTCGAGCTTAATCAATTCTTCAGACGACATTAAGCAGCAAACTACTATTTACGCATACCAGTACATGGCCAATGCTGAACATCTTGTTAACCAGGATCTGATGAAGTTACGATGGACCTTGCTGATCATCACCTTCTTAAAGCACCATAATTTCTTGTTACCTATAACCAAAAAGAAGAGCAGTTAGTCCAATTACATAATCTCAAAGAAAGAATTTTGAAAGGATCCTATGATGTAGACAGTGGTAAAATAGCTTATAGACTGAAAGAAGCTTCTGAGATGGTCTGATGTGGCAACAGATGAGAGGTGGACAATGCTCTATTACCTCAAAAGAATGGTGGTTTCATAGAGTATTTTACCCCGAGTTTAATTAAGAACAATTGTAGCAAGGCTACTAGATACAATAGCATGCCTATGAACAGAATATAGTACTTGATGGTTTTATTAATGGGATCAAAATTTGAGTAGTGATACACTTCCATCAGCAAAAGTCAGGATGGAGAAAAAGGTGGATCCTTAGTAATCTAAGCAAAGCTACCTAATAAATAGAAAACAAGAGATACGGTTCGAGATATATTCAGTTAAGAACTTTGCAAATAGAACTGACCAAGAAAACAAAAAAAAAAACCAACCCGAGGTTGAGTCTTATTTAATCTCTTTGCCACATCATCATCATTGTCATCATCATCATCTTTGCTCATGAGCATCCTATGAATAGTAGAGTTATCTGATTTTCTTCCACGCTTAGAGGGTTGCGTGGAACCTCTACCTCTTCCCCGGGGGGCAGCCCTTTTGCGTCCTTTGCCTCGTGGACTAGTGTCATTTTCCTTAATAAAAACAAAGGACAAAGAAAAATTAACACATAAGAAAGTCCGATCTCCAATATGTACGCACTATGTCTACAGGTCTAACTCAAGGTAAACAAAAACTGCGTTCTGCAAGTGTACTGTTCATTAACCAGATTATTTTAATGGATGACCATCAGGTAAAAAGTCAGAATATAGACAAGAAAAGAAATTATAAAGTTTCTCATCCCTCAAAGACAAAGGTAGTATTGACCTAATGTACTAAGTCAACGGATAAAAAGAGTCCATACCGAACTGTCATCAACCTCATCAATTCCATGTGTCCCGGCCTCTGCACTGGAAGCAGAATCCACATTATCCTCATTGTCAGCAACACTTTGAATAGCAGCTGATGCAGATCTGCAATAATAATATTACTTAAGATGCTTCACTAGCTACATGCATGTGTAAACTTTTCAATGCAGTTCATCTCAGAAGGTGCAGCAGACTTCTGCTTGCATGCATTTTCATTCTTCTTTCCATAAACTCCCGACATTCCTTTTCAGTACGAGTGGTTAGGTACATGAACTTGATACTAGGTTATCAAGAGTTTCTGGGTATTTGCCATGATCCTTTTTCTTTTAAATTTTACTATAGTTGTTTCTCATTGTCCAGGCTTATGATTCATGTCGTACTCACCGACCGCAAGATATACAATGTGAAAACAACGCGGGGAAAAGCAAGCTGGATAAAAATCCAGATAAAATGACTGTCATCTCTTGCTTCCCAATTCTCAATTTGTCGGAAAATTAACTCCATGACTTAGCACACACCCACTAACAAAGAGAGCAGGATGGCTAGTATTAAAGGGAGAAAGTAATGATTGGCATGTCAAGAAAGCAGGAAATCCCAATTCCACTATTTTTAATCCTAGACCAATTTTTCCGATTTTCTACTACTAACAGGCATTTCCCCAGGTTTCTATTTCTTTATCAACAAAATACCAGATAACAGTTTCTTCAGTGCCAAAACTTGAATTACCTAATGAAAGCTAGGCACTTTATGCATCTGAAAAAGTTCACGAGAAAATAGTCTACAGCAACAACACATACCATTGATGCCTAAAACTTTTTATCTGCTACGCTGACTTATCCTAAAGCATGCTGTGTAAAGAAAATGTTGCAGTTTAATGCAAGGTGTTCAGAATTTTGAGTTACTTCAATGGTATGAAAAGACAAGCTCAGTAATTTTATGGATCAGTAATAATAATCTAAAAGGTTATGTACTATAGAAACCTTTCGGAATGACGGAACCCTAAAGCTGCATCAAGCGTTGCCTGCTTCAAGTTACTGGTGCCTCTGCCCCTACCCCTTCCTCTAGTAGAAGTTTTACTTTTACCATGTTCAGCTCCACGAGACGACCTAGATGACCCTCGCCTGCCTCTAGCACTTGACTTTGGGCCTGATATCTCTCTTGTGTCTTCATCATCGCTAAAAGAAACTGCAGTTCCAGTTCCAGCAGCACTTCTACTTGTATCCTACATCAAATTGAAGACACAAGCTCAGAATGCAGGTAATAGATGCAAATGGGGACCAGTAATGCGATGTCAAGTGGACTATAACATTTGTCACCTGTAAAGACTGAGAAGTGGATATGAATTGTGCAGTATCCTTAGAGTGTGCAGACCTTTCTTTGACACGTTCCTGCAGAAAAGGACAAAATATAAACAGTTATTGGCAATAAGAAATTTTGCACATATGGTCAAAGTATCAGGAAAGTAGCCATCCTTAAATGCCCTTCAGATGCCCAGTAAAATAGAACACACATACATATTAACGAATGTTTATCCAAATCCGCATAAACAAAAAATCACTGCATCAAAGTTGACAAGTGGCAAATAGGCCCCAAGGGGCATGAAGGTGGCTGCTAAGCCTTTTGAGATTTCCATTAGGCCCCAAAGAGAGGACTTCTCTCCTCGAAAAGATAACATGGATTGCTTAAGTGATATTTTTGCTGGAATGCATATAACTTGACTATTAATAAAATAATAAAGACAAACATAATGAAGTAAACTTCTTGCCTCCATGCACTCTCCAACTTTAAGAATTAAGTCTTCCTCTTCAAATTTCAATTTGTCTGCATCCTTGACAATTTTGTTCTGTGAAAGTAGGGGGGAAGAAAAAAGAAAGAAAACAGTCATAGTGAAAACAAAAACAAAAAAGGAAGCAAAAAAAAAAAAAAAAAATCTATACTATGTAATAATAGAAGACCTAGATAAAATATTCTTAAGACAATATATTTCATAGCAATGCAAGATTTCTACTTATAATAACACAACACCTAAGTTCAACCCATCACTATTTCATGCGCACTAAAATGTTTGGATGATAAGAGTGTACTTACTCGTGTTTCTTCAAGATTGTATCGTAGACAAGCATAGAAAGCCATTTTGTCATCCTTGTTAACAAAATTGTGTAATGCAACATCCAAATCATTGACCGGAAGGATTTCCATTTTCTGCACAATGGCACATTATAACAAGAGGTTTAGATTTGTAACTAGGTAAAACCCCATCATGCAATGCATGATATTGGATCTATATGAAATTGTTTTCAAAGATCCTTTTCAGCTCTTAAAAATAAGAAACCTTTTCATAGAACTATTACCCCAATAATTTTCAGAAGTGACCATCACAAAATACAATTTTTATAAATATTTCAAAACAGTTTCCAAAACACAAAAAAAGTTGTTGATTATTTTAATAAAAACATGCTTGGTAATTGCTCTAAAACTACTATTGATAAAAACAGTTTGTTAATTACTCTAAAACTATAACCCCAATAATTTTCAGAAGTGACCATTATAAAATACAATTTTTTTAATTTGAAAACAGTTTCCAAAACACAACAAAAGTTGTTGATTATTTTGATAAAAACATGCTTGGTAATTGCTCTAAAACTAATACTGAAAATAAACAAAAAAGAAACACTATCAAATGTGTCTAGAAGCTGCCATTTGACAGCTGCTCCTGTTCTAGTTGTCAGCTTGTGCCAGCCAAAACAATTTGGTGGTCATAGCATAACTGAAGGATCTGTTCCGTAGTAATTGCATGGAGCCACACCTGCAGTGACTGCTGGATTTGTTTAATGGCCATTGCATGGCCACTAGACATGTTCTGGCAGCCACCAACCAGCCGCCAGATCTGAGTGGTAGCACCATGTGGTCATCATGCTGGTTGATGCAACCACTACTTACTGACTGCCACCCCTATTCTGACACTTGTCACACTGGTTTTAGCAATCACCACGTGAGTAGTTTGATATGTTCTAACAGCCATTTCAGTTCTAGCAGCCACCACCACCTAAGGCGGCTAGTCTCCTTCATTTTTTTAATTTTTTTTTCCTTTCATACTTTGAAAAATGTTGTGAGAAGTTCTTTTTATAATTATCAAATAAATAATTTTCTAAACATAATCCGTATACATAATACTATTTTAGATGTTACACCTACATTTTGAAGAAAGGTCTAAAAGTACTTTGTAACTTAAAACTAAAAACCACTTGTCAAAATATTTCTCAAACTTTAGGTTAGATTCCTAAAATCGTGGAATAGACTGGGAACCCATTTGTATGCTTCAGTAAAATTCAACTTAGATTTTAGACACCAATTTTACTATTCTATACACACACCAAATCCATATGAAAATGAAAATTAAATTTTACAGTACCAGATTACTTTCTGCAACTAAAGCCTCTATATTCTGCTGATTTAGTTCTTCTGGGCGAAGCCGTTCTGTATCATCAATTTTAGCTGCACTCCAAAAAGTATAAAATTATACCATCTTCAGGAAAATGTTAGACGTAGAGAAATATGTAAATTAAAAAAAAAAAAAACACAAAGCAAACACAAAATATTAGATACTGAGGAAATTTTAATATTTTAAAGCTCCTAAAGATTCAATATGAGATAAGAACAGAAGAATCAGAACCCAACTCAGCACGTAATTCAGAAAATTAAAGATCAGCTTCATTGCCTGATGCAGCTGAGTGCTTAATGCCGTAGTTTCTTCTATCTTAACCTTATATCAACGGAAAGGATGCCAGACTAAGCTGCAGCAACTACTGACGCAACCCCCATACAAGTTGAACAATTTGCGGTGCAAATCCGTAGGGAGTAGAAGTTATGACAAGAAGGGATTTCTTACAAAGCAAGATAAAAAATCAACTTTGTTCAGGCGCCAAAATTTGAATGAATCTAACGGAGACATTAGCATTTTTGCATATACAAATAGCTATAACACTTTGGTAAGGACAGATGAAGGTAACATCTCCCATGTGATCATCCATATTTGCCATTTTCCAGTGTGCATCTTGTTTGTTAATATCCCCCTTTACTCATTATGCTAAAATTCCAACATGAACTGAGAGAGAATGATGCAGAACAGGAGCATAATTGGGTTTGGGTCAAATCTAAAGCAAGATCTTTGGGAAGTCGGTAGCAAGTTAGGATTCTTAGTAGAATGTTGGTTGAGATATAATGTAAAGGTAATTAGGGCTGATTAAATATGAAAAATGCTGGGATCTTGGTGGCTTTGTGCCACTGGAATTAGGAAGCAAGGTTTCTCAATTTTCTGGCAGGCAGATTCTTGCAATGAATAAGACGCAGGCACTTGCATGCAGATTTCCTAAGCAATCAAAGACACAAATTTTGAGAAGCTTCTAGATTTTTAATTGAATGATACTTTGAATACAAAAAGGCCTCTCATATAGGCTATTGGCCTATCATATTCCTCAAAAGATTAAGAATACCAAAACAAAACAAAAGTAAACAAAAGAATCATAAACCAAAGGAAGCTATTATAAAATATTGAAGATGACAAGTGTAAAAAATAGTGTAACACTCCACCCATATGATTCCCCATACTTTACCCCATAGGACCTGGGCCTGCACCTTTCATTTTCCCCATAACTGAGCCACCCAGTAACAACTATTGATCCCTTTGCCCCTGGACTTTTTCTTCCTTCTACACCTATATAATTACCGTTGGCTGACTCCTCTCCTCACACTTGGCCGACACACACACCCTGACCCTCTTTACTGCAAATCACTACTTCAAAGAACAACATGCTGCCCTGGGTTTCGACTCCACTACTCTTGACTGCACCCTAAGAAAGCCTGCAAAACATCCTCTCTTCTCCACTGAATTGTGTGACATTTGGTGTAAACATCACCAACCTGACCAGGTGACTCGATCTTGTTCATCATGAAGACAAGCGGAACCCAGTTTGAAGGGAATTCTATCAGAAACCACCAGTTTGATCCAAAATCAAACTGACTAAGCTTTAGGACATATTCAATTTGATGAAAATACACATAAATTTAGGTTTTAATATTTTTTGGTAATTGAATTGAAAATAATTGGCAACTAGACATTAGGACAGGGCGTAGACTAGGGGATTTCACAAGGCTAGCTGTCTTTCTCCATATTTATAGCTCAAAACAATAAGGGGAAAAGATCACAGTAACTTGATGAATGAAAGTTCTAAGCATTTCAAATCTCTTTGTGCAATCAAAACCCTAAACCCCAAAGCCTTTTTCTGTAGCCCTTTTGCCATCAATTTCATCATAGAAATATGCAATCAAACCCCTAAACCCTAAACCCTTTTTCTGTAGCCCCTTTGCCGTCAATTTCATTGTAGAAACAAAGCTTAAGATACCCAGTTTCCTCTGATGCTATGATGTCCTGCTAGTGAATTCTTTCCAGGAACAACTCCTTTTGGTTATTTATACACTGCCTTTTCAACCAAACTCAATGCTATAAATCCTACTGTTAATAATCTGAAGCCACAAACTGAAAAACCAAAACCACCATAGATATCTGCTGGAAGATTTCTAAGTCTGCCCTACATTCGGACATTTTGTGTCTATTTCTTTGAATCTTGAAGTGATACTTGAAATACCATGTTGACTCATAATTGAAAATGAATGGACCTGGTTTGCCTACACAATGACATAGTTCCTAATATTTCTTAGATATATGACATAACAACAGGTTATATGAAGATCTTGGACCACAAAAAGTTCATTGTGGTGCAGTACCAAGAAATACAATTCAAATAAAAATTACGACTTCCAAAACAGGATCAATTAAACTTTAGGGTTGCAATAGGTAAAAGTGACTAATACCACAGATGATTTGAATTACCTGCACTCTGACCTTTTCTTGAAGCCTTTGAGAAGATAAGAATGTCTTGTGGATTTGCAACCTAACAAAACTTGAGAACAATTAGTATAGTAGTCTCTCAAATGGGTTGCTCAAGAAAACCAGCATTAGCATACTGATACAGCATGATGGGGCCACTGAAGGTACCTTCCCTACATATTTCTGCCCAAATCTTTGAGGATTTATTGTCATAAATCCTGAGTAATCCACCTGCAAAATCAACCACAATAACAATATACCACAACTGAAAACTTATTTCGCCATAAAACCAGAAAGGGGCTGCAATGGAATACAGATCATGAACTGAAGCAAGATATGTAAAGCCACAAAAAAGCTTATAAAGTGTAAACAAATCACAAAAATTCAAGCATGGATGAATTTTTCTCAAGATTGATATATTGCTAGCCATCCCGAATGGCCCAAAAGTTGGAGGAACTGCACATGGATCTAATGAGGAATTTCAGATATGTAAGTACCCCTACAAAAATGGTTGAAAAAGGAAATTTACGCATCTTTTATCAATGACGGTGGCCAGGTGTCTGAGATGTTAGTTCACAACCACCAAAGATAACACACTGGTAAAAGCACAATTTTAGATGAAGATGGGAGGAAAGAAACAAAAAACTAAAAGTAAAGGCAACGACAGATGACATGAATTATAAAGCACTCAATAAAAAATATTTATCTGAACAAAATAACAAACAGCGAAGGATAGATTCATGAACTTATGGCATAAAGTTGGTGTCAAGACTTCTATTAATACTAAATATACAAAAAATCAGAAAATGATATGTGCAGGCTGAGCTGGTCTAAAGCTGAAAAGTGGGATGTGCCAAAAATTGTAACAGAAAAATTGATGCTAAGATAAAGATCACCTCATGGTAGCAACAATAAAAAGAAAATGCAGAAAATACCTTTATTCGGATCAATGGCAGTTTCAGCTCTGATCTGTTAACAGCATTTTTACTAGATTTCTCAATAAGATTCCTGACCTACAAAAAATCAAAATCAAAAGGACAAATTGCAAATAAATAAAAAGTACACTGCCAGAAAAACAAAAGACACAACACTTCCATAATAACTCAAAGGCAAAAAGGAAGCTGAAAAGGCACAAATTATTTGAAAAAATCAAGAACCAATACATACTACTCCATCCAAGTGTTCAAGAATTGAGTTTTGATCATTGGGATCAATGTCAGGTTCATCCTTTAATACAATCTGCACCATAAAGATTTAAGTAATCTCTCTGAATTTTGTTTTTTGAATATATAAAAGAAAAAAAAAGGGGCAACAGCAGCCTACCTCTGTGTATTCAAAAGGCCTCACCGATGTCAAAGGTATCTTAGTTGGACGATACTGATTCCCCTATATCATAATATATATATATATATATATATATGTATCAATGACAGCATAAATACCACTTGTTGGAAAAATAATCCTCAAGGTTTAGCCCATTTACAACCTTAATTTCCAAGAGAAGTACATGCTTTGGTTTTGATTCTCCATCGATTAGAGATGTTGCAACTGAAGAACCTGGTTGTGTAATGTGAAACCCCATCCCTGGAACTTCCTTCAAAATCAAAATCCAATATTCAATTCATTCAACCATGAGAGAGAGAGAGAGTAGGGGGGTATTTTTTTTTTTTTTTTTTTGGAGGGGGTGGGGGGGGGGGGGAGGTAGGTGGGGTTACTCATTCCACGTACCTGAGGATCAGCAAGACATTCATGTTCATGCCCCCAAACTATGAAGTCAAGGAATCGAGGTAAAAAGTGTTCATTTATTGCATTTTTTGGGTTTGTCTTTACCCTGCACACGACATTTGAAGTAAAGACCAATGTTCACAAAATAGAAATCTGAGAGTAGGCTAGTATTGACCTCATAAGTGCTCAAAAATTCAATGGCTAGATAAAATTTAAGACAATCAATGTCCTTTATTTTCATGCACAATTTAATACAATCTCTCCAGAAAGACACAAAAAGAAAACCTGTTCTGATGAAGGACCAGAATGTTGAACCAGTCTGAAATTTGACAACCTTCTTGAGCTTCAGGCCTCATCCATTGTACGGCATGTGGTGTCTGGACCACAAATTATAAACCAGCATTTATTTAAAGTTAAGTTATCGATAGAAAGATGGAATTCCAGTGTGCTGCATGAAGTACCTGAAACATTCTATTTAGCCGTTCATCTCTAATGTTTCCAAGACCATAGAGAGCTACAGCTGTTGCACCCTGCAATTCACAAGGATAATAAGTTACACAATGAAGGCACTTGGATATACCAAGTCTGCTGTCAATCAACTCAGCTGCAATACCTTTCTGATAAGTATAGGGCACAGAGTAATTTGGCCAACACCAGAACCACCAAGAACCATTTTCCCAAAATAGTTGACAAGGTTGCACGCTGACAGAATATCAACTGCAGAAAGATTGTCCTGTCATAGTCATTCTGTAAGAAGCAAGCCATAAGGGTTCCAAGATGGAAGTTAAAATAGTCTAGGATGATTGATTAAAGTAAAACCAGCATAAATTTATCAACAAATCCTGCAGATTTGCTTAGGAGACAATGAAGATAAAGTACCTTTTCTTTTTGAAATTAAAAATGAGAAAACGTCTCCACATTTAAAACTAAGGTTTAAGCAGAGAAGGGGCTTCAAAATCCTATAAACAATATCTGACAGCGGACTGAAAAATCTCCATGCTTGAAACATACAAAATACTAATAAAAATAAAATAATAATATGCAACATTTTACCATAATATCCCTACCACTCCAGCAGGATCATCGTGATTTCCATGAATGCTGAAGACTGGCAAGCCAACATTGAAGTGAGGATCTTCATAGTTTACATGACCAAATCTGAAAGAATCAAATTGTCATTAACTCTAGGGTACATTTCAAGAGCAGCTTCCCAAACAAAGCTGCTGGAAAAGCTGGTGCTTGCAAAAGGCAGGTAATAAATGAGAAAATAAACAACAAAAAACAATTTTCTTGAGCATGAAGTCCTTCGTGAGCATATTAGGTCATTACATATTTGCAAAATTCACAGTCTGGTCACTAACAACTTGAAACTGCACTGGCTGATCATTAAGGCAATGACGACGAAGAATCTCAATGGCCTTCACCAATGTTGACCTGGAGGGCTTATTCTCATGGAAAAGATCACCACCAAGGAGTAAAAAGTCAACCTGATAGAAATAGACAATAGTGTTTAGTAGCATTTGATATGTATTGGCAGAGTAAGTTCTGTAATTGGCAGTTGGTTAAGATATTGTCCCATGAAGCAACACATCTATTACCATCCCAAGCTTTCCAGTACAGATCTCTTTATTCAAATTTAGAATTGAAAATGGAATGGAATTTATATTCAAGAAACTTATACAAGAGCAGAAATGCAACAGCAACCAAAATTTTCCAGCAGTAATTGAAGAGGAGTTACATAACATGGTTGGCATTACTATAGAAAATACTTTTGATTAAAGGACCTTCAGCTAAGATCAGAGGTTGTCTGTGACAATGAATGCAAAAAGAGTAGGAGGGGGCCCTCTTCAGATCAAGAGTATAGCTATCAATATGGCAAAGTGATACTTCATCTGAGAGATTGGGAATGAGAAAAAAAAAAAAGAAAAATAGGAGCAGATAATATTCCTTAACCTGCTTTTGTTCTGCTATTGAGCATATCTCCTCAAATGCCTGAAAAGAATCATGCCGCCTTATTTCATCCTTCTCCATATATCCAAGATGACAATCAGTAGCAACAAGTATCCGAAGTGTATTGCTAAGCTCCTCCCTGAAATTTTTTTGTGTTTTTATGTATACATTCAAGAAAGATATTCAAGCAGCCAACAACACAAACAGATTTCTTTTCGACAAGTCCAAATGGATCAAACTTTTGTCTCAGCTTCGTTACATGATGTCATTCACGGACATAAAGTATAGTATGGGCATTGATTTGAGTCTATTGAATTATTCATGGGAAAAAAAAAGGAAAAAAAGAGAGAGAGAGAGAGAGAGTGACAGAGATTCATCAATACTTCATCAAACACTTTTACCTGGACAAGTCTCCCATGGCAACTAATCAAGATTTCTTTCAAGCCCACAACTTGAGTGACGCCACGAAAATGCTACAGCTAACAAGCGTACCGAGAGAGAGAAATCCACTCGATCAGTCGAACAAACTAGCCCCAAAATCTGGATATAAATTATCGGTAACAACACATAAATCGACGGGAATCTCCTATAATTGTAGAAATATTGGTATAAATTTCCAATAAGTATAGAGTTACAAAAATGAAGTTTAAGATGGAACGAAACAGGAACATACAAAACCTACGCTAGGGTTTATCAGCATGAGTCATAGAAAAGCAGGAGGTGTTAATACAAAGATTAACTGTAATATGTACGCCTTTTAGGGGGGATGATACAACAAAAACGAGATACGAAGGTCCACATTTTCCCGGAAACCAAAAATCGAATTAGGTGTAAGAGCGAACGACACGGACGGGGAACGTATTGGAAGTTCGCGGTTACCTTTCCTTAGGATCGAAGCTGTGACTGCCCAAGCTCCCTCGACGAGTCTTGTGGAGGAAGACTGGAACAATGGCGCGGAAGTTTAAAAAGTGCAGGAGAAGTTGACAATGGGAGAGGATGTCCGAAATTGGGGAAACTTTCTATAAACCCAGAGTCTTCTAATATGCCGAGTGATTGAGTTTTTGACACAAGTAGCTAGAATTTTACTCCCTCTGGAGTGTCCAAATTTCAAGCTGTCAGCGGAAGCCAGCCGAAAGCAGCCTAATGAAGCAAACAGAGAGAAGACAGGACGCCAAAGGAATTAAGATTTATTTGCAAGATAATTCTTTAGGATATGTGTATGTTGTGGGTCAAACTCCCAACAATTGATTAGATACTAGACAGTAAAAAGATCAACATGCTCAATATTTTCCTATAGGCCAAAAATTGATACAAATCAAATATTTCAAATTTAAATAATTAATGTTCATGTTGTCAAAAGCTCCACTCGCTACTTCATTGTCCAGATGTAATAAGTCAAGATCAAACATCCATATATCTTTTTTTCTTTTGGCACAAAGTGACACTCATTTTAAATATGCTTTGTTTGATTGTGAAAGATTGGATTAATGTTATATGTTTAGCCGTCTCATTGTTACAATACAAGCAAGTGGGCACGAGATGGTTGCATAAAGATTTTCTTGGCTTCAACTTTTCGTTTTTTAGAGTAGCTACTTTGTGACCGAAACATTTTGAGATTTCTATTTTCTGGATCCTACAAAGTTCGTGGGAAAGATTTGAACAATTTTCTACTCGGAGAGGCCAAATTTTGTGTAACTCGCTTACTCTTCTAATGTCATTTTACTTTAGCATAAAGGGTTGTTTTTGTTAAATGGTTAAATGAAGAGGTACAAAAGACAAAAGAAGAGAGTCATCCATGTCAACAAGAAAAGCTTATAGAAAAAAAAAAACAAAAAACAAAAATCTTAATTGATGTGCATTCCATATCATGACTTCGATAAATGGGAAACAACTTCATCCCATAATCGCTTTTGTACCATGTCACAATTAGTAAAAGCCACAAACAAAGCAAGACCAAATGGTAGCTGAATTCAGCTACACAAAGCAAACATAGAGAAGAAAGATGCCTGAAATTTTTTGTCTCTCTTTTTTATTATATGTTAACAATTAGAAGATGCTTCCTTATATACAGGGGTACATAAATAAAGAATAGAACTACAAATAAAAACAAAAAGGGCTGGATATATACATGTGGTGGGCCGGACCCAACAATGGGCTGTATCACTAGTAGTAAAAACATCAAGCATATTTAGTTCAAGTCTAAGGAAATTGGTTACCCTTTCCTTGATAAAAAAAGGTAACTTTCCTTGAAGGATATTTTACATCAAATGAAAATTTTAAGTTTATCTATCAAATGAGACTGACTTAATAAAAATTGATTTGTTTAAGATACTTGTATAATTAGTCAACTCAATTATTCTTATTTACTAAACAAGTCTAATTTCTTTATTTTTTCTCTCTCAAACTCTTTATCTACTTAGATGATTCAGCTTGTTTTAAGTGTATTTAAAACTTGTTAAAACATTATACATACATTAGGTATACGTACAGACATAAATTCTTATTTTTCTCATATATTTTTCTAGCTTTGAAAACTCTAAAAGTCTGTCTTTCTTTTAAGAGTTTAAACCAAATATCTATGAACCATGCACATAGGAATAACATACATGTTAATGATGCAATATGTGAGGTAGAAAAAGTAAGAGAACTAAGAATACAACATAGAAATAATCAAACCGTATTTAAATAGGTAGGAAGCAAAAGTCCGTGTGGAATGCTCTACAAAGTAACATAAAGATAATAAATTTCATAAAATGACAGTAAAAGCCCATCAAAGAAACAATGGCTCCGTAAAATTTATTTCACTGTCAACAAATAAGAAGAAGAAGAAGAAGAAGAAGAAGAAGAACAAGAACCTAAAAGCTCCGACATAATTTAGAATATCTTTATCTATTTTACAGGATGCAAATAAAGGAATAAGGGCGTTACTATAATTAAGAGAAAATATTAAATTAAATGAAGACCAAAAGAAATTCAAGAAATATTATCATTACCTTGTTTCTAGCTAGAAAACCAAATGCTTAGCTTCAATCGAACTCACTCTGAAGGTTAATACTTCCACTTTGAAGACACAGAAAATTAATGACAAACATTTGAAGGGACCAGTTCAAAGATTCAGTGAACGCTTCAGGTCATGGTTTTCATGTTTTCCTTTTTAATATTGTAATTATTTGAATCATTTGCTATTTTTTAATGTTTTGAAGTCATTTTTTTTTCCTCTGCAATCATTTTGAGTATTTGAATACAACCAGTTTCAAGATTGTCAACGTCTCCTGCTTCTTAATTTGATTCAAACGGATTACGCGGAAATCCAAACTTAAAAATTTGAAGTCTTTCAACAGAACCAATTGGAGGTTTGTCAATGATACCATCTTTTATTTATAGCTTTAGTATTTGAATTGGATCATAATTGCCCACCTCTGGAATCCTCTCAATTTATTTATTCTAAGCAAACTTGGTTATGCCAAAGTTATGCAGGTTTATCCGGTGTGATGTCTCCCATTCACAAAATCATGCTGGCTTGGGTTTCTGAGATATAATCATTAAGATCTAACCTGTTTCTTGATCATGAGATTAAGATAACTACAGTAATTGTCTCTCCGTTTCCATACACAAATGCAAAAGCTGAAGTTTCATGAGTACACTCATCCTACATAAATGCATATCGAGAGCAATGGCTTCTATTAAAAAACCTAATAAAAGTTGTAGCACGAGTAAATTATGTTATGAAAAGATGTTACACTTAATTATAAATTATAATCGACAAATACCTAATTCAGTTGAAAACAGATACTGCTTCAAATTATGAAATCTCAAGTTTGACATCCAAATGTATGAGTTTTGATACATGCATTAAAAAAAAAACTTAAACTGCGACAGAATTACATTACTTGAAATGTTATGCAAACCAACTTATAAAAAAGCTTATACAACACATTTAGCTTCAATAGGATTCTCGTCAACCTCTACTGCTGCAACACGCTGCAGGTTCAGGTTACCTGCCAACATTGGTCCATCTATTAGAGCCTCCAGCTCCTGTTTACAAGTGGGAGCCATGTCAATCTCCCACGTAAAGACTATAAGGGAAGGGGACGTGAAGGCTGAGGTATCTGTATTCAATTTAAAAGTCTTTTTAAAGGAATATATTCGAGGACTCTGCATAATTCTAGGAATATGTTACACGTAAAATTATAAAACGAAGAAGAAGAAGTTGTTATCAATGCCCACCAGCGAATATAAAAAAACCAGTAGGGTTGCTGATGCTAGGAATCTTTTGGCTTCCGTCATGACAGCAGACTTGCTACTGGTGGTCTCCCGAATCTTGTGGAGATATTCTTATATCCCTTAATAAATTATATTAATTGACATTAAGTTTACTGAAAAACTATAAAGAAGTTGCAAAAACTTAATACATATTTTCTGTGGAGATTCGTTTGTGTTTCGCTCCTATTGGGATTCCTTTGGGACGATAGTAGAGAACAAGTATAGAAGAAGAGAATCAGGTTTGGCGTACCAACTTGCTGCTTGTTAATATGACCGACTCACTGCATTTTGGGATTAAAATACAGCATTCCTAATAATGTGAGTACGATTTATGCTAAATCAGAAGCAAACTAATAGGTTAGAACAAAAAAATCTAGTACTTAAATGTAGGTAATGGAACTAAGAAGAAGACTTAATCTACAATTTTTCTTGAATGAGGTTGAGTGTAAAATGAATGAACAATAAGATAAAAGATTGTAGAACAGAAACAAGGTAGGAGATTGTTAGAATAGAAGTATAAAAGTTGTGAAAAAAAATAAAACATATGATGAAAAGAGATAAAATGCAACCCCTGTAAATTACTAAGTGGAGTTTATTTTTTTCTAAGAGATTCCGAGCAATTAAGTTATTCTGATTCATCAGGTAAGGTATCATACACCTATAAGAAAGTAATCTCCAGGATCTTTCCTTCTTAAGGATCTTTTAATTCTATGCCTAGATAAAATTATCTAATGTGGTATATAATTATGTTAAGTTCTTTCTTTCTGATGTTCTAATTTTATGCTTCAGAAATATAGAGCTTTGCTGCAATCTATAAGTAGCAATCAAATTGTAATTTATATCAATTGAGTCTTCAATTTTTGAAAATTCATCTCAAGAGCTAATGCTTGCAATGTTTTTAAAAACCTATAAAAAGGTTGCGTGGTTGTGATTTCTGCGAACGCTTTTCAAACACACCCTTAGTCTTCTCAAACGTTATTCATGATAGCAACACCAATTGTTGTCAAGCATTTGCTGATGTGTTTGTGTCGGGACAATGCGGTATTCATGATAGCAACACCAATTGTTGTCAAGCATTTGCTGATGTGTTTGTGTCGGGACAATGACTATGTCACCAACGTGTACTGCTGGAAAGTATCGGCGTCAGTACAACAAAAATGAAAGATTCTGTAAGGGTGGTCGTCACCGCAGACGAAGTACCAGATGGAGGAATAAGGCGCCAGAGAGACAGTAAACTGCTGGATCCGTTTACACAAAAGAGTAAAATCTTGAACGTAAAAGGGTATAAGGATTGGGAAATAACAACCTGTAGAAACAGCCTTTTGGCTTTGAAAAAATTTGTAGTCCTCTTTGGCTTTTTGTTATCTTTTATGTCTTGAAAGATTATACTGTCTCCTCATATTTGGTAATCTAGGATGGAGGATCCATTTAATGGTGGCAACAATAGAACATACATACTTGGGACATTCATTTATAATGTGGAGGATCCACTCGATGGTGGCAATCGAAGAGCATACTTGGAGAACGATCTCCTATGTGGGAACAAAAGAAGAGGTTAATAGAGACTAGGAGTAGGTGTTTAACCTGCCATGACTGGCTTTGATACTAGAGAGACTAGAATAGACGGAAGTTTCCCATAAACACAAAAAGAAATTGGTAACGACATAACACCAGCCAGAATCAGCGACGAGAATTGAAACCACCGGCGGAGGGAATCATGGTAAGGGGCCATAAGCACTTCACTCGTCAATTCTCACCCTCGTTGTACTTTTTGGTCAAAATTTAAGGAGGTCAACTTTCCTTCTGTGATTTCGTTTCAACTTCTGGGTGGCTCTCTTCTATTTTTCTATCATCTGTTTTCGGCTTGAAATCTTGAATGTCAACTCTTGCCCCAGATGAATGACAGACAACAATGCAAAGGTACACCGCCCCACGACCAATAATGAAGATGGAACTTGGTTAGTCTTCTAAATTAATGAAAAGCCATTGAGAACGTCACAACATTTTTTATTTTTTTTTTGGGAGAGTGTCATACTTTCGATTTGCATCATCACTTTTGGTTTGGTCAATTTTGGGGTTCGGAATTCATCTCCCCCTCTCTCCGTGGACGAAAGGCAATCTGCTAGGCCGACAGTATTACATGTCTATGCTACCATGTTGCAGAACATTTCTCAGAATCCTGGGAAACCATTTCATAGAAGGTCATTGATTGATACTTGTTTTGTTAAAGCAAATCGGCTTCGATTCTCAAGAGGTATAGTGCATAAAAGTTGAAGCCAAAGAACAGAAAACTAAAACTTGGGCATTGATAGAGCTTACTCACGGCCTACGCGGAATGCATATTAAGAATCATTTACACCACTTGGACCACATAAAACTATTTGATTTGTTTATACATTTGGTACGTCAGACGATGCCGCCTCTCGCTCTCACTGTCCCTCGTGCGCGCGCATCTTCGCGTGTTCAAAGAAGGGAAGGTGAAGGGTCATTTTCCGATCCCAAGACAGTATATTCATCGAGGCTATATGTTCATATATATTGGTTTCATTTAGCAGTTGTATACAAACCTTTTCCCGATCACCACGATTTCTCAGGAGATTGTCAAGCCTCCGCTGCCACAAACTAATGTCAATGATGTTAGCATCACCGCCGTCTTGCTTTTCAAACATTGCGTGGCCTTCAGAGGATCCAACCACGTATGAGCTTAATCATTACGCCTACAGAGAGATGGAAGCGTCAGACTCGTATGTTGAATGCCCTCCATCCCAGCCAAAGAACAAACTCAACCGTTCCACTCCAACCACGTCCATTAGCAGCGACCCCACGATGGTCAAGAAGCTTTACCACAATGCTAGCGAGCGTAATCGCCGCAAGAAGATCAACAATTTGTACACCACTCTGCGTTCACTGCTTCCTGCGGCTGATCAAATGGTACTGTATATTTCTTCCCTTTTTGTTTTTAAGTTTTCATCTGCTTCTCTTGAGCGTTCTCTAGGAGAGTAATTAAGGGAAAGTTCAGTGTAGTACAGGTTCTTTAGTCCTAGTATTACAGTGGATGATTAAAGGAAGATACTTCATAATAATCCCTCAAAGAGGCATCTGATACATCTCCAACCATTATCCTTCTCCTAACAATCCACTTTATTTTTGGGGTTTTCATAACAATGTTGCTGGTTCTTACAGAAGACAATGAGTATTCCGGCCACAGTGTCACACGTGACCAAATACATACCAGAACTACAAAAGCAAGTGGATGACCTGATTCGGAAGAAGGAAGATCTTCTCTCAAGGATTTCTAGGCAACGGGAGCTAATGCATCAAGAAAATCACTGGCAACTTCCAGCTCGGAGTTCTTTATCTGCCGTTTCGGCAAGCTGGCTCAGTGATACAGAAGTCATGGTTCAGATATGCACATATCATGTTCAAAAGAGTCCATTAACGGAGATCTTACTTACCTTAGAGAAGGACGGGTTTCTACTACTAAATGCTTCTTCCAGCGAGACCTTCGAAGGAAGGATCTTCTATAACTTACTCCTCCAGGTATATTTTATTCTTCCAACATAACATGCATTGTTCTTATGAATATAACACATCCTTAATCTGTCTTCCATTGCACAACAAATCACGCTAATAATCATTTTCTTTGGTCTGTTTTGGATTCTGCAGGCGGGAAACACTGTGAGCATGGAGCATGATGTTTTGAGTACGAAGCTCCAGTCGTTGTATGAAACAGGAGAAGGATATAACTACGACAACGTCGGCTCCATATATTACAACGATTTACCTCTTTAGGCAAGAGTATCAATCTGAAAAAACGAAAGGGGCAATAATGAAAGATTTGCTCTTCTTGTTCATTTTTTTCCTATGCACAACTTCTGTAACGACGACAACCGACGGCAACAATTTTATAAACCATCTATTCTCATCCTCGAATCGTTTTCATTTCACATGACAATATCAGTAAGCAGTTCAGATTCCAACAATAGAATGCCATGATACTTTTATTTAGACAACTTGAATTTCTTTTTACCCAATAAAAAATAATAAAAGCAGAAAAACGAGAACAGAATCTCAAGTATAATATCAGACGAACGTCAAATAATCACCATAGAATATAATACTAACCACATTCTGCTGCTACGAATTTAGTCGTGCTGATGCTAAATCAAGTGATACTCCAGGAAAAATCTTAATAAAGTACTCAAAACTAAATATTCTAAAGGCCTTCAACTAGAAGGATTCCCAAGGACATATGAAATTACCAATAAAATATTAATGAGTTTTATTTCAGTTAGTTGAAGTGGTTAAGCTAATTATGGGATGAGCCTTCTAAACTCGCGTTCCCCTTCCATTGTTAAATAGTTGCTATAATCTGATTTGTGCAGAGCTACCAAATGGGGCCTTTCGAAACCATATATAACCAAGCAAATAATTAAGTTTCTTTTCGGTTCGGTACGAGAATCTCCATGTTCTTCTATCAATTCAACTTGGTCGGACAAAAATAAACTCAAATATCAATACCCACTTAAGTACTTAAGTTTTACATGATCCTAGGGAATTTGGAACTTATATTCAGCTTTGATAAATCACCAAGTTTCAGTCCAAAGATGAAACTTTTGTGTTCCATGACATTCAAATTCATCATTTACACATCTAATTATCTAATTGATTCAAGTTTTTGAGTATGAACACCACTAGATGGTGAATTTTCTTGGTCAAGGTCCACTAAATTGAATAATCAAACTAATAATTCTATCATTCAATTACATAATGCAGCTATAATTTCCAATTACTCAAGCTCATACTATAACCTTAACTTTTAAAGTCTGCAACTTTGAATAATCTAACTCTAATGACCTCAATTAACTCCATGGAATGTGTTGAATATGGTTTGAGTTTTTTGCTTATATATGCTGGTCTACTACTTTGTACTGGGGTGGGTTAAAGGCTTATGACATGACCTAATCCAACCCATAAGAAACCATTATGGTTTCTTTTTGTTCTCAAGCAGCCCCACTTGGAGAAAAAAAGTGGAAAAAAAAAAAACTTATGGTCAAGTTTTAGGCAGTTTCTACACATCATTTCCCTTTGGTGACTATTTTTTGCTCTTAATCCAGCAATAGTGGCCTTTGATTTGCAAGCCGTATAGGTTTCTCCTCAAAGAGCATTGAAATAAGCTAATGTCTCCTTTTTGTTTTCCCTATACTAGATTCGTATTCTAGTTTTATGTTCACTTCATTGTAGCATATATATGCTTGTTGATTTCATGATTAAATAAATTATTTGTTTATTCATTGGCGTCGTATTTTAGATATGACTGTAAAACCAATTTGCTCATAGTGAAATGATGCTCCAATTTCTTCGTGGTTTTTCCCTTTACATTGGAGAGTCTCTCATGTAGGCTGTGGTGGCTTATTACTTCTCTTTATTTCTTTTACTTTCTATGATATTTATTCTTTATATTTCTATTTGTGAACAAATTAGATACAACCATGAGTTTTGCATCTAAATTCACAAAAAGCTAGTGTCCAAGTAGCTAGATATCGATAGTAAAGTTTGACATTGAGAAGTTTGATGGAAACATCAGTTTCATTTTGTGGGAAGTAAGAATAATTGCTGTTTTGATACAAAATGACTTGGTGGTGGTAGTTGCCGTGTGGGAAATGGTGAATGAAAAGGCGTTGTTTGCTATTCGATTAGGTCTCGAACTATGAGTTTACTTCAGTTATTACTATTTAAAGAAAACTGAAGTTAAAGTAGATGAGGAAAATCAAGTCCTACTACTTTTGTGCTCGATGCCACTTTCACACAAACATTGATGGGCACAGTCCTTTGTGGGCGAGAGTCCATAAATTTTGATAATAAAGGGACCCCTTTTGATTAAGGAGAAAATTGATGAGGAGTTGATGGAGGCGGCAACAACAATTCCTCCTTGGGTCTGTTAGAAAAAATGTTACATTGAAAAATAATTTTTTTTTTTTCTGAAAAATGTCATTTTGAGTGAAATTAAGAGACTTCCAACCCTTTATTTATGTACAATAAATTATATTAATACAAACTTAATTTTTTACCAAAAAGATTAAAAAAATGCTTAGGTTGAAGAATAATCAACAAAGAGAGCAAAAAGGCAATTCAAAGAAAAATGAGAAGACAACTAAAATAATTGTCATAGGAAGAGGAGAAAAGTATTCTTTTTTTTTTTTTAACAAATGATAGATCTAGATCAAATGATGAATGGATTTGAAATTTAAGTTGCTCCAACCACATGTGTCCCAAAAGGAATTGGCTTACCACATTACTTTATTAATGAAAGAGGGATTATGATAGATAATAACGCCACTTGCAAAATTGTCTGTATAGGAACAATTCAAATTAAGATACATGATGGAATTGTAGGAAAAACTAGCAACGTTAGGCATGCTCCCCACTTAAAGAACAAACTCACTTTTTTAGTACTTTCGATACAAATGGTTGCAAGTATTCAGCTAAAGATGGAGTGATGAAAATTGATTGACCCTAGTTTTGTGTATGAACAACTCCAGATGTTGAAGATTCGTTGTCATGTCCCTAAATTGAATTCTCAAACTTGTAATTCTATTATCCAATTACATAATGCAGCCATAAATTCAAATTACCCAAACTCAGTATTAAAACCTTAACTTTTAAACCCTTCAATTCTAAGCAATATAACTCAAATTACATCAGTTGGATCCATAGAATGAAAAGACAAACATATCTCTATGTGATCAGTTGAAAAAGAATACAGAACCTAGATTGAATAGCCGGCCAAGCTACTGATAAATAGCTCAAATCTGATTCAATCTGCCAGGCTTCCTTCTCTGATCTGTTTTGTCGTTGACTTTAGAGGGAACAAGCTTGTCCCTAGGGAGAAAAGCCCATGAAATATCGGTAGTTCATCTTGGGTCTGTTCTGGGGAAGAGTTTTGTAGGCTTCATGGGCTAGGAACACTATTTCTTCAAACGCTGCTGGCAAAAGAGTGATACCTATGACAGGTTGCTACTTCGGTTGTTCATTGCATTGACTGAGTTACTGTCCAAGGCATGCTTTTGTTGGTATACAAGGATTGAGATTGAATAAGGAAAAGGGATCGTTATTCATCCATCTAAAGAAAGAGTACTCGTAGGGCTCGCCTATGATATGGGGAATAAAATCATATCGACGGTTAAAGGTGGGTTGGTACAAAATTTTCTTTTTACCCTGGTTGGTGAAAGGAAAGGGCTAGAAAAGTTGCATCGTGGGGGAGAAGGGGTTCCCTAATTGAATTCGTTATACGGAGCAACTGACAACTCTCATTGTACGTATTTGAAGGTACTGAGCTAAAGAACAAACCGTCAGAAGCTCAGCTTTTTGGCCCACGAAAGAAAGAATATGGATGCCGCCAAATGGAAGGCACACTGGCTACAGTTACATGATGAAGGAAGCTCCGGCCCGGCTTTTTCGTGTGGTCCTGGAAACCTCTCCTCGTCATTATCAACCTACATGTGGTCTCTTTCTGTACTTGGATGTCATCTAGCAGATAAAGACGTGTTTTGATTATGATCCAGCCGAGATAATTATACGTCAAAAGTAATAGACACTGGATTGATTGCTCAACCACAATTACGAAACCTAGATATCAGTAGCACTTCTTCTGTCAAATCTACATTTCTTGAGGTAACCTGTAACGAATATGCCAATGCAACTCCGCATTCCGATCTGTCAACTTGACAAGTAAATGGGGTTTCCGGATCATAAACTGGTACTGTACTAGAAGCATCATTAAAGCTTTTTTTTTTTTAAAAAAAAAAAAGAAAAATTCGTTCTCGTCGCATCTTTTAGAAAGCAAGAAACAGCGAGAAAGAAAGGTGAAACAGCAGCGGAAATTTTGTAAGGCATGTCAGAGAATGGTCCAATCCCGGAATTGGGACAGGGATTTCAACGTACGACAGTAAAGTACCACGTTTTCAAGCCCCTCTTGTCTCAGAATCAATAATTAATATAATGCAGAAGCAGTCATGGTTCTGTCTCTTTTGTTGAACTCGAACGGTGAAAGGTTACAGTTCTAGTCCTCTGCATACTTGATTTTGCGTTTGAGTCAGGAATCTTGTTAGAAATCGCTACTTAAATCATGAAAGTGAATGATATTTAACCTAAACTTCCGCAGACTATGATGGCCCCGGTAGCAAGAACCCAGATTCTTCTCGATTTGTTGCTGTGGCTATCATGGCGTGTATCGCTTCAGGACATGGAAACTCCATTCCTTTGTCTTGTCCCTTTCGGTTCACGAGATAAATTCTAATGGCTAACTGTTATTCTTATTTTTTTACAAAGATGCAGCCCCAGCATCGTGAAACTTGAATTGGATTCTTCAAAACTGACGTGAAAATGGAAAAGAAAAGTTCCCTCTTTCCAATGACTCCACCACCTGCAAAAGGGTACTAGAATCGACTCCTGGCAACTTGAAGCTTATTGAATGGTGTATAATGAAAACATACATGCTACAGATGAAAGCAAAACTATACACCTGTTGAACTTACTTATCAGGAACTCATTGGCATGGGACTACAAGTTGTCTTTTGAGCTGTAAGCTGTGAGCTACGAGCTTGAGATATTAATGGTAGAAATGCCAAACCTAATAATGGACCAAAAGTCACGCCCCACCTTTTAATGAATCACATGCATTTCTGTCATTGCGGAGGAGCAGCAGTGTCCTTCGATTGCAAGCTATGGCCTACAAGGGACCATACGCTTCTGCTGTTTAGGGCAACTTGCTTTCTTTCTCTCTCTTGGTACAGAACAAAGGCCAAATTCACCCGGAAGAAAAAAGTTACAGTCCTTATTCGTCCTATTAACTAACAATATCCTAATTTTATGTTGTCTTGAGTCATTCTGTTGAGGATGCTTTAATTTGTCCTACATAAGAAGGAGAAAATATAAACTTATGCCTTTTGAGTGGTGATTCTCTTTTTCTCTTAAAGTACTTTTTGAAGATGATTATGGGCCACTTAATATTTTTAATAACTTCTTTTTTCAATATTTAGCCGATCATGCAGAAAATTTGAACATAGACGATCATGCATCATGGCTCCCCTTTCCAAAACAACGTGAGCAGCAACACTAAAACCAAACATGGTGTTTGCCGTCTCACACTTCCTAGAATGAAAGAAGTCAAAAGCTACGCACACTAGGCTATGTTTTTTCAGGAATGCGTGTCTGAGGGAGAAAGAGATGGAGGTTACGTGTTGCTAATCATAAATCAGTGACGGGTTCAGGTTGGTGAAAGCCCTCGACCTATGAGGCATTTTTGGTTGGTCTAACGAAGCACTAGTGATAATTGATGAGCAAACAAACAAAAAGAGGAAGCTGCATCGAACCTGGCTTTTTCGAACTTATATGTGAATCAGATCACACTGCCAGTCCCTTTCCTTACCTCCCTTTTCCTACCATTTTCTCTCTCTTTCTCTCTGTGAGGTTTCCAAGCACCCTTTCTTGAATTACGAATGAAATCACGTACCTTAAAAAAGATGGGAAACATTTTCTCCACAATGGAGCTTGTACAAATTACTTCTTCTCCTATTTCTTTCCCTAAAAGCATCATACCAAACAAAAGGCCACATGATATTAAGTGTACTGAGTGCCCCATTTTTCTTACTAAAGTTCGGTGATACAAAAGAGAAATCTCGATAATTATTTTGAATTTGACAAGATGAAAATTTGCTTTAAATTGTAGTTATCCATAATGGCTTCTGTGCTTAAAGTTCGGCGTTCCAACACAAAAGGCGAACTTTAGTGTCTGAAAAAACGAAGCCAAAAACCCTAAAGAGGGGGCCCTCCAAGAAAAAAAATGCGTTTTTTGGGTCACTTCGCACCGTGGGAGAACTGATCATCTTAAAATTGCTGAATTCAAAAGGTTGAACAAGAAAGACACATATTTGGCCCTCAATCTTTTCCCTCTCTTTTTTATATGTTGAAAAATGTGCTATGTTGTTTTCTTATGAGTTCATAACCTTGCCAATCTGTACTTGATTTTCCTTTATAGGGAAAAGTAATGGTCTTTTTTTTTTTTTTTCAAGTTTGCACAAGCCGTTTCTTTAACTGAATTTCATTGACCATTGACAAATGTCTATTTCAAATGGAAGTGGGCACCGCCTAAAACCTCTTGATTTTATGTTAACATAGATGTGTGTGTTAATATGTGTATTTATGGAATAAAATAAAAAATTCCATTGTACCCAATGAGTATTGATAGCATTAGGACTTTGAAATGGATTTTAGGATCTAAAAACCAAATATGTACATGAAAAGTAATTGTAAGACTAATACTATAAGAATATTCCTTTTCAAAAAGCTTTAGGTGAGCTTTCTCCCTCATGCTACAACATTCCTCCATCCCTTATCTAAAATATGTACAAAGATTCTTTTTTGCATTGTGCTTTTCACCGTGACGTGAAGCCAACAAAACCCTTCACATCTTGAAGCGCACGGCTGATAAGACTGGACTGCCTTCCTCCATTTGCGGTTTAATCACTTCACAGGTAGCTTTGCATTCGACGAAACCCGTCCTATCCACTGAAATCAATGAAAACAATTGCCATGCTTTTTTTGTCGAGAGTTGGCATCAACTATGCTATCTAGGCTCTTCTTGAAATTAATCAAACGCAATTAGCATCTCTTAGGTGGTGTTTGAGACTAAGTCAAAACTGCAATTTATCAAGTGCATTATAAATGTGTTTAGAATTTGAGCAGAACCGATATGCATATCAATTTGTTAGGTTGCAAAGTGAACAGCTAGAGTGGATCAGAACTTGAGGACAATTCTGTACATTTAATATATTGAAATTGTCGCTTTCCAATCCCTCCAAATCCTACCTCTCCAATTATTGTGTTTTTAAAACTTACTTCAGTTTCACCTCTACAAATGTGTCCTAATAATTTCCCTTAAACAATATTGCTCTCTCTCTCTCTCTCCTCTCTGTATTTCCCCATGGCTAGTGAACAAGAAATCTCACGCATGCACTACATGGCCGATGATAACAACAGCGATGCCGAAGAAGAAGAAGATGATGAAGGAGAAGATACGGAAGCCGGAGAGGATGACAAAGGGAGCTCCCATGGCGGCAGCAAAAACAGGTACTTCATGAGCAGGTCTCGCGGTGGAGGAGGAGGGTGGTCACTAGGGGAGGTCTTGGACCCTAGAGCCAGGTGGGTTCAAGAATGGAACAGGGTATTCCTCCTCGTCTGCGCCACCGGGCTCTTCGTAGACCCTCTCTTCTTTTACGCCCTTTCCATAAGCGACACCTGCATGTGCCTTTTCGTAGATGGATGGTTCGCGATCACCGTCACCGTGCTCCGGTGCATGACCGACGCCTTGCACGTGTGGAACATGTGGCTGCAGCTGAAGATGGCTAAGCGGCCGTTCACCTTGGGCGTGACACGCCTCGCCGAGACCAGGTCCCGCACCGTGGCCCTCCGCTACTTGAAGGCCAAGAGGGGCTTCCTCTTTGATCTCTTCGTGATTCTCCCTCTCCCACAGGTCACTTTCTCTTTCATTTGATTAACCTCATTATCCATAGTTATCGTCCTTGTACAGCTTCTCATCATCATCATCATCATCATCATCATCACCACCACCACCACCACCACCACCACCACTCATCTCATATTCCATAACCTGTAGAGTTTGGAGTCACAGCCACACAGACCTAACCGCTTCCATCGAGGTTCTTTTTTGTAAGCTAGCGTTCGAGGTGGTGGTGACGAGTGCGTCACACCACCTAATTGTTTTATCCATGCAGAATACCCCCCACACACTGGTCAGAACATGTGATGCATCCATGTCTTTTTCCTCATCTTTACCCGGGTTATAACTGGAAATAGGGAAGTACAGGATTTTTATTAATTTTACTGAGGATATTCCCAGTTTCATAGAAAATTACAGACATAAAATAAGAGCAATCCATGAAAAAAAAAATTGAAATATTTCTTAGAAATGCATTTATTATTTTCTTCTTGTATTAGGAGTGCATTAATTTTAATGAAAGCAGAAAATAAGGAAACAATTAGAAATTATTAAAACATCTTTTATTTTATTTTATGAATGTATGAGTTCATTTATCAAAAAATATTATAGTACAAAAGTTTAGGGACATATATACCAATATTATAATTCATTTAAGAGAAAATCAAGTTTAAAATTTCTCAACATTACAATTATTAGAACATCTTTATTTATAAGTTGAGAAATATTTTTACTTAAGGATTGTATTTCTTCAATGTGTGAATTTTATCTTCAACGGGTCTCCACACACTATATATATTTTAAGTTTCAAGTTAAACAAATTAAAGTGGGTACTCTTTTAAATATACTTAAAAGAGTTTACAATTGAGATCAACTTAAATTTTGAAACTATATTAAAAAAATTTATGAGTTCATAGGAAATATTTTACGTTTAAAAATTTACATAAAGATCATCCATCTTTTTGTTAGGAGACCTTCATCCTTATATCCCCACAAAATTTAATTTCTGGGTAGCAACAACTTCACTCCAACAGCTTTGCATTGGAGTGGAAGGAACAATGATAAAGAAAACGATGTTGGATGAATAAGAAAAAAGAAGAAATGACATAAGATGCTCCAAGGTGTGCTTCTTAATATCTAAAGTATTTCCTCCATAGGAAACTCAAACAGTCATGTCTTGGGTGTGACAAGTGTGCAGTCAGTGATGATTTAGGCAGTATCTTGTCCTTGCCAATGTTAAACGACAAGAAAACTATACCGCACGATATAGCTAAGGGTAAAGCTTGTCATGACAATGCTTGGAGTTTCAAACGCCATTGTCACTGCCTCCTTGCCACAAGTTGACAAATATCTGTCCATCTCCATCCACAGAAGGACTCGTACTCTAGCGGGTCGGGCAACTAGTCGTTTAGGCTTTTCCATGACCAGGCACACAGACATTTGATAATGGAGGAAACGAAGGATATTCCAGCTGGGTTTGATTTAATGTATCATCACATCGTATCGCTCCTTTCAGATGGAAACCTTTATGTCTTTTCTATGTACCAATGCAATTATCATGCTTCCATGAACTCCTTCATGTGAGAACTGGCACATGTTCACCCAGATGTATGTCCATCATGGTTACAGTGAATAGAATGCTAACATACAAGTTGAAGCTGCTGGAATTAATGATAAACTCATTCGGTGAGCTGAGTTTTGATCCCAATCCGGTACTAACAAAATATGGGGATGTTGCAGGTTGTGTTATGGGTGGCTATTCCGTCTCTTCTGGAGAGAGGGCAAGGGACTGTTGCGATGACAGTGTTCTTAATCATATTTCTCTTCCAGTATCTCCCAAAGATTTACCACTCAGTATGCCTTTTGCGTCGCATGCAAAACCTTTCTGGATACATTTTCGGCACTGTTTGGTGGGGAATAGCCCTCAACTTGATCGCATACTTTGTGGCCTCGCATGTAAGTTCGCCTTTTCCGTTGCAGTATCTTACTTTTGTGTGAAAATTTGAATATTGGTGGTTGAGATTTAAGTAATATTAGTTTAATACAGATCTTGTGACCCATAAAAGCTTTATCGTACGTACTTTTCACAAAAGATAAGCAAGATTATCGATGTAGTTCAAGCTCAACTGATTGAGCCCTCTCACATTAATCACGCAACGAGGGGCCAGTTCAAAGTTCGAGGCTTACACTTAGGACATTAATGGAGAGAAAAAAGTGACCAATTCAACCGACAAAAAAGGGAAAGATAAAGTGGATCAAGAGGTAGAACTAAAGCAATTGGCAGTATTGTGTTCCACGTGATGTAAACAGTAACCTTTTGGGGTCCTACTGTTGAACTCTTGAAAATTGCCAGACATTAATGACTTCTGTCAGTTGCTCGGTATCAGTTGGGAAACAGCTAAAGTAAAAGAACGCAACTTGAACAATGGATCATACCTAGTACTCTTTCAGTTGGATAAAATAAAAAGGAAGATCCTTTGTTTTTTTTTTTTACCAACTCCTAAGATATCTAGAACCCTTTCAAACTTATTTTGAAGAAAGTGATTATTATCAGAAGTTGAGCTTCTGCTCAAGTTCTTGAGACTCTGTCTTCTTCTTTGACTGTGTCAGGCAGCGGGAGCATGTTGGTACTTGCTAGGAATCCAAAGATCAGCAAAATGTCTGAAACAGCAATGCGGCGCAACAGCTTTTTGCAACTTAAGAACGCTATCTTGTAAAGAACCTATATATTACGGGACAGCAGGCTTGGTGAGAGACAGAGCTAGATTGGAATGGGCAGAGAACAGAAAAGCAAGGTCTACATGCCTAGAAAGCTCCGAAAACTATGATTATGGAGCTTATAAATGGACAGTTCAACTTGTTGCAAATGATAGCCGCTTGGAGAAGATACTTTTTCCTATCTTTTGGGGTCTGATGACTCTTAGGTACCATCTTTTCTCCACTCCCATCTTCAACTTCCTTTCATCTGTCAGATTTTGGTAGTTTTCTTTGTTCCTTCAAGAGCAAGAAATTGGCGAACATGTTTGGTAGCTAAGAAGATGGAGCCAAATATCTCCAGTTTGTCGTACTTCTTGGGCACTGGTGAGAGAAGTGGAGCGTAAAAGACTTCTGACATTCCTTAAGATGGTGGCAATATCTTAAAGCAAGACTCGGCTTATGTGCCTTGCTTTTTGTCCTGTCTAATCATCCCTGTTTTAGATTCTACCAGATAGCTTTTTCATCTTTTTCTTCAATAATCAAATCTGTCGGCTTGAGCACCTTCATTATCGGTCACTTGAAGAGCACCTTTTTGATAAAATCTTGACTTTAACGGACTATATCAACCTTCATTATTGATCATTAATCGTTACTTTTTATGAACAGTACCTTTGGTAACCTGGAGAGCACTACAGAATGGTTAGAAGTTGTTTTCAACATCATCGTTCTCACCAGTGGGCTCCTTCTGGTCACCATGCTGATAGGAAATATCAAGGTAATGCCAACCTCTTTCTTAACAAGAATCTTAGATTATCAAATTGATGAGCTAAATAACAATAACAGTAACAAAGATTTATTAAGTGAACAGAAAAGATGATTATTATGAGTAGACGGGGAAAAAGGAGTTCAATTTCTGGCCTTGGGGTTCGAGCATGCTTCTGTATGATATGCTTTTTTCTTCTTTAATGTTGGGATTAATCTTATGGTTATGTACGCAGGTGTTCCTGCACGCAACTACATCAAAGAAACAAGCAATGCAATTGCAAATGAGGAATATAGAGTGGTGGATGAAAAAGAGGCGATTGCCTCAGGGATTCAGGCAGCGCGTCCGTAACTACGAGCGGCAACGGTGGGCCGCCATGCGTGGGGTAGACGAGTGCGAGATGATAAGCAATCTCCCTGAGGGCCTTCGGCGGGACATCAAGTACCATCTCTGCTTGGACTTGGTTAGACAGGTAACACTATCTCTAAATATCACTATCGCTATATGTATCTCTACCTAAAATATTGGATTGGGCATCTTCATGATGCTGATTTCAGGCAAAGAATTGAACTTTCTAGGCAAACTTTTAGAAAAAGATATATGGAACGTAAACGTTGCGCCGTGCCTGAAGGAAAAAGCAAAGGAAGGTCGAAGAACGAAAAGGGAAGATGAAAAGGACTTGGTGTATGTGGTAAAGATTAAAGTGCTAACTATGTCAAATTTGTGCCAGGTGCCACTGTTCCAGCACATGGATGATCTGGTCCTGGAGAACATCTGTGACCGCGTGAAGTCCCTCATATTCACCAAGGGAGAAAGGGTAATCAAGTTCCAAATTCGAAGCTAATAAAATTACTAATACCAAAACGAAAGAGATTAAGAGAAGAATTAATGTTGTTTTGTCAATCTTGATCATCAAGCACTCATCACTGTCGTTAAATTTGATGCAGATAACCAGAGAGGGAGACCCAGTTCAAAGAATGCTATTTATAGTAAGAGGTCACCTTCAAAGCAGCCAAGTTCTTCGAGATGGCGTGAAAAGTTGTTGCATGTTGGGCCCTGGAAACTTCAGTGGGGATGAGCTTCTTTCGTGGTGCCTCAGAAAACCCTTTATCGAAAGGCTACCACCATCATCGTCAACATTGGTCACTCTTGAAACAACTGAAGCATTTGGCCTAGAAGCAGAGGACGTGAAATATGTGACGCAACATTTTCGTTACACATTTGTGAAAGAGAAGATCAAGAGGAGCGCGAGATATTATTCACCAGGATGGAGAACATGGGCAGCCGTGGCAATTCAATTGGCCTGGAGGAGGTACAAGCATCGGCTGACGCTAACCTCTTTGTCATTTATTAGGCCAAGGAGGCCTGTTTCTCGGTGTTCTTCTATGGGAGAGGACAGGCTCCGGCTTTATACGGCTTTGTTAACTTCACCAAAGCCAAATCAAGATGATTTCGACTTTTGAAATGAAATTATAGATTATGCCCTGTCCTTCATTACGCGAGAAAGTGTTCAGTTATATGTATTGCATACAAGAAAACATGGAGTTCTTGGACCATAGAAGTCCGGGGTGACCGTGGAATAGAGACTGGGTACGACAGGTTTTTGAGGCCAAATTAAGGAGCCATCAATAATGGTTGTTTCGCCGTCAAGATGCCTTCTGGCTGCTTTGCAATTACATATGGTATTTGCGGCTTGAAACTGACTCTTGACAGCCCAAATCTGTAGCCATCATGTCCGAGAGATCCATTTATTGGAGAGTTCTTTTAGTGAAATCTTAACAAAACACATGAAGAAGTGACTCAAAAACAAACTTAAACTAATGAGATTGAATAAATTATATTACTATATGCATGAGTTAGCTTAAATGAAAAAAGTGTTTCCCCTATCATTGAGTTAGCTTATAAGTTGGCTTTTGAGCATTTTTAACATGGTATGATTTTGAGTCTAATGTTACTACGCATGTAAAGGTGTATATACAAAACAAAAATCTCATATCTAATATATAATTTTTTATAATAAAATTTAAATAAAAAAATATCTTTTTAACTTTTAAACTAATTTTTAAATTAAATTCTTTAACTTTCTAATGGTTTGCACTATAACTTTATTCTTCTTCACTTAATATGTACTTTAAACACAACTTTTGGCAATTATGTTTCTTACCACATTTGCTTGTTAAATGATTAAAAAAGCTTACTCATGAACAATTTTAGCTAGGCCTCTACACGCCATGCTAAAAGAATTTTGATTCCCACAGAAATAAAGAAAGTTTGACTTGAGATTGTTCTCAGATATGTTTGTTAAGATTCCATTCTTGTCTAGGCTCTAGCTGCCTTTCCCTAAGGAGCTGTACGGCTCTGCTTCATTATATTCTTCGTCGTATTACCTTTTTTATAGTTGGTAAGTTCCCTTGTCGGTGTAGTCTATTATATGGCCATCAACTGGACAGGATCCTCATTAACTACTTTCCATTTGAACCTGTCACTGTGACCTAGAGAATGTAAATGCTGTTTAGCAGATTACTTAGGGCTAAACCCCTTCGCTTTTTAAATTTTTCCAAGGCACAAACCCCTTGACTGAACGACGCTTCAGCTAAAATAAAATTTCTCTGCACAATAACGAGCGATAAGGCACTTCTGGCTGGTGGGAGGAACAGAGCCCGGCAGAGCTGAGACCAAAGTCTATTTAGGCATAAAATGGGCATGTACCAAAGCGAATTATACTGAATCTATATGCTCATTTACAGGAAAAAATGTTCCAGAGATCATCTGCGTGTTGAACAACTGAAAGAGCATGGGTGGAGGTGTTGAGAAAATGATGTTATTTAGTTGTATATTGTCATTATGCACTGGGCCAAGGCGAGGTGCAAATATGACCTTAGCCCAATACGTATTATGTTACTATAATAGGTTTTATTCTTTCTCTTACCCCATCTATTCTCATGTATCTTGAATCTTATGTGGACAAGTTTGAATCCTTATTCTTGAGTAAGGTTTTATTTCAAGATTCATAATAACTCTTGTTCTTTAAGATGATATCAAAGCAAGTTTGATTCTAGCCTTCTTAGTATTTTGTGCTTTTGCATATCAGTCAATTCATCACATTTTTCATGCCTAAATCTATGAAGAATTGTGTTTTTTTTTTTTGGCTCTCTTCTCTTTGGTGTTTTTGGAGTTGTTTGTTGCACTCTTCATGTTCTGAGTTAAGGTTTCATTTCAAGATACTAAAAATTAATGAAATGTTTGCCTAGCAGACATGTTGAAAGTTGTTATGATGAGGTTAATTTGGGAGCTAAAAGTGTATGGGCTTTTAAGACTATAGTGTGCAAGCTTGCTTGAGCGACTACCATCTACCTCATATTGACATGTGATAGATAGAATGAGCAACTCCATGAAAGACTCTAGCAGAAGTGAGGTAACGGTAAGGTCATTGTGATTGGAAATTTTTAGTATTATTTGTGAGAATTTACAAAGAATCTTTTTCAAATCTATCTTTAGGCAAAGCCTTAGTGAGAATATCAACTGCTTGCTCTTCAGTATTATAGTACTTTAGTTCCACTTCACCATTGTGAACAACATTCCTTACAAAGTGATATTTTATGCCAACGCGCTTTGTTCTGGCGTGCAAGACAAGACAGGATTCTTTGCCACATGAATTGCAGATTTATTATCATAGTGAATTATAGTTACTTGATTTTGTGGAAACACCCAGATCACCAAGCATTCTTGTTAGCCAATAGCTTAGCTAGTAGTTACAGGGGTTGTAATGTAGTTCACCTCAACTGAAGAGAGGGCAACATTTTCCTGCTTCTTTGACCTCCATGAAAAAAAAAATCAAACCTACTGAGAAAACAATTCTAGTGGTCCCTTTGGAATCATCCACACTGCCTTCCCAGTCATCATCAAATACCCAAACAACCTTACTTCATCAAGCAGTAAACAATGAGCCAAAGTTTTTGGTACCTTCCAAGTACCTTGTGACTTTTTTACCCCTACTATAGTGATTCTGGCTTGGATTTTGCAAAAACTTAGAGAAAAGGTTTACCCAAAAAAAAAAAAAAAACACCTAGTCTTGAGATCGTGATACATAAGATGCTTCCAAGTAAACTCCTAAAACTAGTAGGGTCAGCCGTCCATTCCTGTCATCAAATTTAAGTTTTTCATTTGCCACAAATGGGATTTATAAAGATTTGCATCCTACCGTTTTAAACTTCTTCAATAAAATTATGCAAACCCAAATTGTGGGAGAAATATTTCATTTTCATGTTGAAACAATTCCAAACCAGAAAATAAGATATAAGCCCCAAGTCATTGTTTTGAAAGCACCGAGCATTTCCTCTTTGAACCCTCCTTTAGTCGCATTATTATTCTCACAAATATCAAACCATCAACATATAATGAAATGATAAGTAAAGTATTTCCTTTAGTTTTGATGAACAATATTGGCTCACTTGCACTCTGAAAACCTTTATGAAGTAACTAAAGCTATCTCTCAAATGGGGCTGATGAAGATTTGCATCTACTATTGTAAACTTCTTCAATAAAATTTTGCAAACCTAAATTGTGAGAGAACATTTCATTTTCATGTTGAAACAGTTCTAAACCAGAAAATAAGATACAAAGCCCAAGTCATTCATTTTGAAGTACCAAGCATTTCCTTTTTGAACTCACTTTTAGTCCCATTATTATTTCCACAAATATCAAATCATCAACATATAATGAAATAATATGTAGAGTGTTATCTTTAGTTTTGATGAACAATATTGGCTCGCTTGCACTCCTTTGAAAACCCTTACGAAGTAACTAAGGCTATCACTCAATATTGGCCTTTAGTAGGATGAAAGATCATGGTTACTTATTGTTCTTCCATGAAATTAAACAATGCCATAGTTGGACAAAATATCCAATGAAAGACTTTCTAGTAAGTGTGCAAGAGACCTAGCAACTTGTTAGGCAACTCATAAATGTGCTTAGAATAGCCACATGACCAAATTTATTCTTTCGAATCAAATTAGCAACACAATATAAACAACCGAAGACAAGAAGGTGTGAAATTGGCGTAGGATTGTTGGGGGACCATTAGGGCTACCACTGCACTCAATTAATATTTGTAAGGCATAAATATTATTCCTTTAATACACTCAGAAGCAACACCCGTGGGCTTATTGGTTGCTTGGCATATATACACACGAGGCACTAAGCCCAACAATCTCTCTTGAACAACTTATGGGCAGAAAGGGTTAAACCTAATACCAATTCTTAAAATTCTCAGGCCTCGCCACTGCTCCAATTGCAATTGTTGTTAATGAAAAGTGTACCGTATTTTTTAAACACACTCAGCAACGGTGCTCACATGCTTTATAGCCAATTGACACACTTTCACACAACCCACCAAACTCAATAGAAGAGTCATTTGAAAGGGACTCTTATCTTCAATGACCTGAGTAGGCATGTGATTGATGAGATATTTGTTGCAGATAATCTTCCTAGTATTTCTCTAGGAGAGTGACACTATTTCAAGAATCTGCAACTGTTTTCTCTCAACTATATTGTTTTATTAAAAGGTATATATACAAGGGCTGTGAATAATGTCTGAAAAAAAAAACTAAATACTCTCACTTAAATATATTAGACACATTATCAATTCTAATGATGTGCTCCAAATTATTGAGAAATAACTTTTCGTTATGTTTAATTCTTGAATTGCATGAGATATGTCCAAGTTGGTCTATCTAGTGACTGGGTGGGTTTCCTAATCAAATCCTAATACAATGTAAATTTTGGAAAAATTGAGGTAAGGGTCACGTAAAAACACTGTACTAAAAAATTTGTGTATACATTTTTGTGAGCATTTACCATTACATTTCTTATATTCAACTAAATTTTTATTAATACATGCGTGTCCTATTTCTACAAAAAAATAACTTTCTCCTCAGGGTGCTAATGAATTTTGGTGCAAGATTCCTTCCACTGGCAGCTATTATAGGATAAGGTTTTGTATTGCTTACTTAGCCTTATCCCCTATTGGATGTCATGACTTGGACAGTAGAATGAGTTAGCTTAGGTTGCTATCTTATCCGGCAAAACAGACTAGCAGTGGTGCTAAATGGCGACCATCTCTTTTCAACACCTCACGACGGAGAAGTTGAAAACGCAACCCATCTCTTATAACCAATGATCATCAATAAGAAGATGTATATGAAAAGGAAAAAGATAGAAACAGAAACAGAAACAGAAAGAAAGAAAGAAAGATAATAGATTTTCTAAAATACTTGTAGTATTTTGAGAACTTCTTAAGCCTATTTATCCTTTTTACTGCTGAAATAGATTCTCTAATATTAGCATAGGACTTAAACCCGTAAAACTCCTTTTATTATTATTATTAATTTTTCAGGGTCTTCATTCCCTCTAAAAGAAAAAGTGTGTTGGTCAATGATTGGAGAATACCCCCATAATGCAAATTTAAAATTATAAGTTGCGGTCAACAGAACACTCGAACATTGCTGGCTAGAGGCGCATTTTCCACTCTTTTATCTTCTAGGTTTTCTTTCTTTTTTGTGGCTCTTTATTCAACAAGAACTTGTGAACTAGGTTTTATGTTATAACAGCTATATTATCCCTCCATCTTTGAGATCCAGTACACAAAAGTTGAGTTGTTCTTCTGCTACTCATCAACAGTTACTAACTGGATTATTCAAGAGAATTATTTTAACCATACTATATTTACCTCCAATTGCTAAATATTTTGAACTTGCAGGTGCAGCTTGGGCTGAGGATAAGTTTCCACATGGCCAAAAACTTTTCAGACGATGAAAAAATGATTGGAGGACTTAGAACACTGGATTTTTTGTTTAAGGTCTTTCCTTTCTACACAACTAAAACATGGGATACAATAACAGCAGTAACGGAGAAGAAAATATCATGCTTTCACCGCCTCAAGGGCTGGAAACTGGTTTGTCTCAGCTTCTGGACCCGCAGAGCCCTTGAAGAGCAAAATTGCAAGGCTGCCCACGCAAAAATAGATGAAACAGCCAGAGCAGTGGGTCACAAACGATCCGAAATCAGTTCCTACAATGCACTGCCACCCCGGTCCATATGTCCCATCAAATTCCTGCAGCAATGAAAGCCAAATCAATAAGCCAGGAGAGTAATTATTTCAAAGTTCAACTTGCTACTTGCATGACTCCTTTTGTCAATTTCCAGGGACTTAAAGTTAGTCAAGGTTCTCTTTACTCAAACTTAGGTGGGAGCCAAGATGAAGTATAAACTTCATACCTTTTTTATGAAGCGGGCAATTTCAGTGGCCTCAGTGACATCGAAAAAGTCGAGCGCTTTTGCTGCTAGATCGAGGGCATCTTGCTGCATGGTTTGGAGCATATCGGTGTCTCCAATCACTGCTTTTCCTTCCAGCATGGCTAATACTGGATAGTTCTTGTTTGCTCTCTTGGACGCTGAAAGCAAGCAAATGTGGGAGACTAACTTGTGGATGAGGGTAAGATGGGTGTGGTCGAAATTATATAGAGGTTGGAATGGAGAGGCTGGTGCTAGCGGGTCAGCCACGTACGTGCTAGCCAAAAGCCAAAATGGCGGACCACCTATTTTGATCCCTTGTATGTGGTCGTCGGCCATTTCTGTGGAATTATGCCACCAACTGAGCCCACTCGATGGTCTTTGATAGCAAATGACTCTGGCTTTGGCTCCATGGTGGGCGGCACATGGGTGCATAGGTACGATGGAGTTTTGTGACGAGCCAGCAATGAAATTTTACCTGGAATTTCTGGGCCTTTTTTCCGGGAACACGTGGTTCGCTTTTTATGGCTTACCAAATAGAGTTCACTCTGTGCCGGCAGGCAAGATAGGGTTGATGAGGGAGAACTTGTCTACTTCTTCAGCAGTCTATTTTGCCTGAAATAATGTGGAAGGATGAGAAGAATCTTGGGAAGCAACTCCACAAGTTGCTTTCGAAGAACCCCCTTGACATAGGAACCATATGTTGATCAAACATGGCACATTCTAGTCTCTTTCATGGTTACATTTTTCATTTTATTATTTGTATGTGTTTGGGTATCTAAATGATTTCTACTATTATGTTACGTCTCAAAATTTCTTTAGATGCTCAAGCTATGAGATAATATGTAAAAAAAAGTTCTATAGCCAAAGACCAAAACATATCATAATGTCGTTTACTATGTTGTTTTCTTATAAGCATTGGGAAGAAGGCCGCTCACTGATGTGAATTCTTGTATTTTGTTCGTCCTTGGGGGTCTCCATGTCCAACAACTCGGTTTCAACAGGACCCTCGATCCACTTTCGTGCCTTTTACGACAAGGGATCTGAATCGCTAGAAATGCAGAAGGATGAGATCTCCAGGTTTCTTGGGGTCGGTGTTCATCGGTCCCGAGCATCTGAGCTCAAGAAATAGGGGACAACAACGCAGGGCCCGAGGTAAAGGAAGAGATCTGTAAACATAATGGATTGTAAGCTAACATTTTAAAAGGAACAAATACATTGTCCGGTTTTGTTTTACCTGCCGCCCCACAACATTTTAGTTATCATGCAACAAGAGATCTCCTTCTGGAGGAGAATCCGACAGGTGACAACCAGAAAGCTTTTTTTATTTATTATTTTTTCTCCTCTGATTTGTGACGGTTCAACGCCAGGGAAGGCAGCTCCCTTCTTCGGCTTGCATCGATATCAGGTAGGTATTAAGATAAATTTAATAGTAAAATATTATTCAATAATTGCATTTTTTAATATAATACTTTTGTTCTTAACTTTTTTTTACACTCAAACATATTCAAAGAGTTCAAGTTAGATGAAAGTTGAAGCAAATCATCTTATATTCTGATGTAACTCTAATTCAATTTTGATTCGAGAGAAAAAATAAAAATCTAATACAAAAATTGACTTACAAATATAGTAAATAAATCAAATTTTAAATATTATATAAGAATTACATCTCTATGATGTTAGAGTTTTATTTTTTACACAAAACGTAGATACAAATAAGAACTTACTTGTTACTACTTTCACTAAGTGATGCTCTATCCGATCGTAATCCAAGGAATTATGTGTTGAAGTAGAATCACTTCAAAAATTCGTTGTATATTGCCACTCTTGTTTAGCTTCATTTTGCATTAATTTCTGTTACCCAACATGACATCTACAACCTATGTTGGCACAATCACATAGGATCTGAAAGTTTTTTATAATAAAAAACAAAAAGATACACATTCTTGAATCTTCTACGAAGTAAAATGAAACTTTAACATTCTAGTCATTCCCTTTAAACAATTATACGTAGTCAAGCCGCATTCACACGTTGGTGGAGAAGGTGTCCATGGATGTCCCTGTCAAAAAGATCTTTCACAGAACGTGAGCGGGAGGAGGTTGTGCTACCGTGTTTACATTAAAGACCGACCTTTTCATTATGATTATTCTATCTTTCGTTCATTTTGTTTATAGTTGGGAAGCCGTCCACCTCCGAGTAAAATGTGGTGTCGCTGAACTTGCCTGACAGCCAACCCACCTCTGACAATCAACGTGGCACCGACACATCCGTGTCGGCAACGCAAGCGTCCCCAACGAAGGCTCTACACTTGTCCCGTCCTTCCCCTAAGAAAGACATATCCCCCAAGTACCAAAGAAAGAAACATAGAAGACGCGAAGCATTCAAAGCCTCAAAGATAAAGCCTTTCCGGCATCTCCGTAGCCACCTTTTGCTCCCCATCATCCTTTCCCAGATTCCCATATTACATACGCTTCTCTGTCATCCAACTCTTTGACATTTCTCGGACGCATTCTTTTGCATACACGGCACATTTGGGGTTCTCCCTCCCTTCCCTTCCCTTCCGTGCTCTTATTGACCAACGCCGCCTCTGTTTTTAACGGGGACGAGGTGACACAACATGCCGCGTCGGTTCTTTTCCTGCTTCGGAAGAGGAGGTCCCTCGAATGCGCCGACCGTGGAGCGTAGCAACGTGACTGCGGACGTGGCGGTGGAGGAGCAGCGGCGAGGAGGTGCAGTGCTAGTGGAGCTGTTCTCGTCGCAGGGCTGCGCAACGTCGCCCGCCGCGGAGATTTTGGTGTCAAGGCTAGGGAGGGGGGACTTCGATGGACAGGACCTGCCGCCGGTGGTGGTGCTCGGCTTTCATGTCGACTACTGGGATTACATGGGCTGGAAGGACCCGTTTGGATCCAGCCAGTGGACCGTCCGGCAAAAGGCCTACGTTGAGGCCCTCCAGCTGGACACCATGTTCACGCCCCAGGTCGTGGTTCAGGGAAGAGCGCAGTGTGTCGGGAATGATGAGAATGCCCTCTTGGCCGCCATTAAAAACGCACAGAGGTTCCCTGCTCCCTCGTTCCAGGTTGGTATTGCTCTTCTTATGGATTTAGAAAATACTAAGGCTTGCTTTTTTCATCCAAAAAGACATAAGCAAAGGAGCAGTAGCAAAAATTACAGATATTATAGGATGCTTAGGATTATTTTGCTTCTGCAAAAAGTTTCTACATGGATATCTTAGGCTTGTTGATCTTTTCAAATCGAGATTGCGTTGGTTAGAGCTTGACATCCAATGTGATAATGGTGATTGGATCATCGTTTTTAATGAGCTCTAGATTTTGTGACTAGATCATCCAAGTGGATTATGTTACAGAGGGTATAAGAACTGCTTACCCAACATCACAAGCTGCCATTTTCTAAAACCATTGTTTGACAATATGTCGTTCTTCTTTCCTTTCCTTGATATATTGTGCATGTATTTTCCCTTTTCATTTGTTTGTTCAGATCTGCGCCTATTAATGTCCTTACACCAGATGATTGACATCTCAAGTTCAAAAATGTAAATTCAATAACTTTGAGGTATTTCCTAGCGTTTATATTTGGCAGGAATCCCATTAAAACATATTTTAATAAATTTAGATGGTTGAATCGGTTCGGTGACAACATGTCAGATGGAAGACGTTTGAAGGAAAGAATTTTCCAGCTGTGACAGTTGCGTAGGTGGTATGCAATATTAGGTAGATCTGAAAGAAATGTTAATCACACTAGACCGCTGTGATGGATGCACAGCACCAAGGTTTGAAAGTCACTTTCTCACCTAATGACTTCAATGGAGTTAGGGAAGCCACCTGCCAGGAGTCACTCATAGTTGAGTTGGTTGGTAGTAGCTGGCTCTGAGATAAGCATATAGTTTAACAAAATGCTGATACTGACTTAATCAACTTGTGCATATTTTACAAAGCACAACTTAAGTGCAAACAAAATGAAGGTCTTCTTTGTGTTGAAGTACGAAACATTGACTGTTGTGCAAAATCTGATATGAACAGGCAACCTTCCAAAGGCCTACGCCGGAATCCCTGCAAGTCTCCCTAGCAGGAACGCTGAGGACAAAGGTGGATAATCAGGGTGCCAATGTCATGGTGGCCCTGTACGAAAGCGGGTTGGTGACTGATTGCCCGAAGGGAGAGAACAAAGGGCGAGTTCTAGCCAATGACTTCGTTGTTCGAAAACTTGAGAAGCTCTGCACAGTGAAAGACATCTCTGCCAAGAAGGCGATAAAGGGAACCGTCAATTTCTCCTTATGGCAAGGATTCAACGGTGGCAAATGTGGCGTGGCGGTCTTCGTTCAAAGTAGCTCTCATCAAATTTTTGGTTCTCAGAATTTTGAGGTTCCGGCTGACATATGAGACACAGTAGCTCGTCTCGCCTCGTCTCGTCTATTCTTTACTATCGAATCGTCTTGCAGGAACGATTAGGCCATCGTGTACAGGATTTGGCCTGTCTTAGGGTGTCGATTCCTTGGTTTCTTTCCTTTTCTTTATTACATTATATTATATCTACTGGGCTGGATTTATGTTTAGCAGAGGGTCAGAGAGAGGTGCATAAATATCCAATCCTTCGTTTTAGATTTGGGACTGATTTTCTTCGTGTTTGTTATGGGGAGAGAGATGTGAGTGAGAAACTTATATCCACATGTTTGTGTTTCTTGGATTTTAAGTTGCTTTTATTCGGAGCCCATTGTTTGCAACTACAGGCTTGCACATCGGCTTTTATGTGCTTTGAAAATTCGTAGGTGAATCAATCTCTTTGAACGTGAATCAAGTTCCTCGGTTCATGAAAACAGGTTTTTCCACTACGCGGATGGCGAGACATACTGATTTCATGAAGCTTGTTATACAGTAACAAAAGAAAAGGAAAGGAAAAAAAAAAAAAACTACTTATTTCATGAACTTTGTGGTAACGGGTTATGGTAGCCCTTTAAGTAAGGTGGTTGTATATTCGTTGCAATTTATATTAGAATAAATATCTTGTTTAAGTTCGAACTATGAAAAGAATGAGTGGGACCCTAAATAGGCTCGAGCTTATGATGACCCAAGATTCCAACATTAAAGAACAATGATCCGTGACTGGCCACTAAGTCTAAGCTTCTCGGTAAAGTAGTTGTGGATTAATTACACTTATTATTGAACTTATATTTATCTATTAAAAAAAAAAAAGAAAAGAAGTTTGACACGTGATTATGCAAGCTCTCACTCTTTAGCTGCCTAAGCACGGAACCATGCAGCCAGAGTGATTAGGTCGGACAAGATAAACCTTCTCATGAGCTGCTTCAGTCCGAGTTCAGCATACCGGTATGCATTTGTGGGTTCTTCTTGCAAGATTACAAGATTTGAAAGTGTTAAATCATTAACATTTAGAATCAATTCCAACAATAGTTTTAGGTTTTATGGTTTTTGCATCCTTTTTGTGTTTCTTTTTCAACCAAAAAAAAAAAATGTTGTATGTAATTTTCCCCTAAAAGTACCATGTTGTTTTGATCTAGATCTCATTTTTGGACATCTTAGGTTCTTACCTTTGTTTCCTTGCTAGTCTAGGCCCGTTTTCCTTCTAAGCCCATCAGAGCATCAAAAGAGCACATTGGGGAGGGAAAGAGATCGAGGGAAAAAACTTGGAAAGGAGAGCTGCGAGTTTGGTTTCGGTTACCTCCACAGAACCGAGTATTCCGAGGTTGTGGGTTCCCTCCATAGAATCCGAAACCGTGTTCTGTGTGTGAGTTACAATATTCTGTTTTCTTCTTTCAATCGGGTTGCAGGAAAACCGGTCGTCTGAGGAGCAATTTCATCCGTGGGTTGAACTGTGGGCGACGCTGGACTCTGTGCTGGACTGTTAACAAACGCTCTGGCCAGAGTTCGAGAGGAGCAGCAGCAGAGCGAAGAAGATGGTAAAGAAGAATAACAGCGACAGCGACGACGATGAAACTTTCTATTATCGTTATCCCTCTTCTTCGAATCCGGCCGCCACATCCACAGCCGTGACAACTTCCCAACCCCACAAAAACAAGCCCAAAGGCGGTGGTTCAGGAGGCCTCGCGCCTTCCAAATCTACGTTATACATGTCCAACCTTGACTATGCACTCACCAACTCCGATCTACATACACTTATGTCCACCTTTGGCAAGGTCGCCCGGGTGACCCTCCTCAAGGACCGTGCCACGCGCCTCAGCCGCGGCGTTGCCTTCGTTCAGTTTGTCTCCGCCGCAGACGCGCTCTCGGCGGCGCGTCAAATGCATGGGAAGGTCCTCAACGGGCGCACCCTTTCCGCCTCCATTGCTGTCGACAACGGACGCGCTCCGGAGTTTATTCGAAAGCGGGTGTACAAGGACAAGTCTCGGTGCTATGAGTGCGGGGAGGGAGGACACCTTTCCTACGAATGCCCGAGGAACCAGCTGGGTCCCCGGGAACGGCCCGTGCCTAAAAAGCCCCGGGGCGGGGGTTCCGTGGAGAAGGAGGTGGCTTTGGATGATGAGGGTTTGGGGTTCGACGACGACAATTGGGCGTCTGCGGTGGACAATGGGGCGGATCAGCGGCTCTTGACGAGGGAAGAGAGCGACGTGGATGAAAAGAAGAATAAGAAGGCTAAGAAAGCTAGTTATTTTAGCGACGAAAGCGGTGATGAGGATGAGTGAGATTTTTGAAGATGAATCCAATCTATGTATGTACTTTTTGAATGCGATATCCTTAAATCTCTTTTGGTTCTCTTTTACTGCCCAGTTTCTCTTCGCTTCATCTTGCATCCATAGGTTCCAATCTAGTGAAATTGTTTTATGATATTCTCTCTGTTAGTCTTTCAATGCAAAAATTTAATGTGTTCTCTTTTCACTGATGTAAAGGCTTCACACTTCTTTCATATTATTGAAGTAATGTCATTTTGAGTGGAAAGTGGATGATCTTTTGCCACGAGAGTCAACCTGGATAAGAAGAATAGTCTTGGAAACACATATGCCTAGGTTGAGCTGGATCTCTTTTCTGTCGCATGACGTTAATGGTACACCATGGGTAAGATGATAAGAGTATAGAAATTCAAATAGACAGCAGGGAAAATCTTTACCACCATTTCGTGGTCACCCACTATCTGCTCTATCAACTCCTGCAGTGGTTTGTGAGCACACTTGGGAACAAGAGCTGCAAAAACAGCTGGTTCTAGTCCTGTATAAAAAGCATAGTTTATATGTAATGCTTGATACAAAAAAATTGAGTTTGATAGTCTAGCCAGGACATGCGAATTGCTAACAAGACATTGTACCTGATTTAAAGACGAAGGAACATTGAAAATGGGGTACTTCCTCATTGATCAACTATGAAGTAAGATTGATTGGGGAAGTTATGTGGAATACTGACTTCCAATATCAAAATGGAAAGGATTGGTGAACATTGAATTGAATTGAATTATATAGAGAAAGGATTGTTTGATCAAATGCCACTGAGGAACGTCGCTCTACGTAGAACATTCTTTTAGCCTCGGAATGTCAGAGCGCTAATGCAGTAATACCAAGGTCCATTATTTAACTGAATTATGTGAGCGTAGTCTGTAAAATGTATCGTTTTAGGATGCCCAAGTGCTTCAAAATGGGCTTAAAGCTTCTCCCTACAGAGGCGGGTATACGCACACACCCGTATGTAGATGTACTGGTGAAGGGGCCTTCTTGTGTTATGTGCTTGTTGAATGATAAAAGCTTCACACTTTCTGCTATGGCTAGTGTTTTGGCAAGTTCTGAGGTGTAAAATAGTTGTTTTAGCTATTGCTGAGACTGGGGAGTCCAGATTTTTATGAAGTTTAAACTTTTTGGAGAATTAAATGGAGCCCAGATGGAAAGGAGAAGGCTTTAAAGCTAAAGCTCTTGCAGAGCCCATGTCAAAGATCGTATCGCAGCTTCAATCTTCTCTAATCGAATCGGATGCTCAGGGATTTGCTTACGGGCTGCAGTGTACTTACAAGAGTTGAATCAGAACAAATTGATCATTCTCGATCGTGCGTGCTTTGGTCAACACATTATGACAGCTGAAAAGGATAACGAGTGGTTTCAGCTGGGTCTAGAAGAAACCTTTTACCTATGCTATTCGTTGAAGTACCTCAAGATTGTAGGTGATAATGATTGTCCAAAGAAGATTTCGAGCTATGGCAGTCCATGATATCCAAAAAACCAACTCTTGCTGATTTCTACAAGGCTTATTCTTATCTTCGAATGACAAATTGTGTTGTGAAGTCGGGTACCAATTATGGTGTGGACTTTGTTGCCTACCGTCACCACCCATCTCTGGTTCATTCTGAATATGCTGTGCTAGTTTTGTCAGAAGGAGAAGCTGAGGTAAATGGCCGATTGATGTGGTGGTCTGATCGCCGTTACACAACCTCGCATTAGTCGAAGTGTTGTAAAGAAGCTTTTAGATCTGAAGATCAATAAAAATAGATATGATGCTGCTTCTCCATCATATCCGGAGAAATACACACTTGTAGAGCGTACAGTCATAAGATGGCATCCGGAACAGGCCGCAAAGATCATATGACAATTGAAAAAAGTACCAGGTGAAGTTTCCATTCTGCCTGGACACGATATTTCATGTTTATAACATATAAAATTGATCTTCTTCCCTTTCTGCTGAAGTATTTGAAACCAATCTTTTGACTGATATATTGATACAGGCGGCCAGAAGCTCTCAGAAAAGCTAGTTCAAAGCCAAAATTTACTCAAAACCACAATGTAAAACCAAGACAGGGCCTAGTTGGAGCCATGCGGAGTCTTGGTCTATTAAGATTAGTCTAATTTTTGCATTTATTTCCTTGATGGTAAGCTGTTGACCGATGATTTTGTTTTAATTGGCTTTCCTGAGCTAAATTTATTGAAGTGGATTCCACCAATGCCCTCAAGGTATGTATCCTTATTTCCAAATAGAAGTTCCTGCCTCCTCAGATTACTCCCGAGCTGCTATTTATCCAAATTAAAAATACTTCTTTTCCTTTTTTCCTCTTGGTGTTGCGTTCTAGACTTTGTTTTCCAGCTATTTAAGGCATGAAGTGGAAGCGATGGTTTACTTCTGAACATACTAGACATGTCCGTTGAGCCACCAGATTGATTGGTGGATGATGCCATTATTGTATTAAGCATTCTAACTAGCTGGAAACAGGTTGGAGAAAAATAATACTTTAAAAAAAAAGAGAACACACTGTAAAATGGAAGTGTTGTGGTGTTAGATGCTTTTCAAGCTACTGGCTGTTTTTTTTATGTCAAAGTGAGATTCAAAAGTTGAAATGCCAGACACAGGTTAAATGCTTGAGGCACAGATGTGACATTTAAACTATGAGAGATGTCATTAGGGTACTTGGTCCAGAAGTTCCTGAAAAATTTAGCAGAAGTTTTTGTTGAATGAATAGGGTGTTATGAATATATGATAAACCCTATAGAGAGGTAGACAAGATTAGCTAATACTGCCAAAAGGGAAGAGAATTCGGCCCGAAAGTTTAGCACAACAAAGAAGAAATGAGTGCGATGAAACACTTAATTTAGGCATATACCGAAAGAATAGAGTCATAATATTGTAATAGGCAAAGTGAGATGAAATGAGTGTTGGAACATGCAAGATAAGCTTATTTTCAGCTTAAACGAAGTGCTGCTTGACTTACATATAGCGCTGGAAGCTGCAATAGCTGGGCTAGTAAACGCTGTAGAAGTCTGCCCAAGTTTATATCAATTCATGATTATCAACAGTGACAAAATTACCCCAAACCATAGCGAAAAGTAAAATTCAAGATTCCCAGTTTGTCAGCAAGGAATAACACACTTGGTGACTATCACAATTTTAAACCACACCCTACTCAAATTGCAACCAATTCTTCTAGCATAAACCGTAAATCATGGATGAATTTTATTATACAGAAGTACCTGTAATTAGAACTAGCTTAGAAATAACCAGATCTAGTATAAGAAAAGCTAAAAGTTTATCTTTGAACCCATCAGACCTGGAGTTGAAAAGGCCAGATTTGTCATCCAAGTGGTTGGATTTGGAGGAAAGGAGCGGCCAATAATAGCCCAAAGAAAAGAAAAAAGAAATTGTTGGGCACTCGAGCCCAATTTATCGACTCTATGAGCCCAGTTTACAAGGCCTGCACAGCCTCGACATGCTGCTTACGGAAGTGAAGGAATCGTTGCGCATTATACCAAAAAAAGACTATCGAACTTGTGAGTCCAATTAATTAAGCCTGTGAACCAATTTTCAGGCCTGCAAGCCCAGTTTGTAGGACCTTTGAGCCTAATTTGTTAGACTTACAAGATCAGTTTGAAAGACTAAGAAGTTCGAGTTCTCGGACACATAATTTGTTAGACTTATAAGCCCAATTTGGTGGGCGCTAGCCAATTCAATTCACTATTATCGACCAAGCAAATTTAGATCACTGGGCTTCAGCCAGTTTGTCACATATGGCCCAACTTATTCAACCTACACTTATTATTGAACATATATCAAGGAAAAAAAAAAAAAAAAACCTCTAACCTTATCGGCTTCACAGATCGAGAAGTTTGACACATATTGTATTGGTTTACCAAAGATGTTATTTTAGCAACAAACCACTTTGTTGGGAGATAATGAAATTAAACAACAAATGCATGCTCAAGTAAGGACAATAGAACCTCGGGAATTACCTAATCCACCATAACATTTCTGCACCTATGTTTTCTAAGTCTTCTATTTACTAACCATATTTAAAAACTAGATGGGCCAAAAAGGATTTTGCTTTTTACCGCGCATGTTCTCATAGTCTAATCCCACTTAAGATTAATCAGTCAATAGAGAATGACAGCTAAAGGCTATTTGAGATTGACAATCATTATTAAGTAGAACATATGCCTGCATATCCTCGACAGCAAAGCGACAGAGCAAAATTGTCGCCCCAAAAAGATTCATCATCAGGGGCCCTACTCGAAGGAATTTGGATAGCTGTCCTCCGATGACCCAAAGCCCACTCATGCGTAAGGCCTTGCCATTTCTAGTGGATGACATTATCCACAAGACGCCTGGCAAAAACTTGACAGCGCTTCCAAGGAGAATATAGAGGTTACGTTTGTTGTCTTATCAAGCTGGGAATACACGAGTTCAGTACAAATGCATATATTCCAAGGAAAACCCATGTATTTATCAATGAACTATCAATTGATAGAAACAAAACTAGAAGCCCAATAACATAGATTTACAGAAATCCATTCAAAGAAAAACCCACTATCTACAAGTAGAAAGGCTCAGTCCAAAATCACGTATATTTTCACTCATACTGTTTATCTCGAGTATAGTCGTGACACACTGTTATTTTCCTCTACATGATGCGTTGGTCATGCCATCCCATCCATGGATCTTCCCACAACAGATAACTAGTTAGTGGCGGGTGCCATGATAGTGCATAACGACGTTTCTGTGCAAGAAAAAGCAGCCGCAGCTGGAGCAAATCACACTATGTCGAGTCTACCACTCCAACCTGCTGTAGGGCGAGATACTTCTCCCTTCGCTCTTTCTGCAAAAGACAATGGTAAGAGGGATAAAGTAGGTTGTGTAATAAGAAAAGAATTCCATGTCAGAACAGACATGAAATACACACCCATTCATCTATTACAAGGCCTTCCCCAACAACCCGACGTCCAGTGTCTACAGGAGGCTTCTTACGGGCTTCAAGTGCAGCCTCAGCTTCAGCTAATTGACGCTTAAGTTTTTCCATAGCCTTGAAAAAATAAAGGACATCACACAATGAATGTTTACCACAGGACATCTATCAGAAACAGAGCAACTATCAGAACAAGCTGACTTCAACTTACAGGACTTGAACGCTCCGCATCTAAAAATACAACCCGCAAGATGCGCTCAACAGTTACTTGATCCTTTTGTTCATCAAACTGGGAGAGAAGGTTATTCAATAACTGTTAGATTAGCAACAATGAATATCCTGAAAAAGCGAAACATATAAGTAGTAGTAATGCATGTCACGGTAGAGGTTTTGAGGTACGACAGTGCCGGGATTGTCTTGAATTTATATGGAAGTTTTAGAATGGAAATTTCAATTCTAAAGAAATTTATCAGCACAATCATAAGATCTAAAACAACTTGCAAGTTAAATCCCACAACTTAAACTGGACATTTCGTCCTTTTGCTCGCTAAACTGAGTGCAAAAAGCTTTTTGACTTCACGCCCACAAAAGTAGAAAAAGTATAGTACCAGTGCCACTTACTCAACTGAAAAATTAATGCACAAATGCCAAGAATTTTCATGAAGAAAAGCAATAAACATTTTGAATAAAGCAGGATCCACAAAAGTTTCATAAATATATGACAAATTAGAGAACCACATTAGCAGTTTCATCCATGAAGAACACTGGAATTGTAGAAAAGAATCTTTGCTGCATTTTCACTTCAGTAACGAAACAATTTCAAATGAAAAGCTTTTTTAGAAGTGAATACTTAAACAAGCACATGCAGCTTAAAGAACATAAATTAGCCCATTCTCTTTGGCGGTATGAGCTAAAAGCCTCCATATTACTTTGCAATGGCTTCACACAGTACAGGTATGAGACATCGAATGCAATTGATACAAGTTCACGTGCTAAAACAGTGTAACAATCAAACAAAACCCTGCTAAATGCCGTGAAATGACTCTTTTGACAGCTCAACTTTGTTCATTTGTTTATTGATTGATTGATTGATTGATTCATTCATTCATTCATTCATTCATTCATTCATCTTCTAGGTTGGAAGGAAAGAGATCGTACAAAAGCTTAATTTGACGATGTTATAAGTTGCTTAGCAAGCTAATAGATCCCAAATTTGTTGTCAGCAATCTTGCAAAAAAACTTTGAATAGGCTAACCATTTAGCGCACAAGAAATTACAAACTCCACAAAAAATCTACTGACACTTTTATAATTTACATTTTGTTTCCTTATTTCCTTCAGTTTCTGCTCCTTCAACATCAAATAAGTTACAAATCCACAAACTAGTCAAGAAATTAGCATTTTGTCAACCAGAGGCCATATAACTTACCAGCTCCGGCACATATTCCATTCCTCCTTTCACCTTTAGACTCATGATCTTAAACTTAATCTTACTCTTCTTGTCCAGTTGTTTCTCATTGTTCTCAGCATGCTCCACAAACTTGAAAACTGTTCACTCAGATCCGTAAGAAAGTTAGAAAGATAATGCATTGGCAAGATCAAGACATAAATAACTTTCTAGTGTAAAATAAACCCCATCCACCCAGTTCCCTCTCCCAATACCCAAGTGAAATACCAACATCCGAGGCAAAAGAGGGTTACCAGTTGCAATAATACTTTCTCCAGGAGCAAGAATACCGCCAGGAGGACGCATGTAACAGCTCTTTGGTGCTGTAGTTTGAAACTAAAGCAGGACAAACAAAAATATTAGGCGGTTCTCTTTAGTTCTTGCAAGCACACAGATTTTTTTTAAAAGAAACTAACATTAAAAATAAACTAAAAAAGAAGAGAAGCTACAGACTCCCGTAACTTCAATTAAGGGCCTATTGTACTCCAGCGAAATGCAGAATTGGCTTTGAACTACAGAAAAAGCTACTGCTACAGACTAGCAGCAGGTAATGACGTGAATTGTGAAACAAGGCACAACCATACGGAAGAAAGCAATACCTTAAAAGCTACATGAGACCTGCTTGTGTTCTTCAACCTGATCGCACTCTTAACTTGTTTACCTGGCTCATCTTCATAATATGAAAAAACACATATGTAAGGCAATGAGCATGAAACTAATATCGAAATCGAAACAGAAGGTGAGCGACGCGCGCCAATTATTCAAAGTAAAAGAAGGCATCCCATTGACATATTGAATGCACTTTTGGTCTTTTCTTATTGCTCAAAGCTTCAAAACCATTACGAAAGCCTATTTTGGAAAAGTGGTTTTAGCTTTACCCTAAAATTTTCTACTTCAGCCAAATATTCTACCATAAATTTCACCTTTAACCAATCAGTGCTCGAGACCAGGAAATATACGAAAAGCAATAGTCTAAAACCGCAATCTAATTAGGCGTATCATTCGGATTGACTAAAAAGGCCAAACTCAAGAGCTCAAACAGGACCACGACGTACTTGGGAAGTAGAGATTGTTGGAAGGATCAAGCCGGAGCCTCCGCCGTGGCGGAAGTAGCGATCGCGCCACGGACGACACTGTCTTGGGGGACGACTTTGGATTTTGGCCCTCCATGTGTCGATTGCTCAGGTTCCCGAAGTTACTATGAGTAAGGTTCTGCGTGGACGACGAAGACGAAGACGTATTCCCCGTTTGCCAAAACGGACAGAGCCGGAGGAGCTTCACGTCGGAGGGTGATTTGTGGTGGTGCTGCCGGTGGTGGTCTGCTACTGCCATGGTCTCGCCGCAACCTAGCAGTACGGATTGGTTTTAGCTACTATAGCTAAACTCCAAGCTTTTTAGATTCTCTCAATTCTTCCTCTCCGAGAAAACTTTCCGGTGATCGGAGACCCGAGGTTGAAGATGGGTACAACTAAGTGACAGGTTAAGCACAACCGCGACACCGGATTTAAGAGGCGGATTTTAGTGGATTGGGTATTCGTTTGACATCCGTTCAATTGACTTAGCGTGGATGCATATTGTACTTTGGGGACTTGGAAGTCAATAAGTAGTTCTCAAGGGTGCTTAATTAATCGAGGTATACTCGAGAGTCTAAATGTGGACCCTCGGTTAGGCGCGTCCAGTGACGACCCAATCAACGTATGGCAGAATGGAATCACGCCAAACTAACCGCCAATTGTATGAGGCCCACGCGCTATTCTGCGGACCTTGAAAGACAACGCACGAGCAATTATTCTTACCCACGCGGCAGCGGATAATGTGGTTGAAGATGTAACGGCGTAGTTTCTCGGATTTAAGAATGGGATTGCAGATTAGGTGAGGTGGGTGTTGTACGGCATTTACAGTGGTCGGCCAGGTTTGGTTGGGAAGTTAGGAATTAAATAGTTCCCTTATAATGACAGTGGCGGTGGGAATCAGTGGATTTGGATCTCCCCGGGGCCCGCTTGGAGTTAAAAAAAGATGCGAATAAAAACAACCAACGTGGCAACGAAAACTAGGTGCAGCTGTTGTGGCCGGACAAAGCAAATGCCCCAAGTCAGAAACAGTTGTGGTTATTGATAAACTCGGGATGAAAAGGTTGCTTCCACAATCAATCGTGGGTCCCCGTTTGACAACGGCCTTGAAAGCGAAACTTGAATGGGGATGTTTCAGTGAATCTTGCACTTTGTTGCAGGTAAATCGTTTACTCCTTTTTCTCGAGGGAGAGTGTGACAGTGTCTGCTGACTTCTGCAGTTAGAAATTTTTTCTGGGAACGGAGAAAGAAGATGACGCTCGAGGCAACTACTTGTTATAGTACACGCGTGGATCGAAAAACACCTTGATCTCGTATCGAGGAAAAATTAAAGTATAAATTAAAAGAGTGTCTCATTAGTCCTTATATTAATTTTTGAATTAGATTTTAAACATTCTAATTTGGTATTAAAATCAACTTAAAGTAAAATTTCTAAAGTAAAGTATAAATTAAAGGAATGTTTCACCAATTTTTGAGCTAACTCTTGGGTGATAAGTCATACTAATCTTTTAATCCATGGGAAGAAGAAAACAGGGTGCAAAAATATGTCACATAATTACACATTGAACGTTGTTGTGGTTATCATATGGTTTAATTGGGTCTTGCGGTGATGTGGGCTCACTCTTCTTATCATATGGCGTAATTGGGTCTTGCGGTGATGTGGGCTCACTCTTCTCGGCCGTGTTGTGTGGCAATTGGATAAATTAGGGATAAATTTTGGATTTCTTGAATTGCATTTGGATTAATTGGAATAATAATAAATGCTTAACTCAATTAAAAATATATATTATTTGAAATCTTTTGATCACATATTTGAAGAATGCAGGAAGAAAGGAAGAAAATGCATAAAACATTTTTTGAATTTAAACGAACACGTTAATTTTCATTGATGCAAATGCTCCCGTGCATACACAATATAAAAGTAGTGCTGAGAGCTTACATCATAACCCACACTAGTTTTACAGTTAAAATCTAACTAAAATTTAAGTGATTAAGCTAAATCTTAACAAAGTGCAAGATAAAATACTTAAATCCTAAGGTGCACAACATATTTTTTGTTTCTGCCAAATATGCACCCTGAGAAAAGTAACTAATTGGGTCCCCAGAAAATCAAGTGGAAGAGGCTCTCGGCCTTCTCTTCTCTTCTGCTTGTCCCCCTCTGCTCATCAGGTGGGTTTCTCTGTGCCTGACTCACACTTCCGGCGAATACACTTCCGGCCATTCGCCGGAAGTTGTTTCCCTTCTCGTGTGCTGATTCCGCCACAACGTTTTTCTTCTGCTGTGTCGCCTTCAATGCCGTCTCAAACATGCACGCCCTCATATTGCCACCCATCCTCTCTCTTTCACCCTCCAGTTCGGTTTCCGAAAGATCACGGAGTGGAAGAGGTAGATACAAAGTGAAGTCGATCTCTCAAGGTAAGTGGTCTAGCTGAGGGAAGATTTGGAGGTTGGCTTATGTTCTTATATAGTCGGGGAGGCCATAAAAGGGGCTGGAAAAAATCTTCAACAAGTTTCGTGGGGAAGTGGTTTTGTGAGGAAACCGGGTCGCAGCTCCCAGATTCGTGGCACCGGTTTTTCTAATCCCAGTGCTACTTTGTCTGGTTTCTTAATGAATTGAAACACGTGGTATAAAGGCTGCTGTCTTGGGAATCCTCACTTTAGGCTAAGGAACGTGGTTCTCGACACCTGCGGCTAAAGTTGTTCGCCAACAAATACCGACGCGTGCAACGCATTTCACCGAATTTTGGGGATTTTCACGTTGATTATACGCATTCACAAGCTGAACCTTAAGACAGAAGTTATAATTTGAGAAGTATTTATCACTCTTATTCTATAAAACTATTTTTTGCATTTTATAAACATCTTTATTTATCTCATATTGTCAAAACATTTGCTTGTAGAATTAATCTTGAGTTAACTTTTTAATTAAGTTTAATATTCTAACAAAGTATCAAAGCCTTTGTTCTTTTTTCTTTACATTCTTATAGGCATCTCTCAGTATTTTTGATGGTTTATATTTATCCATCGTACTAAGCAAGCATGCTGACACTATTGATTATTTTACATTATCCAAACATATGCTTATGGAGTTATTTAAATTGAAAAAATATATATCTTTACCAACTTTTAAACTAGCTTCTTGATTGGTTTCAAGTCTTCTAATAACTTTTATCATAATAAAAAAATATTGTCAATATTTTTATCATAGTTGCAATTCTTACCATATTTTATAACTAATAAAAAATGATGTTTTATATTCCTGTTTTGATGTCATAACTTGACAAGCTTAATAAATTATTTTCCATCAGAAAAAAAAAAAAATCAACCGTGCTAAAATCTTCTGTCAAAAGACACATAAAAAAGTTACTCCATCATTTCAAAGTTTGCTCTTTAACAAACTTCAAGCTTTTATTAATCGCAAAGAAATATGTACAAATAAAAGAAAAAAGGGTGGAAAGGAAAAAAGGAAAGGGGACTCCATTTTTTACCCAAAAGGAGACCGTTGGGATGCGTTGGCCATGCACCCCACTATTAAGTATTAAGTGTATTCTTTTACATGAACGCATGACATGCCACCAACGTTTTATGCGTGGTTTAGATAGTACGTAAGTCTTACTTTATTGATCGCAACGTTTTAGCCATGGAACACTACATCTGTTAAGAAGGTTATGCCACTGGCCGAAACATTTGTTTTAAAAACGATGCTCATATTTGTTTTAAAAAGATGATTGGGATTGCATAATTGATGAACAACGTGAAAAGACACCAAGAACGTGAGTTGTGGGTTTTGCTCATCGGCGGTCTATTCACAATTAATTGAAACATTGATTGGCCTTTAAACTCGTACACCTAACAAATCAAGAAGTGAATGGATTGAAGCTTTTACAATAAGTCTCCCTCCATTACAAGAACACCTGTATATTTCAACAATAATACTCTTAAAACTTGACGGTGCTAGGACCCCAGCAGTTCAACTCCATGACTTTTATCATTGACTCCTCCTTTGACCGTTTCGACTTCGTAGAAACTGCAGGAGATGTAGTAGAAATGTTTTCGGCTTGAAAACCCGAGTTGATCTTGTTCTTTCTACGTTGTTGCAGTGATGAATGAATACAATTCCACCTACATAGACCTCGGTCTTTCAACGCCTCGACCGCTCCAAGACTTGCTGCCACAACCCGAACTCTTCTAGCTGAACTCATGATTCTACTTCTGATTTTGATGGTGTTGTGGTGGCTGAGGTAGTTGGCTTATATATATTGTTGTGGTCTGATACTCAATTATGGCGAGGAGAAAACCACTGAATCACTTGGAGGGGAGGAACCTTGGTATTGGGATAGGCCGAAACCGGGGGTTTAAGTTCGGAGGTCTTGTTCAGGGACGAGGAATGGTCGGCACTAATCCACTGGCGGATTTGTTGCGTCATTTCGTCTTCCGCCCTGAGTCAGCTAATTTGTTTTCTTCAGATGCTGGACCCAGGAGAGTTTTGAGAGATTCCGATTACACTTCTTTACGTCGACAGAGAAGAAATGGAAAAGAATAACCCTTCCCTTTTCCTAATAATATGCTAGCGCTGTTTCCAGCTTTTTCCGATTGACGAGGGCCAAAACCCTAAGCCTGTCATTTCTACAGAATCCAGTTTTCGGAAAAGTCATCGAACACTTTCTCCCTCATACGTAACAATTTCAGGAGACTAAAAAAAAGAATCTGGGTTTGTAGAGAAATTTCTCATAATGTTTGTTTACGAGAACATTCTGATCCTTAGCACAGTTAATTGTGTTTGAACTGCGATTTCTAGTCCTGGACTTGGGGTCGCTTGAGAGCGTCATGGGGCGCCACGATTACAAAGACCATCGATGTCGGTGAGACTGAAGTTACGGTTCCCTGCACAAATGGCTTGCTTGACTTCAATTCTCTTGAATCAATCAGCTCTCAGCGTCTTATCATGGTGTAACCCAGCCTAACTTGATATCAGAGAGGTTAATTTATTCCAACCATACGATCTTGAGCCCGATGATGTTTGGTGTGCGGAGACGTGTGGAAGACGGTTGGCCTTTGGAGTTTTTTAACTTTTCTCTAACACGAAATAGGCAGGGATGAAAGAGAACTATTTATGATGAATCAACATCCTTACGAAATTGAGCAATATATTTGTACAATTCGATATGGGGGATCAATTAGGACCCCAACAACTCAAATACATGACTTTTCTTAAAGATTCTTCCGATTGCTTCAGCTTCTCATCACTTTGTTTACTGGGTTTCGCAGAAGAAGACTCTGCGAAGACTTTCTTGGTCTGATGGTAGGCTCTGATGTTGTTCTTGGCATGTTGTTGAAGTGACCGCAGAGGATAGTTCCACCTGCAAATTCCTTGGCCGTTCAGGGTCTCCACTGCTCCAATACTTGCAGCCACTATCCAAGCTCTGCTAGCTGAACTACTCATTTTCTTCCACTTTGGTTGGAAGTGAAACAAATTGGGATCGTAGAGTTTAGTGGATATCAAGAGTTTGATTTTCGTGATTTTCGCAATACTGGTATGAGGAAGTCTCCTTCTTAAATAACATAAAAAATTGCAGGGGAAAGAAAGTGGGAATGATTGGAGTAGTGGGGCGCAAAACAAGAGGTGGGTTTGCCAGTAGTTTAGGAGAGAACCCGGTATTCTCTTTCCAATACCACTGCTGGAGCTCTAATCGAAGGAAAATTGACAGCTCTAACTCGTAGGAGTTGACAGTTGAACACTGACAAGAGGAATTTGAATTTATATAAAAATTTCTCTCCTTTGGCTCATATGATTGGTCGATGAGTAGCATGTTATCTGATATAATCCCGATCCCTACTAAACGCTAATAACACAAATTTTAAGTATTTAATCGATTTTTGGATATCATTATCATAATCACTTATTTGATGTCACGGTAATTAATCAAGATATCCTAGGTTAAATAATTAGTTTATTAAAATAATTTAGTTTGTAAAAGATTTAGAGCTACTTATCTAATTAATATCTTAACAGTCCATAGCTTCCCTCCACTAGCAACTGCGAGGGAAAGAAATATTGCAGCTTTCTACGTCTTTCCACTGAAATTTGCGCTGTAAAATGGCCTAATGAAGTGTTTTTTTAACATTTCTTAAATTAGTGGCCCCATATGGGAGGTCTATGATTGCAATTTGGATAAGGAGACGAGGATACTGTGTCATGGGCCTAGATTCCATCGTATGATATTAACCCAATAGAAAGCATATCCAAATTTTTTTATATAACTAAATTATTTTTTTGTTTCTTTTATATAAGATAATGAAATTCGTTATATTCTTTCTCACTCAAATTCATGTTACCCTTAAGGTGGGTGATGCCCATTATTTATTTAACACTAAGGAGAACAATACCATGTCTCATTGGGTCATACCTATCAAGTTGGATTGCAATTTGACTTTAATATCACTAATCATGAATTAGAGTTCTATTACAAAAGGTCAATTCTATGAGAGAAATAACTAAACTCTTTTATAGAACCAAATCATCTTACTTGTCTTTCAAATGTAAGAGAATGGAGTCCATTATAATTGGACTAATATATGATACAATGACAACGTTATAATCTAAAAAAGGATTAGCCAAATTCGTTATGGTTATGATAATAAGGGACTAACACTCCATTAACGTGATAAGAACTCGTGATGGTGATGAAAGAGAAACATCATCATTTGCAAGAATATCATATGTAATGATAGGCGTACACCCATGAATCCTAGGTTTAGGGCCTGAGGATTGCACAAAAAGAAAAATATCCTCATGAAGTATGATATTTCTATGAAATACAAAATCCTTACCAAAAAAAAAAAAAATCCTTCCTTGACATCATTCAAGTGATAATCCTTTTGTGAAAGGAATATCTCATGAATATGCACATAGTTGCATTTTGTCCAAACTTATCTTGTTATATGAGATTAGTGACATAACATAAAGACACAAGTAATCATGAAATGTATTGTTCCATAAAAAACCTCAAAGGGAGTTTTCTTTTTAAGAACAAGAGTGAGTGCTCTATTAATTAAATATGTAACAGTGAGTATACACTTCTCCTAGAACAAGATGTTCACATATATTTAGAATCACAACCCATTATGTTTGTAAGGTAAAGGAATAGAAGGTTCCTCTCTATCAAATCCATTTTGTTTGTAAGGTAAAATAGAAGCTCTTATATATGGCACCTTGGGATGATAAAAAAAAATGTACATTCTAAGCCAAAAAAATCAAAAGGTATTGTTTGAACTAACACACCTAAAATGGGTCTCAAATTGTATTCTTACCATTAAAAAAAAGATGTTGGACAAGGTTGTCATGGCTTTTGTTAAAATATCTATGTTCCTTATAAAAAATCATCTACAATGGAAAAAGAAATATCAAACTCTTGAATGTGAAGGGACCTTGGAAGCCTCAAAATATTTATGTAAATTAACTCAAAAATTCTTTGAGTTAACATAGTGCTTGTGGAAAAAGGTGAATATGCTTGCTTTACCAATGAAAAAAAAAAAAATAGACTTTCATGCTACTTAAAAAGACATTATCAGAAAAATCGAAGGGACGACACATAACAAAAGGGTATAGATGTTTTAATCTTTGGTACATAATATTATAATTCATTAAATAGAAAATTTGTTATATAAATTGTTTAAAGAAAAACGTACTACATTAGCAAAAAGTATTATATTGTCTACAAAGGACCATAGCAATATTATTTATGACTAGATTTCAAATATATAGCTCATTCTTCACTTTACGTCGTCCCGTCACTTTTCCAATCTAAAAATCTTGTATCACACAAAAGTAATCATAACGATAACATCATGTTATTGGTGTTTGGGGGGAATTTAGAAGTGGAAGTAAGATTGGATGTGAATACTGGTAAATACAAAACTGTTTCCAAAAGAAAGCTATTAGGTAAAGTTACATATCAATTTGGCGAATGTACTGTCCTACATCATGATCAAGGTGACACTATGCAACTAAAGCCACTGTTGCATGCATCTAAAATCCAAACCGGGAAGGATGTCGATGTTATACCTATCATATGGGCGTTGGAGGTGGCATTATCATGTAAGAGACTCAAAATCTGTTCAATTTGCTGTCGAAGATATTCGGCCAGATAATGTCTTCTGGCTCTTTCTTCCTGGGTGGATAACTAACTCTCTTTTAGCACTTTTTTTTTTTTTTTCCCTGTGTGTGTGTCCGCTCAGCTCCCGGTGTGAACATTTCACAAGTAGACGAAAACAAGAAAGATTAAGGTAAAGAGCAAAGTGTTGGGTCGCGTTGAAAAAGTGCAAAGAGGAAAAGTGCGGAGGAAAAGGCACGCGCGCAAGGAGTTTGAAGAAACGACTAAATGAGGCAAGGCTGATCTAGGCAATGGAGACTCAAAGGCGGACAGCTTCCACGACACAAACCAATGTTTGTGAAAAAAGCTGAGAACAGTGGGCTCGAAACAACCAAAAATGCAGAGAATGCGGAGCATACTCAAGGCACTCCAGGTGTTCGATAAAAGACCCCCGTGAGTGCTGGAGACGCAGAGAGCCAGAATCCAAAGGAAAAATGATTGGAGATTTTTATGTTTCTTTGCTGCCGGGGGGGTGGAGGGAACGAAAGAGAGCAAGAGGAAAACAAGATCGCAGAACAGCCAAGCGAAGTCAAAAAACACTAGTTTTCACATATCGATATGTTAAAAAACGTGGGTAGACCTTCTCTGATACCATCTTAAGACTCGAGCATCAATGAATGGAGAAAGATTGAATACATTTTCACAAGAGCATAGATACAAGAGATTGAAGCTATATAAATTACGGTATAAAAAATTAGCGTTTGTCCAATGAATCCAATGGATAAAAGCGTTCCTCATAATATCTTCATCATTTTCTCAATAATCACCAGAATTCAACAAAAGTTGAACAGAGAGGGGGAGGGAGAGCGAGAGAGAGATGCCATAGACTCAGAATTCAACTGGGTGTCTAAATTTCTCAAAAGTTTAGTAACACGAAATAGGCAGGGATGAAAGAGAACTCTTTATGATGAATCAACGTCCTTACAAAAGTGAGCAATGTATCTGTACAATCGATATGGGGGCTCAATTAGGACCCCAACAACTCAAATACATGACTTTTCTAAAAGATTCTTCCGACTGCTTCAGCTTCTCATCTCTTAGTTTACTGGGTGTCGCAGAAGAAGACTCTGCGAAGACTTTCTTGGTCTGATAGTAGGCTCTGATGTTGTTCTTGGCATGTTGTTGAAGTGACCGCAGCGGATAGTTCCACCTGCAAATCCCTTGGTCTTTCAGGGCCTCCACCGCTCCAATACTTGCAGCCACCATCCAAGCTCTGCTTGCTGAACTATTCATATTTTCTTCTACTTCGGTTGGAAGTGAAGCAAATTGGGATCGTTTTGTTTGCTAGATATGAAGAGTTTGAGTTTCGCTGATGCTGGGTCTGAGGAAGGCTCCTTAAGTAACAAGTGCGGGAGGGAAGAAAGTGGGATGAGTGGAGTAGTGAGGCGCAAAACAAGAGGCGGGTTTGCCAGGAGTTTCGAAGTGAAACCCCGGTATTCTCTTTCCAAAACCACCCGCCGGAACCCTTTAAGTCGTTGAAAATTGACAGCTATAGAACACTGACAAAAAGAGTTTGGATTTATGTAAAGATTTCTTTCCCTTGGCTCATAGGATTGGTCATGTTATCTAATCGAATCTCAAATCTCTAAATGTTAAGAACACAAAATTTAAATATTTTAGCCGACATCTTGATATCATATAATAGTCACTAATGTGATGTCACAGTAATTAATCAAGTTATACTATATTTAATGACTAGTTAATTAAAATGATTTAGCCTATAAAAGATTTAGAGTTAATGTTTGGTGAAATTTAAATGTAAGTAAATATGTCGAATAAGTAATATAATGATAAAAAAATAAATCTAACAAATCCAAATAATAAATGATAAATTAACTAATTAAATTTAAAAAAATTAAATACACAAAAGATGTTAGAACATATGATTTCACCATAATTACTAGGTATTAATATTGATTATTTATGCTTGCAAAATGAATAATATTTATACGATGGTAGAATCTCTTAATTTATTAACTATCTTATGTCTAGGTAAAATAGACTTACTTAGTTCATTAATTCACTATATCTCTATATGTGAATTGAAACAAATCAAATATATTAAAATCTATTAACATTCTCAGTTTACACCAAAAGTCACACAAACAATATGGTATATGTCTATCTATATTAATTTATGGTTACACATTACAAGAAGCAATTACATATCATCTCCTATTGGTCTCAAATATGCAAATCATATCATTTAAGTGATAGTTAATTACTTAAAAGTATTAAACATAGTAATATGTAACTTCACATAAATAAAATATCTTGCAAAACATGATAATCATAACATTCATACCATAATAATTAGGTTTACATCATAACTCTAACAAAAAGTAAGCTAAAACATAAAGAAATAATAGGGAAGAATAATAATAAGAATTAAAGAAGACATCTTGAATCTAAGAATAAGAAACTTGTCACCATTTTTGTTTTATCTTCAAGAAGCCTTGAATAATTGACATCTCTCTTGAGTTGTGCTTAATTTTCTCTTATTCTTTTGCCTCTTCTCTTCTCTTAAATAGGGTTTAGGTTTAGATCTATTTCTTATCTTAGTAGAAATGGGTTTTAGAGACCCAAGACAATTAAGTTTTGAACTCTTATATTGATTGGGTTTTGAACTCCTAACATGACTAGGTTTTCTACATAATTAGAAAACCTAATAACAATGGAAAATATAAAGTTCACCCATCTTAATTTTTTTAATCTTGATATTTTGATCATATAATAAACATCATGTTCTTTATGTTTATCATTTTTCTCCATGCCTCTTTATGCTACAAAAACAAGGCAAATATAAGTAAATAAAGAGGAATTCAAATATTTTTTTATAAACATTGTATTATTTATTGCCTAGAAATAGGTAAAATAACTCTATAAAAATAGAATTATCAGTTAATTGTCTAATTAATATCTTAACAATCCATTTACCACCCTTCGCCAACAATCCAACCAGCTCAAATGACCCTCACTCATTTAAATGTACTGAAAATGTAGGGGATGGAAGTTGGGCTTCCCATCAATTGTTTGTTTGGTGTTCTATTCTAATGAAAAATATGGCTTTCTGCATCTTACCATAGAAATTTACACTGTAAAATGGCCAAATGAAGTTTATTTGCACATCACTCAGATCAGATTTGTCTTATAAGAATTCTTCCTTACTCTTGAGACCATGCCTAGTACATTATTAGAGTGTGACTCTACGTGAGGGTGTCACTTTATTCTATAAGCAAACTTTTAAAAATGAGAATAGACTTCTCAATACTAGATTTGACAAAAGTAAAAATAAAAAGAGAGAAAGAGGGAAAGAGAGAGATGTCATGAAAACGGGATATTTTGGGCAAAAATTGGTAGCTCATTTTTGTAGGCTTACTTATGTGAGATTTTATTAATAGATTTTGGGTTAGTCTAAAGTTAAAACTTATATATCTATACATACACACATGTACCCAAATTATGCATTCAATTGTTGAACTTAAGATCAAAAGGTCTTAGACATGTTAGTTTATCACTAATTTAGTAGGTAATCAATGACACAGGTGAGTTTATAAGAATTAAATATGAAATATGTGTATATTGTAACTTGATTGTTAGCCTTCTAATGAGTGAAGTTTATCATATAAGCATATAAGTGCAAGTTAGGTCCTTCATTTACTTACATTCATATAGATATAGAGTACCTTAAAAAAAACAAGATTGGCTTATTCATCATAAACACCATAGATGATAGAACCATTGTGCACAAGTATAGTCCTACTTATCAAGATTGGCTTGTATAGGACCAAACTGCTTAAGGTTGGATCCTAAACACTAGCAATGACAACATCGTGAATGCTATTGCACAATACTCCACCTCTATTGAAATTTGGACTGCTCTTGCAAAAGAGTTTCATACCTACAACATAGCCCACACCTCTACACCTTGAATTTGCCTTCAAGCCATTAACAAAGGCCATTATTTTGTCATAGATTTTATGTAGAAACTTGACACCCTTGTCGACCAACTCAAACTCATTGGCAAAAAAATCTCAGGTAATGAGTATCTAACCCACATTTTTTGTGGACTAGGAACTCGTTCACCTCTCTTGCAATTGTTATCTTCGTGCACACCTAAATCACCTCCCTAACCCATAAAGACTTGAACGAGTTGTTGTTAAACCACAAGGCCCAACTTGAACTGGTAGAACAGACCCTTTTAAACACCACCTTTTCTATGGAAGTCGACTCTCAATCCTCTAACGCTACCCCCATCACCGAATCTTCACTAAATGACACAAGTGCTTGCTCCCACGGCCATCATAGACTCACCCCACATCTAATGCTAGTCACTAACTCCAATCATTGGTATCTCTTCGCCCCTATTAGAAACTTTGATTGTCGCTCACAGATCTAGTGCTAGATTTGCTAGAAAATTGACCAAAACCACACTAGCCCAAATGCTTGATCCACTAATTCTCATTCAAGCCCGCCACATCCTAAGGTAAACATTATCCTTCAAGGCCTAACAGGCCTAACTACTATGGCCCATAATGCACAAGAATGGTTTCCTAATTTTGGGGTCATTACTTACATTGCTCCTTATCCTTATGGGCTTGACAACATCCTCAAATTATAATGGGGGCTCCTTTATTTTTCTTGATTCAAATCTCATTTCATGGAGATCTCACAAACAAAAGACTATTACTTGCTTGAGTATTAAAGCTAAATTCAAAAGTCTTGCTGATACAACGATTGAACTCATATAGATTAAGGCACTCCTACAAGATCTTCGTGTTTCACTATCCAAACCACCATCACTTTGGTGACAATCTTTCAACCTTATACTTATCCACAAATCCCACTTTTCACTCCCACACAAAGCATGTCGAGATTGATTTTCATTTTATTCAAGAATGAATCAAGATGAAGAAACTTGCCATCCAATTCACTCCTTCAAGACAAGTTAATTGTTCACACCAACCAATCAACTTGCATGAATGTTAAAGGTACAATCTTGCCATATCAACCAAGAAGGATTTTCCAATTCTCCATCAAACAAATATTCCAAAGAGAGCATCGGCCACCAACCACCAAATCCACAATATGACGCCACATTCAAATTCAAATTAAGTTAATAAATTCAAAGTTGAAAATTATCCTTATATTTCCAAACCTTCAAATGTCTTCTTAATTTGTAATCATCTCCTATCATTATGTCATCATTTTCTTTTCTAGGTTAGAGATCTTATTCACCCTTATATATAAGGTCTAATCCTGTACATATTCTTTTATCAAATTCCAAACACTTTCTCACATGTTGTGTCAACAATCTTGTCTATAGATTTTACTTTGATTTAAGAATTTCTCTACAAAATTTAATTATTTTGTAGAATTAATTATTTTAACTTTTCTAAATTGATTTCAAGTCTTCTAATAAATTTTATCTTAATAAAAAATATTGTCAACATTTTTATCATAGTTGCAATTCTTACCATATTTTTATAACTAATAAAAATGATTTTTTATATTCTTGTTTTGATGTCATAACTTGAAAAGCTTAATAAATTATTTTCCATTAGAAAAAAAATCAAGCGTTCTAAAATCTTCTGTCAAAAGACACATAAAAAGTTGCTCCATAGTTTCAAAGTTTGCTCTTTAACAAACTTCAAGCTTTTATTAATCAAACGAGTTTTATCCGTATGAGAAATACGCACAAATAAAAAAAAAAAGGTGGAAAGAAAAAAAGGAAAAGGGGACTCCATTTTTTACCCAAAAGGAGACTGTTGGGATGCATTGACCATGCACCCCACTATTAAGTATTAAGTGTATTATTTTACATGAATGCATGACATGCCACCAACATTTTATGCATGGTTTAAATAGTACATAAATCTTGCTTTATCGATCGCATGGATTGCATTTATCGATGGTGTCAATAAATGTAAGAAAATGAAATACTTGGAGAAAGGGAGAATGCAAGTGTGCGAATTGCTTCTATATTTCGATAATTCAAACTATACAATGTGGATCTACATTTATACACTGATAGCTAATCTATCTATGGTAAACATAATAATTACAAGGTATAATCCTGGAATATACCAGATTCTCTTCCTAACGTTATTAACTAATATGGCAATATATCATATTCTTAACACTCCCCCTCAAGTCGGAGATTTGAAGAGATCAAATACTCCGAGCTTGGAAAGAAGATGCCAATCTTGTCTACTACACAATGCTTTTGTCAATAGATCAACTGGTTGTTCTTTTGTGGAAATGTGGCGTGTTGTGATGACGCCTTCTTGTAATTTCTCTCTCGTATAATGGCATTCCACTTCAATGTGCTTTTTTTGTTCATGAAAAATAGGATTAGCTGCAATCTTCTATGCTGCTTCATTATCATAGAATAATAATGCTAGATGTCTCATATGGAAGCCAAAATCCTTGAGTAAACCGATAATCCAAACTATTTCACATGTGGTTACCTGCATGGCTTGATATTTTGCTTTGGCTGAGGATAATGATATAGTAGGTTGTTTCTTGGATTGCCAAGATATCAATGAATCTCCCAACAAAATACAAAATCCAGTAGTGGATCTTCTTGTCATAGGACATGTACTGTAATCTAAGTTACTGTAAGCTTGTAACTCAAATTTTGATGATAAAGGAAATAGAAGACCAAGGCCCGGATAACTCTCTAAATATTTTATTACCTTCATGGCTACTTCCATGTGGGATTACTTCAGGTCATGCATGAACTAGCTAAGTAGTTGGACTAAGAAGGTGATGTCGGGTCTTGTGAGTGTCAGGTAAATTAGTCTTCCAACAAGTCGTTTATAGGAAGAAGGATCTTCAAATGGTGGATCATCCACTTTCTCTTTACTTCCAACATCATATTTAATGCTTATGAACTTCTTGTTCTGCTCTATAGGGATGAGGGATGGCTTGGAACTTGCTAATCCCGCTTCAGAGATCAATTCCAATGAATATTTTTGTTGATTCAAGAAAATGCCATGTGAAGATCTAGCAATCTCGAGACCCAAAAATAACTTTGATTGGCCAAGATCTTTCATGAAAAAAGTGGAGTTTAGATATTGCTTGAGATCTTCAATGGCAACATGATTATTGTTTGTAATCAAAATATTATCAACATATATAAGTAGTGCAACAAAAAAACTTCCCTGAGTTTTGGTGAATAGAAAGTAGTTGTGGTAGGATTGATGAAAACCATGACAGATCAGGGCACCAGTGAATTTTTCATTGCATTGTCAAGAGACTTGCTTCAATCCATAGAGGGATTTTTACAATCGATATACAAGTTTGCCCTCTAGATTGTGAAATCCTGAAGGCTCCCCCTAAATATGAATACCAGGAGGGAGCTCCATATAGACTTCCTCGACCAAGTCCCCATGCAAGAAAACATTTTGGACATCCATCTGATAAAGAGGCCAGTCATGAACGGAGGCAACGGTAAGAATAAGGAGAACCATGACATGCTTCGCTGTAGGGGAGAAAGTGTCCTGGTAATCAATGTCCTCTCGCTGATTGTAACCTTTATCCACGAGGCGGGCCTTATAACGATCCACTATGCCATCAGCATGATACTTTACCTTATAAACCCATTTACATCCAATAGGACAACGATCAGAAGGCAAAAAAATCACGTCCCACGTGTGATTGGCTTTAAAGGCATTAAGCTCATTCTCCATGGCAACCACCCATTAAGGGTTATCAACAGCTTCTTAATAGGTAGTAGGCTCGGGAATAGTGGAGATGGAAGTAATGAAATGATGATAGTAAGGGTGACATTGGTCAAGGGAAATGTAATTGGAGATTGGGTAAAGAGACGAAGATGAGGCATTAGGTAAAGTAGGGCATAAGTAGTCAGAGCTCCATATGGAGGGCCGGGTGGTACGGGTAGAGCAGCGAAGGGTGGTAGTAATAGGAACAAGGTCGGCCAAGCGAACATCAAGGAAAGAAGGGGAATCTAATGAGGAAGTAGGGTTTGAGGAATGCATGATGTCTGATGAAAGGATCGGATCAGGAGAAAGGGAATCTGATGAGGAAGTAGGGTTTAAGGAAGGCAAGATGTCTGATGAGATGATGGGATTAGGTGAAGGAGGGACATCAACCGGTAACTGGGATGAGGTGTAAGGCTCATCAAACTAAAGATCTAGGGTAGGCAGAGAGGCAGGACTGTTCCTATGGGGCATTGTGGAAGAAAAAGGAAAAATATTTTCTTGAAAAATGACATCACAACTAACGAAGAATTTTTGTGCAATGGGATCAAAAACACGATAACCTTTTTGAGAGGGGGGTAACCCATAAAGATGCGGGGTAATGCCCGAGGACTAAATTTGTCACGTGGACCTAGTGTGGTAATGTAACATCGACAGCCAAAAACACGAAGATGATCAAGAATGGGTGGTTTGCCAAAAAGTTTTTCAAAAGGGCTAGCCCGTGAAGTGAAGAAAAGGGTAGCCGGTTAATGAGATAAGTGGCAGTAAAAAGACATTCACCCCAAAAATGAGAGGGAACGTGAGCTTAAAACATTAAAACCCGTGCCACATCTAGTAAATGGCGATGCTTATGTTCAACAACTCCATTTTGTTAGGGAGTGTGAACGTAAGAGGATTCATGAAGAATGCCTTTAGAGGCTAAGAAAAAACGACAGGCAAGAGAAAAAAATTCAGAGCGATTGTCAGAACGGATACGTTTAACAATGGATCCAAATTGTGTGGCAACTATGGAGAGAAATTTTTGAATGGTGTAAAAAACATCACTTTTGAAATTAAGGAGAAAAGTCCAGGTTGCACGGGAAAATTCATCGACAATTGTTAAAAAATAACACGTGCTAATATGGGTAGGTGTATGATGGGGACCCCAAACATTCATGTAAACCAAATCAAAATAAGAAGTAGAGATGGTATGACTAATAGGAAAAGGGGCGCGAGTTTGTTTTGTTAAAGGGCAAATAGGGCAAAAAAATGAGTTTGGACAAGAAATAGAATGGCCAAGGGCATGATATGATTTTAATGATGAATGGCCAAGGGCACGATATGATTTTAATGATGAATGGCCAAGGCAACGGTGCCAAAGTTCGTAATTGGTATTATTAATAAAACTGGAATTACAAATTAGAGTTTGTTTAAGAATACAAAAATGTTGCAAGGAATTTAAATAATTGGAAAAAAATAGAATAAAAATTATGCAGAATTGAAGGTCATAGAAAATAAAGCCCCCGGTCAGCCTTGCCTAGCCCAATCAAAGTCCCAGTCGTACGGTTCTGAAAAACACAAAAGTGATCGAAAAAAATGGCTACACAATTATTATCATGGGTTAGTTTTTAGATAGATAATAAATTGTGTCTGAAACGTGGAGCATATAAAATATTATGCAGATGAAGGGAAGGGTAGGGTTGATAGTGACCGATGTGGGTAACGGGGCTATATGATTTATCAGGAAGGGTGATAGAAAGTTGAGTGATACATGGAAAATAAGTGTCTAAAATAACCAAATCACAAGTAATATGATCACTTGTCCTAGAGTCAATAATCCATAAAGATGAAAAAGATTTAAAAGGTAAAGATTTACTAGAAAAATTGGCATTGTGATCGGAAGGGCCCATTTGATTGAGAAGGCCTAGCAATTTTTGTTGTTGATCTGTAGTGAGGGAAAGTCCACTTGAACCTCCATAGACACCACCAGGAGAAGGAGGTTGATGGCCTAAAAGACCTACACTAGTGGAATTATTATTAGGATAAATGATTGGGCCATGATAAAAATCATTCGGGGAAGAATATGGTGATCCATGGACATAAATTGGTGGGGGCCCAAAAAAGTAATTGGGCTAATGTCCAGAACTGACTTGATGAGCCAAAGGCCCACATGGACTAGTTTTCTTGCGAGGTAGGCCCTTTTGTTTGGGCTGCCAGTTGGGTAGATAGCCCACGAGCAAGAAATAGGCCTTTTTAACGTGGCCTGGTTTCTTACAGTTATGGCAATAAGGCCAAGGGCCTAAAGATCCTTAGGCAATTGAATGAGAATCGGGCCCTAAGAGTTGTCCAATGGGTGGTGTGGCCCCGCCCGTCCCAGCAGGAGCAAAAGGGCCGCGACTGAGGTCCTGCATCTAGCCCGTAGGAATGTTGTTCGAACGAGAAGAGACCCGTAACTGGGTTTGAAACACATGAATGTTGCCAGTGACGAGACCTGTGTCGGCTGATGAATGTTGGTGCAGATCTTGCTTCGCCAAAGCAAACAAATGTTCCAATGGAGGAAGATCATCGCGTGAGAGAACATTGGTGCGCAGAGATCGAAATTCCTCCGACATACCTTGGAGGAATTTTCGGGCTTGATCCTCTTGTTCACGGGTCTGGAGCCAATCATTCACTTTGCACTGACAGAGGCTACAAGAACAGTGTATAGGCGGCTGATAGGAAGAAAGCTCGCCCCAGAGTTCCTTCAATCGGACATAGAAGCTGGTGAGAGAGGCGTTGGAGGATCCCAACGAAAGTTGGAGTTTGCAGATTGCTTGTTGAAGGCTGAATCATTGAGTTCTGGTGACTTTGTCGAAGCTTTCTTTAAGAAGATTCTAGATATCGACGGCTGTGGGGAGACGGGAGATTATCTTGGCAAGCTTCGAATCAACGGAATGGACAAGCCATGTTTTGACAACCGCCTGACATTGGGTCCAGCGTTGAGCGGGTTTGTCATCATTGTCAGGGCGGGGAAGGGTTCCATTGAGAAAACCCAATTTGTTGCGGGCGACAAACACGGTGTAAACCTATTCGCTCTAGACTACCCAATCGGCTTTGCCAAAGAGCTTGGTGGAAACGATGCTCACTGGTTAAGGTGGCTCGGGTACCATGTAAGAAAATGAAATACTTGGAGAAAGGGAGAATGTGAGTGTGCGAATTACTTCTATATTTTGATAATTCAAACTATACAATGTGGATCTACATTTATACACTGATAGCTAATCTATCTATGGTAGACACAATAATTATAAGGTATAATCCCAAAATATACCGGATTCTCTCCCTAACGTTATTAACTAATATGGCAATATATCATATTCTTAACAATAAGGTACAGCCATGGAACACTACATCTTTCAAGAAGGTTATGCCACTAGCCGAAACATTTGTTTTAGAAAAGATGCTCATATTCGTTTTAAAAAGATGATCGGGATTGCATAATTGATGAACAACATGGAAGACACCAAGAACATGAGTCGTGGGTATTGCTTATCGGCGCTCTATTCACAATTAATTGAAACATTGATTGGCCTTTACACTTGTATACATAACAAATCAACAAGTGAATGGATTGAACCTGTATCTTTCAACAATAATACTCTTAAAACTTGACGGTGCTAGGACCCCAGCAGTTCAACTCCAGGACTTTTATCATTGACTCCTCCTTTGACCGTTTCAACTTCGTAGAAACTGCAGGAGGTGTAGCAGAAATGTTTTCGGCTTGAAATCCCGAGTTGATCTTGTTCTTTCTACGTTGTTGCAGTGATGTATGAATATAATTCCACCTACAAAGACCTCGGTCTTTCAACGCCTCGACCGCTCCAAGACTTGCTGCCACAACCCAAACTCTACTATCTGAACTCATGATTCTACTTCTGATTTTGAAGGTTTTGGGGTGGCTGAGGTTGTTGTCTTATATATATATAGTTGCGGTCTGATACTCAATTATGGCAAGGAGAAAACCACTTAACCATTTGGAGGGGAGCAACCTTGGTATTGGGATAGGCCGAAACCGGGGTCTAGGTTCGGGGGATTTGTTCACGGACGAGGAATCGTCGGCACTAATCCATAAGCGGATTGGCTGCGCCATTTCGTCCTCCTCCCTGAGTCAGCTAATTTGTTGTCTTCAGAGGATGGACCCAGGAGAGTTTGGGAGAGAGAAGAAATGGAAAAGGATAACCCTCTCCTTTCCAGATAATATGCGAGCACGTTTCCAGCTTTTTCCGATTGACGAGGGCCAAAACCATAAGCCTGTCATTTCTACCGACTCCAGTTCTCGAAAGGCCAAAGTTATAAGAACGCCGATGATAGAAAACAATCTTTAAGGAATCAAAAAGTCATCGAACACTTCCTCCTTCTTACGTCACAATTTCAGAAGACTGAAAAAAAGAATTTAGGTTTCTAGAGAAATTTCTCATAATGTTTGTCTACAAGCACAATTGCACAGTTAATTGTGTTGAAACTGCGATTTCTAGTCCCGGACTTGGAGCCGCTCGAGAGCGTCATGCGGCGCCCGTTTACAAAGACCGTCGATGTCGGTGGGACAGAAGTTATGGTTTGTTAGACCAGCATAGCCGTCCCTCATGTCAGACACGTCACTGTAGCACCCAGCTACCTAGACTAGCCTAGAGTCACAGAGTGTTTTATTGTATTATTTTTTATTCTTCCACATATACGTGTATTACTTGCATAAACGTCGGTTTTGGTAAATACAAAATATAGAGGTTTTACTGTTCATTGTCTTCTCCCGTTTCTATCTTGGTATCGAGCTCCAGTCCGGCGAAAGCCTTTGATCTTGCTCTGTTTTCCCTCCCTTCCCTCTTTTTCTCCCCTCTCCTCATCGTTCCTTCTCTTATTCCTTGGGCCCATCCCTATTTTACTCTTTCTCCTTTCGGCCTCTCCTGCTTAAAGCCCAACCCATGTCTACCTCCTCTTCCACCGGATCCGACTCCTCCTCCAACCGGATCACCGACCCGGTCGCCCCTCCGGCGGCCGCCTCCTGCAACCCCGACTCTCCTCTCCTCTCCCTCCCTTCCCGAACGCCTAAATGGCTGAAACTACATTATCTGGCGCACAATGCTGGAGCCCTTCCTCGACGCTGCCCAGCTCCTTCCCATCGTCGAAGGCACCGAACCCGAACCACCCGTCTTCTCCGGTTTCTGTCTTGGTTCCCTGCACAAATGGCTAGCTTGATTTCATCTCTCATGAACCATTCCGCTCTCTGCGTCTTATCACTGTGTAACCCAGACCTGCAACTATGTAAAACAGCCGAATAAAATTTCTCTGGACATGTCTCGGCTTAGCTTTGTGTTCTTCAAATTTAGAAAAGCCTATTCGATCATCAATATTCAACAAATGTAGGGGAGAGAGAGAGAGAAAGAGAGAGAGAGAGAGAGAGAGAGAGAGAGAGAGAGAGAGAGAGAGAGAGATGCCATAGACCCAGAACTCAACTGAGCGTCTAAACTTATCAAATTTTAGTAACGCGAAGTGAGTAGGGATGAAAGGGAACTATTTATGATGAATCAATATCCTTACAAAATTTAGCAATATACTTTACAATCGATACAGGGGATCAATTGGGACCCCAACAGCTCAAGTACATAACTTTTCTTAAAGATTCTTCCGACTGCTTCAGCTTCTCATCTTTTAGTTTACCGGGTGTCGCAGAAGAAGCCTCCGCGAATACTTTCTTGGTCTGATAGTAGGCTCTGATGTTGTTCTTGGCATGCTGTTGAAGTGACCGTAGAGGATAGTTCCACCTGCAAATCCCTTGGTCTTTCATGGCCTCCACTGCTCCGATACTTGCAGCCACCATCCAAGCTTTGCTTGCTGCACTAGTCATACTTTCCTGATACTTTGGTTGGAAGTGAAACAGATTGGGATCGTAGAATTTAGTAGATATGCGAGAGTTTGAGCTTCGATGATACTAGGTACGAGGAAGGCTCCTCCTCAAATCACGAGTGCGGGGGCCAAGAAAGTGGGATGAGTGGAATAGTGGGGCGCAAAACAAGAGGCGGGTTCGCCAGTAGTTTGGGAAGTTTGGAAGAGAACCCGGTATTCTCTTTCCAATACCACTGCTGGAGCTCTAAGTCGTAGGAAATTGACAGCTCCAAGTAGTAGGAAATTGACAGTTATAGCACACTGGCCAGAGGAATTTGGATTTGAATAAAATTTCTCTCCCTTGGTTCATATGATTGGTCGATGAATAGCATGTTATCTGATCGAATCCCAATCCCTAATAAACGTTTATAACACAAATTTTAAATATTTAATCAATTTTTTTATCATTATAATAATTACTAATTTGATGTCACGGTAATTAATCAAGTTATCCTATATTAGATAATTAGTTAATTAAAATAATTTAGTCTGTAAAAGATTTAGAGTTACCTATCTAATTAATATCTTAACAGTCCATTGCTTCCCTCCACCAGCGACCCAAACAGTTCAAATATATCAGACGTCTAACCCTTTCTTATTTAATCGAATAGAAACCGCGAGGGAGGGAAGTTGTGCAACTTTCTGCGTCTTACCACTGAAATTTGCGCTGTAAAATGGCACAAATGAAGTTTTTTTTTTAACATCACTGGGATTAGAGGCCCAAATGGGACGTCTATGATTGCAATTTGGATAATGAGATGAAAGTACTATGTCATGGGTCTAGGTTTTATCCTAAGACAAGTCCTTTTATATAGCTAAATCATTTCATTTACTTTTTTTATGTAGAAAAATAAAATTTGTTATACTCTTCCTCACTCAAATCCACATCACCCTTGACGTGAGTAGGGCCCACTGTTTATCCCACATGAAGGATAGCAATGGTAAGTACCACTAGGTCGTGTCTATCAAGTTGAGTTGCGGTTTGGTTCTGATGCCAGTTATCACACCTTAAGGTTTCATAATAAAAGGTCAATTCTATAAAAGGAGAAAACAAACTCTCTTATATGACCAAATCATCTCACTTGTCTTTCAAATGTAAGAGAATGAAGTTCATGACAATTGGACCAATATATGATACAATGATGATGTTATAATCCTAAATGAGGATTAGTTGAATTAGTTATGGTTGTGATAACAGGGGACTAACGCTCCATTAACATGATAAGGACTAGTGGTAGTAAACTCAAGCTACCAACTAAAAGGTTATGTGATGAAAGAGAAACATCATCATGCACAAGAATATTAGATATAATGGTAGGTGTTTGCCCATGACTCTTAGGTTTAGGGCTTGAGAATTGTGTAAAAAAAAATAAAATCCTCATGAAGTTCAATATTCCTATGAAATATGATATCCTTAGTAACAAAAAGATATCCCTTCTTGATATCATTCAAGTGATAATCCTTTTGTATAAAGGAATATCTCATGAATATGCACATAGTTGCACTTTGGCCAAACTTGTTTCATTGTATGAGATTAGTGACATAAACACCCAAAGATGCACAAGTGATCATGAAAGTTGTTGTTCCATTAAAAAAACTTAAAGGGAGTTTTCCTTTTAAGAACAAGAATGGGTACTCTACTAATTAAATATGTTGTGGTGAGTATGCACTTACCCTAGAATAAGATGTTAACACATGCTTAGAATCACAACCCATTTTGTTTGTAAGGTAAAGAAATAAAAGCTTCCTCTCTAACAAATCTATTTTGTTTGTGAGGTCAAGGATAGAAGCTCTTATATATGGCACCTTTGGATGCCCAAAAAAATGTATATTTTAAGCCAAAAAAATCTAAAGGGATTGTTTGTTCTAATACGCCTAAAATGGGTCTCAAGTTGTATCCTTATAATAATAATAATAATAATAATAATAATAAATACAAATAAAAAAGAAGTTTTAGTGTTGGACAAGGTTGACTTGGCCTTTGTGAAAAATATCAATGTTCCTCATAAAAAAATGATCTACAATGGAAAAAAAAAATTATCAAACTCTTGAATGTGAAGGGACCTTGGAAGTCCTAAAATATCTATGTGAATTAACTCAAAAATTCTTTGAGTTAACATAGTGCTTGTGGAAAAAAGGCGAATATGTTTGCTTCACCAATGAATAAAATGACTAGACTTTGATGCTCTTTAAAAATACATTATCAAAAAAATCAAGGAGACAACACATAACAAAAGGGAATAGATGTCTTAATTTTTGGTGAATAATATTATAATTCATTAAAGTAAAAGGTTTGTTGTATGAATTGTTGAAGAAAAATGTACTACATTAGCAAAAGGTATTATATTGTCTACAAATGACCATAGCAATGTTATTTATGACTAGATTCTAAATACAATACAGTTTCCAAAAGAAAGCTATTAGGTAAAGTTAAAGATCAATGTGGGTGATAAGGGCATAGGTATTATTTGGCAAATGTACTGTCCTACATCATGATCAAGGTGACACTAGGCAAGTAAAGGCTCTGTTGCATGCATCTAAAATCCAAAACCGGAAGGATGTCGATGTAATACTTATCATATGGGCGGTGGAGGCGGCATTATCATGTAAGAGAGTCAAAATCTGTTCAATTGCTGTTGAACATATTGTGCCCGATAATAATGTCTTCTGGCTCTTTCTGCCTGGGTGGATAACTAACTCTCTAGTAGCACCTTTTTTTTTTTTTTGGTGTATGTCCACTCAGCTCACGGTGTGAACATTTCACAAGTCGACAAAAACAAGAAAAGAGTAAGGTACAAAGCAAAGTGTTGGGTTGCGTTTGGTGTGAAATGTTTTTTTTTTGTGTCCACTCAGCTCACGGTGTGAACATTTCACAAGTCGACGAAAACAAGAAAGAGTAAGGTAAAGAGCAAAGCGTTGAGTTGTGATGGGGGTGAAATGTTTTATTGTGTCCACTTAGCTCTGAAGGTGTGGGCATTTCACAAGTCGACGAAAACAAGAAAAGAGTAAGGTAAAGAGCAAGTGTTGGGCTGCGTTGAAAAAATGCAAAGAGGAAGGCGAAGGAAAGGGCACGCGCGCATGGTGTTTGAAGAAACGACTCAATGAGGCAAGGCTGATCGAGGCAATGGAGACTCAAAGGCAGACAGCTTCCAAGACGCAATCCAAAGGAAAATGAGGAAAATGATTGGAGATTTTTTTTTGGGGGGGAAGGGAGGGCGCAGGGGGAGGAACGAAAGAGAGCAGGAGGGAGACCAGATCGCAGAACAGCCAAGCGAACTCAAAAAAATACGAGTTTCCACATCTCGATATGTGAAAAAACGTGGGTAGATAGACTGATTCGCCGAAGTGGAAAAACAAGAGAAAGAAGAGGCCCGGGAACGGACCTTCTCTGTTACCATCTTAAGACTCAAGCATCAATGAATGGAGAAAGACTGACTCCATTATCCCAAGAGCGTATATACAAGAGATTGATGCTATATAAATTACAATATGAAGAATTAGCGTTTGTCCGATGAATCCAATGGATAAAAGCATGCCTCATAATATCTTCATCATTTTCTCAACAATCACTAAAATTCAACAAAAGTTGAACAGAGGGGGAGAGAGAGAGAGAGAGAGAGAGAGAGATACCATAGACCCAGAATTCAACTGGGATCTAAACTTCTCAATGTTAGTAACACGAAATAGGTAGGGATGAAAGAGAACTATTTATGATGAATCAATATCCTTACAAAATTTAGCGATATATTTTTACAATAGATACAGGGGATCAGTTGGGACCCCAACAGCTCAAGTACATAACTTTTCTTAAAGATTCTTCCGACTGCTTCAGCTTCTCATCTTTTAGTTTACTGGGTGTCGCAGAAGAAGACTCTGCGAAGACTTTCTTGGTTTGATAGTAGGCTCTGATGTTGTTCTTCGCATGTTGTTGAAGTGACCGTAGAGGATAGTTCCACCTGCAAATCCCTTGATCTTTCATGGCCTCCACTGCTCCGATACTTGCAGCCACCATCCAAGCTTTGCTTGCTGCACTAATCATGCTTTCTTGATTCTTTGGTTGGAAGTGAAACAAATTGAGATCGTAGAGTTTAGTAGCTATGAAAGAGTTTTGAGTTTCGATGATACTGAGAATGAGGAAGGCTCCTCCTTAAATAATAACCATTGGGGGTGTGAAGATAGTGGGATGGTTGGAGGAGTGGGGCGCAAAACAAGAGGCGGCTTCGCCAGCAGTTTGGGAGAGAACCCCGGTATTCTCTTTCCAAAACCACCTGCTGACCTCTAAGTAGTAGGAAATTGACAATTATTTTATTTCTACGTCCACGTTCTAGGGTGAAAAAACCTTATATAATACGGCCAGGGAAGACAATGCTTCTTTGGTTATAGCACAATTTTAAAACACTATAAGAGGAATTTGGATTTTAATATTCAATTGACATTTTGATATTATTATAATAATCTCTAATTTGATGTCACAATAATTGTTCAATTTATACAATATTAAATCACTAGTAAATTAAAATGAGTTAGTCTATAAAATATTTAAAGTTACTTATCTAATTAATATCTTTTTTATATATAAAATAAAAATAATATCTTGACACATTTTATTAATAATACAAGAGATATAATGTAAGTCTAATCCTTGAAACATTAACTGATGAGTTTTGAACATTAGTATAGGTAAGAAAACCGTTAATACAAAAGATAGCATATAAGCTTAATCCTATATGGGTTTATAATCATCTAAACCAGGCTTAATCATATAGACGTGACCCTCACTCATTTATAAGTATTGAAACTGCGATGGGGAAAGAAGTGCTTACCAACAGTCGCTTGCTTGATGTTCAATTTTAGTCTTACCACTGAATTTACGCCGTAAATGGCCAAATGAAGTTTATTTGAAGCATCACTCGTATCGTCTTATCACCGTGGAACCGGGACCTGCAATTATGTAAAATGGCCGAATAAAATTTCTCTGAACGTGTCTCAGCACAACTTTATACCCTCCAAATTCAGAAAAGCCTATTTTATCACTGTTAATAATCAAAACATCAATGGAGAGAGAAAAATTGAATTCATTATCGCAAGAATACAAGAGATTGATGCTGTATAGATTACAACATAGAGACTTAACGAATTCAAAAGATCCAAAGTATTATCAAGGACTGTCCTGTTAACCTTTGAACAAAAGCAATTAATGTACATAACGTTTCTCCGGTGAATAAAAGCATGCCTCATCATGTATCCATTTTCTCATCAATCACCGAAATTCAAAGAAAGACTGAGAGAGGGAGAGAGGGAGAGAGGGAGAGATGCCATAGACCTAGAATTCAACTGGGTGTCTAAAACTTCACAAAGTTTAGTAACATGTGATAGGTAGCGATGAAAGATATCTATTTATGTTGAATCAACATCCTTACAAAATTGAGCAATATATTTTTACAATCGATTATCAGTTAGGACCCCAACAACTCAAATACATCACTTTTCTTAAAGATTCTTCCGACTGCTTCTGCATCTCATCTTTTAGTTTATTGGGTGTAGCAGAAGAAGAGTTGGGTAAGACTTTCTTCGCCTGACAGTAGGCTCTTATGTTGTTCTTCACATGTTGTTGAAGTGACCGTAGAGGATAGTTCCACCTGCAAATCCCTTGGTCTTTCAGGGCCTCCACCGCTCCAATACTTGCAGCCACCATCCAAGCTCTGCTTGCTGAACTATTCATATTTTCTTCTACTTTGGTTGGAAGTGAAACAAATTGGGATCGTATTGTTTGGTAGATACGAAGAGTTTGAGTTTCGCTGATGCTGGGTATGAGGAAGGCTCCTCCTTAAGTAACAAGTGCGGGAGGGAAGAAAGTGGGCTGAGTGGAGTAGTGAGGCGCAAAACAAGAGGCGGGTTTGCCAGTAGTTTGGGAGTGAACCCCGGTATTCTCTTTCCAAAACCACCCGCTGGAACCCTTTAAGTCGTGGGAAATTGAGAGCTATAGAACACTGACAAAAAGAGTTTGGATTTATATGAAGATTTCTCTCCATTGGCTCATAGGATTGGTCATCTTATCTGATCGAATCTCAATCTCTAATAAACGTTAATAACACAAATTTTAAATATTTACTCGACATTTTGATATCATATAATAATCACTGATGTGATGTCACAGTAATTAATCAAGTTATACTATATTTAATGACTAGTTAATTAAAATGATTTAGCCTATAAAAGATTTAGAGTTACTTGTCTAATTAATATCTTAATAGTCCATTTGCCACCCTACACCGGCGACCCAACCAGCTCAAATGGATCACACGTGTGACCCTCACTCATTTAAACGTACTAAAACCGCGGGGAAAAGAAGTTGGGCTTCCCTGCAATTGCTTGTTTGATGTTCTATTCTAACGAAATATACGGCTTTCTGCCTCTTACCAGAGAAATTTAAGCTGTAAAATGGCCAAATGATGTTTATTGAACACCACTCATATCAGCTTTGTCCTGTAAGAATTCTTCCTTACTCTGACACCATGTCCAGTACATTATTAGAAGATGTCTCTTTATTCTATAAGTAAACTTTTAAAAATGAGTATAGACTTCTTAATACTATATTTAACAAAAATAAAAAGAGAGAAAAAGAGAGATGTCATGAACATGGGACATTTCTAGCAAAAATTGGTAGCCCATTTTTGTAAGCTTACTTGTGTGAGATTGTATTAATAGATTTTGGATTGGTCTAAAGTTAAAACTTTTATATATATAAATATTCACATATAACCAACTCATGCATTCAATTGTCAAACTTTAGATCAAGAGGCCTTATACCTGTTAGTTTATCTCTAAGTTAGCAGGTAATCAACTAGACATACGAGTTCATAAGAATTAAATACGAATTGTGTACATTATAACTTCATTGTTAGCCTTATAACGAGTGAAGTCTATAAGAAAAGCATATAAGTGCAAATTAGGTCCCTCATCTACACTCACACACACACACACACACACACACATATATATATATAGTACCTTAAAAAAAATAGAAGTCTAATTAAGGTGAATAAGGGGAAGGTCGTGAGCTTCTCATAAAGAAATTCTGCCCAAAATCTTTCATAGTGTTTTCCTCAAGTTAGTGTACAAGAAGGAGACTAGGGGAAAAATATCTAGTAGAACCTAGAAGATTTAATTCCGTTGTGTGGATACTCGCAGTAGATGCTAAGAACGATCTTTCTTGATCATGAATTTTCGGTATCTTGTTCTTGGTATTTTAAAATCTAACTATATAGATTCTGGGTTTTTATTATCTCATTGGAGACAAATTAAAGCTTACAAAAATTAGAGTTCTGCTCTAACAAAGGTAGAGTCAAATGTGCTGGGCCTTTTCTTTTGCCTCCATCAGGACTCTATCCTCCGTTCTTACAGTGTCGAAATTACTCAAATTGTAGTAACACGAAATAAGTAGGGATGGAAGAGAATAAATAGGGACGAACCAACTACTTACAAAATTAGTAATATATTCTTACAAAACAAATACATAGGGGATCAATTTGGACCCCAAAAGCTCAAGTACATCACTTTTCTTAGAGATTCTTCAGACTGCTTCAGCTTCTCATCTTTTAGCTTACTGGGTATCACAGAAGAAGACTGAGAGAAGACTTTATTGCTCTGACAGTAGGTTTTTATTTTGTTCTTCGCGTGCTGCTGAATTGACCTTATAGGATAGTTCCATCTGCAAATCCCTTGGTCTTTCAGGGTCTCCACTGCTCCAATACTTGCCGCCACTATCCAACCTCCGCTTCCTGCACACATGCTTCTTTTTCTCTCTGAGTTGGAAATTCAAAACAAATCTGGATTTTGATGTTTAGTAGAGACGAAGAGTTCGAGGTTTGATGGTGCTGGGTGCGAGGATAGCTTCTTAAATAACTAGTGCAGGGTGTCAAGAGAGTGGGATATTGGCGTGCAAAACTAGAGGCCGTATTGCCAACAGCTTAGAAAAGAACCGTGGTATACTCTTTTCTAAACCACTGCCTTGCATATGATACCATGTCTACGAACCTGGACGCTTTCTTGAGCGACAGAACTGCTCACAGAGAAAGCTACAGACAATGATAAGAAACGCATATGGGGGTGGCGGCATTGATGGAGACTTTTTTTGGATGACGAAGGAGCAGTTCCGAGATAACGTTTTGTGTTAGAGATCTTTTTGGTTGGAATGATTGAACAGCTTTTAATAGCGTCTACAGAATTCGAAGATGATTTACAAACGTTGTCATACCACGCTAACGTTGTACCTTACAATTATAATAATGCCTTTCAAGCTTTTAGCACCACCTTTTAATTAATCTTCATAGGCTATACTGTAGACAGTTCGTCATATTCCATAATGTCTAACATTTGCATGTAGCTTTTGTTGATCCCCCAAACAAACCACAGCTAAAATAACGCCGAACACTGCCGAACCCAGAAAATTACCGCTACTTGATTTTGCTCCTTGTACACAACCATGGAACATTATGACAATATCTTGTCTCAGTTGGGAACACTGTATTTATTAAAAAAAATATTATGATAATATCTTAAAACCGCCTTAAAAGCTTTTTCCTAAAAGCTGTGGGAATATCTTAAAAATAACCAAATCCAATTTTGATTTATTTAGGAAGATTTGAGAGATACTTAAATTGGTATGACTTAATCAATCAAATTCGTATGAACTTAGATTGAATTTGTATAAATTCTTATAACTTCTTTATTATTATTTTTCATATCTTTTTTCCAAAGTTTATAGTGAGAATTGAAAAAGTGTATATTTTTTAAATTATAATAGTCGACAAAATACATTCCTTTTACATATAAACTTAATATCATAATATTTAAATTTGGAGTTAACTCATCTAATGAACTTATAAATGAAATATTAACAATAGTCATGTATAAATTGGAATTAATTTATCTAATGAATTTAAAAGTGAGATCTTAGCAATAATCATATAACTATTGATTAGAATAAAACAAAAAACTGAAGATATGATAATTTACAACTAAGTGTAAAAGTAAGTATATGATGAAAAATATGAGAATATAGGATAATTTACAACTAAGTATTAGCCTTGTTTATAAATAGCTTATTTACATTGCACGGCTTATAATCTACGAAGCAAACCGTTTGAATTGCTTTCTTTTCTAGTAGTTGGCAATCAATATCATTAAAAAAAAACACTCTTAAATTAATTATCAATCTGATGGTAAACAATTGATGTCATTTGAATTGCTTTTCCTATCAATCCCGATTTTCTAATCGAGTGGTGAGCAATGCACGGGAGAAGGAAAAAGGAGATAGAGATGATCTTGTGAGAGCTGACATGGCAATTTCATGGATCTGATTGTGGCAATGAGGTGGAATTAATCTGCTAGCGTGGCATTGGTATGTCTTAGGTTGGCATGGTACATATGATGACATTTCGGCAAACCTAGAATTCTTCACTAATAATTAGAAGAGATTTATGAAAAAATATAGTACCTATTTCACATAAGAAATAAGTAAATCAATTGGGTGTGTCCTAAATAACCTTGAAATCGTTATTAGAGAGACAAAACAATGGAACAAAGTAGGTGTCGTGGATTTAGCCCATTATTCAGTGAATGTGGAACAAAATGGCACTCTGCTGTTTGTCTTCAATGAGGGGAAACGGGTTTCTTTTTTTTTCCTTTGTTCATTTGATGTAAACCTGTGCAAAAGATAGGTACAACACTCTGTACTATACGAGTATGTTTTCTAAGAAATATCATTCAAAGTTTGTAATATGTAAACTGCTCATGGAGCTCGGGATCTTGTGCTGTTAGAATCCAAGAAAGCATAAATCCATTGCCAATGGCTTGCAAAAGGCCGAGTCAACTGCTGGTTCCTGCATCAACCTAGCAACGAGTGAGAATTTTTTCTTCCTTAAAAGTGCCATCTTCATGCCTCTTCTCCAAAAGGTCTAATTCTCAGCTCCTACCAACTCCTCGGGTACCAGTATCACCCCAGTTGTGTCACTGGGACGCAAGTATAGAGGGTCTCCCACTTCGATTGAAGCTGTGGAAGGCCCCCAACGACCTCTAGGTGGCCTTCCGAAGCGATTCGATCTTGCTGGGGTAGAGTATCTCTGGAATTTGAAACGGCTTTTTGAAGAAAAAGGAGCAGAGAATCAGAAGGATTGTATCCCCTGCTTTTATAGTCTCAAAACCACTCAAAGTTGAGGAAGACGAAATAGGTAGGGATTAAAGAGAACTATTTATGATGAATCAACATCCTTACAAAATTGAGAAATATATTTTTACAATCGATATGGGGGATCAATTAGGACCCCAACAACTCAAATACATGACTTTTCTTAAGGATTCTTCCGACTGCTTCTGCATCTCATCTTTTAGTTTACTTGATGTCGCAGAAGAAGACTCTGCGAAGACTTTCTTGGCCTGACAGTAGGCTCTGATGTTGTTCTTGGCATGTTGTTGAAGGGACCTCAGAGGATAGTTCCACCTGCAAATCCCTTGATCTTTCAGGGCCTCCACCGCTCCAATACTTGCCGCCACCATCCAAGATCTGCTTGCTGCACTCATACTTCTTTTGTACTTGGAATTGGAACTGAAACAAATTGGGATCGTAAAGGTTGGTAGATATGAAGAGTTCTGAGTTTCGTCGGTGCTGAGTTTGTTGAAGGCCCTTCCTTAAATAACAAGAGCAGGTGTCAAAAGAGTGTGGGATAAGTGAAGAAGTGGTATGCAAAACGACGGGCGGTTTGCCAGCAGTTTGGAGAGAACCCCGGTATTCTCTTTACCAAACCAGTAGCTCGAGCTCTTTTTCGTAGGAAATTAGCAACTTGTCTTTTTCAAAAGAAAACAAGTCCTTCCCCATACGTCACAATTTCAAAAGGCTAAGAAAAGGCATTGGATTTTGATGAAAATTTCTTTACAATCCCTAGTTCCTAAAAAAAACTTTAATTATTTAATAAAAATACGAGTTCTAATTATATAGTCAATATAATAATATCATTTTTACAATCACTAACTTCAAATTATCCAATATTAATTCACCGTTCATTTAATAATTTGTCTACCTCAGTAACCAAATTGTTCCAACAGGGGTTGTCTGTAAGAATTGGGAATCGCTTTGGAAGAAAAACAAGTTCTGCCCTGACAAAGGCAGAGTCGAATGTATAGGGTGTTCTTCTTCCTCTGTTCTTCTTTCAGTGTCTAAAATACTCGACTTTAGTAACACGAAATAGGCAGGAATGAAAGATAACAAATTGTAGTGATTCTTGAAAAATCTAGTAATATATCTTTACAAGAAATTGAGGGGATCAATTAGGACCCCAACAGCTCAAGTACATGACTTTTCTTAAAGATTCTTCAGACTGCGCCGGCTTCTCATCTTTTAATTTACTGGGTGCCGGAGAAGAAGACTCGGCAAAGACTTTCTGGGCTTGGTAGTATGCTTGTATGTTGTTCTTGGCATGCTGCTGAAGCGAACGCAGAGGATAATTCCACCTGCAAATCCCTTGGTCTTTTAGGGCCTCCACTGCCCCAATACTTGCCGCCACTGTCCAAGCTCTGGCTGCTGCACCCATGCTTCTTTCTCTCTTAGAGTAGGAACTTCCAACAAATTGGGATCGTAGCGCCTAGAAGATTAGAAGAGTTTGAGTTTCGATGATGCTGAGTTTGATGAAGGCTCTCCCTTAAATAAGAAGTGGGATCAGTGTTTGAAGAAGTGGGTTGCAAAACCAGAGGCAGTTTTGCCAGTAGTTTGGGAGATACCCTGGTATTGTCTTTTCCAAAAACCACTTGCTTTGGATCTGTCGCCTAGAGAGCGACAGAAAAGCCAGTAGATAAAGCAACGTACAACCAGTGGGTGCGAGCAGTAGGTGAGAAACAGAAATGCCAGTGGATAAAGTAGATGAGAAACGCGTCTGGATAATGCAGGGGTGATTCCGAGATTACGATTCCTATTGAAGGTCTTTTTGCTGGAATGTCGCTCTCAATTTAAAAAGGATTTTCACACGTTTATCATACCACATTTAATCATAAGTAAATATAATTATTTGTTACTTCATGAATCAGTTTTTGAGATACATTTAACCTTTAAATCAATATCATAGTATAAACATTCAGTCTTGCATTACTAATTACTAATGTGTGAAGTCGGCATGATTGAGTTTGGTTATTTTCCTATTTCATAAATTGATTTTTGAGGTGTATATAAAGCCTATCCTTATAAGTACAATAATGCCTTTCAAGCTTTTTAATTCATGCCAATGTAGGCGCCGCTATTGTTGATCTCCCCAGATAAATCACAATGAAGATAAGGTTAAACACTAACTATCCCATCCAATGAGCAAACACTGGCTTTTGCCCTTTGCACTTCCGCATGGAGGATGTCCCTTGGGGTTTACTAAAAATATTAAGAAAACAGGCAGAGGTTACAGAAAATTGCACCCAGTGTTTGTCCATATGGTCATTCTAGAAGAAACCCTAATTAAAAGTTGCTTAAATATCTCAAATTGTTTCTGACCTTTCCATACATCTCGTAGACTATAAATAATCAACATTATTTGTGTACCACTTGCGTTCAACTTATATGATCTCGATCCAATTCATACTCTGAAAAAAAATATTAATTTAAATTTCTTTGTTAAACAAATCGAGTTCCTATAGACTTATATTCATTAGTATAGAATCATATAATTTGGTGTGATTTTCGTTGTTATTATTTTCATATCTCAATGGAGTTTGGCATAGTCAAATTTATATATAATCCACATAATACATTCTATGAACATACAAACTTAATATCAGATTGTTTAAATTGGAGTTAATTTATCTAATCAACGTAAAAATGAAATCTTGACAATAATCACATAACTAATGATTAACATAGGTTTATGAAAAATCATAGTGCCTATTCCATATGAGAAATGAATAAATTAACCAAGTGTTTCTTCCTCATTTTATAATCAATTCAATTTTTCAAAAATTGAATTCTGTGAAGCCCCAACTGAGTGAAGAATTCATGACGTACTAACATATAGTAGATATATACTCATTCAAAATTTAGAAATATAATTACAAGCAGTAGAGGGGATATAATAGAACCCCAGCAGCTTAGTTACATAATATTTCTCGATAGAGGATATGGCAGAAGAAGACTGAAAGAAGAGTTCCTTGGCCTGACTATAGGACCTAATGCTGTTCTTGGCTCGCTGTTAAAGCATTCCAAGTATGGTAGTGTAATTACCAGCAATTTAGGGGATCAATTAGGGCCCCAGCAGCTCAAGTACATGACTTCTCTCAAAGACTGTTCCGACCGCTTCAGCTTCTCATGATCTTTCTCCATGGAGGATATGGCAGAAGAAGACTGAACGGAGAGCTTCTTGGCCTGCATATGGGACCTGATGTTGTTCTTGGCTCGCTGGTGAAGCATCCGCAGAGGGTAGTTCCACCGGGCAACGCCCTGGTCTTTCAAGACCTCCACCGCTGCAATACTTGCGGCCACAATCCAGGATTTGCCTTTTGCACCCATCCTTCTTTCTGTTTTCAAGATGGACACGAAACAAGATTGAATTGGGAAGTTTAGCTGTTCTGGTGATGGGGAAAGAGGGAAAGAGAGTTCTTATATAAAGAGTTTGCGTGCAAAGACAAAGGCAGGCGAAAACTGGGGGTAGCTGTGCCAGCAGATTGGAAGAGAACCTGGTTTTTGGGTTCCAAAACCGCCGCTTGGCTTACGTGCCGAGCCTTTGAACTTGGAACTCCTAAAAGCAACACGGATATGCTTGACAAGTGGGTCTGACCAAGGGATAAAGAATCACACTGTGGGGTAGCTCCTCTTGGGGATGTGACTTTGTCTTTGTCTTCTTTTTTTTTTTTCTCCCAAAGAATCCAAAATCTTAATTGTGACAGCGTTTTAAAAAAATTATAATTAAATATTTTTTATATATAAGAAATATAATAAGTTAATATTTTGATAAGATAAGAGATATTAAATTGTAATACAATCTTGAAGAGATATCATTTTCTTAGAACTAATTAGTGAAAAAAAAAATGTACCATCAATATATAAATTCAATAAAAAAAAAACTCATCAAATTTCACGGCTAAATAATAGAGGCTCCTCACGTTTTGTGGTCCTCCATTCATCCTCAGAATCCCTGATTCCCTGGACACAACCCCTTCGTATGTTTGATATGTCCTCAAATCGCCGCCAGCAAATCCCTTCCTACTTACCTAAGATGTAAAACTGATTTTTGTTATGATAGTAAAATTAAATCTTATAGAGTGGTGGCCCTAGACTTATGAGTTTCAAGTTGATAACAATATTTAAATTAAAAAAATTATTTATTATTTATTAATTAAAAAGCTTTTGACATAGTCTCAAATTATGACAAACAATGTCAAACTTAGTCTCATGTCTTGAATTCAAATCACAAATGGATAACATGAGAAAAGAGTTAACTAAGAATGTCACAAAAGGGGACGGCCACTTTGAATGGAACCATCAAAGTTGGAAAGATGGACAGTCAGGAGTGTCGGCTCAAAAACGTGGTGGTTGTTTTGGACTTATGGGACCTAAATTGAGGACGAAATTCAAACGAAACAATCTCGTCACTCTTTTGTAATTTAGGTTCATTGCAACTCTTATGAGGTTGAAACTCCTTGAATTTCGCTAAGCCTATGTTATTGACATGTCTTTCATAAACATAAAGACTTAAACTTTTAGTAAGCAACTTACCTATCATATCAACTACACTAATCAACTCTATAAAAAAGATAAGTTTTATTAGCTCTACAAATTAAAGGTGATTGTGAAATTTTTATTCTGAATTTCTTCACAAAACAGTGTGGTCATATTGGTTAAGAGTATTTGTTATTCCTTACCCCGTGCCATTGTTTTACACGCAGTGAATGCCATTACTTCTCTCCATGGGAGCTTGGTTTTGGTTGTTCTAAAGTGAGGATCGGGGAACTTTGGTTATATCATGAAATAGTATTAACTTTTTTTTATATGTTTATTTTTTTTTATACACTCAAATTCACACATTTAACAGTATTGAATTTAAGACAAGAGTATTGAATTTAAGACTAAGAGATTCTAAACAATAAATACTCTTAATTAAACCAAATACTTATCAACAAACATTATTAATTTAGTTTAATGAACAATGTTTTCTTTTATATCAGGGAAATGAATGCTCGCTCCGTAACAGTATACAAAAAGAATCTCCCAATTCCACCCAAACCAGAATCGATTTTTTTTTTTTGTTTTTCTTCGCTTGACACAGCTCTTGAATCTAAATAGCGTTTGCTTCCTTATGCCCATAGTTTGGGTCTGAAAAAAATTATCAGGTCGATCAGCAATGGCTGATCGTTTTGGAGGAGGAAACCGCAAGAGAAAAAAAGGACTGGAAATTGCAAGCCAGAACTGAAATAAAAACTTAATTATTCCCGTGTGAATTCAACTCGTAGTGAGAGAAGTCGACAGTAGATGGGAGCAAAAGACTTCAATCTCAACGAAATAAGGAAAGAAAAGGGGATCATTTGTTCAGATACTACAATAAAATCTAGTAGGGTTGAGACCCCAGAAGCTCAAGTCCATAACTTTTCTTGGAGCGCTTCATCTTGTTAGAGATAGCAGCAGAAGACTGAGCAGAGAGCTTCCTGGCCTGATAAGGGGATCGGATACTGTTCTTGACATGCTTTTGCTTGTAGATATCAGTACATGTCTTTCTCAAAGACTCTTTAATCTTTCTCCCTGGAGGATATGGCTGAAGAAGACTGAAAGAAGAGTTTCTTGGCCTGAGTATAGGACCTGAAGATGTTCTTCCCCCGCTGTTGAAGCATTCAACAGTTGGAAATATAATTACAAGCAATTTAGGGGATCAATTAGGACCCCAGCAGCTCAAGTACATGACTTTTCTCAAAGACTCTTCCGACTGCTTCAGCTTCTCATGATCCTTCTCCGTTGAGGATATGGCAGAAGAAGACAGAACAGAGAGTTTCTTGGCCTGCATATAGGACCTGATGTTGTTCTTGGCTCGCTGTTGAAGCATCCGTAGAGGGTAGTTCCACCGGGCAACGCCCTGGTCTTTCAAGGCCTCAACCGCTCCAATACTTGCAGCCACAATCCAAGCTTTGCCTTTGGCACTCATCCTTCTTTCTTTTTTCAAGATGGAATTGGGATTTTTAGTAGATGCGATGCTCTTATGTTCTGATGGCGTTGGATGAGGGACAGAGTGCTCTTATATAAAGAGTTTGCGTGTAAAGACAGTGGGGAGCAGAAACTGGGGGCAGCTTTGCCAGCAGATTGGGAGAGAACCTGGTTTTTGGATTCTGAAACCGCCCCTCGGCTTAAATGCCGAGCCTGTGAACTTGGACTCCTAGGTAAAGTCAGATCTGCTCGTAATCTTACTGCTTCACAAGTGGGTCTGACATGTGGATAAAGAATCACAATGTGGGGTAGCTCTTGTCTTTGGGCTTTTTGTCAAGGGCATCCACCCTTCTAAGAGAAATAAGACTTTGTCTTTTTCTTTTTCTCCCAAAAAAATCAAAATCTTAGTTGTGATAGCCTTTTTAAAAAATAATTTATATATATATATATATAAGAAATATAAGGAATTAATATTTTAATAACATAAGACATTAAATTTTAATTTATTCTTAAAAAATTTTTATTTCCTTAAAATTAATTAATAAAAAAGAAATATATCATCCATATTTTTAAAAGGCCTAGGCATCCTTACGAGAGTATAATGCATTAAGTTAGACTCAAGATTTAACCTTGTTTATATCAGTGTCAAGAGAGAAGCTGAAGTATTAATCCTATCATGAAAAGTTAATTTTTAAACTTAAAAGTTGATTCAAAGATTACTATGACTTATTATCTTATATATAGCTCTATAATATAAGATTAATGTGAGAAAATACCACATTTTGTAACAAAAACATAAACCCAATAAATAAAAAACACGTCAACAAATTATTGTAAAGGATTTCATTTACATTCCTTGATCCCCTTAACACAACCCCTTTCGCATGTTTGCTTTGTCCTAAAGTCGACGCCGGAAAATCTCGTCGTTGATTAGCCTCCACTTACCTTAGGATGCAAAACTGATCTTGTCCTGTTTTTCCTTCTTTTGTAGCTTCTGTTGTTTTCAAGCTCTTCTGGTTATAATATAAAAAGGGGAGTTTTATTCTCTCTACCGAAAGTTAAAGGCGATTTTGAAACTCTTATTCCGGGTTTCGTCTCAAAAAAATTGATCACATTTGGTTAAGAGTATTTTTTCTTATTCCTCAATCCTTGCCTTGGTTTTACACGCGGTGTAAGTCATTCCTTGGCTCCACGGGAGTTTGGTTTTGGTTGTTCTAAAGAGAGGATTGGGGAACACTTGAGCTATATCAGGAAATAGTAGTAACTTGGTTTAAGGAACAACTTTCTCTTTATTTTGTTTACATTTTTATTACTTATGAGGAAAGTGGATGCTCGATCCATAGCAGTATACAGAAAGAATCTCCCAATTCCACCCAACCCAGAATCGAAAATCGTTTTGTTTTTCTTGGCTTGACACGGCTCCTGAATCTAAATCGCGTTGTTTTGCTTCCTTATGCAGTCTGGGTCTGAAAGAAATTTACTATTTCCGTGTGGGTTCAGCTCATAGCGAGCGAAGTTGACAATAGACGGGACACAAACACCTCATTCTCAACGAAATAAGGAAAGAAAAAAGGGATCATTTGTTCAGATAATACATTAAAATCTAGTGGTGTTGGGACCCCAGCAGCTCAAGTCCATGACTTTTCTCGCTGACTCCTCCTTGGAGCGCTTTATCTTGTTAGAGATAGCAGCAGCAGACTGAGCAGAGAGCTTCCTGGCCTGATAATAGGATCGGATATTGTTCTTCACATGTTGTTGCATTGACCTTATAACAAAATTCCAGCGGCAAACCCCTTGGTCCTTCAGGGTCTCCACGGCGGCGATGCTTGCTGCCACAATCCAAGCTTTGCCAGCTGCACTCATATTTGCTTTGATCTTTCTTGATTTGGGTTGACAGCACCGAGAATGGACTCCTTGGTTTTTAGGTTGTGTTGAAAGAGAGCGATCTGAGAAATGGAGCTTTCTATTTTGATGGTATGGGAAGAAGGCCGGAGCCCTTCTTATACAAGGGGTGGTTGGCGGACATTTCAAGACGGTAAAACCTAGGAAGAAACGAGGTTGGAAACCACAGGCAGTAGCACCAGTTGTTTAAGAAAAGTGTCCCTGGTTTCTGGAAGCAAAACCGTGTGCTTAGCTGGTTAATTGTTCCGGCTCTCAAGACCCGGAAACAACGATACATATTTCCGTGACTGCCACTAAAACTATAGAACGGCGCGTAAGGGATACTCCTGGACAGGGGGGTTCTCGTCACGTTCCATCAGATTGAAATTTAGGTCCCAGTGTTGCTTTTTCTTTCTTCCGTGTTAAACTTAAACTGTTCGTCCTTCTTGTAGCTGATTCTTTCGAGTTTCAACCTGGTCGGGCAAGGTGGTCGTGAATTTTTAGAATTTTAATATGGGATTTGTTTTTGTCGTGGTCTATCGGCGGAATTTTATGTGGTTTCAACCTCTCTTGGTTCTCTTTAAAATGTTGGCGTTTTGCCTTTTTCAACTTTTTTTTTTTTTAACTTTTCCCTCTTTGGCGACTCTTTTGTAGGTATTTTGTTATGTCCCTTTCAAAACCATTCTTTCAGCATATCAACGGTATGGACTTGCCAAATCCAATCAAGAAACTGAACCAATCAATTTCATTCAAAAAGCATCTAGTAGAACTCGAGTTGCCCATCTAGCAATCGCAATGCTTGGGACCATGGAAAGCGAAAGAATTTATATATAAAAGTTAAAATTTTAATATTTGAAATTAAAATTAACTCAAAAATTTTTTTTAAATGTTTTTACATTTTAATCGTATTCAAACGTAAAACGACAGCGTAGGCGAGAATACATTTTGAAGATATTGCGAGACTGGGATTTGCTGCGAAACGACAGCGTAACCAAACAAAACCCATCTTCCGCTTCTGTCGTCTCCCTCCCACACTCTGACCTCCGTCATCCGCGTCAGAACAAACGGAAAACTTTCCGTCCAAGCCCATCTCCGCTTCTGTCGTCTCTGTCACGCACTCTGTCCTCCTCCGTTCTCCGCGTCAGAACAAAGGGAAACTTAGCGTCCAAGCACTATCATTTTACTTAAAAAGTGACCGTTGCTTATAACCTTCTGCGATTGGATAGAAAAGTGAGCGTTGCCTGCAACCTTCTGCGATTGGCACTCGCTCTCTCTCAGGTTTCTTAGGTCTTGCTTGCGATCTTCTGCGATTGGGAGAAGAATTCCGAAAAGTGCAGTCTGATCTTCTTCGATTGGGAGAATTCCGGCTAAAGAATTCCAGAACCGCGGTCAGATCTTCTTTCACTTACTGCCTCTGTTTTTGCCTTTTCTCTACTTTTCCTCTGTTCAAGAATTCCTCCGTCCAAGATTTCGGAAACTGGGTTTTCTGTCATTTTCCTCGAAATGATAATCAAGAAACGAAGGCTCGAAGGAGGAGTCGTAGAAAATACTCTGTTGCAGTGCGACGAAACGGATCTCGACAAAAATTTGATGATAGATTGCGGAGCCTTCTTCTTTTCCAAAGAAAACACCTCCTATTTTCCCAAAGAAGAAGTCGGAGACCCTCAAGGTGAAGATGCTCATTTTCTTTGTCCGGAGAAGCAGGCTATCGGCGTGGCCGATGGTGTTGGCGGCTGGGCCACAATGGATATTGATGCCGGCGAGTATGCGCGAGAATTGATGGATAATGCGTTGGTCGCCATTAATCGACTCCCGCATACAGATGCGGATCTGGCTAGGGTTTTAAACGAGGCTTTTATCAGAACTCAAGTTAAAGGATCATCTACTGCTTGCATTGTGATGCTCAGGGATAACATCTTGCACTCGATTAATGTAGGAGACAGTGGATTCATGATTTTCAGAGCGAACAGGCTTGTGTATCAATCTCCGACACAGCAACATTATTTCAATTGTCCGTATCAGTTGGGAAACAACACTTCATGCGATGGGCCGAGTTGTGCTAAAGAGACTAGAGTTGCGGTTCTCCCAGGAGATATCATAGTTCTTGCTACTGATGGGCTTTTTGACAACGTATATCCAGAAGAAATTGAGGCTCTTTTGCAAAGAGAAACATCAGAAAGTGTAGACCCAGAGATGTTAGCTGCAACTATTACATTGAACTTGGCATTGCCCAACTCACTGGACCATGATATTTGCAGTCCTTTTGCAAGAGCAGCTTATGCGGCAGGGATGAAGCATAGAGGTGGAAAAATTGATGATATTACGGTTGTAGTTGCGCAAATTGTAGAACAAATTTAGTGCCTTTTACTTTCCTTTCTTACTTATGTAAATAACAGTTATAATATCCATTTCTCATTTTTCTTTTTCTATCTTTTGTTCCAATAACTTGCTAGCAAATGCTTAGTTTATACAAGCACCTTGATTTGAACTACTATGATATAATAGTGTGAGGAGGCTGATGCGGAGTGCCATTAAAACAATTTACCATGACAAAAATGCACAAACCTCAGCAATATCAGAAAGCTAACTCCTAATCAACATCTCATTGACTAATTATTTGCCAAAATAGAGAAAGTTAAGGGAAGAAAAGAAAGATGATATGACTGAAAGCCCTTTGTGTATATTCTTGCTTAATGAATTTTGAATGTGGGTCCTGATTACATAAAGAATTCACAAACAAAAGGTATCCTATAAAGAGAACTAGTTCTCGCACTCTTCCTAATATTCCTTAGATTCTTTAGTGCCATCCTCTTCTTCATCATAGTGACTATGGAGTATGGTAAAAATTTGAAGGCTAATGGAGTATGAGAAAAGTTTATATGCAAAAGAAGAACGAAACAAATCCAACTAATTAACTGAGATGAGCTATATCAAACTCGTCAGGAAATTTAAAAGTGTTAGCCGCACCAAGCTTCTTGCGCTCTTCTTGATATTCCTTAGATTCTTCAGTGCCATCCTCTTCTTCATCATAGTGACTAACAGGTGAAGAGGGGTCATATATACTTTTAGATTGGCAGTGGGGGGTAGCAAGCATGCTCACTTGGCCAAAGTGAGAGATCTCTATCACAACGGTGTCATCATCAACCGGAAGGGGTTGTTCCCACGGCTCCCCATCAATTCTCATGTACGTATGGTCAGCTGCACCTTTTTGGAACTCAAAACGGATTCTATTTGCCTAAATACAGAGAGAACAGTGATGCTTGAAACTCGAGTAATTTAAGAGGAATTTGATATGTATTTACACTAAAAAGCAAGTAGGAGAAAGAAAAATGGGAGAAAAAAGGTTCACTTGAGACTTGAACTAATTCATCTCCTACCTGTGCAAGACGAGTCCCATGTCCATTAGGAGCAAGTAAAACAAGCCCATGCCAAGCATTTCTAAAACCAACAATCTCAATTAGACCGTCATCAACATATGGAGGAGTGAGGTCCCTCTGCAAATTAATACACCAGAAATAGCACTTCAAATGGTTAGTGAGAGATATTTCTGCAAATTTAACTGCAACTTTGGGAAAGTCTCTTTCCTGTAAACATCTCAAAAAACAGATAAAAGGTGGAGAGAAGTTATAACTAACATCACTCAATTTCTTCCTACTTGGTATTCCCCAAGGATTAAGCCCACCAGAAAAACTGGGCAAGTTGAGGCAAACAATAGACCTGATGCTGCATATGATAGAGAAGATGCTAGACATTAGAAGTGAGATAAATGTGTCAGAAATTAAACGAAATTATGCAAAGGACACAAGCATTAAGCATCCTTTTCGGACTGATTAAGCTTTTTGAATGAGCCAATTCATAAAGAAAGTGAAATAAAGTAAAGTCAAATGAACAAGGTTGGATTGAAACATCAGTTCGCGAACAAAGTTTATAAAATAACAACGAGAAGGTACTCTCCAGGATTAACTATATCCACCGATAAAAGCAGCTTGCCGGCCACTAAGAATGAAAAAGGAAATCAATAAATTACCTGCGAGGTATGCAAAGATCCTCCCAGTGACCTTGTCTGTTCATGAGCTTTACTTTTGCTAGTTGTGCTATGTTTCTGTAAGAGAAGACATTTACACGAGCAAAACAAAAAAAAAAAACAGATGGAAGGCTAGTAAATTGGAGACCAAATAATTATGTCTCGCGTCACCTAGCCAAGCAACTGAAAATTTGTAAACAAACTAAAATGAAGTCCATTTGGAAACATTATCTCATATTCTGTTACAAATGCAGGAAAGTAAACCTGTAGAATAAAACTTAATTGTGCAATGGACGTGCCAATGCTAGTCTATCCCGTCTCATATAACAGATAAAACTAGGACTAAGTTGCCGCAGGTCGGAAGGTGGGGGTTGCTGCACGAAGTTGCCCAAGGATAAGAAAGGAGGTGTTCTAATTTTATGGAGCCTTCAAAACATGAAAGTATCCATAAGACCAAATCAAGCGCACATATAGTTCCGACTTTGACAATTTTAAAGTTAATATGGAAAATTTTACTTGTTAATTTGCCCACTTCACATTTCCTCTGTACCTGATATATAAACTAAAAGTGTCAAATTGGATCCACCGCACCCAATAATACACTAGGAATCTGCTACAGATATCAGATTGACACCCATATTTCTGGAAGTTAGGATAAGGAAAACAACGTGAAAATCAATGGCTCCCGGGGGATAAAATAATCAAAATATAGGCAGCAACATGAGGTCAGCAATTGCTGCTGTCTGACTAAAACTGCGTGAAACTGCTCATAGGGCTCAAATGAGAAGGAAAAGAATAAAGATTCGTAAAATTCTACATATGTTACTTTTTTTTCCAGTAAGGAACAACTTAAAGAAAAAAAAAAAGGGAAAAAAGGGAAAAAAAAAATAAAAAAGCAGCACCACTAAACTCAACAAATAAAATGTAAATACAAATAGAAATTATTTGAACTTTTAAAGAAGTTTCAAACTCAAGTAGATTTAAAAAAGACCCTAACAATTTCCATCCTTAAGCACGTAGATGAGCTTCATTCAAAATACAGCAACATGTGAAAACACAAGGTTTAACTGCCACAATTCCGAAAAACTAGGAGCAGGTTCGTAGTCTCTACAAAGTATATTGCAATCATATTTAGTTACATTTTCACGCGTTGAAATCACGCAGGTAATTTGTAGTAAAAGTAATAGAACAGATTCTCTTACAAAAGATATCCTAATTGTCTGGCAGCTGAATCAAACACAAGAGGACTACTGAAAAGACAGCCTAATCATAATGCAAGAATGAACGACGTTGCACAATAACTATAAGCAAAGTGCAACAGGAAATACTGGCTAGAATCTGATGCCTACAAGCTCCAAAGTCACGTATCTTCACATGGTGTAGAACCGTTCCTCATCAAATGTTGTGCAATATGTTTAATTTCAGTTTACTCAAAGGAAACCTCCATTACCTACTAGAATACTCACCGGGAAGAAGGGTGTAATAAAGAAGCACAAAACCATCCTTGAGTGCATCCAAGCTTCAAATAAGTACTCTGATTGAGAAAAAGAAAAGTAAAGGCAATAATTAGTGTTTTTTTTCATGTTTCCATCGTTAATAATCTACTCTAATATCTAGAAAAGGATATCAATTACACATAGAATTAGCAGGGTCCAAAAACCAAACTTAACTCATAAAAAGTCAATTCTTTTGTCAACAAATAAGTCCTGGAAACAAGAAGAAAGTTGCATGCTTTATTTTTTTCTAGCCAGTTTAAATGCTGCAAAATGCAAATTAGGTCCAACCAGTGACGTAGGACATTTAAGGGTAAGTTTCGGCAAAGTTGAATGGAATTCTGCAAGGAAAAAGATGGGAAAACTGCAGTGTCCAAGTAATGATGAAAAAACATTTGAACGGAGTTTGAAATTTGAATATAGTTCTTCTGAGAGAAATTACTCTTTTTACTAGTGAATTATTGATCAACTTGGTTACCATTGTATTTACTTTTCATCGCACAGAATTACAAAAGCATAATTAAAAAAAAAAAGCATACCTGATTAGCTAACTGGTTTTTAAATTTTTCTGGATGTAACTTTCTTTCAGAGTGAAATGCATATGATACTTGAGCATCCATTCCTGAAGAAAGGAAATCATATTGATTAGAAACTCAGCAACCACATCAAAAGTTTGAAAGTATCGAAATAATGTATTCTTGAAAAGAAAGACTGGAAATGTTAGAAGTTAGTGAAAATATCCATTACTAATTGTTTACATGCCAAGTACCTTAGACATATTAACCTTTACAAATAAAGTAAAATGCCGAATGACAAATGTATTCTGTTTCCTTTGGTTGTGTTGATACATTGACCAAGTAGTCATACTCTCCATTTCTTCTTGTCGTAAGCAACAGCTACACGTCTTCCCCTATAACTAATCAATTTTAGTGTATATACCCACTGAATCTTTGGATTGAATGTAAAAGAGGAGACCACAGCACAGCTATAGATGCTCAAGACAAAGACTCCGGCCCCATAGTTGTGCAATAACAAGACATATCATATCTTGATGCTCATCATATCCACGAGATTTCCATCATTGAAAAGAACACCCAACCTAACTTATCTTTGTACATAAAAGTCAAATCTAAATAATCCAAAAGCAGGATCTTAAGATATAAAGGATTTATTCCTGGAGACCTAGGGTCTACTCCGTAAATAATCTTAACACCCCCAATAAGATCGCATGAAGAAGGAATTTGCATGGAAACAATAGCACTCCAAAAGTTACATGTTAAATTTGCATCAGTTTATGAAAATTTTGCTTGATTGTTGATTTTTTTTTTCTTTGTTTTTGTGCACTTCAACTTCCCTGGCTTGTGGTGTTAAGGATCTAGAAACCCTTCGTGTTGCCACAAGCCTATGCAATATCATTTAAAATCCAGTCAGGCATTCAAAATTCTTACCCATGCTGAAGTAGTTCCAAAATCCCCCACGAAACGTATGATAACCCTCCTGAGAACAGCAACCAGATGATTTTCCATTAGGCATGAAAGTCAATACCAAGCCAAACACACAACAGAAGGAGGAGCGTATAGATGCACTTGTTTCCAGATTGGAAGGGATACTTTGAATTGTACGTGTTACCTAACACAGATATCCCAAGTTGGACTTTGCACTAGGTTATCCACACTAGAATGGCCTATTACCATCTTGTACATGAGAGTGCAAGGATTTCATTAAAAGAGTCATTAGAACTCATGAAGTCACTTTTCGAGAGCTTTGGGATGATCAGAGTACAAGGACTCCTAACTGCTTGATACAGATAGTGCGCAGCTAATGCAGAAAAAGTCTATGATGGTCCACAGATTTAGCATGCGTTTAGCATGCCCCCAGCCAGCTACACGCCACTCATCTTGCACAAAAATAACTAAGATGCACATAGCACACTTGAGTTTCAACCTAGCCATCTGACGTGAAATATGTCTTACCAGATGGCTAAAGTCCCCAATATTGGGTGCAAAAGAGTTCATGTCTAAATCATGACTTTTTTATGTTAAGAAATATCTAAATCAGCCTTTGTACATTTTTCAGGGCAAAATTTTACTGCCATACCGAGTTCTATTTTTAGTGAATATGTGTACTACGAGTAAACTTTAGGGAATATAAGCTTCAGACTAAAAGCTAAGGAGGTCACAATACTTCACCTTTTCCATGGAGAGGTAAGTGACAATTTCATAAACCTCAATATTGGTTTATTAAATAACCTAAGACCCATATATAACCCCTTTATGGCAGGAACCAGTTTACCCTTAATGAAAATGGAAAAGTGGACACAGCAGTGACTTCCCCCATAAAAAGTAATTAAGCTAGACATTTCTTCAACCAACTATTTTTCATTTAAGCTCATTTCTAGATCATCACAGTTGAATTCGACGATTCCAACATTGCTCTTTCCTGCATGAAGGTCAGGTTGTCCTCCCACTTCATTTTTTTCTTCTCTTTTACTTGTCAGTTACCAATCACTTTAAGGGGTTCCAAAGAAGACCAGATGATTAGATTGCATTTTTGATTTGCACAAAGCATAAATGGAATCAATTTTTTTTTTTAAATGGCAGAACAAACTCTGCACAGAGCATAAATGGGAGAAGTGTAACAAAAAGACTCACCACATTTAATTTATCCATCTCAGAGACACGATGAAATGCATGCAAAGAATGAGGAAGTTCAAGAGGTGCAACAGGATCACAAGATCCATCTTTTGGAGCTCTCATCCTCATCATAATATGCCAGCTGCAAAGAACGAAGAATCCAATCAGTAGTCTAGAAAAAAAAAAAAAGTTAAAAAATCAAACAGGCAAGAAATGAATAATCTGACTTCACTAAAAAGCGGCAAACATGTTGAGAAAAAGTAGCATACAAATTTAGGAAAAGGTAAAATCATACTTCGTAACCTAAAGATCATTTAAAGTGCTGTACTTTCTAACTTAACTCAAAAATTTGAAACTTGTGGCATGGAAATATATCTGTAATGTAAATAAATGGAAAGAAGTAAGAACTATTAACCTCCACATTTCCAATATTTTGGCAATTCACAAAAAGAATATGCTTTTTCTTTCCCTTTTTTTTTTTAATAGTTTAAATGTCAAAATGTCTGGCCTATATAGTTTATCTTCTTGAATTATATTTCGTGTTTTTTCATTGACAGCATATTTTTTCTGGCCTATCTAGTTTTCTTCTCAGTCTCATTCCTCTGTCCAGATCTGCCAGAAGAACAAAAATGGTAAGGACTAAGATTGAGAAAAAGGAATATATTAACACATTCTTCCATGATGAAGTTGAGCTACTATGGATAAAATGGCATATAAGATTCACTTAGACAAGCAAGAATTTATTAATACATGCATGTATCATACATCTATAAATATGCATTACAAATCAATTGAACTCTCTGGGGCAAAGCCCTTTAAAACAAGTTTATGGCCCATATAAATTAATCCATGTCTTAAAACATTTGTTTGCATAGAAACTTGTCAAATCTAAACTAATTAGGAAGACAAATGGCTCGCCAACAAATGATGCTAAGAAAATTCATAATTCTATGTTTTTGTGTGCATATCCATATTCTGGTCTTGTGAAGTCAAAGCTTGAAGTATAATGGATATAATACCTGTCGATTTTCATTTCCTTTGCAGTCTTTACTTGGTTCAAGAATGATTCTACAGATTGACGATCTGTGCCTGGATTTTTCTTTCCCTGTAAAATACAAAGCCCGTGGCATATGAAACTTATGAGTTCGACAAACTTCAAATGCTGGCCACATCTATGAATGTTATTTCTGAAGATGCAGAACACCAATAGACATCTAATATGAGATCTCGAAGATAAAGGAAAATGAAAAATTCATATTATCTCGACGATTTCCCATGAGCACATATGATTGAACAATATTTTGGTTAGCAATTGTTTCCAGCTACAAGTTACTAATCACAAGGTGGCTTAAGTTGGCTTGCACACTAAAGCTTTCACTTAAATAACATCATAATATACGTGGTGTTTACTTCTGTAAAATATATCTTCGTAGCCACAATTACAAGGACTAATCATAGGCAAGAAGTGTCATTTGATCAGTAGCTGGTCCTGATTAATAAAATAATTAGTCAAATCAGGGCAAAAAAGAAAAAAAGGACATTAAGCACAAAAATCATCACCATACTCACAACAATTTCATGTGCACAAGAACATTAAACATCAAATCTTACCCAGCCAAAAGAATAATGAATGTTGTTTCCAGTTCCCAATGGAACTGTTGCAATTGGAGGCGGGTGTGGTAGCTTGAGATCACATACTACTCCAAGAAGCCAGCTAGCTGTCCCATCCCCACCAGCAACCTAAAGATAAATGTGTGAATAGAAATAAATGAAAAAGATATAGAGGTTAAGCTGTGAATAATTTTTTGCGCTTATGTGTTTTTCTGGTAACTCAGAAGTGGACATAACGTGAGTCATACTTAAGGTAAACTCACAACTATTCTCAATTTCTTCTGAATTTCAGCCGCCAAAACATCTCCAATATGTTTCAAAGTTTCCAAATTAACATAGATCTTGTTTAGCACCTTATCAGGAGCCATTTCTCCCAAATCAAAAACCTGTAAAACAGTCACCTTAGTGTCAATCTCATTACTAAAGGAAATCTAATACCCACAACTGCATGCCTGTTCTGAAGACATCTTTCACTAAGAACCTGACTTTGGGCTAGTAAGTTACCTGGTTTTCATTTAGAAGAGCACGATACGTAGCAAGAAGTTCCGCTCCCAGCTGGGCCCCGCTTTTAGAATTAATGAAGACTATCACTGGGCAAGCGGGTTTGTGCGAAGTATTGCTGACCTCTGAACCAGGTATAAGGATGTAATTTGGAATATAGAAGTCCGCCATAGTTATGTCACATCCGATTTCACCCATTACCACTTCTGAACTGCGGATTAAACATGACAATCGAATTCAGCAATCAAGTAATCACCAACTTATATGTCAATTCACTATAACCACATCGAAGTAACTCGAAATATTCTTTCATAACAAATAGGTAAATTACTTCCACCAACTGACTTAACTCCAGAGAGGGCAACAACACTACAGAATTATCTTCGCACACAGGTTGCTGCTGGCACAAATTTGATCAGAACAGTTAAACGAAGTTTTTGACACTAAAAATTAACATTAAAGACAAACTTGCACATTGGAATTTACAAAGACAAGAAAATGAGACAATACATGGAGAAACCAATCGGAGCGTAAAATAGTCCAACAACCATTGTTTTTAATAAACTAATGAGCAAAGCACTACGTCGTATGCAGGATTAATAAGCCGACCAATAGCTATGTCTCCACATTCACTACTCCAATCATATCACATTCAACAATGTTATACATATCTTTATACGCAAAGTATAGTTAATGTTTATATATCATGCTGACCGAAGGCGCAGTATCGCTTCATGCATTATATTTTTCGGATCCAAATTTCATAAGAAAATAGAAAAGGAGTACAGAATTCGGGGAAAGAACTTAGAGATGGATCCCATAATCCCACACCTCCGATCAAGCGAACCATGAAAGGTAGGTCCAACAGCACTGGCTTCTACTTTGGAACTCAACGGTAATTCAGGCAAGCAATTCCCCAGACGGAACGGAATTCTTTTCAGGAAATCCATTCCCGTCTTACGTTCCGTTCAGACAACAAGAAAATCAATGCAGACAAAAGCTTCAACCAGAAAGATCAGAAAAATGAAAAAGAATCCCTCAGCGTCTCATTTGCTCTCAGTTGGAATGGATTTCTCGGCAACCAAACGGTTCGTTTATAGGTTATCACGGATGCAGTGGGCGTCGTTGTAAAGGGACTATAATCTAAAGAAGTAGATGCTTTACCTGTAGAGGTATACTCAAAAGGCAGACGGAAACAGAGAGAGATTTAAAGCGACGAGAGCACAGTTTGGGATTGCAAGCGATTCCACGATTCTTTCTTTGAATTATAGATAACGATCGAACGTTTTCCTTATTATCATACACGCTCTTGTTCAGACAAAAGTGGAATGAGAGAAAGCAGAAGGAAGGTGTGATTCCTTAGCGTCGGAGGTTAATATATGGAATAGCAGGGAAAGTTGGACTCAGGTTTCCGCGGGATTTGGCAGCCGATAGACCTTTTAGTTTTTTGCTGATTTGCACCTAAAAACTTCGACATCGGGTGCACTATGGGTTTTTATTGTCTGCGCTAGCATCCACGCACCAGCAACCAAGGATCTCATCGAATTTCACACTCACTATTTTATTTATTTTTTATTTTTTTAAAGATTCCCTTCTTTAGCTTTTGTGAAATGACAATCATATTTTTTAAGGGCAGGACGTAGTTTCTCAAATTATTCCTTGGACATGAATGAAATAATATTCCATGTTTTTGACCAGAATATACTTCGCTCGAGTGAAATGTTATTCTCTTCGCTTTCCTCCACAAAATTCCAATTGTAGCGTGATTTTTGAGAAAGTTTCCTCACAAAGCCAATTTTAATCTTGACTCAAAATTAATTTATGAAGTTATTCATCATTGCAGATCGGATGCATACTTGGCTTTAGCCTATTACTCCTAGATGCTGATATTGCGGTCGCTCTCGTACTGGATTACGCTCTAAAAGGCAACGGAAACACGACGGGAAAGAGCGCGGCAATTTCCAATATGACGACGTTTGAACTCTTCAAAAGGTGAGGGCTTTTCCAGGTAGGCGACAAACCATGTTGAATACATTACGAAGTGAGGTACCTCAGTGGGGTGTGCCAAAAGGAAAGTGTCTTCCCTTTCCTGCGTGGAGCCGCGGTGGTGGTGAATTTGAGGTCAAAAACTCTATTCGCTCCTTTTTGAACGTGAGACCTTCCTTTTAGGTCCATAAATAAAGATATGATTTGGAGATGTGCAATTCCAGCTTACGTGAATTGGCTGTTCGTTTAACTGGCTCCTCGCCTGAAAATTAATTGGTTAGCTGGATGTTTGTTGAGATTACTACGTCACGGGAAAAGAAAGCCTGAAAGGAGGGAGATACTTCCAAGTACATATTATAGGATTCAATAGTTTGTGTGATTTGGTGATATTTTTCTACAAGGAGATTAGTTGAAATTTAGTACATGTCATGCGTCGCCAATAGAACGACAAGCATTATTGAACAAAGTTGGTGGTTCCTCATCGGATCACCATTAAGCCTAACAATTTAATGCATACCCGGGTCACGATGAGAATGATGAGTTAATTCAACATGATTCTAGGGAGTTAATGCGGCAATAAGCATGGAAAGATCTCCTGAATTCAGCATTGGCGATGTTTGGCATTGACTATTAGGGCGGGAATCGCGGGAATCGAAATTAGGTCAGAGGGTGTCTAATGGGGGTAGGCACTATTGCAAAATATCCTCAAACTATGTTGTCTTATTCTTCATGATTCAGTAGAACTCCATTATGCGCTTTGTCTTTCATAATCATAACATTGCACTTTTAGTATGAGGATGTATTGTCCTTTTTTTATCGATTGGTTTTAAAGGAAAAAATAGTCCTCATTGCATGACATTGAAACCCAAATTTAAGTGTAATATACATTTATTCATAAATAAATATCTTTGTAAAAAGTTCTCCTCGTGCTTGAGGCGAGAATAATTGTTGAAAATTGTATTATAAAAGTTTCATATTTCTTAAATTTTAATTAAAATTTTTCTTTACAAAAAGTAGTGACATACTACTTTTGAGTCAATTTTTTAATACATAAAGATAATTTAACATTAAATCAAAACTTAAGTTTGAAGTAAAACATCTATTTATTCATAAACTGTGTTTTAACGAAAAAATATGTTAAACTGTGTTTTAATGAAAAAATATGCCAATTTTAAAGAATAAAATGAGTTTAACATGATTTCAAGACACAAGCTTATGAGGTAATCCCATTGTATACAAAAAGGAGATATATTACCTCCACAATAAAGCCCACAACTCATCTTGGCTACAAGAAAATGTATTAAAAATGATAAAGATAGTAGTATTTCATAAACCTCAAGTCATATTTATGAATCCGTTTTTAAATAGAATAAATTTCATTCTTCCTACAAATTGGTTTTAAGAAAAAAAAATGAAACTTTTAATGAGATTCAACTTATTATCTGAGTATAATGAGTCACGCCATCTTAAAATGGAAAATTAATTGTGGTTGAATTATACTAGAATCGATTGTCCTATTGGCTTAACCTTGAAAATGTTAACCGCGGAGCTTAAAAGCACACCAAGTACAGCCTGTTATAACAAGTGAAGGACGTGAAGGATGCTCCGTGAGCGAACGAACGTCGAGGTTGTAGCGGCGCCTCTCCATCCCTCGACAATAAGGTGGCGAAGGATAAAACTCGAGGATTAAAACAGTAATTGTCTAAACGGGGGGGGGGGGGGGGGGGGGGGGGTGTTTGACATAATTACAATTAAAAAACGAGGCGAAACCGCGAAATATGCTTTTCCCAATTCGCTTCAAATTTGGCGCCTTTTCTTGCCTTCCGGCTTCCCTCGCAAGTCGGTGGCTACTGATCGGAAACAACCGCCACAGGTAGAAGAATCGGGGAGCAGCAGAGAAGCAACGTCATGGCCAAGTCAAGATGGTGCTTTCCACCACCAAGCCCCTTCCCGCAAAGGATCCTCCTCCACTTTTCCCCCCTTACATTCCCCCAAAGATGCCAAATCCAGGAACCCACGGCAGAAAAACGACGTCACCGAAGCCCAGGCAGTGGACAAGATGGTGTCTATTCTAGCAGAGGCCGGATGCACTCTCATCAATCCGGCGGGGCCGCCTTGTCTCCCCTCCGACCCCAGCACGTTCCGCTGCCACCTCAACGCCTCTTCTTTTCTTTGGAAAATGCCCTTGCTCTACGCCTTCTCTTACTACATACGTTTCGCTCATAATCTTCTCAGGTCACTTTCTCTTCGCGTTCTCATTCGTTTGATTTCAAGCCCATTTCCTGTTGTACCTTCTTCCCCATTCATTTCCTTCAGAAGCTTGCTTAGACTTAGATCCCAAAATGAAGCTTAATTTTTAAAGTCGTTGGGAAGAGGGGAAGCCTATATTCTTTTGACATGTTGAGCTTGCGTGTAATGACCGAGGACCGTAATTTTCCAGTGCTTCTTTCATTTCCCGTTTTTCTTCTATTTTCTCAGCAATCAAACAAAGCTCACTTCTACCCAAACCTTTTAATATGTTCTATGTTCTCTAGAAAAAAATTGAAAATATTTCTTCAAAAGTTTGTGACATTTACATGTCTTCAGGTTTCTCATCCCTGCGAATAAAGATGGTTTTGGTTCCACCAGAAGCGCGAGCCTTGTCAGACATCTCTTGCTGGTCCGATCTCTCCAACTAGACATTCAAACCATGCTTCTCGAGAAAATTCCAGAATATTGCGATGTATACCCACAACACTCGGGGACATCTTTGTCGCTCGAAGACGATGTTGTAAGGCTTATCATCACTCAGTTTCGATGGCTTGATTTCATTGTCGATCCTGATGCCTTCACTGAAAAATTGATGCAAGTTCTCTCGATTTGCCTTCTACACCTAAAGAAAGAGATCAATGGATCATTACCAGAGATTATTGGTGATCAAAACAATAAGACTGGTTGATGGCCTTGAACAAATGCTTCAAGAGGGTACCTTAATTTGGACGATCAATTGCAAGAGCAGGTTTTTCATTATCTTACCATTAAGTTCTCTGTTTCCAGTAAATGTTGGGGACAGAAGTCCTAAGAACTCTAGTGCGCCTTCTATGAAAGGGAAAGTTGCAATTTAGTTGAATTGAGCTTATTGAGATGAGGGTGTCTGCTTCAGGTTCCCTGTAGCAATATTTATGAGATTCAAAGACTTCATTTATGTTCTTTGCTTAAATTTAAGCACCCAGATGGTGTATCAGGATTCTTTCCGTTGCCACTGTTTGGTTGCTAATGAATATGGAGTGTCAAAAATTTCCTTCTTGAGGACTCGGGGAAAGAAGGCATTAGTTGAGTGGGACATGACTCCTTTTCTTCTAGTTGATTATTTTGTTTCTTGTTAAACCGTACTGACTGTGAATGAGATTCTTGTTGACCAGTTTTAAGCCGTGCAATTGATATGGCTAAATAGCTATGTCTAAGGGTATGTCTTTGTCAAATAATTTTTGTTTTGAAGGTCATCGCCATTGCATTGTCATGTATCCGCACGATTGATGCGGAATATCCACTTAGGTTTCTGCTGCTTTTAGCGGCACCAGCAAATATTCGAAATCTTATGGATCCGGGAGCAATTGAAATTTGTTGGACTGTCAAACTCTCGTTTATCAAAATAAAATAAATTTAAAGGAAAGTCAGGAGTAAACAACACAGAGTCTTCTATTCTTGATGCATTAACATCAAGTCTGCGATTCAAGAATGTAAGCTCTTTGCTGTACTGTGTCTTGAGAATCCTTTTTACCCGAGCTTTTTGCATTTGCTGCCACCCGCAGTCGCTCTGCAGGAGATTTTGAAAGAACTAAATAGCATTCAAAAACCTCGGGATCAAAAAGTAGTTGACATATGGCTACTCATGCTCATATATAGTAATGGCGAGTCCCAGTAGAAGAGCGTTGAAAAGATATTCAAGAAGAAAATTATGGAAGACTGCATTCAGGAAGCAATGCTTGATCAGTGCATTTGTGGAAACAAGGAATTGGTACAGGTATCAGTGAGAATTATGTGGTTTAAGGAATGCTTTACTTTTAATTTATATGTTCTGAAACTCTATCTGGGTCTCATTTGAATCTCATTAGGATTATTTTCCACCGTTTCTTTGATTGTTTGAGTACTTGCTGGCTTGCAAAGCTTGCAAAGAACGAAAAGCAAGGGAGTTTGGCATTCAAATGTGTACTTGTCTTTTTGAAGAATTTGCAGACACTTATTCAAGACAGCAAGTAAGTGGTCTAAAATTGATATTTTGGCATACTAATAAATAGGAAGACGTATTCTGGGAACTCTTAGTTGTTGTTTCTTTGCAGGTTCTCGGTACACTAGTTACTCATTTTATATCTGGTGCCAGTTCTGACGTGCAGTCCGCTTTGGGCATTATGGTTCCTCTGGCCTCCAAATATGCGCCAGATTTGGTTCCTCTTTCTTCTCAGATAAATGGTAACTTCTTTGCTGTCTTGATTCCAGTGCTTCACTTTAAGGTGTTCCATTGCCAAGATGTCTTGATTTAATTTTTTATTAAATCTAGGTATTTTGGATTATTTGGAGGGATTTAACGTTGATAATCAGCACAAGGTGTTGTATATGCCTTGGTCACTACGGATTTTAGTGTTCTACCCGCTATTCTTTTACTAACTTTCTGATTGTGCAGGTTTATGAGGTTTTTGGTCATTTAGCACTTTCCGCTCAATCAAGTGCAGATTCCTACGGATGCTTGATTAAAATGAATTATTGATGATCATAAGGAAGCAGTTAGAGCAAAAGCCCTTTTCATGTCGCATGTAAACATAATATATTGTTATAAACTTTGTTGAATGAGTATCTTTGTTTAGGATGTATAAGTTGTCTTTTTGGAGTCTCTGGTAAATGCAAAGTGATTTGTGCTGCAACCACCCTCCCCTCCAGGTGAGCAAGCCAGATGTGAAGTACAAGAAGATGGACTTAATTGGAACTCTAAAGATAGTTTCTTGTCTTGGAGATGCAAATAGTGTTTCCTATGCATCTGCATCTAAGGTAGGATCCGGTAGTACTAAAATTAGAGTTCTTCTTTATAGAAAATTTGTTGCTGACAAAGCTTTACTTATTTTCATAACCAGAAATATTTCAGCACTGCATAGAAACACATGCAATATACAAATACATATGGATGTGTGCATACATAAGTACATATATGTATATAACTACTGAAAGAATGTATTTTAGACTTCCTTACATGTACATATCCCGGTAATATACTTCAGCTTAATGCATATGTACTTCCATCGGCCTTTTGAACATTGTAATTCCATTGGCCTTCAGCATGCTCCTTTTGCTTTACACTGGCTTCAGAATCTCTTCTAATCTCATTCCAGAAACTTCTTGATAAGTTAGAGGAAAATGATAAAGGCATACGTTCAGAATTTATCCACAGGGCTCTTCCTACCTTGCGAAGCAGACTTGGAGCTTCTTCTGAGAAGCTATTAAGGCATAATTGGGATAACAGCGGACTTCCGAGTGGCTGGAAGAGCAGAGTGAGATCATCTATTCAATTTTTTCTAGCACTTCTTCCCTCACAATTTAAGAAATGATCAGGAATCATCTTGGTGTTTTGCTAGTTTGCATCCATAGAAGAGTTAAAACCTTCTGATTGCAGGGAGAAATGGTACAGAAAGATTGCACATTTACTTGGAAAATAACAAGTCACCTTCTGATTTGCTGGATGAGCTGGTCTGCTCCATCTTACCTCAGGTGCTTCAATTTGTTCAATCCTTCTTTAATTGGGTTGAATGGGTTGACATTCAGATTATTGTCCACTTCATTGTCTGAATGTTATATCTCAATCATGAGAGCTGTTTTGGAACTGGAAATTGGTCAACCTAACACTTCCTGTTTCTAGATTACCGAAATTGTGTCATTTCTTAAGTACTTAAGACTATGGGCATGACAGAACTTGATCAAAAGATGCACTTAAGAAAATGAGAACAACAACGTAGAGTTGTTCAAATGAGAACAATAACACTTTCCTTCTATCGATAGAGAATAATGGAACGTCGACTTTGAAGCATAGGTGTTGATGGAAGTCTTGCAAACAAAGAAAGTCATTACTTAATGTCTGATAGGTACTACTTATGAAAATTAAAAATTAAAATAAAAAACTTACATGTAATAATTATTAGGTTGTTGTCTTATCACTTTTCTATTTATCTCGAAGTTTATGAAAGTTAAAGCAACTTATTAGTTAAACCATCCAGAGAAATATTAAATACTGCCTTGGCTGTGGGCTCTATCTTGTTTTAAGACATAAACTCGTCTAAGATGGATTACATACTGCTTCTTGTGTCCCAGAAAGGAAGTCCAAAGATGCAAGGGAATCCCTCTGATTAATTCAATTAAAGTGCTGCAGTTTTGTGTCACAAAAACAATAAGCAAAAGCATGCCTTTTCAGTAATATCAACATTCTAGAGACCTGTGCTTTCTACCAGATTAGGAAATCGTGTTTCAGATAAGAAACTGCAGTATGAGACTGGATTTCTAAGTTGCGTGGGAGTTTAAAGTAAAAGAAGGAAAGGAAAGTGACATTTGCTGCAAATGCGGGCAAAGCATACTTTTTTCCTTTTGTGAGGATGGCAGCATGTCCAGAATTGTTTCAAGAGTTACAAAGGAGTTCAATTATTTGGAATGGACACAAACAAGTGTTTATAAATATACCAAAGATGGTGAAACTCAGATGTTATACATGACAAATGAAAATATGTTACAAAGTATTTACCTGTTGGTTCTTCTCATAACCCTTTTTTAGTCCATCTCTGACGGCATGGGATTTTTCTCAAGTTTCATTTGTATCATCACAATTGGATTTGTCCGTCTTGATAATGCAGGTTTCTGGATACCTTATTGAACTATTCCATTGGGCGGTGCTCCATATCTCTTCCTGAGCTTCATTTTTATGTTGATCATTTTCACCTCCACTCTTAAACCAATCGACCCAAATGGGGCAAGTCGAAAAGAATGAGAATAAGAGAACAGAAGACAGCACATATCCATAGAAAAATAGGAGACAGAAAAAGATGTCAAGGTCCTCAAGCTCAGATACTCCTGGAAAACTCCACCAGCCCACGATACTGGATACGTTGAAGAAAGTAGGAGGTTTGACTAACCAAGAGGTGCCAAATGAGGAGTCTAATGATAAAACTTCACACGGAAGGACATCTATGTTAGGAACTTGGACTATGGCCCGTAACAATCTACCTCAGCAGATCAAAATCCTTGTGACTCTGACAGGCCTATAATCATCGAAGTTTCTGCAGTAACCAAGGTTCTGGAGGTCCAAAGGTTCAATTTCAGGCCCCTTCTGGTGCAATACTTTTCCATTTCGATATTTTCGGAGGTGTGCAGTCTCACATTGTATTTGGAATGAGTACACCTTGCATTGTTAAAGTATCACCTCTAAGTTTTTGTGATAGTTCAACTCAAGTTTTTGATGTCATTTTCATTCCATATTCTCTTCTGTGGAGAATTAAGAAAAAGAAATCTAATAACCACATTTAATGTATAAAATGTAATTTGAAAAATATTTGTTTCTCTAACATTTTAGATAAAATGATTCATTTTAGGGCTCTTCATTTTTTTTTGTCATTAATAAATTGTTTTGAGAATCAAATATTATATTCTTTACTTCAAAGTTCACATAGTCTAATAAGATATAATTCTATTTTTTTTTCTAATTTTTTCCTTTTCTAAACCTGATGAGACTTATCTTTCACATACTATATCATGGGTGCTTAAAAATAAAAAAAAATATTTCATTTTTTTAATGATATATAAATATAATATTTTGAGAATTGTTATGAAATACATAATTTCTTTGAATCTATTTTTAACAACTATTTATCTATTAAGGAAGATTGAGGATATATTTGTCAATAATATCAATAGTTCCAAAATTCTGAATGTTACTAAGTAGTTTGGCTATGGAAAACCCCATATTTGAGTGCTACTAAAAAATTGCCTTTAGTTTTATGTATTTATGTATGTGACGTATTTATATGCTTTGTCTCTTTGTCTCTCTTCTCTCTTGCTCTCTCTCCATCAATGTTATTTTCGTTGGTTGGTAATTGTTTCGGAGGTATGCTGATTTCAATATTGACCACAAATAAAGTCATTTATGGCATCAGTTAAAAATGATCAGTTCAAAGAAGCAGCATTTATTAGTAAATCAGCATTACTGTTAGTCCAAGCACCTAAACATTTTTTTATCTTAATGAAATTTTGGCAGACCACTATTTTCTTGCTGCTTTGGAGTGTGAAAGCTAATTCTGTGTGCAGGGATTAAAGGTTTGATCATCTTGTCGTGGATGGTTTATGCTTAGCAGTTAGAGTTTGCAAGCTCTAAGAGGTTACGTAATATGAAAGTAGAAGTCCTCTCAAATTTTCTGGTCTGCTTCCAAATAGAGAACTTTAATTGGGAAGATGTCAAAGTGCATTAATTGGAAGTCCTACAAAACTACATTGCACTGAGTTAACTTTAATTGTTCTATTTTCCTTGAACCACTTTTTGTGGTCACATCAGTTAATTGCTCATTACTACAAATGGGCTCTGGTCAGATGACCTGCGACTACAATTCATAGTTAAAAGGATGTGCTTTGTCTTGTTTGGAGATCTGAAGTATATATGAATAGAAGAACGCAAGAGTCTTTTATTTTTATTAAAATGTGTCCTTTAAAATGCAGAATCAAGTTTCCTGTTGCTCTGATCCTGCTGCATACGTAACATTTTCATTTTACGCTGCATCTGGTTGACAACCTTTAGTTATTTAATTATTTGTAAAATAAAGCAACGCATAAAACAAAGCTGGTTGTTGTCTTTGCCTGTTATCTGTATTTCTACTACCTTCTGCGGTATCTTTACCGCAAGCTGGATTATTTCACTCGTGCTAAACAATACTTGTCTAGAAGTTCCAGTCCTCCAGCTGGTTTCTCTAGGATGCCAGTTGATGATTTCCTGAGCAAAATTAGATCATTCTTTCCAAGTCTTAAGAAGCATTTCAACAACGGAGTTTGCATGCTGAAAGAAAGATGATGGCGTTCCACGTGGTTGGATGAATACTAAAATGTAGTTTCAATATGCTTGTAATCTTTGATCAATGTCTTTGCAGGTGATGAATCTTGTAAAGAACTTTGGGGTTCAATCCGCTTCAAATGAGAACCCCAAGGTCTAGTCTTTTGCTTTCAGGATATGCAGTTTCGTCATTTGTTTTCAAAGAAACAGTTCATTGTTTCAGTAAGGTGGAGTTATTACTTTACCTGTTCTGTCTCTCTGTTTGTGCATATGTTTGCGTGTGCCTCTAGCTAATTGATACCTCTTCTTGCTGACTGATTGCAGAAAACTTATTGCATCCAAAACTACTATAATCTTTGTTCTTACTTTCGAGCGCAGATTCGTAATCTTCCTTCTATTCAGAGAGAAAGGGCAGTGATCTCAGATCTGCTTGCAGCCTTTCAGCCTGTCAAGATACCAGATAGTATTTTTTAGACATACAACCTAAAATTTTGCCTGGGACTATTGAATATTTATACTTGGGTGCTTACTCGTATACCGAAGGAGTCTTGGACATGGGTATAATTTCCTGTTTGTTATTTGTTGTTTATGATGCTCTTTATGATTATTATTATCCATAATAACCAAGTTTGTAATGGTATCCAATCTTGCAGCATGCTCCTTTTGCTTTACACTGGCTTCAGAATCTCTTCTTACAATAGAATCAATTCTAATCTCATTCGAAAAGCTTCTTGATAAGTTAAAGGAAAATGATAAAGACATACATTCAGAATTTATCCACGGGGCTCTTCCTACTTTGAGAAGCAGACCTGGAGTTTCTGCTGAGAAGCTTTTAAGGCATAATTGGGATAATAGCAGACTTCCGAGTGGCTGGAAGAGCATTGTGAGATCATCTATGCTATTTTTTCTAGCACCTCTTCCCTTGTAATTTTAGAAATGATCAGGAATCATCTTGGTGGTTTGCTAGTTTGGACGTATAGAAGAGTTAAAACCTTCTGATTGCAGGGAGAAATGGTACAGAAAGACTGCACATTTACTTGGAAAATAACGAGTCACCTTCTGATTTGCTGGATGAGCTGGTCTGCTCCATCTTACCTCAAGTGCTTGAATTTTCTCAATCCTTCTTTAATTGTGTTGAATCTGTTGACATCCAGATGAGCTGGTCTGAATGTTACATCTCAATCATGAGAGCTGTTTTGGAACTGGAAATTGGTCAACCTAACACTTCCTATTTCTACATTACCCAAATTGTGTCATTTCTTAAGGACTTAAGGCTATAGGCATACAGAACTTGATCAAAAGATGGACTTAAGAAAATGAGAACAATAATGTAGACTTGTTCAAGCTTGGATGTAGTGTCCAAAATAGTGTGAACCTGCCAACTCATTATGCATCTTTTTGTGTTTTGGTCTTGATATATGTACAAGTAGTCCTCTTTTTGACAGGTTTCTTCAAAAAAGGAGGATGCTGATCATTGTTTCCCAACTCTATGTTCTGCAACATTAGTTGTAGAGTCTAAATTATACTTTTACTTGTCTCACCCTCATTGTTAGGTTAAGGAAGTTGTTTACTTAGAGAAATCTGCAACTGATGCCCAACCTCAAATTATTGAAAAACTTTTGGTCAAACTACAACATTGTGTGAATGTGGTAGTATCATTGGTTAACTTGTGCCAAACTCATAGCAAGGTGAAACGACAGAACTACAAAATTTTTTGCATTGTAATTCATTTTATTTTATCGTTGCTTTATTTTCGTCTTCTAAAGTTCAAATATTGGGATAAGATGTTAACATGTTGAAATAATCATGCAGATATCTTTGCATGCCATGGCTGTGAAATATGGTGGCAAGTTCGTAGACTCCTTCCTAAAAGGTAAAGGTCTGACACTTTGACGATGCAATGATCCAAGGTCTAATCTTGGAGTATTGAAATTGGAATCTTCTCCAGTTTTTAGTTTCTTACAAGCCCATTAAAATACATGGAATGAACTTATAATCCGATTCGTAAGATAAAGTACACTAAATTTCCTCTAGCTTGATTTATTTATGGATGCTCTTTTTGAATGGGTATGCCACACATCAACGATTTTGTCGCAGGAATTGTTTCTTAGCCCTCATTTATGCTTACTCTTCTTGTTGTTTTACAGTATAAATATAAACATAAATTCGAGAATAGCTTTGAGAACATAGTTACAGCTTTGTAACCATATTTTGCTTTGATTTCCTCAATAAGTATCTTGATTATCTGCCTTACATGGGGAGGCTTTTTTTAAGTCCAAGTATTTATGGCATCCGTATTTATGTTTCATTGGTAAACCATTCATCTCTTTTCTTGGCAGGAAATCTAAAGCGTAAAGACTTGATGGGGCAGGTGTTGACCTCCCAGGTATATGTGGATGATCAAAAAAATAATGTTGAGCATTCGGCAGAGACAGCTAATGGTGATCAAGCTGTCATTGTTTGCGGTGAAGAGGACAGAGAAGTAGAGTGAAAAGTGACCTGGTCTCTTCAAAGCTTCAAACGTCCTCATGAAGCCTAAACAGGGTAAGTTATGAATAGTCCAACTCTATAATGAGTTTTGTTCGGTGTTTATGCAGCAATCAAAGTATCAGTAAGTTTTCTTCTGTGATTTACGCAATGAAAAGAAATAGGAACAAGATATTGGAACAAAAGATGGAAAAAGAAAAATGAGAAATGGATATTTGATAACTGTTATTTACATAAGTAAGAAAGGAAAGTAAAATGCACTAAATTTGTGCTACAATGTGCGCAACTACAACTGTAATATCATCAATTTTTCCACCTCTATGCTTCACCCCTGCGGCATAAGCTGCTGTTGCAAATGGGCTGCAAATATCATGGTCCAGTGAATTGGGCAATGCCAAGTTCAATGTAATAGTTGCAGCTAACATCTCTGGGTCTACACTTTCTGATGTTTCTCTCTGCAAAAGAGCCTCAATTTCTTCTGGATATACGTTGTCAAAAAGCCCATCAGTAGCAAGAACTATGATATCTCCTGGGAGAACCGCAACTCTAGTCTCTTTAGCACAACTCGGCCCATCGCATGAAGTGTTGTTTCCCAACTGATACGGACAATTGAAATAATGTTGCTGTGTCGGAGATTGATACACAAGCCTGTTTGCTCTGAAAATCATGAATCCACTGTCTCCTACATTAATCGAGTGCAAGATATTATCCCTGAGCATCACAATGCAAGCAGTAGATGATCCTTTAACTTGAGTTCTGATAAAAGCCTCGTTTAAAACCCTAGCCAGATCCGCATCTGTATGCGGGAGTCGATTAATGGCGACCAACGCATTATCCATCAATTCTCGCGCATACTCGCCGGCATCAATATCCATTGTAGCCCAGCCGCCAACACCATCGGCCACGCCGATAGCCTGCTTCTCCGGACAAAGAAAATGAGCATCTTCACCTTGAGGGTCTCCGACTTCTTCTTTGGGAAAATAGGAGGAGTTTTCTTTGGAAAAGAAGAAGGCTCCGCAATCCATCATCAAATTTTTGTCGAGATCCGTTTCGTCGTACTGCAACAGAGAATTTTCTACGACTCCTCCTTCGAGCCTTCGTTTCTTGATTATCATTTCGAGGAAAATGACAGAAAACCTAGTTTCCGAAATCTTGGACGGAGGAATTCTTGAACGGAAGAAAGGTAGAGAAAAGGAAAAAACAGAGGCAGTAAGTGAAAGAAGATCTGACCGCAGTTTTGGAATTCTTTAGCCGGAATTCTCCCAATCGAAGAGGATCAGACTGCAGTTTTCGGAATTCTTCAACGGGAATTCTCCCAATCGCAGAAGATCGCAAGCAAGACCAAAGAGAGCTGAGAGAGAGCTAGTGACAATCGCAGAAGATTGCAAGCAAGACCTGAGAGAGCTGAGAGAGAGCGAGTGCCAATCGCAGAAGATTGCAAGCAAGACCTGAGAGAGCCGAGAGAGAGCGAGTGCCAATCGCAGAAGGTTGCAAGCAACGGTCACTTTTCAATTCAGTCGCAGAAGGTTATAAGCAACGGTCACTTTTTAAGTAAAATGAGAGTGCTTGGACGCAAAGTTTCCCTTTGTTCTGACGCGGAGAACGGAGGAGGACAGAGCGCGTGACGGGGACGACAGAAGCGGAGATGGGCTTGGACGGAAAGTTTTCCGTTTGGTCTGACGCGGATAACGGAGGACAGAGTGTGGGACGGAGACGACAGAAGCGGAGGTGGGTTTTGTTTGGGTACGCTGTCGTTTCGCAAATCCCAGTCTCGCAATATCTTCAAAATGTATTCTCGCCTACGCTGTCGTTTTACATTTGAATACGATTTAAATGTAAAAAACATCTTAAATTTTTTCTTGAGTTAGATTTAAATTTAAATATTAATTTTATAATTTTTAAATTTAAATCCTTTTGCATTCCCTTCTTTGTGGTTTTTGACATCCCAATTTGTTGATTCTTAGACTACCTATACCTACCTACCTCAGGGTGACCAAAAAGTTGACTTTTTACTCTTACATAAAAGTTTTAAACTACAAATGCCTTAGAGATATCTAAGATAATTAAAAACTTACTTTGATGATTAAAATCATGTCCTTTACAACAGTTCCACACTTATTTAAGTACCGGCCTTCTAATATTGCTCCACTTACTTTCTCCCTATATCCCCCTTTAACCGATTACACACCCCACTACAAAATGAAATGGAAATAAACGCGGCTTCAGTTGAGGTCTCTCGACCCTCTCATCCTCTGCGCCCCCCTGGCCTCTCCATTCCGCTTTCACAAATTATAACCTTACATCACGGCATACTACTTTAGGGCTACTAGACTGCAATTGCTGAGTGTAAACAACAAATAGTGATGATGATAGTCCAGACTTCTACAACATCCTCTCAAATTATTTGTTGTGCAGCCTACTCGAAATGTATTAGATATTTTCCTGTTCATATAGCATGTGACCAAACACTAGTCTATTTCTCCATAGAAACTAGGTAATAAAATATTCTATGCTCAAAGACTTTTATTAAGGGGTTACATGGGGAACCGAAACACTTTATTAGGAAGCCATTGGCAATGTCCTTTTCTATATATTTCTAATAAAGCTTATGAAGTACATGAAATCTAAGATCCTTGAGGAGCCTACACTCAGACGCCCAAAAAAAACAACTATCATTATCAATTGAGTTGACCTATCGAGTCTGCCCAAACTTACAAAAATTTGGTTATACTTGAATACGCAAAATGTTAGAATTTTCAACTTTATACAGCTCTACAAACATTCTTTGTTTGTAAGTGTATTCAAGCCATGTTTTTAAGGTTACAACTTCAAAAAATTATGAAAGATAATAACTTTGTGGTTGAGTTTTTTTTGACTTTTAAAGACAATTATAAAGATCAATAAATGCTTAGTTCAATTACCACTTAGAAGCAAAAAGTTCTGAATTCGACATCTAAGGATGCATGAATGGTGCATACGTTAAATGAAAAAAAAAAAAAAAAAAAAGAAGAAGAAGAAGGAAGAAGACTAAGCGGAAAAGACATTCCTTGGAAAGTTCAGGACAGTACCAGTCTTTTAAAAATACACTTGCCAATTCTTTCGACTTCCAAGAACAAACTCCAACTGGCCTTTTTATTTCAGCTTCCACGTACCTACAGACATACTCGAGAACATTCGGGGGAGTCCAAGGGCACCGAACATTGATGGCAACGTGGATAGTCGCAGCTCGCCAAGCCGGGAATCTCTCTCGGTTCTCCTTCCCGAAAACAGCTTCCACCGCTCAAGCCGCTTCCCTTATCCATCGGCGTGGTCTCGCCGGAGGTGGCGGTAACATGTCCTACCTTTTCCTTCTCTTTCCATGCCATGTTTGGTTGCTGACATTTTTGTTTCGTTGAATTTCATAACTAGTGTATTTCTTTTTTATCCCGTCTGTCACTTCGTTGCTCCGGTTGGCCGTATGAAGTTGTTCATTTGAGGTTTGCCATTTTGAGTTATTGAATTCGACACTTAAAAATACTGGCTTTTCAGGTTGCTCTGCTAACAGTGAAATGTTATAATTCATTTCTTTCATTTTCTTTCTTGTTCGTAAGAATATCGACTTTGGGCATGTCTGCAGAACATCATGAACCTCCAAAGGTGAATTTTTGGCAGGATCCGTTGCACCCATCTAGATGGAAAGAAGAACATGTGAGTCGTATAGATTTTATTGTATTTGCAGAGTCTTTCTTACTTTAGCTTATAATGTGATTGATATTAAGCCACTCATACAAAAAATTACGGATTAGTTGTTCATGGCGTTGGGGAAGTGTCCCATATCATACGTTTGATACTTTTTACTGTTCTTATATTATTCCAACAATGAGCAATTATGTAACAATTGAGAATTCTGATGTCCAGGAACCAATTAATAATATCGGGTGTATAGACTTGAGATTGAGATCAAACGAGATTATAGGGTGAAAGGAATTATGTTCATAACATGCTTGGACTTTTTCGTAGTGGTCAAGAGATAGGTCTATTAGATAAAGGGATCATTTGATTATGCTTTAATACTTAAATTTGTCTTGTTTGTCAAGTTGGTTGAAGAACTGCCTTCTATCTTTTGCAGTTTGTGATTGTCTCTTTAGCTGGATGCGGATTACTTTTCTATGGAGGTTACAGGTTCTTCACTAAAGGCAAAAACGACAAGAAGGAAGAGGTTCTCTGCTCTATCTTTTGATCTCTTTTCTTTGTGTTTAATTTGCCCTAAATGTTTTAGTTTGCTAAGCTTCCGATGTGTGAGTCACTTTAGATTTATGTATTGGGTTTGTCATTCTCAAAAGTCTTAATTTGTTTGCTTCTTTTATGTCAACTTTAATTATCGATTTAGGTTCCAAATCCAACATATCTCTACTTAAAATATCTATGTATTGACAGTGTAGAGCTGAAAACCTGGCCGACTTAAAAAATTGTTGTTTGTTAGTATTATCATGATTATTTAAGCAACCCACTAACATATTTATTTGGGATACAATTATTTATTCTAATGGTTATCTTCGTGAACTACATGTAATCTGATTAGCTGTTGTTTTAGTGTATAATCTTATTCCTTTTGTTTTTTCGAAAATTTCTTCTAAGAAGAAGATTTGGCCTCTAACATGCCATGGTTGCTTGCAGAAAATCGGAGATCAATCACGCTAGCTTCTCTGAGGGACTTGAAGTGAAAATAAAATCCTCCCCTTGACTTAAGATCTACAGGATGAGGATGTTTGTCTTTGTGTTCTCTGGATGACAATATACGTTTTGCTGTGTAAATGAGTCTCTAGTTTTCACCGTCTTGATTGTGCATGACTTCCAAAATAATGGCTCATACAAAGTAGCCCTTCAATTTGTCTTCTCAGTTTCTAGCTCTAATGCATCTCATGCACCACTTCTTATGTTAACCAAAATCTGAATTCCCTTACTACTTGGGTGAGAAACGACTCAAACGATTTATCCGTGCATTTTAATTATAAAACTTTGTTTTTAATGGAGTTTTTTTCTCGTTATCCTAACAAAAGCTACCATGGTAAGAAAGGAAATTTCTGGTAGACTCTGGGACTTCTTTTATCTTGTACACAAACAAGTGCCGTGAGGAAACAAGCCCCAAAAGAGACGAACACAAGTACACAAGATCATAGGAAATTAGAGAAAACCGAACTCTTGATTTCCCAAAAAATGATATAAAAAGATATGACACGAGACATCACTGTCAAAACTTATATTACAGCTGCAATGACACTAAACCAACGCCTCGTCCCTAGCAATACGGTGTCTCCGATTCAGTAAGATACATAGCCTTCTTTAGAGTCGAGCATGTAATTGCAGACAAAAACAAAGACTATATTAGCGCTTTGGCAGCCCTGCCCATTTTTATCATTTCGGTTGTCCAATAGTTCCCAACAATCAAGGATCTTTAGTGCATACCAGGCAATAAGGGTTATGCTATTTCAATCTGCATCTTTTACTTCTGCTTTGACATCGACAACTGATGCAGAAGAGTCTTTTCCTGAAATGGACGACAAGTTTCACAATGTAAACAACCTGTTTCAACAACAAATGGCAGAAGAAATGACAAAGAAATGTGGATGATCACAAATAAAGAGCACAGGTCCTAATTACTGTAAAATTTTAAGCAACAAGCCCTTTGGAAACAACCCTTTTTTGAACGGGAAAAGTCATTGAAAGCCTGCCCAAATGTTGTGGATTGGTTGGAGAACTTCACGGAGTCCCTTACAAATTCATCGCTCACCACTGAAATTTGTGTCAAAACATTTGGTAAATACAGACATACATATTCTCCACAAACAAGGATATCTGCCTGAGAATCCAAATTACTGCCTTCATGATCTCAGTACAGGGCTGCTGTTAGAGATAATTATGATATCTTTAACCATTGTTGATCGACTTTGCAGATCAATAAGGGATATTTATGGCTAGCACTGCATTTTTTTGTTCCATGCAGTGGTTGTGGCGGAGGCATCACACTCCACAAACGGAAAATGTCACTGATTATAGTAAAGACTTCACTGACAACCAATAAAACTGCTCCAAGTATCTACTTCTATCGATGCCCCACAAGCAGAAACCTAATTATCGATAGCCAGTGTTCACGATGTGGAATTAATTTGAATCACTTTCAAGGGCAGTGATAACTGGAGCAAGCAAGCCAAAGAAAAAGAAGGCACAGAAAAATAGAGTCAAGTCACACCTTATGGTGACATCAATATGCAAGTCTACGCTATACAAGATGAGATATTGATGACATACAACAGCAAACGCATGTTATATCAAACAAAAAATAACAACGCATGCCAACTAATGTTGTTTACGGTGCAACATGAGCAAAGAACAACTTCAAGATAAAAAGCTTCTTCCTAATCGGCAATCACTGGGCCAAAAAGGACAAATTACTTGGAGTACAAGAGCAAATTACTTGGAGTATCTTCAGGAACTCCAATAAGTAAACAGCCAATATTCAAACCTTACCAGAGAAAGGTTGACTGCAGAAGGGGCACAGCTGCAACTCATCATTTAGAGAAGATCTACAACAATTTTTAGTCTATAAATCAGATAACTAATAATACAAAGTGATAAACAATGAAGAACAATGTTTCAAGAAGCTAACTTGATATCACAGATAGTCTCAGCAACTCTTACCTGAAAACTTGAAAATCATTTCCACAGTTTGGGCGCTGCACATCCAAGATATATAAAGGGGAAAAATCAACCAAAGAATTCATGACGCTTGACACTGTAAAAGTATTCATTGAAGTACCAGATGACAATTCAACAATTGTTACCAAAATATAAGAATGAAGCCTTAGAGTGCCTTGAATCATATCCCGTCCAGTCCACCATAGAAAAGCACCCAACCGAAGGATTGGTATAAGCACTGAAAAGAGCTGTAAAGAAAATGCATCAATCAATAAAATCCAATCACATAAACCAAAATCAGAGTCAACAAAAACATATACAATCACCTCACAATTGTAATTTTTCTGTTACATGCACATTACCAAAGCCCTCTTTTTTTTTTCTTTCTTTTTTTTTTCCCGTCCACGTGTGAACAACGCCAGAACTCTAAAAGGCTTCCTAATATAAAAGTCACAGATTCATACTAACGAAAAGGAAGCCAAAGCAGGATAAGTTGGGTAAGTAAAAGACATTAATCAGATTTCAAGAAGACATAACACTAGATGAAGTTTCTCGGTTGCAGCAGAGAAATTTAGGACCACATCCCAAGAAGACTAAAAGAAAATATCGTTCCAGAAAATGGATTCTTTGCTTGCACCATTCTGTAGCTGTCCCTAAAACAAACGGCAATCACGCATAGCAGTATAACACAGCAGGTCAGCATCCATGACGTAAGACCATGAGCTAGGTAGGGCGTAAAATAAGAATTCTGGAACAAATTGCGGGAAAGAATACTAAGGCAGAAGATGGTGTTGTCCTACCAAACAAAACCTTTATTACACTTGATAGCAAGGAAAGGACATACAAAGATGACAAGATTGAATGTGTGATTGTTCATGATTTGCTCATTTAGAAGTTAGAGTACCATTTATTTGTAAAGGATACACAACAAAAGACACCTGTGTTGAACCATCTTTTGATGTAGTAGGATTATGAAACGCTAGTTTTTGTTCTTTTTTTAAGCACGGCATGATTGATCTTTGTTATAATGCACCATGGTTGTTCCTTGTTTTCACATTTTTCGCTTGTTAATTTTTTTTTTCCCTGTAGTTTGGAATAATGTGTATGGTATGGCTTCAATATGATGGAGCCTTTTGTTGACACGATTGATCAAGAAACAAAAAAATCTCTCAAAATGATTTCTCTCTTCTTTGAACTTTTTAGTTCACGTTTTGGCTGATAAAAAATATTGACACCATAAAGAAGATTAAAAAAATAGAATGCACAAACAAAATATTGACTTATTATTAACATAATGTAAATTCTAACAAAATCATACCAACCCTAATTGTTCCATCAATAGAACAGATAACTCTTGCAAATTAGATCTTTACAAACATAAAAAAAAATAACTAATAAAACCAAATCAATTATATGGTTCCAAAACCAACTGAGAATATTCTTCTTGCAGACATCCTGAAATCTAAACTTATCCCCTCATACCATTCTATTCATCAATCAGTATAATCCCATTCGAACTTTCATTAGATTGCAGACATCCTGAAATCTCATTCCAAATGTTAGACAAAATAAACCAAAACCACGTTTAAATTCCAACAGAGTAATCAACAAAACTCATATGAAACATACCTGTCGGGAGACAACAATCGGGAAACTCAGATGACAAAAACATGAAAAATACCTTTTCTCGGACAGATCTCATACTCCCTCTTCTGAACCACAACTCATCCACAGACTGACCCGTGAACCTACCACCTTCTGCCATGCTCAACGCCTCTTGGCAAATTTTGTGGAGGATGCTCCACGCCTAGGCTTCTTCTTAGTACATTTTTTTGGCTCAGAGGGAGGTTGAAAGTCAATAATTTGTATTGCTTTTCTCTTCCTCTGATTTTCAGCTTTTTCATAACCTTCACGGAGTTTTATCCCTGCACGCAGAAGTTTCAACTCCGACTCTGAAGTAGGGCCCCCATTTGAATCGGTCTTTGGGTGAAGCAACAAGGTCTCCAGTTGCTTACCCCTCCCAACTTGTTGCTTACCCCTCCCAAGATTACCATTCTTAATTTCATTCCCACTGTCATCCACACCATCAAAAAAATGACACAGATCAAATGCCATCGGCATAAGACCCGCTTCATCAAGAGGAGGACAGGGAAGACCCGAAACATCCATTCTCTAAGGAAAACAGTAGACAACGATTGAAAAAGAAAAAACCAAAAAACAGAGCAAACCTGAGAGAAAGATGGAGAGGCAGAGAATTGAGACAGTAATTTCGCAGCCAACTTCCCAATCTGCACGCGGTTGAGAGAGCAAACCTGAGAGAAAGAAAGAGGCAGAGAATCCAGACAGAGCACGCCGATGAGATAGAAAAATTGAGAACTCCCGTTCTCTGAATCGTAAGGATTATGAGAGACACAGAGAGAGAGGCAGAGAGAAGGCTTGAGATGAGCGTCTGTGCGTGAGGGTTTCTTTATAGTGAATCCGACCGTTGGGGAACGGTCCTCTTATCGTGACGCGTTTTGTGAGGGGGTCGTTCTCCGAACGGTGACTTCACAACGGGAATTCTCCCACTCGCAGAAGATGGCAAGCAAGAGCTAAGAGAGCTGAGAGAGAGTGAGTGACAATCGCGGAAGATTGCGAGCAAGAGCTAATAGAGCTGAGAGAGAGTGAGTGACAATCGCAGAAGATGGCAAGCAAGACCTAAGACACCTGAGCGAGAGCGAGTGGGAATCGCAGAAGATTGCAAGCAACGGTCACTTTTCAATCCAATCGCAGAAGGTTACCAGCGACGGTAACGTTTTAAGTCAAATGAGACTGCTTGGGCGCAAAGTTTCCGTGTGTTCTCACGCGGAGATCAAGGGATTAGTGGTCGAGTGAGTCCATGTGCGGGGATGCCGCTGCATGTTTGCGTATCTGGGCATGTCGATGTCAATTTCCACAGATACGCAACATGCAGCCGCATGTCAATCTGATGGGAGGAAGTCTTCGTTTCGATTCTCTAAGTATGACGAAATCTTCGCCACGCGCCTCTCGCATTGATGCTTAGAGGAATCCGAGTTCTTCAAAAAATGCTTGCTCCTCCTGAATGTCCCCTTCACTTTTAAATGGTAGCGACTGAGTTTCATATCCAGAACCTCCAAAGAAGACAACCGAGATATGACTCCAGCTTGAATGGTTTTCAGGTTGTGAGTTTGGGATAGGTTCAGTTGCTTCAAAATGCTCATGTTTTCCATCCCTTTCGGTGATCCTCTGATAAAAGTAGCACAGAGGTCAAGCACTTGAAGTCTACTAAGACCTTCCAGTGGAGGTAACTCTTCAAGACAGAAGCAGTCCCTTAAAAGAAGAGTACGAAGTTCACCAAGTTGAATTAGTGAAGAAGGCAAGGAGCGGATGCAAGTTCCACTCATATTCAGGACTCTAAGTGCGTCAAATCCTCGAAGAAATGTCTCAGGAACACTTCCAAGCAGAGGATTGCTTTGTAATAGCAAAGTAGAGGCCTATGAGCATTGTACCCCACATTCTGGCAGTCTCCTTATCTTGTTATGCATGAACGAAACTCTCTTGGGAGAATTTGATAGCTCGTCAACTGGAAACTCGCTCAAGCCAATTCCTGAACGAACAAGGGATTTACATCCATCCTCAGACGACGATACAATCCATATAGCAACATCACGAACTATATTAGAAATTGAAGGGCCCAACTAAAACACAGAACTGTGCTATAGTGGGTTGCTAGCAGAAGCTTATAAGGTCAAGCTCTCCTATCGCCTTACCCAATGTGAGACTGAATATTTTAATCCTCCAACAAACTACATCATGCATCTTTACAGTGTCTTCATGAGCACCATCTTCCAACAAACAAGAGTTTTTCAGATCTTGGATCAAAGCAATTCCTCTATTGATTGAATCCTCATAGCTTTCTCGTTCATCCATCAAACCTTCTGCTCGCCAGTACCGCATTAGTTCACTTATCTCAATTGAGAAGTCCTCATGAAACAGTGAACAGTAGAGGAAACAAGACTTCAAGTTTTTACCTTCTAATGAATCGTAACTCCACTTCCAAGGCTTATAGAGCTTATCTTCCGCACCCACTGTACAAGGCACCGAACCTCGCAACTCCGTTAAGGCATGCTTCCGTAGCTCGACCATTTTCTTCCCTCTCACACCAGTTCCCATGGTGATTAATGCCAAAGGCAGTCCACAACATTCCTTAACAATTGCCTCGGCAACTGGTCGAATATGCCCTAAACTGACCACACTTACCGCATTTTTGCTAAACAATTGCCAAGCTTCCTCATCATTTAAAACCTCAACTTCAATTTCAACATCGGTCATCATGCTCCAAACATCCAAAGATTGAGAAGTTAATATGATCTTAAAACTCCTCTGAACTTCAGGTCGTGGGACACCCAAACTGTCCAAATCAATTTGCTCCCAAACATCATCGAGAATGAGTAAAAAAATTTCTTGCTCAAGTCTTCGGTAAATTTCTGTAGCCATTTATTCCAAGCTTTCTTCCATTTTTACCTCCAACTTCAATCTTTGAGCTATTTGTGTTTGGACCTTTTTCAAGTCAAAATTCTTAGAAATAGTAATTCATATAATGATGCCAAAGGGCTGCATTGAAGAGATATTCTTAAGTTTATTGTTCAAGTTTCTTATTAAAGTAGTCTTACCTACTCCTCCCATTCCCCATATACCAATAATCCGGACTCTGTCATCAAACAATAAAGCCATTGTTTTGGCTAAAATCTTCGACCATGTTGATTGATCTTGAATTGGTGGTCCAGGAATCTGCTCCACCGCTCTAGAATATGATCTCCCAACTTCTAGAAGCTCTTCCAGCTTTTTTAGCTTTTTAGTTGCTTCCCTACCAATGCTATACCGTTTCCTGCAGCTTAGGGACCATCGAGAAAGCTTTTCTGCTTGAATCTTATCAACTTTAAGCAAAAGCTCTTCAACGTCCTTAAGCTAATTTATGACTCCATCTTTCAAAAAATTTCCTTCTCTCCCAGCTACTTCCGTTTCATTTGTAACTTCATCTCTTAGAGCCAAAAGGAGTTTCATCTTCTTTTCCAAAACATCAAGGAGTGAATGGAATTTGGCAATGTTCTTGATTATGGAACCACAAAGACGATGGCCAATTTTTGCCAGTTTTGATGCAATAATCGAAATCACCACATCCAAGGCAGACATGAGGTTGTGTGAGATGCAAGAAACTTAAACAAATTTTTTAGCCAAAGAATAAAGTTCTGGGAACTACTCAGCTGAATCTTAGAAACCCATTGTAGGGACTTGTCTTTTGCCATTTAAGTTGAAACCTTCTTGATCAATATTCAATCATTGCATTAGACTGAAATGCAGGTGCATTAAATCAGGTTTGTGAGAGATTTACGAACTGTTTAAGTCCAATAATAAATAGTCAAGTTAAAGGGGGATAAATGAAAAAAAACAGAAGAGAGAGAGAGGAAAAGGAAGAGAGACGTTGCTAAAAGGGATTTAGTGTTCAACCACGCAGAAGAATACGTTTGTTGGACACTTATATATTACTTTACATTGGACTACACGTATAAATAGACAAAAAAAGGAAGAAAGATAAACAAAGGTTTCTCGTGACTGAACTAATGATGACTCTGTCTATGATTTCGTGTGACTTCTTGTAGACCTTACGTGCCTTCTTGGTGCTTCTGATTTCTTGGTTTCTTATGGAGATTGGTCTGACAATGGTTGTTGAGATGTGGTAGGCATGCTCTGGATTGTCAGAGTCAATACACCCCCTCAAACTAGGCATGAGAAGGCCGAGTTTGTTACAGAGCTTTTCAAAGAGAGACCGAGGAAGAGCCTTTGTAAGTAAGTCGGCCAACTGCTTACTTGATTGGACATGTTTTGTGACAATGATCTTGAGGGTTACTTTCTCACAAATGAAGTGGTAGTCTATTTCTATGTGTTTGGATTTACTGTGGAGAATTGGTTTAGTTGTGAGGTATAGTGCTGATAGGTTGTCACAAAACAAGATTTTTGGTTTAAATTGTGGGATATTTAGGTCTCTGAGTAGGAATAAAATCCTAGTTGACTCTGCTGCAACTGCTACTAAGGACCGATATTCAGCTTCAGTTGAAGATCTAGATACTGTAGGTTGTCTTTTTGCACTCTATGAGATACAGTTGGCACCAAGGAAGAAACAATACCCTGTTGTGGATCTTCTAGTCACTACACAACCTCCTCAGTCTGCATCACTATAGCCATATAGATTCAATGTGCTAGTGGAGTGAATTTTCATTCCATAAGACACCATTCCATGTAGGTACTGATAACTCTATTTTTATAGAGTTATTTTACCTATTTTTTAGGCAATAAATAATACAATGCTTATGAGAAAATATTTGAACTCCTATTATTTATTTGAATTTGTCTTGTTTTTGTAGCATAAGGAGGCAATGAGAAAAGGGATGAACATGGAGAACCTGATGCTTATTGTGTGGCAAAATTATAATATCAAGATCAAGAGAGTCAAGATGGGCTTGGGCTTTGGATAATTGTTATTAGATTTTCTATTGTTATTGAATTTTCTATTTAAATAGAAAACCCAGTCATGTTAGGAATTCAAGTCTCAATTAATTTAGGAGTTCAAAACCCAATTGTTTTAGGTCTCTAAAACCCAATTGTTTTAGGTCTCTAAAACCCAATTGTTTTAGGTCTCTAAAATCGAATTCTACTAGGATAGGAGATAGGTCTAAACCTAAACCCTATTTAAGAGAAGAGAAGAGGCAAAAGAAAGGGAGGGAGGAAATTGAGCACAACTCAAGAAAGAGGCCAAGAATTCAAGGTTTTCTTGAATAGAAGACAAAAAGGGTGACAGACTTCTTGTTCTTGGATTCAAGATGCCTTCTTTATTTCTTATTACCATTCTTCCTCATTATTTCTTTATGTTTTAGTTTATTTTTGTTAGAGCTACGATGTAACCTAATTATGATGGTATGAATCTTATGATTATTATGTTTTGCAAGATATTTTATTTATGTGAAGTTATATATTACGGAGTTTAATGCTTTTAGGTGATTAGCTACCACTTAGATGACTTGATTTGCATGTTAAAGACCGACAGGAAATAGCATGCAATTGCTTCTTGTAATATGTAACCATAGATTAAATATGGATAGACATATACCATATTGTTTGTGTGGCTTTCGGTGTAAACTAGGAATATTCATAGATCCTAATGCATTTGGTTTGTTTCAATTCACATATAGAGATATAGTGAATTAATGAACTAAGTAGGTTTGCTATACCTAGACATAGGATAGTAAATAAATTAGGAAATTCCGCCATCACATAGATATTATCCCTCTTGCAAGCATAAATAATCAATATTAATACCTAGTAATTATGGTGAAATCATATGCTCTAACATATTTCTTGTATTTAGCTTTCTTATATTTAGTCAGTTAATCTATCATCTATCAATTTGGTTTGCTAGATAAATTCTAGGAGTTATTCACTGTTAGTAATTAATTGGTTTAGTAATCACCAATTTCTGTGGGACGATATCTTTCTTATCATTATATTACTTGTTCGACATGTTCACTTGCATTTAGATTTCACCGAATAGGTACCTTAGCACTCTTTTTAGGCGATGGAAATCGCAACTGTTGGTGCATGCATTGTTTAACACAATCGGTTCACAGCAAAGGAAAGGTCTGGACAGGTTAATGTGAGGTATTGTAAGGCCCCCACAATACTACAGAACAATGAAGGTTGGGAGGCTAGTGATGTCCCATTTTGCAGTTTTGGTTCCTTAGTTGCAACAGGTGTTCCGATAGGCTTACAATTCTCCATTCTGGCTCTCTTAAGAATGTCAACTGCATATTGATGCTGAGATAACAAAAGGCCAATGGGACCGTGAGTTACTTCCACCCCCAAAAAATAATGAAGCTGTCCAAGATTTTTAATTGGGAATTCTCGACGAAGTGAATCTTCAAAGGCAGCAATTGACTGTTTAGAACTTCTAGTAACTATGAGATCATCCACGTAAAGTAGAATCCACACAGTCACACCTTTTTGATCAAAGATAAACAATGAAGGATCATGTTGGCTACAACTAAAACCCAGTAAGAAGAGGAAATCAGTGAATCTGTCATACCAGGCTCATGGAGCTTGTTTGAGCTCATATAATGCTCTTTTTAATTTACAGACATGATTTGGAAAATGCGAACTAACAAACCCAGGGGGTTGTTCCATGAACACAGGTTCTTCAAGTGGGCCGTGCAAGAATGCATTGTTTATATCGTATTGAAGAAGTGGCCACTTTCTCACAACAACTATTGATAGGATTAATCAAATTGTTGTGCTTCGAACAACTGGACTAAAGGTTTCAAGAAAATCCACACCTGGTTCTTGATGGTAGCCTTTGGCTACTAGATGTGCCTTCAAGTGATCTAACTCACCATGTGGTCCAAGTTTTTGTTTCAACACCTAATGACACCCCACAATGTTTGTTGCTTCACATCGAGGAACTAGCTGCCAAGTATTATTCCACTCAAGAGCCAACATTTCATCCTTAATGGCATGTCTCCACCCCACATCTTTTAAGGTCGAAGGAAGGTCTTTAGGAAGTGAAGGAAGTGAATGGGTGAGGGTATGTGCATATTTGGGATTCGGTTTGTGGATACCTGTTTGACTCTTGGTTTGCATTGTATGAGTTCGAACATTGTCTGTATCTGTTGTTTTTATTGGTTGCTTGCTAGGTTTAGAAGGCAAGTTGTGTGAGGTAGAAAGAGGTTCGAGGTGATTGCTGGGTTGGTGGAGTACTGATTGTGTGGGTGTTTCTTCTAGGTGATCGGTTTGGAGTTGCTCATTGGACTTTGGCACGTGTTCAATTTCAAGCGAATTTGAAAGACTTGTACAAGTTGTAAAGTCCTCACCTCTTTGTAGAGTTTCACATGGAGTTGATTGTATGTCAGTAACACCTTCTAGGTGTGTGGTGCAGGCTTCACCATGTGGAGATATGCGTGTCCTTTCATTGTTACGTGTAGTTCCGAAAAAGTTACGACAATTTTCCACGTTATCAAGTGGTTCATTGTACGTTTCAGTTGGCTGTACTGCAAATCCACTTTGTGACATGTTGCTTTTTGCATGCTATACAAAAGTGTCTGGATCACTCAATCCATCCGTTGGATTTTCTGCAAGAGCAAGAGGAGTTACGCCTACAGCACCTAGGCGTCTAGCAATGTGTGGTGTAGTGGCATCCACATTGAATGGTGAATTCTTTATTGAGAAATCCATGATTCCCTCATTCGTTGAATTTGCAAGTCCTACACCAGAATTTCCTTTAACCAGGTGGTTATTTGCTGCAAAAGGGAAAGAGTTTTCATTAAAAACAACATGTCTTGATACAAACACTTTCCCAAAGGCACGGTGAAGGCATCTGTATCCTTTGTGCCGTGGACTATATCCTAAAAAGATGCACTCAAATGATCTAGGGGATAATTTATCCGCAGCTTCATGTTTTAGATATGGAAAGCATGAACATCCAAACACTCTAAAAAAACTGTAATCACATTGCTTCTTATATAGTATCTTAAATGGAATGGAGTTGTTTAAGGCTTGACTGGGAAGTTGATTAAGTATACTGTAGTGAGAAAGGCATCAACCTAGTAGCGTTTTGGCATGCTTGCTTCAATCATCATAGCCCTTGCTAGCTTTACAATGTTTTGATGTTTTCTCTCAGCAATCCCGTTTTGTTGGGGGGTATATGGATAGGAAAGGTTGTGTAAAATACCGTGGGTTTTAAGAAAATTCAGGAAATCATTACTTAGGTATTCCCCACCATTGTCGGATTGTAAGACTTTAATGGGCAGTCCAAACTGAGTTTTTGCCATTTCCTTAAATCCTTTAAAGATATTAAACACTTTCGATTTTTGTCGGATAGGAAAAATCCAAGTGAAATGGGAGAAGTCGTCGACAAAAGAAACATAGTACTTATAATTTTGACAAGAGTTAACAGGCGACGGCCCCCATACATTGCTATGAACCTTCTCAAAAGGCAAAGAGGTTCTGGTTGTAGAGCTTGCAAAAGGAAGCTTATGGCTCTTGCTTATATGGCAAGGTTTACAAAAGTCAAGAAAAGAATCAGGTGTCACATTGATTTTCCTTTATTGAGCCAAAAACTTAACTGCTTGTCCATGGAAGTGAGCTAGTCGACGGTGCCAAGTGTTCAAGTCCACTTTCTATTGCCGTTGAGAGAGCAAAGCCATATTTGGAGGATCCGGCAACAGGTAAAGGTTTCCTCTTCTAACCCCTTTCAGCAGAATCCATCCCATTTCCAGGTCCTTAACATAAAAGTTATGCTTCTCAAATATCACAATGCACGGATAGTCATCAGTTAGCTTTGAAACAGAAAGTAGTTTCCTTGTTATGTCAGTAGCTACTAAAACAGAGTTGAGAGGGAGCAAACCGTTGGCAAGAGCAGTGTCACCCGTATGGGTAATGGTTATTTGTTGGCCATTACCAATTAGTATGCCATCGAAACCAAGGTAAGGTTTGATATTTGTTAACTCACCGGTAGTGTCGACAACATGGGCGGTGGCTCCACTATCTGGGACCCAGCCTCCATTGGATGTGTCTTCAAGTGTAAGTGTTGCAAGTGCCTTAGGGGCATTGTCTGTCTGGAAGGTGTGATCGAAACGGTGCCAGCACTGAAGGGCATTGTGCCCCTTCTTGGAGCAAATTTGGCATTCTATGGTTGATCGGCCATTAAGTTGGTGTTCCTCAGTTTGTGGGTTTGATTGCTGTCCTCTGGAGGATCTCTGTATTGCAGAACGATTGGGCTGAGTGGATTGATTGAATCCACACCCTTGAGAAGAGAAACTATTCTGACTTCCCCGTCCTCTTCCATTGCCAGATCGACCACCACACTGGAAGCGTTGAACAGTGAAAGCAGCATTGTCCTGAGGCTGTATAGGGGCATATCTATTCAATCTGGCATCAAATGCTTGAAGTTGGGAAACAATGTCATTAAAAGCAGGGATAAGAGGTTTAATCATGATTGTTCGGAAAGATTCATATTCAGAACCTAAGCCTTCCAGAAGCTAAAAAGATTTGCCTTGGTCAGACAAAGGCTTACCGATGGAGCTTAACTGATTTGTTAAGCTCCGAAACTCATTTAGATAAGTAGCTAGTGGCTTTCTTCCCCTTCGCAGGTGGTAGAGCTGAGAAAGTAGGTCATATTCCCTGGTCTCGATTTTCTGGGCATACCTACTACAGAGCTCCTCCCATACTTGAGAGGCAGTCTACATTTCAAATACGTATCCCAGCACTTCCTCTATGAGGGTGCTAAGGATCCAGGACTTGGCAAGACTGTCTGTCTGCTTCCAAGCCATATAGTCAGGATTCTTAATCTCTTCTTCATACTCATCGTCCAGGATCGTGAGTGCTGGTGGTTCAACCTCACCGGTTAGGAAACCATACAGGCGTTGGGTTTGCATGAGAGTCTTGACTTGAGTGAACCATGGGAGGAAATTGGTTTCAGTCAACCGAAGGTTCATAAAGTTAGCAACGTTTACGGAGATAGGAAAGGGATAAGGAGTGGCAGGGAGTTGGTTGTTTGCCATGAGCAACGACTTAACCTGGCTGTGATACCAAATGAAAAAAATAGAAGAGAGAGAGAGAGGAAAAGGAAGAGAGACGTTGCTCAAAGGGATTTAGTGTTCAACCACGCAAAAGAATACGTTTGTTGGACACTTATATATTACTTTACATTGGACAACACGTATAAATAGACAAAAAAAAGGAAGAAAGATAAACAAAGGTTTCTCGTGACTGAACTAATGATGACTCTGTCTATGATTTCGTGTGACTTCTTGTAGACCTTACGTGCCTTCTTGGTGCTTCTGATTTCTTGGTTTCTTGTGGAGATTGGTCTGACAGTGGTTATTGATACGTGGTAGGCATGCTCTGGATTGTCAGAGTCAATAGGATAAAAAAGAAAAAAAAAAGGCGATGGTCTTGAGGAGTAATTTTTGCACTTGTGGTTTTGATAAGCATTAAAGTTCATAGAGCAAACTAGCATGCTCGGTGCGGGAATAACGATCAGGAAGATGAAGGGCAAAAACAAAGAACTGAGAGAAACCTAGACAAAGTATGATTCTTATCTGAGCTTGAGATTACCCAACAAAAGGATAGCTTTCGAAGAAGCAAGGGTTAACAAAAACCTAGAAAGCTCCCTTAAAACCGATCAAACAGAGACTTAAAACCAACTAAAGACTTATATCAAGGCAAATTAATGGATCGATTAACAAATACAACACTTTTAAATCAAACATAAGTTGAACATACATAGAGTTTTGCTTTCTCACACAAGTGCAAGTTGCATTTAACCAAGAAACAAAAATATGGCAATCCTGCATAGAAGACATGTAGTATCTACCTTCTAGAGCCATAAACAAGCACGGTCGACCCCGATCTCTAGTCTTCCCTTTCTTCATTCAGTCAAAAAAAGTAATGGAAACGACTTCGGTCAGTGACGGAAAAGTCTTCACCCTTATCTTCCACTCACACACAGAAGGAATGTGCGTGAGTCTGTAGGCCGCGCAACATGTATTCTCTTGGGCTAATGCGTACGTGCAGAGTGAACACCAATACTTTAACGTGAACGCAACTTTCTGGGCAGATTGACAAAAAATATCCACTTGGTCTGAGAATTGGTGGTCAGCAAACTGGTCCCAGTGTAAGTGTTTTCTTGAAATGCTTTCTCACCTGATGACATGATTGACCAGCCGGGGCTTGGAGAAGCCAACTGGAAGACGCCCGATGTATATGGGACGAGAGAAACAACGGGAGACCAACATGAGGGGGAGACGGGTCGAGGTCTGAAACTCACTTCAGATGGCACTTGCAACAAGCAACTTTTCTTTTGCATTCATCCATCGATTTTTGCAATCTATATATATATATATATATATATATGTTATATTACTTGCTTTCTTGGAGAGAAGTACTTGCTATCAAAAATTTTAAACATTGTTGTAACTTTTCTAGAGTCAGAAAAATTAGGATGGTGCAAGTGGTTAAGGTTACGTGACTTGACTGTTGTTGCTAGCTGTGTTTTAAATTCTTCTTGTGAGAAGAAGAATTTATGTCGTGAAAATTGAGAAATAATTGTTTCTAAAAAGTTAGTAAAGGGATCTTTTAACTAGTTGTTAGGAAGTACTTGATATAGATATCAAGATAAGCTACCAAGGATAAGTTTAAAAATTACAACACACATAAAAAAGTAATCCAATCCAACTTAGACACCCTTTCTTCTATTAGGTTGCATCTTATAGTGATTATCTTCATTATGAATGAGAACATCTCATGATACAGTCTTATAGTGTATACTATAAGATTGTATACACTCTTTCTCTTATACTATACTTTTTTGGCCACAAATATAGTCTTATAGTGTTCCACTAACCTATAAGCATGACACTTCATCTTGTTTGCCAATTTATATCAAATGGGCTTTCTCCTTGATAGTAAGTTAACAACCTGCCATGTGCCATTTAACTCCAAGTTTAATCTTTTAATCTATGATACCTTTTTACTTGGGATCTTCCATTTCCTCTTGATAAGTGATAGGCTCAATATCAAGCAATATGAAGGTAATGAAGTTTTAATTAGAGCCAAATAGATAGTTATAAGCGATATAATGAAATGTAGGGTATTGTACAGGCTTGTTCCGCAATGTGGTAAATATATTAGCTGTGGAGCATTCAAATCTCTGGTTTATATAGGTGGCTGGGGATTTTGAATGGACCTCCTAATTGTTAGGTTCTCTTTTGTGGAAGGGGTACCTACTAATGGGGTATTATCACGTGACTCATTAGGCTGAGAGGGGAAAGTATTTGGCTCAACTGATGGTGGAGAAGGTATTGGGGTGGCCTGCCGATATATTGAGATAGGGAGGGTGGAATTTATGCTTTGTTGGGGGTGCCGCATGGACAATATGCAATTTATGCTAATCTTTTATTGTGAGTATCGCATGGATCTTTTCTAAAGAATTTGGAATAGGCTCTTATATATGAGAATGGAAAAATATTTTTTTATAAAAATCCACATCCTTGCTTAAGAATAATTGACATCCCTTAATATAATAAAGCTTATACCATTTTTGTGTATGGAGGCATCCTATAAATATATTGATAATTGCTCGAAAGGCAAACTTATCTTTGTGCCTCACATTGATAGCGTAGAAAGGTAGCTAAATATTTAAATAGAAAATGTCTAGTGATTTCTTACATAACCTATCATAGGGTATGTGATTATTTTTAAAATGAAAAATGGAATTCTATTTATGATATAGGTCATTCTAAGTATATATCCAATCCAATACTTAGAGGGATTACTATTGTGAAATTTTTAGATCTTATATTATATTTATGACGCATCACTATTTATGTTTAATCTCACCATTTTTTATGGTATATGCACAAGAACTCTCATGTATCATCTCTAGGGATGAAATAAATTTGTCACATTCACGGTTAAAAAAAAGCATATCACATTTTCTTACATATTGAGAAATCAATCTAAATTCAACACTACATTAGTCTTAACCTCCAAAAGGAATGTCTATGTTCCTCTTGAATGATCATATGTTATAGTTAAGAAATTTCATGAACCATTATCATTGGGAATTCTATACAATTCTCAAGTATCAATGCGAATCATGCCAAACAATTCATTAGCAATTTCATTGTGTGAAAAGAAAAGGGTTATGAGTTTGCTTTGTTATACAATGGTAACACACAAAATGTTTAAAATCACACATGAATTTAAATTTTGTATTTGATATATGACCACATCTAAAATAGCAAAGTCGTTACATGCCAAGTTTAAATTAATATAAATAGCTAGATTAAATCCAAAATATTTTGTAATAGTAGCCTTACAATGTCAATTACAAAGTAATAAAGCGTGTGCATCATTCTATCTATTCCTTTGATGTCATGTATTGAAAAGTCTTAAAACATACAAATATCATACCAACAGCATCAGTAGGAGACATGCATGAGCTCCACTATAGTGATCTCTGTAGCTCCTCTGCCGGGCTATCCATTTGCTACCCTTATCGCCGCTAAAGGGTTTTAGCATAGCTCTGATAAGGCCTCACAGAGAAAAGGACAGAGGACAAGTGTGCAAGGAAAAGAGGAATGAAAACACTGCCCTTTTAACTGATCATTGCTTCCCAAACTGATGAAGCCCCTGTAAGTAACAAGAAGTACTTTTCTTATATGCAGTAGAGTGCATAACACTATAAATATGTAACACAGGACTTGTAATCTCACCGGCAAAAAATAGTGAGCCCTCCTTTTGTAAGATAAGCTTTCGTGTGAAATTTATGTAAAATATCATCCTATTTTCTGTGTATCTCACTATTCTCAATTTTCTTCTAAAGTGAGATAATGGGTCAAAGTAATAATCCATGATTTAAGGAAGAGGAGGCAAGTTCCTCTTCTGGGTCGGCTAGTGGTGTTCTCAGGCTTCTGTACCATCCTTTTATAAGAGAAAAAGGTTGTTGCTTTTTTGAATTTTGGCAAAAATGCTAAAGTTGTCAACCACTGTGCAAAGTATCTACCTTACTTGTTTGATTACCTGCAGGAGTTGTTATCAACTATCTATGTGGTTCTACCTAGTGTAGTGCATCCATTTAAATAAATGGTTTTGAGGCCATAGTTTTTGTAGCAGCGGCAAATTAAAATCTTGGAAGAATGAGTGAAGACGAGGGCATACTACTCTAGTAGTTATATTTGGTCTGAATTTGGGGGACCTTTTATCTATATCACTGCTGAAAAGTATGTGGAAAAAAAGGAATCAACTGGGTGAAGTTGTTGAACAGAATTAAGGAAAGAGTTTTTAAAAGGGAAAACTCTATGAGACTATCCTTTTAGTTTGTAGAGGTTCATCAAATTTGGTCCAAGAACACTTGCTTACATTCTTTGCCATCAAAACATGCTTAGAAGGTTGCTAAGATCTTATGCGTTCTCTGTTATTTTAACTTTTAAGATTTGAAATCTTAGTTTTGATACTGTTATAGTTCCATGCACCTATTATTTTAAAAACAAAATTACAATAGTTGTATTCATTAAGAACTTGGATATTAAAGTACCAAAAGTAGGATTCAAACAAATCAAAATAAGAATTCAGATAATTAAATTCAATGAAAAAAAAACATGGTTCAAAGGACCTGGTTTCCCAAATTGACAAAGAATGCGGTAAAGAAGTTCTAGCAAGAATTCAAGAGATATTAGCAAAGAGAGCCCACCAGTAGCTACCACTGCTGCAACTAAAATGGAAGTCAACACTTCCATTCCAACATTTTATTACGTGAGATGCGAGAAGCCACCAACACAGCTAAATAACTGCAGAAAGCAAAAAGTTCTTGTTGTCTCTTTTTGAGGAAGATGATTATCACACCAAGATATATGCCAGAGAATATGAGGATGATGAAAAATATTCCTAAATTCATAAAAAATTTCTTTCTTGAGAAGATATTTAAATAGCACAAGAAAATGGAAAAGAAAGTTGAAAAAGGAGACCTTGATAGCTTCCATGTGATTTCTGGGAGGAACTAAAAGTGCACCTTGTAGGATAGTTTTCCATCAACTTATTGCTTGAGCTTCTTTCCTGGTACACTTCCAGGGGCTTTGAGATGAACTTCTCATGGCTTTAGAAGGATGGAAATAGAAGGCTGCAGACTTGACCCCGTTTTATCTGCATAATTTTTGTTGGGGTCTCCGTTATAATTCTTCAGTTATTTCCTCCAGGGTCTCTGCAGTTTCGTTTGTAAGAAACTGCATTTTAAGAAGATTACACTTGATGATAGTAACCTACTCTAGATACGGCCATGTCTCGTGCCCCCAAAGAGTTTTCAATTTTAGAAGGTTGTTTAATTTCAATATACGCAAGCTTGGGACAACAGGATTTGGAGTTGAGTTCTACATTGTACGATAACTAAAGAGCTCCTCTAACTTTTCACAGAAGCTTAACTTGATGACTTCTACCTTTGGCAGGGTATGAATGAAGTAGCCACAGGAAAAAAGGTATTTTATTTAGGAACACCGAGTCACTTTGATTACTCTTAGTCTACGAAATCTTAGCCCAAGATGCCTAACCAGTTTTGAAATGCTTTCCAGGTAAGTGAGGTCTTGGATATGAAGTTCCTCTAAATTTGGTAGTAGATCAAATTGGGCTGCACATCCTCCTTCTGGCTATAAATTACTGTTAGACCTTGCAATAGTAAGTGATTTTCGACCAGCATAGTAGTCAACACTATTAATTACTAGGTCTTCAAGCATTTGATTAAGTCCCAAACAATGATTTAAGACCAGAGAACTTGCATTCCTCAACAACCAGTCGATCCATTCTCCCGAAAGATTAAGACCGCTGATGGTCACCCTCATTTGGTCATGTCTGGTTGGCAGTGAGTTTGCTGCTGGGCCAATGAAAAATGTCATGCATTTTTACAGTGTCCTCGCGAGCACCATCTTCCAATAAACAAGAGTTTTTCAGAACTTGGATCAAAGTAATTCCTCTATTTACAGAGTCCTCATAGTTCTCTTGTTCATCTATCAACCTTTCAGCGAGCCAATACTGTACTAGTTCACATATCTCAATTGAGAAGTCCTTAGGAAACAGGGAACAATACAGGAAACATGACTTAATGTTTTTACCTTCTAAGGAATCATAACTCCACTTTAGAGGCTTATAGAGCTTATTCTCCACGCTTCTTGTGCAAGGCACTGAGCTTTGCAACTCATGTAAGGCATGCTTCCACAGCTCGACCCTTGTCTTTCCTCTCATAGCGGTTCCCATGGTGACTATCACCAAAGGCAATCTGCAACATTCCTTAACAATTGCTTCAACAACTGATCTGATATATTCTGAGGTGACCACACTTCCTCCATTTTTGCTAAACAGTTGCCAAACGTCTTCATCATTTAAATCCCCCACTTTAACGTCAACAACAATCATCATGTTCCTGCAAACATCCAAGGATCGAGAAGTTAATATGATCTTGGAACCCTTTTGAACTTCAGGTTCTGGAACACCCAAAGGGGGCAAATCAATTTGCTCCTAAACATCATCGAGAATGAGTAGAAATTTTTCCTCCACAAGTCTTCGATAAATTTGGATGGCCATTTATTCCAAGCTTTCTTCCATTTTTGCCTCCAACTTCAATCTCTCTGCCATTTGTGTCTGGACCTTTTTCAAGTCAAAATTCTTGGAAACAGTAATCCATATGAGGATGCTAAAGGGCTACGTTGAAGAGATATTCTTGAGTTGATTGTTCAAGTTTCTTATCAAGGTAGTTGTTAGAAAACAAGCCCGTGAATCTAAACTCACGGAATCTCTCAGGATCTCACCGCACACACAAAGAGAATATTAGTCAAGTAAAGAACACACAGAAATTACAAGGTTCGGGATAATCCCTACGTCCCCGGCCTAAGGAGCAATTCTTCACTATGATGAGGAGGGCTTACAGTGCTTACAGAAAACCTCTGTTTTCTCTTAATCTCTCACAACCTCATACCTAGGTTTCTCCATAAGGTTTCCTTTTATACAAGTACCAAGGAAACCCAAATAAAATAAGACTAGGAGACCTAAATAGAATAAAACTGGAAAACCCATATAAACTACCCACAATACAAATATGGTAGTTACATAATTACCCTTACTAATTTACTCCAAACCTAACAATTTCCCCCTTTTGGAGTAACATTAGTGCAACATCCCTACACCATAAGAGAAAGAACATTGCTCCCTAGACTTGACTCTACTTGGAGTCCATTCCAGCAACCCGCTGACAAGTCTCTAGCTTGTCTCTTATCAGTGGCTTCGTCAACATATCTGCTCCGTTATCATCAGTGTGAATCTTCACAAGATCTAATTGCTTGGATTCTAATACATCTCTAATCCAATGATATCTGACATCAATGTACTTAGACCTTGAATGAGATGACGTGTTCTTACTGAGGCGGATGGAGATTTGGTTGTCGCTATAAAGGATAACCATCCCTTGTTTTATACCAAGTTCTTGAAGAAACGTCTTCATCCACAGAACTTCCTTTCCACCTTCAGTGATTGCTACATACTCTGCTTCTGTTGTAGACAAAGCAACACAATCCTGTAGCCTAGATTGCCATGAAACTACTCCCCCTGTGAAGGTGAACATGTATCCTGTTGTAGATCTCCTCCCATCATGGTCACCAGCCATATCTGCATCTGTGTAACCAACCAATACAGGCTCATCATTACCAAAACACAAACACAACTTAGGAGTTCCTTTAAGGTATCTGAGTATCCACTTTACAGCTTCCCAATGCATTTTACTAGGATCTAAAAGAAAATGACTAACTACTCCAACTGCATGAGCAATATCTAGTCTAGTGCTTATTGCAACATACATCAAGCTACCAACTACAGATGCGTAAGGTGTTTTCTTCATATATTCAACATCACTCTTACTTCAGGCTTCTGCTCCTTACTCAACTTAAAATGACTTGCAAATGGAGTACTTACTGCTTTTGCCTTGTCCATGTCAAATCTTTGAAGTATCTTCTCTATATACTTCTCCTGAGATAGCAATAACTTTCCATGTTCTCTGTTGCGTTTAACTTCCATACCAAGGATTCACTTTACCGGTCCCAAATCTTTCATTGCGAAAGACTTGCCTAAATCCTTCTTCAGCTCAGCAATCTTCTTAATGTCCTGGCCAACAATCAACATATCATCAACATATAGGAGTAGGATGACAAAATCACCACCTAGAAAGTGTTTCACAAACACACAATGATCTGAGCTGGTCTTGTTATAACCGTGTTGTAACATGGATGACTCAAACTTTTTATACCACTGACAAGGTGCTTGTTTTAGACCATACAAGCTTTTCTTCAGTCGACATACAAGATTCTCCTTGCCTTTTTCCATGAAGCCCTCTGGTTGCTCCATATAAATCTCTTCCTCCAAGTCTCCATAAAGGAATGCAGTCTTCACATCAAGTTGTTCTACCTCTAAGTTTAGTCTAGCAGCCAAACCAAGAATAACTTTGATTGAAGACATCCTCACCACAGGAGAGAAAATCTCCTCAAAGTCAATACCTTTCTTCTAACCATAACCCTTCACAACTAACCGCGCCTTGTACCTTGGTAGTGGATTGTTCTCTTCTGACTTCAACTTGTATACCCACTTATTTTTAAGTGCTCTCCTACCTTTAGATAATGTCACAAGATCATAAGTGTGGTTTTCCCACAAGGAATTCATCTCCTCTCGCATAGCTTTCTTCCACTCTTTCTTGTGCTCACATTCATTTGCTTCCTCATAGCATTGTGGTTCTCCCCCATCAGTTAGCATCAAGTACTCATATGGTGGATACTTCATCGAAGTTTGATGCTCTCTACTAGATCTTCTCAGTGGGGGCTGGGTTGATGGCTCAACTGAATGATTATCAACATGTCCTTCAGATTCTTCAACAACTGGAGTTTCAGGAACTTCTTCACTTGCTACATCCTCAAGTGGCTCTTCTTGTGTAGTTCCCCCTTCATGTGCACTTACTAGAGAAGAAGAAGGTGGGATTATATCCTTAAGATTTTCATTAACAACTCTTGGCTTTCCAGTCTTCTTAAGATCTTCAATAGTTTGATCTTCAAAGAAGATAACATCTCTGCTTCTAATCAGTTTCTTTACAGCTAGATCCCATAATCTGTATCCAAAAGCATCATGTCCATAGCCTAAGAAGATGCAATCTCGAGCTTTATATCAAGCTTGTTCCTCTCGTCCTTAGGAATGTGAACAGACACCCTGTAGCCAAATACTCTCAAGTGTTTAAAAGAAACCTCCTTGCCAGTCCATACTCTCTCAGGTAGATCACCTTCTAATGGAACTGAAGGAGACAAGTTAATAAGATCTACTGCAGTACTCATAACTTCACCCCAAAATGACTGAGATAATTCAGAATGTGAAAGCATACACCTGATCCTCTCAACTATAGTTCTGTTCATCTGTTCTGCAACCCCATTATGCTCTGGAGTTTTAGGAACTGTCTTCTCAAGCCTGATACCCTGAGTTTTGCAATATTCTTCAAACGGTCCCCTGTATTCACCTCCATTATCTGCACGGACGCACTTCAATTTCCTTCTAGTTGCTCTCTCAACCATAGCATGAAACTGTTTAAAGACCTCCAAAACCTGATCCTTAGTCTTCAGTGCATAAGCCCATACCTTTCTAGAATGATCATTAATGAAGGTAACAAAATACATAGCACCACCAAGAGTTTTCACCTTCAACATACACACATATGAATGAATCAAATCAAGAACATGTTTTCTTCTAGATGGGGGTTCTCTCCGAAATGAGACTCTACGTTGTTTTCCAGCTAAGCAATGATCACAAGGCTTCAACTGCAAATCAGCACCACTGACTCCTGATATGATTTTGTTCTTTATCAAATGCTGAATTCCCTTCTCACTAAGATATCCAAGTCGTTTGTGCCATAACTCCATGTGATTATCTTCCACCACATTTACCTTGCCTTTCTGAATACTAGCTTCAGTCTTGTAGAGAGTACTGACCTTCTGTCCTTTTGCAAGTATAAGAGAACCTCTACTAAGTTTCCATTTACCGCCACCAAAGTAGTTATCATATCCCTCATCATCAAGGATGCCAATAGAGATCAAGTTGAAACAAATCTCAGGGACATTTCTGACATTCTTCAAAACTAGCTTACATCCAACACTAGTCTCCAAGACTACATCTCCAATGCCAACTATCTTTGCTTGTGCATTATTTTCCAAGCTAACACACCCAAAATCACCACCTGAATAAGATGTGAAAAACCTTTCATGTGGGGTAACATGAAAAGAGGCACCTGTGTCGACAATCCAAGATGAAACCTGACATGAGATGTTGATCTGAGAATCACAAAAGATCATAATATCCCCAATATCGAATGTAGTTGCCACTGTATCTTTTTCAACTTCCTTTTCTCTATTCCTTGATTCTTTTCCCTTGAGTATTCTGTAGTCTCTCTTATAATGGCCAGACTTACCACAGTGATAGCACTTGACATCTTTCCTTGAATGTGAGACTTCACGTGCTCTATCAGAATTTGGTGCTCTACTCTTGCTTCTGTTTCTATTTCTGTCTCCATATTTATTTCTCCCCCTCCTTTCTGTAACCAATACTTCTATATGTTCATGTGTTCCTTGCTCAATTATTCTGGTTTCTTCATTAAGCAAACCTTTATGAACTGACTTCATACTTAGAATGCCGCCCGGAGCTGAGTTTGTGAGAGTGACTATCAATGTCTGCCAACTATCAGGTAAGTTACTCAACAATAACATTGCTTGCAGTTCATCTTCTAGAACAATCTTTACCGTCACTAATTGATTCACCAAAGACTTAAACTCACTCAAGAACTCTGTCATTGGCCGTCCTACCTTGTACTTCAAGTTAATTAACCTCTTAAGTAGGGAAACCTTATTCTGAAGAGTCTTGCATTCATAAAGAGCCTCAAGCTTCTTCCATAACTCATTAGCTTTAGTCTCGTGTGCAATATGGTGATAAATATTGTCCTCAACAAATTGTCTAATTTGATAGACAAGTTTCTTATTCAACTTCTCCTATTCTTTATCAGTCAGCTTCTCAGGCCTAGCAGAATCTCCTTCCACAGCATCATACAGATTTCTACTAATCAAGTAATCTTCCATCCGCGGCTTCCAAGTTTGGAAATTAGATGAATTTAACATGGTCATACCTTTACCAAAAGTATTCATATCATCCATCACAACAAAATAAACTCCCCTTTGACTTCCTCCTCAAATAGGAATCAAAAGTATAAAATTACCAAAATACCCCTCAACAAATGCCAACCAAATTGACAAAATACCCCTATGATTATGCCCAAAAAATAGTCAAATATCTCCCAAAAAATCATAGAAAAATACTGTAGAAATCGGCATAGAAATCACCTGAAAATTATGTCTGGTCAAAGTCAACATTCAATGGTCAAAGTCAACGCCCCAATCGGTCAATGGTCAACAAGTCAAACTTTAACCGGGTCAGTGGGTCAAACTTTGATTGGGTCAACTCAGGTCAAACTCGGGTCAACAGAACCCGTTTTTGCTGCTGCAGCTGCGTTTCTCCTCTGATTTCCACCGTTCCAAAGCAGTTTCTGACGAAACAAGAACACCAATCAATAAATTGGCTTCCAACTAGTTTATAGAACTCAAAATCGCTCCACAAAACACTCAAACGAAAGAGAAATCACAAATCCCCTTTTCGGGCTCACGGGTTCAACACAACCCGTAGCACTCCAATTAATTTTCCAACCACAAAGAGGTCGAAAATCACACAAACAAAGGCTAGAGAAGAAAATCCATACCTCAAACGCCGATTTTAGCTTCTCCTTCTATGCGTTATACACCAAGTGTTCGATAAAAGGCTTCTTTGAATAAAGCCTTTGTTGACAGCTTCTCTCTTGTGTGAGGTGTGCTAAATACACACTAAAACAGTCGTTCTTCCGCTAACTGCCTGACAAAGAACGAGCCTTGGCCCTAATTTAGGAACCTAGGCTCTGATACCAGTTTGTTAGAAAATAAACTCGTGAATCTAAACTCACGGAATCTCTCAGGATCTCACCGCACACACAAAGAGAATATTAGTCAAGTAAAGAACACACAGAAATTACGAGATTCGGGATAATCCCTACGTCCCCGGCCTAAGGAGCAATTCTTCACTATGATGAGGAGGGCTTACAGTGCTTACAGAAAACCTCTGTTTTCTCTCAATCTCTCACAACCTCATACCTAGGTTTCTCCATAAGGTTTCCTTTTATACAAGTACCAAGGAAACCCAAATAGAATAGGACTAGGAGACCTAAATAGAATAAGACTGGGAAACCCATATAAACTACCCACAATACAAATATAGTAGTTACATAATTACCCTTACTAATTTACTCCAAACCTAACAGTAGTCTTGCCTACACCTCCCATTCCCCAAATACCAACAATCTGGACTTCATCATCAGACAATAAAGCCATTATTTTGGCTAAACTCTTCGATAATGTTGATTGATCTTGAATTGATGGTCCAGGAATGTGCCCCACTGCTCTAGGAATTGAATTATTGATAGCCACCGCACCAGAATATGATCTCCCAACTTCTAGAAACTCTTCTATCTCTTTAACCATTTTAGCTACTTCCCCGCCGATTCTATATCGTTTCCTGCATTTTATGGACCATCGAGAAAGCTTTACTGCTTGAATCTCATTGACTTTAACGAGAAGCTCTCCAGCATCCTTAACCCACTGTATGACTTGGGCTTTCAGAAATTTTCCTTCTTTCCCAGCTACTTCCGTTTCATTTTTAATTCCATCTCTTAGATCCAGAAGGAGTTTCTTCTTCTTTGCCAAAGCATCAAGGTGTGAGTGGAACCCGCCAATGTTATTGATCATGGAACCACAGAGAGGCTGGGCAATTTTGCCCAGTATTAAGGCAATAACAGGAATCCCCACTTCCATGCCAGACATTTTGCTATGTACGATAACGGAAACTTGAAACATATTTGCAGACAGAGAGCTTCAGAAGAATAATGTTGTTGGAACTACTCATGGTATTCTTTGAAAACCATTGTAGGGGCATGTCAAGTGCCGTTTTAAGTTGTAACCTTCCTGGTCAACTCGTTAATGAATTAGTATATTTATTAACAAAGAATACCCTAATGCCACATCCAGAAGCAGGAAAATTTGAATGCTATCAAACAGTCAACCTTGGTGTTGGAATATTTAGGGTTGGCAACCTTAATTTAATGTTCTGGTCTTTGTTTCCATTTGGGTTTTTATAAAACATATCTTAATATTTCATTGAAGTTTATAAATTTTATTTTTCTAGGTTGCAAAGTTTTCATTAATCCATTAAAAAAAAATTCTGTAAAAGCAACCTCAAAGAAAAAGATAGAAAATTGTATTCATTTTTTTTAACTAGATGAATACCCAATCACGTTTAATCAAAATACTAATGATCACATCATTATTCAGATCTTAAGTTAAATTTTTTTGTGTAATTAAAATTTCCTTTTATATATTAAATATCAAATAATTAAATACCATGCATTGTAACAATGAGTCTCGGGCGTGGCTGTCATGAGACATTGGTGTTTGGCTATATTATTAATTTAACTCACCCAACACTTTTCTCGGTGCAAGCTTCCCTTCCCAACGCTTCGATAAATTATTTTCTCGGTAAACTAAATGGGCAAAATTGAAAGGCCAGTATTTGTTAAAAAAAAAAAAAGGTAACTTATAATGATGATCCAATGCTATATGAAATCCTGATGTCAATGTTAATGTCAATGATACACGAAACAGTAAAACTAACAGTTGGTTAGCCCCTTCTCTTTTCTTTTTTTTTTTTTTTTAATACCCTAATTGTAGCTTTTTGTCCTGCCGTTTTGCTTTTGGTATGTATATGTGGACCTATTTCCCCATTTTGCGTTTTCCTTTTGTTGATCTTGTTCGCATTTGGATCAATACGAATGATGGAACAGAGTCTTTCTTGCCCCTCATGAGTCAGTGTAGTGTTGGTCACTTGGCTGGAGTTGTGATTGCAGAGGTGTGTTTGGGAGCCAACCATATTATACTTCACCTCGTGACTCTGTCCATGTAGAAGCTCCCTTTTTTTTTTTTTTTTTTTGGCTCTTCTTTTAGTAGGCTGAAGATGGTGTTGACATACCTAAACAAAATTATTTTATACTCGACAGCAATTGAGATGACAAGATTGAATGTGAGAGATTGTCGATGATTTGCACATTTAGAAATTAAAATACTATTTATTTGTACGGCATGATGGTGCATTGGCTAATTGCACCTTATTGATCTTTGCTCTCATATTTTTCGCTTGTTAATTTTTTTATTTTTTTTTAGTTTGGAATAATGCATATGATATGGTTTTTGTTAACACGGTTGATCAAGAAACAAAAAAGTCTCTCAAAATGATTTCTCTCTTTTTTGAACTTTGTAGTTCACGTTAATTGATAAAAAATATTGACACCATAAACTAGATTAAAAAAAATAGAATGCACCAACAAAATATTGACTTATTATTAATAGAAAAAAATTCCAACAAAATCATACCAACTCTAGTTGTTCTATTAATAGAACATATAATTCTTGCAAACTATGTCTCTACAAATATCAATGCAATAGCTAATAAAACCAAATCAGTTACATGGTTCCAAAACCTTCCAAAATCAACCAAGAGCATTCTTCTTGCAGACATCCTGAAATCTGAACTTATCCCCTTATACCATTCTATTCATCAATCAGTATAATCCCATTCGAACTTTCATTAGATTGCAGACATCCTGAAATCTCATTCCAAATGTTAGACAAAATAAACCAAAACCACGTTTAAATTCCAACAGAGTAATCAACAAAACTCATATGAAACATACCTGTCGGGAGACAACAATCGGGAAACTCAGATGACAAAAACATGAAAAATACCTTTTCTCGGACAGATCTCATACTCCCTCTTCTGAACCACAACTCATCCACAGACTGACCCGTGAACCTACCACCTTCTGCCATGCTCAACGCCTCTTGGCAAATTTTGTGGAGGATGCTCCACGCCTAGGCTTCTTCTTAGTACATTTTTTTGGCTCAGAGGGAGGTTGAAAGTCAATAATTTGTATTGCTTTTCTCTTCCTCTGATTTTCAGCTTTTTCATAACCTTCACGGAGTTTTATCCCTGCACGCAGAAGTTTCAACTCCGACTCTGAAGTAGGGCCCCCATTTGAATCGGTCTTTGGGTGAAGCAACAAGGTCTCCAGTTGCTTACCCCTCCCAACTTGTTGCTTACCCCTCCCAAGATTACCATTCTTAATTTCATTCCCACTGTCATCCACACCATCAAAAAAATGACACAGATCAAATGCCATAGGCATAAGACCCGCTTCATCAAGAGGAGGACAGGGAAGACCCGAAACATCCATTCTCTAAGGAAAACAGTAGACAACGATTGAAAAAGAAAAAACCAAAAAACAGAGCAAACCTGAGAGAAAGATGGAGAGGCAGAGAATTGAGACAGTAATTTCGCAGCCAACTTCCCAATCTGCACGCGGTTGAGAGAGCAAACCTGAGAGAAAGAGAGAGGCAGAGAATCCAGACAGAGCACGCCGATGAGATAGAAAAATTGAGAACTCCCGTTCTCTGAATCGTAAGGATTATGAGAGACACAGAGAGAGAGGCAGAGAGAAGGCTTGAGATGAGCGTCTGTGCGTGAGGGTTTCTTTATAGTGAATCCGACCGTTGGGGAACGGTCCTCTTATCGTGACGCGTTTTGTGAGGGGGTCGTTCTCCGAACGGTGACTTCACAACGGGAATTCTCCCACTCGCAGAAGATGGCAAGCAAGAGCTAAGAGAGCTGAGAGAGAGTGAGTGACAATCGCGGAAGATTGCGAGCAAGAGCTAATAGAGCTGAGAGAGAGTGAGTGACAATCGCAGAAGATGGCAAGCAAGACCTAAGACACCTGAGCGAGAGCGAGTGGGAATCGCAGAAGATTGCAAGCAACGGTCACTTTTCAATCCAATCGCAGAAGGTTACCAGCGACGGTAACGTTTTAAGTCAAATGAGACTGCTTGGGCGCAAAGTTTCCGTGTGTTCTCACGCGGAGATCAAGGGATTAGTGGTCGAGTGAGTCCATGTGCGGGGATGCCGCTGCATGTTTGCGTATCTGGGCATGTCGATGTCAATTTCCACAGATACGCAACATGCAGCCGCATGTCAATCTGATGGGAGGAAGTCTTCGTTTCGATTCTCTAAGTATGACGAAATCTTCGCCACGCGCCTCTCGCATTGATGCTTAGAGGAATCCGAGTTCTTCAAAAAATGCTTGCTCCTCCTGAATGTCCCCTTCACTTTTAAATGGTAGCGACTGAGTTTCATATCCAGAACCTCCAAAGAAGACAACCGAGATATGACTCCAGCTTGAATGGTTTTCAGGTTGTGAGTTTGGGATAGGTTCAGTTGCTTCAAAATGCTCATGTTTTCCATCCCTTTCGGTGATCCTCTGATAAAAGTAGCACAGAGGTCAAGCACTTGAAGTCTACTAAGACCTTCCAGTGGAGGTAACTCTTCAAGACAGAAGCAGTCCCTTAAAAGAAGAGTACGAAGTTCACCAAGTTGAATTAGGGAAGAAGGCAAGGAGCGGATGCAAGTTCCACTCATATTCAGGACTCTAAGTGCGTCAAATCCTCGCAGAAATGTCTCAGGAACACTTCCAAGCAGAGGATTGCTTTGTAATAGCAAAGTAGAGGCCTATGAGCATTGTACCCCACATTCTGGCAGTCTCCTTATCTTGTTATGCATGAACGAAACTCTCTTGGGAGAATTTGATAGCTCGTCAACTGGAAACTCGCTCAAGCCAATTCCTGAACGAACAAGGGATTTACATCCATCCTCAGACGACGATACAATCCATATAGCAACATCACGAACTATATTAGAAATTGAAGGGCTCAACTAAAACACAGAACTATGCTATAGTGGATTGCTAGCAGAAGCTTATAAGGTCAAGCTCTCCTATCGCTTTACCCAATGTGAGACTGGATATTTTAATCCTCCAACAAACTACATCATGCATCTTTACAGTGTCTTCATGAGCACCATCTTCCAACAAACAAGAGTTTTTCAGATCTTGGATCAAAGCAATTCCTCTATTGATTGAATCCTCATAGCTTTCTCGTTCATCCATCAAACCTTCTGCTCGCCAGTACCGCATTAGTTCACTTATCTCAATTGAGAAGTCCTCATGAAACAGTGAACAGTAGAGGAAACAAGACTTCAAGTTTTTACCTTCTAATGAATCGTAACTCCACTTCCAAGGCTTATAGAGCTTATCTTCCGCACCCACTGTACAAGGCACCGAACCTCGCAACTCCGTTAAGGCATGCTTCCGTAGCTCGACCATTTTCTTCCCTCTCACACCAGTTCCCATGGTGATTAATGCCAAAGGCAGTCCACAACATTCCTTAACAATTGCCTCGGCAACTGGTCGAATATGCCCTAAACTGACCACACTTACCGCATTTTTGCTAAACAATTGCCAAGCTTCCTCATCATTTAAAACCTCAACTTCAATTTCAACATCGGTCATCATGCTCCAAACATCCAAAGATTGAGAAGTTAATATGATCTTAAAACTCCTCTGAACTTCAGGTCGTGGGACACCCAAACTGTCCAAATCAATTTGCTCCCAAACATCATCGAGAATGAGTAAAAAAATTTCTTGCTCAAGTCTTCGGTAAATTTCTGTAGCCATTTATTCCAAGCTTTCTTCCATTTTTACCTCCAACTTCAATCTTTGAGCTATTTGTGTTTGGACCTTTTTCAAGTCAAAATTCTTAGAAATAGTAATCCATATAACAATGCCAAAGGGCTGCATTGAAGAGATATTCTTAAGTTTATTGTTCAAGTTTCTTATTAAAGTAGTCTTACCTACTCCTCCCATTCCCCATATACCAATAATCCGGACTCTGTCATCAAACAATAAAGCCATTGTTTTGGCTAAAATCTCCGACAATGTTGATTGATCTTGAATTGGTGGTCCAGGAATCTGCTCCACCGCTCTAGAATATGATCTCCCAACTTCTAGAAGCTCTTCCAGCTCTTTTAGCTTTTTAGTTGCTTCCCTGCCGATGCTATACCGTTTCCTGCAGCTTAGGGACCATCGAGAAAGCTTTTCTGCTTGAATCTTATCGACTTTAAGCAAAAGCTCTTCAACATCCTAAAGCCAATTTATGACTCCATCTTTCAAAAAATTTCCTTCTCTCCCAGCTACTTCCATTTCATTTGTAACTTCATCTCTTAGAGCCAAAAGGAGTTTCATCTTCTTTTCCAAAACATCAAGGAGTGAATGGAACTTGGCAATGTTCTTGATTATGGAACCACAAAGACGCTGGCCAGTTTCTGCCAGTTTTGATGCAATAATCGAAATCACCACATCCAAGGCGGACATGAGGTTGTACGAGATGCAAGAAACTTAAACAAATTTTTTAGCCAAAGAATAAAGTTCTGGGAACTACTCAGCTGAATCTTAGAAACCCATTGTAGGGACTTGTCTTCTGCCATTTAAGTTGAAACCTTCTTGATCAATATTCAATCATTGCATTAGACTGAAATGCAGGTGCATTAAATCAGGTTTGTGAGAGATTTACGAACTGTTTAAGTCCAATAATAAATAGTCAAGTTAAAGGGGGATAAATGAAAAAAAACAGAAGAGAGAGAGAGGAAAAGGAAGAGAGACGTTGCTAAAAGGGATTTAGTGTTCAACCACGCAGAAAAATACGTTTGTTGGACACATATATATTACTTTACATTGGACTACACGTATAAATAGACAAAAAAAGGAAGAAAGATAAACAAAGGTTTCTCGTGACTGAACTAATGATGACTCTGTCTATGATTTCGTGTGACTTCTTGTAGACCTTACGTGCCTTCTTGGTGCTTCTGATTTCTTGGTTTCTTATGGAGATTGGTCTGACAATGGTTGTTGAGATGTGGTAGGCATGCTCTGGATTGTCAGAGTCAATACACCCCCTCAAACTAGGCATGAGAAGGCCGAGTTTGTTACAGAGCTTTTCAAAGAGAGACCGAGGAAGAGCCTTTGTAAGTAAGTCGGCCAACTGCTCACTTGATTGGACATGTTTTGTGACAATGATCTTGAGGGTTACTTTCTCACAAATGAAGTGGTAGTCTATTTCTATGTGTTTGGATTTACTGTGGAGAATTGGTTTGGTTGTGAGGTATAGTGCTGATAGGTTGTCACAAAACAAGATTTTTGGTTTAAATTGTGGGATATTTAGGTCTCTGAGTAGGAATAAAATCCTAGTTGACTCTGCTGCAACTGCTACTAAGGACCGATATTCAGCTTCAGTTGAAGATCTAGATACTGTAGGTTGTCTTTTTGCACTCTATGAGATACAGTTGGCACCAAGGAAGAAACAATACCCTGTTGTGGATCTTCTAGTCACTACACAACCTCCTCAGTCTGCATCACTATAGCCATATAGATTCAATGTGCTAGTGGAGTGAATTTTCATTCCATAAGACACCATTCCATGTAGGTACTGATAACTCTATTTTTATAGAGTTATTTTACCTATTTTTTAGGCAATAAATAATACAATGCTTATGAGAAAATATTTGAACTCCTATTATTTATTTGAATTTGTCTTGTTTTTGTAGCATAAGGAGGCAATGAGAAAAGGGATGAACATGGAGAACCTGATGCTTATTGTGTGGCAAAATTATAATATCAAGATCAAGAGAGTCAAGATGGGCTTGGGCTTTGGATAATTGTTATTAGATTTTCTATTGTTATTGAATTTTCTATTTAAATAGAAAACCCAATCATGTTAGGAATTCAAGTCTCAATTAATTTAGGAGTTCAAAACCCAATTGTTTTAGGTCTCTAAAACCCAATTGTTTTAGGTCTCTAAAACCCAATTGTTTTAGGTCTCTAAAATCGAATTCTACTAGGATAGGAGATAGGTCTAAACCTAAACCCTATTTAAGAGAAGAGAAGAGGCAAAAGAAAGGGAGGGAGGAAATTGAGCACAACTCAAGAAAGAGGCCAAGAATTCAAGGTTTTCTTGAATAGAAGACAAAAAGGGTGACAGACTTCTTGTTCTTGGATTCAAGATGCCTTCTTTATTTCTTATTACCATTCTTCCTCATTATTTCTTTATGTTTTAGTTTATTTTTGTTAGAGCTACGATGTAACCTAATTATGATGGTATGAATCTTATGATTATTATGTTTTGCAAGATATTTTATTTATGTGAAGTTATATATTACGGAGTTTAATGCTTTTAGGTGATTAGCTACCACTTAGATGACTTGATTTGCATGTTAAAGACCAACAGGAAATAGCATGCAATTGCTTCTTGTAATATGTAACCATAGATTAAATATGGATAGACATATACCATATTGTTTGTGTGGCTTTCGGTGTAAACTAGGAATATTCATAGATCCTAATGCATTTGGTTTGTTTCAATTCACATATAGAGATATAGTGAATTAATGAACTAAGTAGGTTTGCTATACCTAGACATAGGATAGTAAATAAATTAGGAAATTCCGCCATCACATAGATATTATCCCTCTTGCAAGCATAAATAATCAATATTAATACCTAGTAATTATGGTGAAATCATATGCTCTAACATATTTCTTGTATTTAGCTTTCTTATATTTAGTCAGTTAATCTATCATCTATCAATTTGGTTTGCTAGATAAATTCTAGGAGTTATTCACTGTTAGTAATTAATTGGTTTAGTAATCACCAATTTCTGTGGGACGATATCTTTCTTATCATTATATTACTTGTTCGACATGTTCACTTGCATTTAGATTTCACCGAACAGGTACCTTAGCACTCTTTTTAGGCGATGGAAATCGCAACTGTTGGTGCATGCATTGTTTGACACAATCGGTTCACAGCAAAGGAAAGGTCTGGACAGGTTAATGTGAGGTATTGTAAGGCCCCCACAATACTACAGAACAATGAAGGTTGGGAGGCTAGTGATGTCCCATTTTGCAGTTTTGGTTCCTTAGTTGCAACAGGTGTTCCGATAGGCTTACAATTCTCCATTCTGGCTCTCTTAAGAATGTCAACTGCATATTGATGCTGAGATAACAAAAGGCCAATGGGACCGTGAGTTACTTCCACCCCCAAAAAATAATGAAGCTGTCCAAGATTTTTAATTGGGAATTCTCGACGAAGTGAATCTTCAAAGGCAGCAATTGACTGTTTAGAACTTCCAGTAACTATGAGATCATCCACGTAAAGTAGAATCCACACAGTCACACCTTTTTGATCAAAGATAAACAATGAAGGATCATGTTGGCTACAACTAAAACCCAGTAAGAAGAGGAAATCAGTGAATCTGTCATACCAGGCTCATGGAGCTTGTTTGAGCTCATATAATGCTCTTTTTAATTTGCAGACATGATTTGGAAAATGCGAACTAACAAACCCAGGGGGTTGTTCCATGAACACAGGTTCTTCAAGTGGGCCGTGCAAGAATGCATTGTTTATATCGTATTGAAGAAGTGGCCACTTTCTCACAACAACTATTGATAGGATTAATCGAATTGTTGTGCTTCGAACAACTGGACTAAAGGTTTCAAGAAAATCCACACCTGGTTCTTGATGGTAGCCTTTGGCTACTAGATGTGCCTTCAAGCGATCTAACTCACCATGTGGTCCAAGTTTTTGTTTCAACACCTAATGACACCCCACAATGTTTGTTGCTTCACATCGAGGAACTAGCTGCCAAGTATTATTCCACTCAAGAGCCAACATTTCATCCTTAATGGCATGTCTCCACCCCACATCTTTTAAGGTCGAAGGAAGGTCTTTAGGAAGTGAAGGAAGTGAATGGGTGAGGGTATGTGCATATTTGGGATTCGGTTTGTGGATACCTGTTTGACTCTTGGTTTGCATTGTATGAGTTCGAACATTGTCTGTATCTGTTGTTTTTATTGGTTGCTTGCTAGGTTTAGAAGGCAAGTTGTGTGAGGTAGAAAGAGGTTCGAGGTGATTGCTGGGTTGGTGGAGTACTGATTGTGTGGGTGTTTCTTCTAGGTGATCGGTTTGGAGTTGCTCATTGGACTTTGGCACGTGTTCAATTTCAAGCGAATTTGAAAGACTTGTACAAGTTGTAAAGTCCTCACCTCTTTGTAGAGTTTCACATGGAGTTGATTGTATGTCAGTAACACCTTCTAGGTGTGTGGTGCAGGCTTCACCATGTGGAGATATGCGTGTCCTTTCATTGTTACGTGTAGTTCCGAAAAAGTTACGACAATTTTCCACGTTATCAAGTGGTTCATTGTACGTTTCAGTTGGCTGTACTGCAAATCCACTTTGTGACATGTTGCTTTTTGCATGCTATACAAAAGTGTCTGGATCACTCAATCCATCCGTTGGATTTTCTGCAAGAGCAAGAGGAGTTACGCCTACAGCACCTAGGCGTCTAGCAATGTGTGGTGTAGTGGCATCCACATTGAATGGTGAATTCTTTATTGAGAAATCCATGATTCCCTCATTCGTTGAATTTGCAAGTCCTACACCAGAATTTCCTTTAACCAGGTGGTTATTTGCTGCAAAAGGGAAAGAGTTTTCATTAAAAACAACATGTCTTGATACAAACACTTTCCCAAAGGCACGGTGAAGGCATCTGTATCCTTTGTGCCGTGGACTATATCCTAAAAAGATGCACTCAAATGATCTAGGGGATAATTTATCCGCAGCTTCATGTTTTAGATATGGAAAGCATGAACATCCAAACACTCTAAAAAAACTGTAATCACATTGCTTCTTATATAGTATCTTAAATGGAATGGAGTTGTTTAAGGCTTGACTGGGAAGTTGATTAAGTATACTGTAGTGAGAAAGGCATCAACCTAGTAGCGTTTTGGCATGCTTGCTTCAATCATCATAGCCCTTGCTAGCTTTACAATGTTTTGATGTTTTCTCTCAGCAATCCCGTTTTGTTGGGGGGTATATGGATAGGAAAGGTTGTGTAAAATACCGTGGGTTTTAAGAAAATTCAGGAAATCATTACTTAGGTATTCCCCACCATTGTCGGATTGTAAGACTTTAATGGGCAGTCCAAACTGAGTTTTTGCCATTTCCTTAAATCCTTTAAAGATATTAAACACTTTCGATTTTTGTCGGATAGGAAAAATCCAAGTGAAATGGGAGAAGTCGTCGACAAAAGAAACATAGTACTTATAATTTTGACAAGAGTTAACAGGCGACGGCCCCCATACATTGCTATGAACCTTCTCAAAAGGCAAAGAGGTTCTGGTTGTAGAGCTTGCAAAAGGAAGCTTATGGCTCTTGCTTATATGGCAAGGTTTACAAAAGTCAAGAAAAGAATCAGGTGTCACATTGATTTTCCTTTATTGAGCCAAAAACTTAACTGCTTGTCCATGGAAGTGAGCTAGTCGACGGTGCCAAGTGTTCAAGTCCACTTTCTATTGCCGTTGAGAGAGCAAAGCCATATTTGGAGGATCCGGCAACAGGTAAAGGTTTCCTCTTCTAACCCCTTTCAGCAGAATCCATCCCATTTCCAGGTCCTTAACATAAAAGTTATGCTTCTCAAATATCACAATGCACGGATAGTCATCAGTTAGCTTTGAAACAGAAAGTAGTTTCCTTGTTATGTCAGTAGCTACTAAAACAGAGTTGAGAGGGAGCAAACCGTTGGCAAGAGCAGTGTCACCCGTATGGGTAATGGTTATTTGTTGGCCATTACCAATTAGTATGCCATCGAAACCAAGGTAAGGTTTGATATTTGTTAACTCACCGGTAGTGTCGACAACATGGGCGGTGGCTCCACTATCTGGGACCCAGCCTCCATTGGATGTGTCTTCAAGTGTAAGTGTTGCAAGTGCCTTAGGGGCATTGTCTGTCTGGAAGGTGTGATCGAAACGGTGCCAGCACTGAAGGGCATTGTGCCCCTTCTTGGAGCAAATTTGGCATTCTATGGTTGATCGGCCATTAAGTTGGTGTTCCTCAGTTTGTGGGTTTGATTGCTGTCCTCTGGAGGATCTCTGTATTGCAGAACGATTGGGCTGAGTGGATTGATTGAATCCACACCCTTGAGAAGAGAAACTATTCTGACTTCCCCGTCCTCTTCCATTGCCAGATCGACCACCACACTGGAAGCGTTGAACAGTGAAAGCAGCATTGTCCTGAGGCTGTATAGGGGCATATCTATTCAATCTGGCATCAAATGCTTGAAGTTGGGAAACAATGTCATTAAAAGCAGGGATAAGAGGTTTAATCATGATTGTTCGGAAAGATTCATATTCAGAACCTAAGCCTTCCAGAAGCTAAAAAGATTTGCCTTGGTCAGACAAAGGCTTACCGATGGAGCTTAACTGATTTGTTAAGCTCCGAAACTCATTTAGATAAGTAGCTAGTGGCTTTCTTCCCCTTCGCAGGTGGTAGAGCTGAGAAAGTAGGTCATATTCCCTGGTCTCGATTTTCTGGGCATACCTACTACAGAGCTCCTCCCATACTTGAGAGGCAGTCTACATTTCAAATACGTATCCCAGCACTTCCTCTATGAGGGTGCTAAGGATCCAGGACTTGGCAAGACTGTCTGTCTGCTTCCAAGCCATATAGTCAGGATTCTTAATCTCTTCTTCATACTCATCGTCCAGGATCGTGAGTGCTGGTGGTTCAACCTCACCGGTTAGGAAACCATACAGGCGTTGGGTTTGCATGAGAGTCTTGACTTGAGTGAACCATGGGAGGAAATTGGTTTCAGTCAACCGAAGGTTCATAAAGTTAGCAACGTTTACGGAGATAGGAAAGGGATAAGGAGTGGCAGGGAGTTGGTTGTTTGCCATGAGCAACGACTTAACCTGGCTGTGATACCAAATGAAAAAAATAGAAGAGAGAGAGAGAGGAAAAGGAAGAGAGACGTTGCTCAAAGGGATTTAGTGTTCAACCACGCAAAAGAATACGTTTGTTGGACACTTATATATTACTTTACATTGGACAACACGTATAAATAGACAAAAAAAAGGAAGAAAGATAAACAAAGGTTTCTCGTGACTGAACTAATGATGACTCTGTCTATGATTTCGTGTGACTTCTTGTAGACCTTACGTGCCTTCTTGGTGCTTCTGATTTCTTGGTTTCTTGTGGAGATTGGTCTGACAGTGGTTATTGATACGTGGTAGGCATGCTCTGGATTGTCAGAGTCAATAGGATAAAAAAGAAAAAAAAAAGGCGATGGTCTTGAGGAGTAATTTTTGCACTTGTGGTTTTGATAAGCATTAAAGTTCATAGAGCAAACTAGCATGCTCGGTGCGGGAATAACGATCAGGAAGATGAAGGGCAAAAACAAAGAACTGAGAGAAACCTAGACAAAGTATGATTCTTATCTGAGCTTGAGATTACCCAACAAAAGGATAGCTTTCGAAGAAGCAAGGGTTAACAAAAACCTAGAAAGCTCCCTTAAAACCGATCAAACAGAGACTTAAAACCAACTAAAGACTTATATCAAGGCAAATTAATGGATCGATTAACAAATACAACACTTTTAAATCAAACATAAGTTGAACATACATAGAGTTTTGCTTTCTCACACAAGTGCAAGTTGCATTTAACCAAGAAACAAAAATATGGCAATCCTGCATAGAAGACATGTAGTATCTACCTTCTAGAGCCATAAACAAGCACGGTCGACCCCGATCTCTAGTCTTCCCTTTCTTCATTCAGTCAAAAAAAGTAATGGAAACGACTTCGGTCAGTGACGGAAAAGTCTTCACCCTTATCTTCCACTCACACACAGAAGGAATGTGCGTGAGTCTGTAGGCCGCGCAACATGTATTCTCTTGGGCTAATGCGTACGTGCAGAGTGAACACCAATACTTTAACGTGAACGCAACTTTCTGGGCAGATTGACAAAAAATATCCACTTGGTCTGAGAATTGGTGGTCAGCAAACTGGTCCCAGTGTAAGTGTTTTCTTGAAATGCTTTCTCACCTGATGACATGATTGACCAGCCGGGGCTTGGAGAAGCCAACTGGAAGACGCCCGATGTATATGGGACGAGAGAAACAACGGGAGACCAACATGAGGGGGAGACGGGTCGAGGTCTGAAACTCACTTCAGATGGCACTTGCAACAAGCAACTTTTCTTTTGCATTCATCCATCGATTTTTGCAATCTATATATATATATATATATATATGTTATATTACTTGCTTTCTTGGAGAGAAGTACTTGCTATCAAAAATTTTAAACATTGTTGTAACTTTTCTAGAGTCAGAAAAATTAGGATGGTGCAAGTGGTTAAGGTTACGTGACTTGACTGTTGTTGCTAGCTGTGTTTTAAATTCTTCTTGTGAGAAGAAGAATTTATGTCGTGAAAATTGAGAAATAATTGTTTCTAAAAAGTTAGTAAAGGGATCTTTTAACTAGTTGTTAGGAAGTACTTGATATAGATATCAAGATAAGCTACCAAGGATAAGTTTAAAAATTACAACACACATAAAAAAGTAATCCAATCCAACTTAGACACCCTTTCTTCTATTAGGTTGCATCTTATAGTGATTATCTTCATTATGAATGAGAACATCTCATGATACAGTCTTATAGTGTATACTATAAGATTGTATACACTCTTTCTCTTATACTATACTTTTTTGGCCACAAATATAGTCTTATAGTGTTCCACTAACCTATAAGCATGACACTTCATCTTGTTTGCCAATTTATATCAAATGGGCTTTCTCCTTGATAGTAAGTTAACAACCTGCCATGTGCCATTTAACTCCAAGTTTAATCTTTTAATCTATGATACCTTTTTACTTGGGATCTTCCATTTCCTCTTGATAAGTGATAGGCTCAATATCAAGCAATATGAAGGTAATGAAGTTTTAATTAGAGCCAAATAGATAGTTATAAGCGATATAATGAAATGTAGGGTATTGTACAGGCTTGTTCCGCAATGTGGTAAATATATTAGCTGTGGAGCATTCAAATCTCTGGTTTATATAGGTGGCTGGGGATTTTGAATGGACCTCCTAATTGTTAGGTTCTCTTTTGTGGAAGGGGTACCTACTAATGGGGTATTATCACGTGACTCATTAGGCTGAGAGGGGAAAGTATTTGGCTCAACTGATGGTGGAGAAGGTATTGGGGTGGCCTGCCGATATATTGAGATAGGGAGGGTGGAATTTATGCTTTGTTGGGGGTGCCGCATGGACAATATGCAATTTATGCTAATCTTTTATTGTGAGTATCGCATGGATCTTTTCTAAAGAATTTGGAATAGGCTCTTATATATGAGAATGGAAAAATATTTTTTTATAAAAATCCACATCCTTGCTTAAGAATAATTGACATCCCTTAATATAATAAAGCTTATACCATTTTTGTGTATGGAGGCATCCTATAAATATATTGATAATTGCTCGAAAGGCAAACTTATCTTTGTGCCTCACATTGATAGCGTAGAAAGGTAGCTAAATATTTAAATAGAAAATGTCTAGTGATTTCTTACATAACCTATCATAGGGTATGTGATTATTTTTAAAATGAAAAATGGAATTCTATTTATGATATAGGTCATTCTAAGTATATATCCAATCCAATACTTAGAGGGATTACTATTGTGAAATTTTTAGATCTTATATTATATTTATGACGCATCACTATTTATGTTTAATCTCACCATTTTTTATGGTATATGCACAAGAACTCTCATGTATCATCTCTAGGGATGAAATAAATTTGTCACATTCACGGTTAAAAAAAAGCATATCACATTTTCTTACATATTGAGAAATCAATCTAAATTCAACACTACATTAGTCTTAACCTCCAAAAGGAATGTCTATGTTCCTCTTGAATGATCATATGTTATAGTTAAGAAATTTCATGAACCATTATCATTGGGAATTCTATACAATTCTCAAGTATCAATGCGAATCATGCCAAACAATTCATTAGCAATTTCATTGTGTGAAAAGAAAAGGGTTATGAGTTTGCTTTGTTATACAATGGTAACACACAAAATGTTTAAAATCACACATGAATTTAAATTTTGTATTTGATATATGACCACATCTAAAATAGCAAAGTCGTTACATGCCAAGTTTAAATTAATATAAATAGCTAGATTAAATCCAAAATATTTTGTAATAGTAGCCTTACAATGTCAATTACAAAGTAATAAAGCGTGTGCATCATTCTATCTATTCCTTTGATGTCATGTATTGAAAAGTCTTAAAACATACAAATATCATACCAACAGCATCAGTAGGAGACATGCATGAGCTCCACTATAGTGATCTCTGTAGCTCCTCTGCCGGGCTATCCATTTGCTACCCTTATCGCCGCTAAAGGGTTTTAGCATAGCTCTGATAAGGCCTCACAGAGAAAAGGACAGAGGACAAGTGTGCAAGGAAAAGAGGAATGAAAACACTGCCCTTTTAACTGATCATTGCTTCCCAAACTGATGAAGCCCCTGTAAGTAACAAGAAGTACTTTTCTTATATGCAGTAGAGTGCATAACACTATAAATATGTAACACAGGACTTGTAATCTCACCGGCAAAAAATAGTGAGCCCTCCTTTTGTAAGATAAGCTTTCGTGTGAAATTTATGTAAAATATCATCCTATTTTCTGTGTATCTCACTATTCTCAATTTTCTTCTAAAGTGAGATAATGGGTCAAAGTAATAATCCATGATTTAAGGAAGAGGAGGCAAGTTCCTCTTCTGGGTCGGCTAGTGGTGTTCTCAGGCTTCTGTACCATCCTTTTATAAGAGAAAAAGGTTGTTGCTTTTTTGAATTTTGGCAAAAATGCTAAAGTTGTCAACCACTGTGCAAAGTATCTACCTTACTTGTTTGATTACCTGCAGGAGTTGTTATCAACTATCTATGTGGTTCTACCTAGTGTAGTGCATCCATTTAAATAAATGGTTTTGAGGCCATAGTTTTTGTAGCAGCGGCAAATTAAAATCTTGGAAGAATGAGTGAAGACGAGGGCATACTACTCTAGTAGTTATATTTGGTCTGAATTTGGGGGACCTTTTATCTATATCACTGCTGAAAAGTATGTGGAAAAAAAGGAATCAACTGGGTGAAGTTGTTGAACAGAATTAAGGAAAGAGTTTTTAAAAGGGAAAACTCTATGAGACTATCCTTTTAGTTTGTAGAGGTTCATCAAATTTGGTCCAAGAACACTTGCTTACATTCTTTGCCATCAAAACATGCTTAGAAGGTTGCTAAGATCTTATGCGTTCTCTGTTATTTTAACTTTTAAGATTTGAAATCTTAGTTTTGATACTGTTATAGTTCCATGCACCTATTATTTTAAAAACAAAATTACAATAGTTGTATTCATTAAGAACTTGGATATTAAAGTACCAAAAGTAGGATTCAAACAAATCAAAATAAGAATTCAGATAATTAAATTCAATGAAAAAAAAACATGGTTCAAAGGACCTGGTTTCCCAAATTGACAAAGAATGCGGTAAAGAAGTTCTAGCAAGAATTCAAGAGATATTAGCAAAGAGAGCCCACCAGTAGCTACCACTGCTGCAACTAAAATGGAAGTCAACACTTCCATTCCAACATTTTATTACGTGAGATGCGAGAAGCCACCAACACAGCTAAATAACTGCAGAAAGCAAAATGTTCTTGTTGTCTCTTTTTGAGGAAGATGATTATCACACCAAGATATATGCCAGAGAATATGAGGATGATGAAAAATATTCCCAAATTCATAAAAAATTTCTTTCTTGAGAAGATATTTAAATAGCACAAGAAAATGGAAAAGAAAGTTGAAAAAGGAGACCTTGATAGCTTCCATGTGATTTCTAGGAGGAACTAAAAGTGCACCTTGTAGGATAGTTTTCCATCAACTTATTGCTTGAGCTTCTTTCCTGGTACACTTCCAAGGGCTTTGAGATGAACTTCTCATGGCTTTAGAAGGATGGAAATAGAAGGCTGCAGACTTGACCCCGTTTTATCTGCATAATTTTTGTTGGGGTCTCCAGTTATGATTCTTCAGTTATTTCCTCCAGGGTCTCTGCAGTTTTGTTTGTAAGAAACTGCATTTTAAGAAGATTACACTTGATGATAGTAACCTACTCTAGATACGGCCATGTCTCGTGCCCCCAAAGAGTTTTCAATTTTAGAAGGTTGTTTAATTTCAATATACGCAAGCTTGGGACAACAGGATTTGGAGTTGAGTTCTACATTGTACGATAACTAAAGAGCTCCTCTAACTTTTCACAGAAGCTTAACTTGATGACTTCTACCTTTGGCAGGGTATGAATGAAGTAGCCACAGGAAAAAAGGTATTTTATTTAGGAACACCGAGTCACTTTGATTACTCTTAGTCTACGAAATCTTAGCCCAAGATGCCTAACCAGTTTTGAAATGCTTTCCAGGTAAGTGAGGTCTTGGATATGAAGTTCCTCTAAATTTGGTAGTAGATCAAATTGGGCTGCACATCCTCCTTCTGGCTATAAATTACTGTTAGACCTTGCAATAGTAAGTGATTTTCGACCAGCATAGTAGTCAACACTATTAATTACTAGGTCTTCAAGCATTTGATTAAGTCCCAAACAATGATTTAAGACCAGAGAACTTGCATTCCTCAACAACCAGTCGATCCATTCTCCCGAAAGATTAAGACCGCTGATGGTCACCCTCATTTGGTCATGTCTGGTTGGCAGTGAGTTTGCTGCTGGGCCAATGAAAAATGTCATGCATTTTTACAGTGTCCTCGCGAGCACCATCTTCCAATAAACAAGAGTTTTTCAGAACTTGGATCAAAGTAATTCCTCTATTTACAGAGTCCTCATAGTTCTCTTGTTTATCTATCAACCTTTCAGCGAGCCAATACTGTACTAGTTCATATATCTCAATTGAGAAGTCCTTAGGAAACAGGGAACAATACAGGAAACATGACTTAATGTTTTTACCTTCTAAGGAATCATAACTCCACTTTAGAGGCTTATAGAGCTTATTCTCCACGCTTCTTGTGCAAGGCACTGAGCTTTGCAACTCATGTAAGGCATGCTTCCACAGCTCGACCCTTGTCTTTCCTCTCATAGCGGTTCCCATGGTGACTATCACCAAAGGCAATCTGCAACATTCCTTAACAATTGCTTCAGCAACTGATCTGATATATTCTGAGGTGACCACACTTCCTCCATTTTTGCTAAACAGTTGCCAAACGTCTTCATCATTTAAATCCCCCACTTTAACATCAACAGCAATCATCATGTTCCTGCAAACATCCAAGGATCGAGAAGTTAATATGATCTTGGAACCCTTTTGAACTTCAGGTTCTGGAACACCCAAAGGGGGCAAATCAATTTGCTCCCAAACATCATCGAGAATGAGTAGAAATTTTTCCTCCACAAGTCTTCGATAAATTTGGATGGCCATTTATTCCAAGCTTTCTTCCATTTTTGCCTCCAACTTCAATCTCTCTGCCATTTGTGTCTGGACCTTTTTCAAGTCAAAATTCTTGGAAACAATAATCCATATGAGGATGCTAAAGGGCTACGTTGAAGAGATATTCTTGAGTTGATTGTTCAAGTTTCTTATCAAGGTAGTTGTTAGAAAACAAGCCCGTGAATCTAAACTCACGGAATCTCTCAGGATCTCACCGCACACACAAAGAGAATATTAGTCAAGTAAAGAACACACAGAAATTACGAGGTTCGGGATAATCCCTACGTCCCCGGCCTAAGGAGCAATTCTTCACTATGATGAGGAGGGCTTACAGTGCTTACAGAAAACCTCTGTTTTCTCTTAATCTCTCACAACCTCATACCTAGGTTTCTCCATAAGGTTTCCTTTTATACAAGTACCAAGGAAACCCAAATAAAATAAGACTAGGAGACCTAAATAGAATAAAACTGGAAAACCTATATAAACTACCCACAATACAAATATGGTAGTTACATAATTACCCTTACTAATTTACTCCAAACCTAACAATTTCCCCCTTTTGGAGTAACATTAGTGCAACATCCCTACACCATAAGAGAGAACATTGCTCCCTAGACTTGACTCTACTTGGAGTCCATTCCAGCAACCCGCTGACAAGTCTCTAGCTTGTCTCTTATCAGTGGCTTCGTCAACATATCTGCTCCGTTATCATCAGTGTGAATCTTCACAAGATCTAATTGCTTGGATTCTAATACATCTCTAATCCAATGATATCTGACATCAATGTACTTAGACCTTGAATGAGATGACGTGTTCTTACTGAGGCGGATGGAGATTTGGTTGTCTCTATAAAGGATAACCATCCCTTGTTTTATACCAAGTTCTTGAAGAAACGTCTTCATCCACAGAACTTCCTTTCCACCTTCAGTGATTGCTACATACTCTGCTTCTGTTGTAGACAAAGCAACACAATCCTGTAGCCTAGATTGCCATGAAACTGCTCCCCCTGTGAAGGTGAGCATGTACCCTGTTGTAGATCTCCTCCCATCATGGTCACCAGCCATATCTGCATCTGTGTAACCAACCAATACAGGCTCATCATTACCAAAACACAAACACAACTTAGGAGTTCCTTTAAGGTATCTGAGTATCCACTTCACAGCTTCCCAATGCATTTTACTAGGATCTAAAAGAAAATGACTAACTACTCCAACTGCATGAGCAATATCTAGTCTAATGCTTATTGCAACATACATCAAGCTACCAACTACAGATGCGTAAGGTGTTTTCTTCATATATTCAACATCACTCTTACTTTCAGGCTTCTGCTCCTTACTCAACTTAAAATGACTTGCAAATGGAGTACTTACTGCTTTTGCCTTGTCCATGTCAAATCTTTGAAGTATCTTCTCTATATACTTCTCCTGAGATAGCAATAACTTTCCATGTTCTCTGTTGCGTTTAACTTCCATACCAAGGATTCACTTTACCGGTCCCAAATCTTTCATTGTGAAAGACTTGCCTAAATCCTTCTTCAGCTCAGCAATCTTCTTAATGTCCTGGCCAACAATCAACATATCATCAACATATAGGAGTAGGATGACAAAATCACCACCTGGAAAGTGTTTCACAAACACACAATGATCTGAGCTGGTCTTGTTATAACCGTGTTGTAACATGGATGACTCAAACTTCTTATACCACTAACAAGGTGCTTGTTTTAGACCATACAAGCTTTTCTTCAGTCGACATACAAGATTCTCCTTGCCTTTTTCCATGAAGCCTTCTGGTTGCTCCATATAAATCTCTTCCTCCAAGTCTCCATAAAGGAATGCAGTCTTCACATCAAGTTATTCTACCTCTAAGTTTAGTCTAGTAGCCAAACCAAGAATAACTTTGATTGAAGACATCCTCACCACAGGAGAGAAAATCTCCTCAAAGTCAATACCTTTCTTCTAACCATAACCCTTCACAACTAACCGCGCCTTGTACCTTGGTAGTGGATTGTTCTCTTCTGACTTCAACTTGTATACCCACTTATTTTTAAGTGCTCTCCTACCTTTAGATAATGTCACAAGATCATAAGTGTGGTTTTCCCACAAGGAATTCATCTCCTCTCGCATAGCTTTCTTCCACTCTTTCTTGTGCTCACATTCATTTGCTTCCTCATAGCATTGTGGTTCTCCCCCATCAGTTAGCATCAAGTACTCATATGGTGGATACTTCATCGAAGTTTGATGCTCTCTACTAGATCTTCTCAGTGGGGGCTGGGTTGATGGCTCAACTGAATGATTATCAACATGTCCTTCAGATTCTTCAACAACTGGAGTTTCAGGAACTTCTTCACTTGCTACATCCTCAAGTGGCTCTTCTTGTGTAGTTCCCCCTTCATGTACACTTACTAGGGAAGAAGAAGGTGGGATTATATCCTTAAGATTTTCATTAACAACTCTTGGCTTTCCAGTCTTCTTAAGATCTTCAATAGTTTGATCTTCAAAGAAGATAACATCTCTGCTTCTAATCAGTTTCTTTACAGCTAGATCCCATAATCTGTATCCAAAAGCATCATGTCCATAGCCCAAGAAGATGCAATCTCGAGCTTTATATCAAGCTTGTTCCTCTCGTCCTTAGGAATGTGAACAGACACCCTGTAGCCAAATACTCTCAAGTGTTTAAAAGAAACCTCCTTGCCAGTCCATACTCTCTCAGGTAGATCACCTTCTAATGGAACTGAAGGAGACAAGTTAATAAGATCTACTGCAGTACTCATAACTTCACCCCAAAATGACTGAGATAATTCAGAATGTGAAAGCATACACCTGATCCTCTCAACTATAGTTCTGTTCATCTGTTCTGCAACCCCATTATGCTCTGGAGTTTTAGGAACTGTCTTCTCAAGCCTGATACCCTGAGTTTTGCAATATTCTTCAAACGGTCCCTTGTATTCACCTCCATTATCTGCACGGACGCACTTCAGTTTCCTTCTAGTTGCTCTCTCAACCATAGCATGAAACTGTTTAAAGACCTCCAAAACCTGATCCTTAGTCTTCAGTGCATAAGCTCATACCTTTCTAGAATGATCATTAATGAAGGTAACAAAATACATAGCACCACCAAGAGTTTTCACCTTCAACATACACACATATGAATGAATCAAATCAAGAACATATTTTCTTCTAGATGGGGGTTCTCTTCGAAATGAGACTCTACGTTGTTTTCCAGCTAAGCAATGATCACAAGGCTTCAACTGTAAATCAGCACCACTGACTCCTGATATGATTTTGTTCTTTATCAAATGCTGAATTCCCTTCTCACTAAGATATCCAAGTCGTTTGTGCCATAACTCTATGTGATTATCTTCCACCACATTTACCTTGCCTTTCTGAATACTAGCTTCAGTCTTGTAGAGAGTACTGACCTTCTGTCCTTTTGCAAGTATAAGAGAACCTCTACTAAGTTTCCATTTACCGCCACCAAAGTAGTTATCATATCCCTCATCATCAAGGATGCCAATAGAGATCAAGTTGAAACAAATCTCAGGGACATTTCTGACATTCTTCAAAACTAGCTTACATCCAACACTAGTCTCCAAGACTACATCTCCAATGCCAACTATCTTTGCTTGTGCATTATTTTCCAAGCTAACACACCCAAAATCACCACCTGAATAAGATGTGAAAAACCTTTCATGTGGGGTAACATGAAAAGAGGCACCTGTGTCGACAATCCAAGATGAAACCTGACATGAGATATTGATCTGAGAATCACAAAAGATCATAATATCCCCAATACCGAATGTAGTTGCCACTGTATCTTTTTCAACTTCCTTTTCTCTATTCCTTGATTCTTTTCCCTTGAGTATTCTGTAGTCTCTCTTATAATGGCCAGACTTACCACAGTGATAGCACTTGACATCTTTCCTTGAACGTGAGACTTCACGTGCTCTATCAGAATTTGGTGCTCTACTCTTGCTTCTGTTTCTATTTCTGTCTCCATATTTATTTCTCTCCCTCCTTTCTGTAACCAATACTTCTATATGTTCATGTGTTCCTTGCTCAATTATTCTGGTTTCTTCATTAAGCAAACCTTTATGAACTGACTTTATACTTAGAATGCCGCCCGGAGCTGAGTTTGTGAGAGTGACTATCAATGTCTGCCAACTATCAGGTAAGTTACTCAACAATAACATTGCTTGCAGTTCATCTTCTAGAACAATCTTTACCGTCACTAATTGATTCACCAAAGACTTAAACTCACTCAAGAACTCTGTCATTGGCCGTCCTACCTTGTACTTCAAGTTAATTAACCTCTTAAGTAGGGAAACTTTATTCTGAAGAGTCTTGCATTCATAAAGAGCCTCAAGCTTCTTCCATAACTCATTAGCTTTAGTCTCGTGTGCAATATGGTGATAAATATTGTCCTCAACAAATTGTCTAATTTGAGAGACAAGTTTCTTATTCAACTTCTCCTATTCTTTATCAGTTAGCTTCTCAGGCCTAGCAAAATCTCCTTCCACAGCATCATACAGATTTCTACTAATCAAGTAATCTTCCATCCGCGGCTTCCAAGTTTGGAAATTAGATGAATTTAACATGGTCATACCTTTACCAAAAGTATTCATATCATCCATCACAACAAAATAAACTCCCCTTTGACTTCCTCCTCAAATAGGAATCAAAAGTGTAAAATTACCAAAATACCCCTCAACAAATGCCAACCAAATTGACAAAATACCCCTATGATTATGCCCAAAAAATAGTCAAATATCTCCCAAAAAATCATAGAAAAATACTGTAGAAATCGGCATAGAAATCACTTGAAAATTATGTCTGGTCAAAGTCAACAGTCAATGGTCAAAGTCAACACCCCAATCGGTCAATGGTCAACAAGTCAAACTTTAACCGGGTCAGTGGGTCAAACTTTGACTGGGTCAACTCAGGTCAAACTCGGGTCAACAGAACCCATTTTTGCTGCTGCAGCTGCGTTTCTCCTCTGATTTCCACCGTTCCAAAGCAGTTTCTGACGAAACAAGAACACCAATCAATAAATTGGCTTCCAACTAGTTTATAGAACTCAAAATCGCTCCACAAAACACTCAAACGAAAGAGAAATCACAAATCTCCTTTTCGGGCTCACGGGTTCAACACAACCCGTAGCACTCCAATTAATTTTCCAACCACAAAGAGGTCGAAAATCACACAAACAAAGGCTAGAGAAGAAAATCCATACCTCAAACGCCGATTTTAGCTTCTCCTTCTATGCGTTATACACCAAGTGTTCGATAAAAGGCTTCTTTGAATAAAGCCTTTGTTGACAGCTTCTCTCTTGTGTGAGGTGTGCTAAATACACACTAAAACAGTCGTTCTTCCACTAACTGCCTGACAAAGAACGAGCCTTGGCCCTAATTTAGGAACCTAGACTCTGATACCAGTTTGTTAGAAAATAAACTCGTGAATCTAAACTCACGGAATCTCTCAGGATCTCACCGCACACACAAAGAGAATATTAGTCAAGTAAAGAACACACAGAAATTACGAGATTCGGGATAATCCCTACGTCCCCGGCCTAAGGAGCAATTCTTCACTATGATGAGGAGGGCTTACAGTGCTTACAGAAAACCTCTGTTTTCTCTCAATCTCTCACAACCTCATACCTAGGTTTCTCCATAAGGTTTCCTTTTATACAAGTACCAAGGAAACCCAAATAGAATAGGACTAGGAGACCTAAATAGAATAAGACTGGGAAACCCATATAAACTACCCACAATACAAATATAGTAGTTACATAATTACCCTTACTAATTTACTCCAAACCTAACAGTAGTCTTGCCTACACCTCCCATTCCCTAAATACTAACAATCTGGACTTCATCATCAGACAATAAAGCCATTATTTTGGCTAAACTCTTCGATAATGTTGATTGATCTTGAATTGATGGTCCAGGAATGTGCCCCACTGCTCTAGGAATTGAATTATTGATAGCCACCGCACCAGAATATGATCTCCCAACTTCTAGAAACTCTTCTATCTCTTTAACCATTTTAGCTGCTTCCCCGCCAATTCTATATCGTTTCCTGCATTTTATGGACCATCGAGAAAGCTTTACTGCTTGAATCTCATTGACTTTAACGAGAAGCTCTCCAGCATCCTTAACCCACTGTATGACTTGGGCTTTCAGAAATTTTCCTTCTTTCCCAGCTACTTCCGTTTCATTTTTAATTCCATCTCTTAGATCCAGAAGGAGTTTCTTCTTCTTTGCCAAAGCATCAAGGTGTGAGTGGAACCCGCCAATGTTATTGATCATGGAACCACAGAGAGGCTGGGCAATTTTGCCCAGTATTAAGGCAATAACAGGAATCCCCACTTCCATGCCAGACATTTTGCTATGTACGATAACGGAAACTTGAAACATATTTGCAGACAGAGAGCTTCAGAAGAATAATGTTGTTGGAACTACTCATGGTATTCTTTGAAAACCATTGTAGGGGCATGTCAAGTGCCGTTTTAAGTTGTAACCTTCCTGGTCAACTCGTTAATGAATTAGTATATTTATTAACAAAGAATACCCTAATGCCACATCCAGAAGCAGGAAAATTTGAATGCTATCAAACAGTCAACCTTGGTGTTGGAATATTTAGGGTTGGCAACCTTAATTTAATGTCTGGTCTTTGTTTCCATTTGGGTTTTTATAAAACATATCTTAATATTTCATTGAAGTTTATAAATTTTATTTTTCTAGGTTGCAAAGTTTTCATTAATCCATTAAAAAAAATTCTGTAAAAGCAACCTCAAAGAAAAAGATAGAAAATTGTATTCATTTTTTTTTAACTAGATGAATACCCAATCACGTTTAATCAAAATACTAATGATCACATCATTATTCAGATCTTAAGTTAAATTTTTTTGTGTAATTAAAATTTCCTTTTATATATTAAATATCAAATAATTAAATACCATGCATTGTAACAATGAGTCTCGGGCGTGGCTGTCATGAGACATTGGTGTTTGGCTATATTATTAATTTAACTCACCCAACACTTTTCTCGGTGCAAGCTTCCCTTCCCAACGCTTCGATAAATTATTTTCTCGGTAAACTAAATGGGCAAAATTGAAAGGCCAGTATTTGTTAAAAAAAAAAAAGGTAACTTATAATGATGATCCAATGCTATATGAAATCCTGATGTCAATGTTAATGTCAATGATACACGAAACAGTAAAACTAACAGTTGGTTAGCCCCTTCTCTTTTTTTTTTTTTTTAATACCCTAATTGTAGCTTTTTGTCCTGCCGTTTTGCTTTTGGTATGTATATGTGGACCTATTTCCCCATTTTGCGTTTTCCTTTTGTTGATCTTGTTCGCATTTGGATCAATACGAATGATGGAACAGAGTCTTTCTTGCCCCTCATGAGTCAGTGTAGTGTTGGTCACTTGGCTGGAGTTGTGATTGCAGAGGTGTGTTTGGGAGCCAACCATATTACACTTCACCTCGTGACTCTGTCCATGTAGAAGCTCCCTTTTTTTTTTTTTTGGCTCTTCTTTTAGTAGGCTGAAGATGGTGTTGACATACCTAAACAAAATTATTTTATACTCGACAGCAATTGAGATGACAAGATTGAATGTGAGAGATTGTCGATGATTTGCACATTTAGAAATTAAAATACTATTTATTTGTACGGCATGATGGTGCATTGGCTAATTGCACCTTATTGATCTTTGCTCTCATATTTTTCGCTTGTTAATTTTTTTTATTTTTTTTTTAGTTTGGAATAATGCATATGATATGGTTTTTGTTAACACGGTTGATCAAGAAACAAAAAAGTCTCTCAAAATGATTTCTCTCTTTTTTGAACTTTGTAGTTCACGTTAATTGATAAAAAATATTGACACCATAAACTAGATTAAAAAAAAATAGAATGCACCAACAAAATATTGACTTATTATTAATAGAAAAAAAATTCCAACAAAATCATACCAACTCTAGTTGTTCTATTAATAGAACATATAATTCTTGCAAACTATGTCTCTACAAATATCAATGCAGTAGCTAATAAAACCAAATCAGTTACATGGTTCCAAAACCTTCCAAAATCAACCAAGAGCATTCTTCTTGCAGACATCCTGAAATCTGAACTTATCCCCTTATACCATTCTATTCATCAATCAGTATAATCCCATTCGAACTTTCATTAGATTGCAGACATCCTGAAATCTCATTCCAAATGTTAGACAAAATAAACCAAAACCACGTTTAAATTCCAACAGAGTAATCAACAAAACTCATATGAAACATACCTGTCGGGAGACAACAATCGGGAAACTCAGATGACAAAAACATGAAAAATACCTTTTCTCAGACAGATCTCATACTCCCTCTTCTGAACCACAACTCATCCACAGACTGACCCGTGAACCTACCACCTTCTGCCATGCTCAACGCCTCTTGGCAAATTTTGTGGAGGATGCTCCACGCCTAGGCTTCTTCTTAGTACATTTTTTTGGCTCAGAGGGAGGTTGAAAGTCAATAATTTGTATTGCTTTTCTCTTCCTCTGATTTTCAGCTTTTTCATAACCTTCACGGAGTTTTATCCCTGCACGCAGAAGTTTCAACTCCGACTCTGAAGTAGGGCCCCCATTTGAATCGGTCTTTGGGTGAAGCAACAAGGTCTCCAGTTGCTTACCCCTCCCAACTTGTTGCTTACCCCTCCCAAGATTACCATTCTTAATTTCATTCCCACTGTCATCCACACCATCAAAAAAATGACACAGATCAAATGCCATAGGCATAAGACCCGCTTCATCAAGAGGAGGACAGGGAAGACCCGAAACATCCATTCTCTAAGGAAAACAGTAGACAACGATTGAAAAAGAAAAAACCAAAAAACAGAGCAAACCTGAGAGAAAGATGGAGAGGCAGAGAATTGAGACAGTACTTTCGCAGCCAACTTCCCAATCTGCACGCGGTTGAGAGAGCAAACCTGAGAGAAAGAAAGAGGCAGAGAATCCAGACAGAGCACGCCGATGAGATAGAAAAATTGAGAACTCCCGTTCTCTGAATCGTAAGGATTATGAGAGACACAGAGAGAGAGGCAGAGAGAAGGCTTGAGATGAGCGTCTGTGCGTGAGGGTTTCTTTATAGTGAATCCGACCGTTGGGGAACGGTCCTCTTATCGTGACGCGTTTTGTGAGGGGGTCGTTCTCCGAACGGTGACTTCACAACGGGAATTCTCCCACTCGCAGAAGATGGCAAGCAAGAGCTAAGAGAGCTGAGAGAGAGTGAGTGACAATCGCGGAAGATTGCGAGCAAGAGCTAATAGAGCTGAGAGAGAGTGAGTGACAATCGCAGAAGATTGCGAGCAAGAGCTAATAGAGCTGAGAGAGAGTGAGTGACAATCGCAGAAGATGGCAAGCAAGACCTAAGACACCTGAGCGAGAGCGAGTGGGAATCGCAGAAGATTGCAAGCAACGGTCACTTTTCAATCCAATCGCAGAAGGTTACCAGCGACGGTAACGTTTTAAGTCAAATGAGACTGCTTGGGCGCAAAGTTTCCGTGTGTTCTCACGCGGAGATCAAGGGATTAGTGGTCGAGTGAGTCCATGTGCGGGGATGCCGCTGCATGTTTGCGTATCTGGGCATGTCGATGTCAATTTCCACAGATACGCAACATGCAGCCGCATGTCAATCTGATGGGAGGAAGTCTTCGTTTCGATTCTCTAAGTATGACGAAATCTTCGCCACGCGCCTCTCGCATTGATGCTTAGAGGAATCCGAGTTCTTCAAAAAATGCTTGCTCCTCCTGAATGTCCCCTTCACTTTTAAATGGTAGCGACTGAGTTTCATATCCAGAACCTCCAAAGAAGACAACCGAGATATGACTCCAGCTTGAATGGTTTTCAGGTTGTGAGTTTGGGATAGGTTCAGTTGCTTCAAAATGCTCATGTTTTCCATCCCTTTCGGTGATCCTCTGATAAAAGTAGCACAGAGGTCAAGCACTTGAAGTCTACTAAGACCTTCCAGTGGAGGTAACTCTTCAAGACAGAAGCAGTCCCTTAAAAGAAGAGTACGAAGTTCACCAAGTTGAATTAGCGAAGAAGGCAAGGAGCGGATGCAAGTTCCACTCATATTCAGGACTCTAAGTGCGTCAAATCCTCGCAGAAATGTCTCAGGAACACTTCCAAGCAGAGGATTGCTTTGTAATAGCAAAGTAGAGGCCTCTGAGCATTGTACCCCACATTCTGGCAGTCTCCTTATCTTGTTATGCATGAACGAAACTCTCTTGGGAGAATTTGATAGCTCGTCAACTGGAAACTCGCTCAAGTCAATTCCTGAACGAACAAGGGATTTACATCCATCCTCAGACGACGATACAATCCATATAGCAACATCACGAACTACATCATGCATCTTTACAGTGTCTTCATGAGCACCATCTTCCAACAAACAAGAGTTTTTCAGATCTTGGATCAAAGCAATTCCTCTATTGACTGAATCCTCATAGCTTTCTCGTTCATCCGTCAAACCTTCTGCTCGCCAGTACCGCATTAGTTCACTTATCTCAATTGAGAAGTCCTCAGGAAACAGTGAACAGTAGAGGAAACAAGACTTCAAGTTTTTACCTTCTAATGAATCGTAACTCCACTTCAAAGGCTTATAGAGGTTATCTTCCACACCCACTGTACAAGGCACCGAACCTCGCAACTCCGTTAAGGCATGCTTCCGTACCTCGACCATTTTCTTCCCTCTCACACCAGTTCCCATGGTGATTAACGCCAAAGGCAGTCCACAACATTCCTTAACAATTGCCTCGGCAACTGGTCGAATATGCCCTGAACTGACCACACTTACCGCATTTCTGCTAAACAATTGCCAAGCTTCCTCATCATCTAAAACCTCAACTTCAATTTCAACATCGGTCACCATGCTCCAAACATCCAAAGATCGAGAAGTTAATATGATCTTAAAACTCCTCTGAACTTCAGGTCGTGGGACACCCACTGTCCAAATCAATTTGCTCCCAAACATCATCGAGAATGAGTAAAAAAATTTCTTGCTCAAGTCTTCGGTAAATTTGTATAGCCATTTATTCCAAGCTTTCTTCCATTTTTACCTCCAACTTCAATCTTTGAGCTATTTGTGTTTGGACCTTTTTCAAGTCAAAATTCTTAGAAATAGTAATCCATATAACAATGCCAAAGGGCTGCATTGAAGAGATATTCTTAAGTTTATTGTTCAAGTTTCTTATTAAAGTAGTCTTACCTACTCCTCCCATTCCCCATATACCAATAATCCGGACTCTGTCATCAAACAATAAAGCCATTGTTTTGGCTAAAATCTCCGACAATGTTGATTGATCTTGAATTGGTGGTCCAGGAATCTGCTCCACCGCTCTAGAATATGATCTCCCAACTTCTAGAAGCTCTTCCAGCTCTTTTAGCTTTTTAGTTGCTTCCCTGCCGATGCTATACCGTTTCCTGCAGCTTAGGGACCATCGAGAAAGCTTTTCTGCTTGAATCTTATCGACTTTAAGCAAAAGCTCTTCAACATCCTAAAGCCAATTTATGACTCCATCTTTCAAAAAATTTCCTTCTCTCCCAGCTACTTCCATTTCATTTGTAACTTCATCTCTTAGAGCCAAAAGGAGTTTCATCTTCTTTTCCAAAACATCAAGGAGTGAATGGAACTTGGCAATGTTCTTGATTATGGAACCACAAAGACGCTGGCCAGTTTCTGCCAGTTTTGATGCAATAATCGAAATCACCACATCCAAGGCGGACATGAGGTTGTACGAGATGCAAGAAACTTAAACAAATTTTTTAGCCAAAGAATTCCAAAGAATAAAGTTCTGGGAACTACTCAGCTGAATCTTAGAAACCCATTGTAGGGACTTGTCTTCTGCCGTTTAAGTTGAAACCTTCTTGATCAATATTCAATCATTGCATCAGACTGAAATGCAGGTGCATTAAATCAGGTTTGCGAGAGATTTCGAACTGTTCAAGTCCATTAATAAATAGTCAAGTTAAGGGGGATAAAAAAGAAAAAAAAGAAGGCGATGGTCTTGAGGAGCAATTTTTGCACTTGTGGTTTTGATAAGCATTAAAGTTCATAGAGCAAACTAGCATGCTCGGTGCGGGAATAACGATCTGGAAGATGAAGGGCAAAAACAAAGAACTGAGAGAAACCTAGACAAAGTATGATTCTTATCTGAGCTTGAGATTACCCAACAAAAGGATAGCTTTCGAAGAAGCAAGGGTTAACAAAAACCTAGAAAGCTCCCTTAAAACCGATCAAACAGAGACTTAAAACCAACTAAAGACTCATATCAAGGCAAATCAATGGATCGATTAACAGATACAACATTTTTAAATCAAACATAAGTTGAACATACATAGAGTTTTGCTTTCTCACACAAGTGCAAGTTGCATTCAACCAAGAAACAAAAATATGGCAATCCCGCATAGAAGACGTGTAGTATCTACCTTCTAGAGCCATAAACAAGCACGGTCGACCCCGATCTCTAGTCTTCCCTTTCTTCATTCAGCAGAAAAAAGTAATGGAAACAGCTTCGGTCAGTGACCGAAAAGTCTTCACCCTTATCTTCCACTCACGCGCAGAAGGAAGCGTGAGTCTGTAGGCCGCGCAACATGTATTCTCTTGGGCCAACGCATACGTGCAGAGTGAACACCAGTACTTTAACGTGAACGCAGCTTTCTGGGCAGATTGACGGAAAATATCCACTTGGTCTGAGAATTGGTGGTCAGCAAACTGAGTCCCAGTGTAAGTGTTTTCTTGAAATGCTTTCTCACCTGATGACATGACTGACCAGCCGAGGATTGGAGAAGCCAACTGGAAGACGCCCGATGTATATGGGACGAGAGAAACAACGGGAGACCAACATGAGGGGGAGACAGGTCGAGGTCTGAAACTCACTTCAGATGGCGCTTGCAACAAGCAGCTTTTCTTTTGCATTCATCCATCGATTTTTGCAATCTGTTGATATATATATATATGTTATATTACTTGCTCTCTTGGAGAGAAGACTTGCTATCGAAAGTTTTGAACATTGTTGTAACTTTTCTAGAGTCAGAAAAATTAAGATGGTGCAAGTGGTTAAGGTTACGTGACTTGACTGTTGTTGCTATCTGCGTTTTAAATTCTTCTTGTGAGAAGAAGAATTTATGTCGTGAAAATTGAGAAATAATTGTCTCTAAAAAGTTAGTAAAGGGATCTTTTAACTAGTTGTTAGGAAGTACTTGATATAGATATCAAGATAAGCTACCAAGGATAAGTTTAAAAATTACAACACACATAAAAAAAGTAATCCAATCCAACTTAGACACCCTCTCTTCTATTAGGTTGCATCTTATAGTGATTATCTTCATTATGAATGAGAACATCTCATGATACAGTCTTATAGTGTATACTATAAGATTGTATACACTCTTTCTCTTATACTATACTTTTTTGGCCACAAATACAGTCTTATAGTGTTCCACTAACCTATAAGCATGACACTTCAACTTGTTTGCCAATTTATATCAAATGGGCTTTCTCCTTGGTAGTAAGTTAACAACCTCCCATGTGCCATTTGACTCCAAGTTTAATCTTTTAATCTATGATACCTTTTTACTTGGGGTCTTCCATTTCCTCTTGATAAGTGATAGGCTCAATATCAAGCAATATGAAGGTAATGAAGTTTTAATTAGAGCCAAATAGATAGTTATAAGCGATATAATGAAATGTAGGGTATTGTACAGGCTTGTTCCGCAATGTGGTAAATATATTAGCTATGGAGCATTCAAATCTCTGGTTTATATAGGTGGCTGGGGATTTTGAATGGACCTCCTAATTGTTGGGTTCTCTTTTGTGGAAGGGGTACCTACTAATAGGGTATTATCACGTGACTCATTAGGCTGAGAGGGGAAAGTATTTGGCTCAACTGATGGTGGAGAAGGTATTGGGGTGGCCTGCCGATATATTGAGATAGGGTGGGTGGAATTTATGCTTTGTTGGGGGTGCCGCATGGACAATATGCAATTTATGCTAATCTTTTATTGTGAGTATCGCATGGATCTTTTCTGAAGAATTTGGAATAGGCTCTTATATATGAGAATGGAAAAATATTTTTTTATAAAAATCCACATCTTTGCTTAAGAATAATTGACATCCCTCAATATAATAAAGCTTATACCATTTTTGTGTATAGAGGCATCCTATAAATATATTGATAATTGCTCGAAAGGCAAACTTATCTTTGTGCCTCACATTGATAGCCTAGAAAGGTAGCCAAATACTTAAATAGAAAATGTCTAGTGATTTCTTAAATAACCTATCATAGGGTATGTGATTATTTTTAAAATGAAAAATGAAATTCTATTTATGATATAGGTCATTCTAAGTACATATCCAATCCAACACTTAGAGGGATTACTATTGTGAAATTTTTAGATCTTATGTTATATCTATGACACATCACTATTTATGTTTAATCTCACCATTTTTTATGGTATATGCACAAGAACTCTCATGTATCATCTCTAGGGATGAAATAAATTTGTCACATTCACGGTTAAAAAAAAGCATATCACATTTTCTTACACATTGAGAAATGAATCTAAATTTGACACTACATTAGTCTTAACCTCCAAAAGGAATGTCTAAGTTCCTCTTGAATGATCATATGTTATAGTTAAGAAATTTCATGAACCATTGTCATTGGGAATTCTATACAATTCTCAAGTATCAATGCGAATCATGTCAAACAATTCATTAGCAATTTCATTGTGTGAAAAGAAAAGGGTTATGAGTTTGCTTTGTTATACAATGGCAACACATAAAATGTTTAAAATCACACATGAATTTAAATTTTGTATTTGATATATGACCACATCTAAAACAACAAAGTCGTTACATGCCAAGTTTAAATTAATATAAACGGCTGGATTAAATCCAAAATATTTTGTAATAATAGCCTTACAATGTCAATTACAAAGTAATAAAGCGTGTGCATCATTCTATCTATTCCTTTGATGTCATGTATTGAAAAGTCTTAAAACATACAAATATCATACCAACAGCATCAGTAGGAGACATGCATGAGCTCCACTACAGTGATCTCTGTAGCTCCTCTGCTGGGCTATCCATTTGCTACCCTTATCCACGCTTAAGGGTTTTAGCATAGCTCTGATAAGGCCTCGCACAGAAAAGGACAGAGGACAAGTGTGCAAGGAAAAGAGGAATGAAAGCATTGCCCTTTTAACTGATCACTGCTTCCCAAACCGATGAAGCCACTGTAAGTAACAAGAAGTACTTTTCTTATATGCAATAGAGTGCACAACACTATAAATATGTAACACAGGACTTATAATCTCACCGGCAAAAAATAGTGGGCCCTCCTTTTGTATGATAAGCTTTCGTGTGAAATTTATGTAAAATATCATCCTATTTTCTGTGTATCTCACTATTCTCAATTTTCTTCTACAGTGAGATAATGGGTCAAAGTAATAATCCATGATTTAAGGAAGAGGAGGCAAGTTCCTCTTCTGGGTCGGCTAGTGGTGTTCTCAGGCTTCTGTACCATCCTTTTATAAGAGAAAAAGGTTGTTGCTTTTTTGAATTTTGGCAAAAATGCTAAAGTTGTCAACCACTGTGCAAAGTATCTACCTTACTTGTTTGATTACCTGCAGGAGTTGTTATCAGCCATCTATGTGGTTCTACCTGGTGTAGTGCATCCATTTAAATAAATGGTTTTGAGGCCATAGTTTTTGTAGCAGCAGCATATTAAAATCTTGGAAGAATGAGTGAAGACGAGGGCATACTACTCTAGTAGTTATATTTGGTCTGAATTTGGGGGACTTTTTATCTATATCACTGCTGAAAAGTATGTGGAAAAAAAAGAAATCAACTGGGTGAAGTTGTTAAACAGAATTAAGGAAAGAGTTTTTAAAAGGGAAAACTCTATGAGACTATCCTTTTAGTTTGTAAAGGTTCATCAAATTTGGTCCAAGAACACTTGCTTACATTCTTTGCCATCAAAACATGCTTAGAAGGTCGCTAAGATCTTATGCGTTCTCTGTTATTTTAACTTTTAAGATTTGAATATCTTATTTGAAATCTTAGTTTTGACACTGTTATAGTTCCATACACCTATTATTTTAAAAAAAAACATTACAATAGTTGCAGTCATTAAGAACTTGGATATTAAAGTACCAAAAGTAGGATTCAAACAAATCAAAATAAGAATTCAGATAATTAAATTCAATGAAAAAAAAAAACATGGTTCAAAGGACCTGGTTTCCCAAAATGACAAAGAATGCGGTAAAGAAGTTCTAGCAAGAATTCAAGAGATATTAACAAAGAGAGCCCACCAGTAGCTACCACTGTTGCAACTAAAATGGAAGTCAACACTTCCATTCCAACATTTTATTACGTGAGATGCGAGAAGCCACCAACACAGCTAAATAACTGCAGAAAGCAAAAAGTTCTTGCTGTCACTTTTTGAGGAAGATGATTATCACACCAAGATATATGCCAAAGAATATGAGGATGATGAAAAATATTCCCAAATTCATAAAAAATTTCTTTCTTGAGAAGATATTTAAATAGCATAAGAAGATGGAAAAGAAAGTTGAAAAAGGAGACCTTGATAGCTTCCATGTGATTTCTGGGAGGAACTAAAGGTGCACCTTGTAGGATAGTTTTCCATCAACTTATTGCTTGAGCTTCTTTCCTGGTACACTTCCAGGGGCTTTGAGATGAACTTCTCGTGGCTTTAGAAGGATGGAAACAGAAGGCTGCAGACTTGACCCCGTTTTATTTGCATAATTTCCGTTGAGGTCTCCGTTATGATTCTTCAGTTATTTCCTCCAGGGTCTCTGCAGTTTCGTTTGTAAGAAACTGCATTTTAAGAAGATAACACTTGATGACAGTAACCTACTCTAGATACGGCCATGTCTCGTGCCCCCAATGAGTCTTCAATTTTGGAAGGTTGTTTAATTCCAATATACGCAAGCTTGGGACAACAGGATTTGGAGTTGGGTTCTGCATTGTACGATAACTAAAGAGCTCCTCTAACTTTTCACAGAAGCTTAACTTGATGACTTCTACCTTTGGCAAGGTATGAATGAAGTAGCCACAAGAAAGAAGGTATTTTATTTAGGAACACTGAGTCACTTTGATTACTCTTAGTCTACGAAATCTTAGCCCAAGATGCCTAACCAGTTCTGAAATGCTTTCCAGGTAAGTGAGGTCTTGGATATAAAGTTCCTCTAAATTTGGTAGTAGATCAAATTGGGCTGCACATCCTCCTTCTGGCCGTAAATTACTGTTAGACCTTGCAATAGTAAGTGATTTTCGACCAACATAGTAGTCAACACTATTAATTACTAGGTCTTCAAGCATTTGATTAAGTCCCAAACAATGATTTAAGACCAGAGAACTTGCATTCCTCAACAACCAGTCGATCCATTCTCCCGAAAGATTAAGACCGCTGATGGTCACCCTCCTTTGGTCATGTCTGGTTGGCAATGAGTTCGCTACTGGGCCAATGAAAAACGTCATGCATCTTTACAGTGTCCTCGCGAGCACCATCTTCCTATAAACAAGAGTTTTTCAGAACTTGGATCAAAGCAATTCCTCTATTTACAGAGTCCTCATAGTTCTCTTGTTCATCTATCAACCTTTCAGCGAGCCAATACTGTACTAGTTCACTTATCTCAATTGAGAAGTCCTTAGGAAACATGGAACAATACAGGAAACAAGACTTAATGTTTTTACCTTCTAAGGAATCGTAACTCCACTTCAGAGGCTTATAGAGCTTATTCTCCACGCCTCCTATGCAAGGCACTGAGCTTTGCAACTCATGTAAGGCATGCTTCCACAGCTCGACCCTTGTCTTTCCTCTCATAGCGGTTCCCATGGTGACTATCGCCAAAGGCAATCTGCAACATTCCTTAACAATTGCTTCAGCAACTGATCTGATATATTTCGAGGTGACCACACTTCCTCCATTTCTGCTAAACAGTTGCCAAGCGTCTTCATCATCTAAATCCCCCACTTTAACGTCAACAGCAGTCATCATGTTCCTGCAAACATCCAAGGATCGAGAAGTTAATATGATCTTGGAACCCTTTTGAACTTCAGGTTGTGGAACACCCAAAGGGGGCAAATCAATTTGCTCCCAAACATCGTCGAGAATGAGTAGAAATTTTTCCTCCACAAGTCTTCAATAAATTTGGATGGCCATTTGTTCTAGGCTTTCTTCCATTTTTGCCTCCAACTTCAATCTCTATGCCATTTGTGTCTGGACCTTTTTCAAGTCAAAATTCTTGGAAACAGTAATCCATACGAGGATGCCAAAGGGCTACATTGAAGAGATATTCTTGAGTTGATTGTTCAAGTTTCTTATCAAGGTAGTCTTGCCTATGTTGGAGGATTAAAATATCCAATCTCACATTGGATAAGACGGCAGGAGAGTTTGGCCTTATAAGCTTCCGCTAGCAACCCACTATTACACAGTTATATGTTTTAGTTAGGTCCTTCAATTTCTAATATGGTATCGGAGCCGGCCCTGTGTCATGCCTACCTTGGTGTGGTCCCTCTACACTGGTCCCACCTCTCACCGTGCCCAACGTGAGACTGCGGAGAGTATTGGAGGATTAAAATATCCAGTCCCATATTAGGTAAGGCGACAGGAGAACCTGGCCTTATAAGCTTTCGCTAACAACCCACTAGTGCACAGTTCTGTATTTTAGTTGGGCCCTTCAATTTCTAATATAGTATCAAAGCCGACCCTGTGTCCTGCCTACCATGGTGTAGTCTCTCTAGACTAGTAGAATCTATACTTCATCATCATACAATACTAACAATCTGGACTTCATCATCAGACAATAAAGCCATTGTTTTGGCTAAACTCTTCGATAATGTTGATTGATCTTGAATTGATGGTCCAGGAATACGCCCCACTGCTCTAGGAATTGAATTATTGACAGCCACCGCACCAGAATATGATCTCCCAACTTCTAGAAACTCTTCTATCTCTTTGACCATTTTAGCTGCTTCCCCGCCGATTCTATATCGTTTCCTGCAGTTTATGGACCATCGAGAAAGCTTTACTGCTTGAATCTCATCGACTTTAACGAGAAGCTCTCCAGCATCCTTAACCCACTGTATGACTTGGGCTTTCAGAAATTTTTCCTTCTTTCCCAACTACTTCCTTTTCATTTTTAATTCCATCTCTTAGATCCAGAAGGAGTTTCTTCTTCTTTGCCAAAGCATCAAGGTGTGAGTGGAACTCGCCAATGTTATTGATCATGGAACCACAGAGAGGCTGGGCAATTTTTCCCAGTATTAAGGCAATAACCGGAATCCCCACTTCCATGCCAGACATTTTGCTATGTGCGATAACGGAAACTTGAAACATATTTGCAGACAGAGAACTTCGGAAGAATAATGTTGTTGGAACTACTCATGGTATTCTTTGAAAACCATTGTAGGGGCATGTCAAGTGCCGTTTTAAGTTGTAACCTTCCTGGTCAACTCGTTAATGAATTAGTATATTTATTAACAAAGAATACCCTAATGCCACATCCAGAAGCAGGAAAATTTGAATGCTATCAAACAGTCAACCTTGGTGTTGGAATATTTAGGGTTGGCAACCTTAATTTAATGTTCAGGTCTTTGTTTCCATTTGGGTTTTTATAAAACATATCTTAATATTTCATTGAAGTTTATAAATTTTATTTTTCTAGGTTGCAAAGTTTTCATTAATCCATTAAAAAAAATTCTGTAAAAGCAACCTCAAAGAAAAAGATAGAAAATTGTATTCATTTTTTTTTAACTAGATGAATACCCAATCACGTTTAATCAAAATACTAATGGTCACATCATTATTCAGATCTTAAGTTAAATTTTTTTGTGTAATTAAAATTTCCTTTTATATATTAAATATCAAATAATTAAATACCATGCATTGTAACAATGAGCCCCGGGCGTGGCTGTCATGAGACATTGGTGTTTGGCTATATTATTAATTTAACTCACCCAACACTTTTCTCGGTGCAAGCTTCCCTTCCCAACGCTTCGATAAATTATTTTCTCGGTAAACTAAATGGGCAAAATTGAAAGGCCAGTATTTGTTAAAAAAAAAAAAGGTAACTTATAATGATGATCCAATGCTATATGAAATCCTGATGTCAATGTTATCACAGTTGGTTAGCCCCTTCTCTTTTTTTTTCTTTTTTTTTAATACCCTAATTGTAGCTTTTTGTCCTGCCGTTTTGCTTTTGGTATGTATATGTGGACCTATTTCCCCATTTTGCGTTTTCCTTTTGTTGATCTTGTTCGCATTTGGATCAATACGAATGATGGAACAGAGTCTTTCTTGCCCCTCATGAGTCAGTGTAGTGTTGGTCACTTGGCTGGAGTTGTGATTGCAGAGGTGTGTTTG